>OU015752.1:108420513-108466205 GCA_907169655.1 Acomys percivali | reverse complement strand
GTGTGTGTGTGTGTGTGTGTGTGTGTGTGTGTGTGTGTGTGTGTGTGTGTATGTGTGTGTGTGTACACTTTACTTGGTATTGTATTCAGAGTCTTATCACGCAGGCTAGGCAAATTAAAATCCTAAAATTCTAAGTCATATCCAAAGCTCAATTTAGGCAAAGAAACTGAGTACTTGGGTTACATGTCTTCTTATAAATATGTCTAAAATTTTCTTATAACTGAGTACATAAAACTTATTTATCTATAAGATGTACATGGATAAAGATAGAGCAGAGATTGAAGGAATATCCAACCAATGCCTGACCCAATCTGAGACCCACCCTACGGGAGAGAGCCAATCTCTGACACTATTAATGATACTCCGCTATGCTTGCAGACAGGAGACTAGCATAGCTGTCTTCTGAATGGCTCCTCCTAGGAGCAGATCAAAAAAGATGCTGAGACTCACAGCCTAACATTAGGTGAGGCATAGAGAGTCTTGTGGAAACGTGGGGGAAAGGATAGAAGGACATGGAGGGGACAGGAGCTCCACAAGAAGACCAATAGAGCCAACCAACCAAGGCCCAGAGGGGCTTGCAGAGACTAAAGCACCAACCAAGCATCAGGCATGGACTAAACTTAGGCATCCTATACAGATGTAGCCAATGGGCAGCTCGGGGTACATGTGGGTCCCCTAGTAAGGAGAATAGGAGCTGTCTTTGACATGGACCCTGTGGCCTGGTTTTTGATCAGGTCTCTCTGGTGGGAAAGCCTAGCCAGGACACAAGGAAAGAGGATGCTCTCAGTCCTGATGTGACTTGATGTCCTGGTGTGGGTTGTTGGGGGGAGGGTGCTTCCCTTTTCTGAGGAGTGGGGGAGGAAGGATCGGGGAAAGAGGGACAGAACTTGGGACTGGGAGGAGAGGAGGGAGGTGGTTACAATCAGGATGTAAAGTGAATAAATAAATAAATAAATAAATAAATAAATAAATAAATAAAATTTAAAAACAAATAATTAAATAATCAAAACCTATAAATATATTATTTCCTTTTTATCTGTTATTTCACTATGCACACAAGAAAGCAAAGTCAACCTTAAATATTGGCAAAACACTAGAAAACAATACAGTTTCAAGATTCAATATCATTTTATGGGCATGGACTCACTCTGTCAGATTACAGAATCACAGGTGAAGCTTGTTAAAAGTACACCAGAGCAACTATTTGTCTGACCCAAACCACACAATTCAAAACGATAAAACTAAATGGAAAACTTCCGCTGTGCAGAGCAGTATTATTAAGTATCTGTTCAAAAAAGATGTGGAGGGAGAACATAATAAAATGCATGCTAACTCCACAGTGCTTAGTCTGACTTTAACCCTGTAAAATATGCCTGGCAAGCAGTACTACTGCAAGAAGGATTGTTATACACAACGGTCTTTGAAAAAATACCGGAACTCTCTCCTTGGTAGAAACAGCCACACCAAACTAAAGCACTTAGCTGCTAATCTGAGTGGGAGCAACACTTCCTCACTTCCTCTACCAGAGACAAAGAATTTTAGCAATGTGGACATCCTTTTGCTCTGTCTTCTGACTTCAGAGCAAAACTAGAGCGTCTTTTAACGTGGGAATGAACATCCTTGTTGAAACAATGGTTCAGAAAATTAGAAAAAAAATTAATCAAATAAGAACAGAACACCAGGAAGACTTGACTTTATTATGTCTTTTGTGAGGGAGAATGTGGGTGGCAGGAAGCAGGCTGCCCAGTGAAAAAATTTAAAAATACACTTAGCTTAAAGATAGTTTGTTGGACAAACCAGTTTTCGAGGGCAGTGGCCAAATGTTAATGGAATTCTCCAAGAAACAATAAATATTCTGCTTTTTAGAATCCAACATTCACCAGGGAGAAACTTGCAGCTGTGGTTTCTACATAAACAGGCAGGTGTCTCATCTTTAAAATGAATTGTTTAAAGAATTAAAGGACCATGACACAATCACAAATTATATAGATGTTACATTCTTAATGTTTTGGCTATTTGTATTTGGCAGCCTTGAAGAAAACATCTTTCCCAGCTTGGTGTGTCTAAAATTCTGAATGTAAATTCATATCTATCATATCTTGCCATTATCAACTTTAAACATCTATCTAGACCTAAAAACATCTTAATTCCTAAACAACTAAGCTTAATTCTAAGACTAAACTATCTGGTCTCCAACTCTATCTAAGACTTTAGAAGGAATAAACTGAATAATTCCTGATTGTATCATGGTTCTTTTTGCTATAGGCAGTTTATTTTATATATGTGTAATACTATAAATGTATATGTAAAAAATAAAAAGAATTTCATAAAAATGTAGTTACATTTAAAAAGTAATCAAAGAACCTACAGTGGTGTGAGCAGTGGGGCAACTAAAATGCTGACCTTACCTTTTTTAAAAATTGTACTTAAAAAACTATCATCAATACCTACAGACTTTGAAGAATGGGAGCAAAATTTAGAAGATCTAATGGGTTACTTCCTCAGCACAAAAAGTATCCAAGGTGCTGGAAATTAAGCAAGATGTTTTACAACAGCAGCTCAACAAGAAAAATGACAGCAGAATGGGGCTGTGGCTCAGTGGCAGTGTACACACCTAACACATACAAGTCCTTAGGTTCAATTCCCACTAGAGAAAAAGATAAAAACATGGCTTCCTAACAATAAGATATTTTGAACATTTTAAAAAGGACACCAACTGTAAGATTTTCCTAGATGCCACATTCAAAGTCCTAAGTCATTAGACTGTTTGCTGAGGATCCCAATACAGAAAGACTGAGGAGTGATTGCGTCATTTAATTTTTTCTTTTTAAAAATGATCTCTTTATTTTAAATTTCTTGAAATGTTATTTAATTTTCACAGCAAATCAATAAATAGTGTGGTTTCTAGTCTCTCTCTTATAAACTAGCATTAATAACATTGAAAGAGTTTACTTTCTTCATTAACCTAGCAAGCAGAAAATGCTAGGGTTTGACCTAGGCTTATCTGACTACAATGTAAACTTTCAGCTTTCACATGCATACTGTTTTTCTTCTTTTTTCCTTTTTTTCCCCCAGAGGGAATTTCAGCAATCCTAAGGCACAAAATTGTGATGCATTATAACTCTTCGACCGGCAAAAAAAAAAAAAAAAAAAATCAAAGTTCTGAACCAGAGTTCATAATTTCAGGAGAATAAATCAAACTAAAAGTTCTTATCTTGAACACAGTCAAAGGCCAACAGAATAAATACAGCCTGGCAGCCTAGCAACAAAACCATCAAATAAATTGATGCTCAATGGACCTGGATGCCATTTTTATGGCTCTTCAGTTGTACAGCAGTGGGTGGGTTAGCTTTTGGGCTTGTGGATAAGCAAAATGTTCTAATTCTGAAAATGAGCAGATCAACCAGTACATTAAGAAAGTTAGGAGAGAAAAACCAAATGAAGGTATCACTTCACTAACACAGAGATGTGGAAAATGATTTAGACCCAATTAAATTCCCAGAGCAATTTTATGCTTGATTCTGATTTTAAAAATACCACCAAGTGTTTACGGAGGCCAACTGACTACCAGTAATCAACCACTGATGATACTCTGGTAACTGTAATTAAGTTCTAAGTGAAAAATAAAACTTAGATATATTTTCTGATTACTTTTTATTTGCAGTCACTCACCACTGGATTTGTGAGAGTAAACCAAGCTTAAAACACCATCGTGAATATGTCAATTGCTATGTTCGGTGATTTGATATTCATTGATTAAAGACAGTCTATAGTATGTATTCCCACACTAAAGGAAGTAGCTGGCTTTAACATACAGTGTTTTTGAAATACAAACATTCAGATTTTGTGAGCTGAGATTTTAAAAGAGAAATAAAACAAAAAAATAAAAATATTTTATAATTTTATGTATACTCTACATAAACAGAACATGCATGATAGGCAAGGAATGAATTAAATGGGAAAATATCAGACTTCAAATGAGACATGTTATTTCCTGCTAGCCATTGGTTCAATATGAGCCTTTGTTTTTACATGTGTAATAACACTAAACACATTGTCGTTAGAGATAAAAGTAGAACTTTTCAAAGCTAAAATTAGCTATTTTTATCACAAGAATATATACATCCTAGGTGTAAAAGATAGATATTATTCTATAGGAAGATAAGGTAAAATAGTTAGATAAGGTCTTCAAAAACCTCAGAGACACAGAATATGGCATTTAAAGATGTTTTTATTATTCTAAAGATTCATGGACGATGAGACAGGTTAACTCCTGGCATCACCCCGCTGACCTAAAACATGAGTACTAAAGAAGCTCCTTGTGGAGATGGCTTCAATTGTGACAAATAAGCCACTGGGCAAAATGTTCTCATTTCTGCCACAGACAGAATTCTGCCTAAAAATGGACAAACTTGCATGTAGGCCAAGTTGACACCCAAACTCTGCCAAGACAGGGTGAGCAAGTCCTCAATTGTTCCTGCCTCACACATATGTCTGTCAGATACATTGGGCAAAAAGGCAGAAGATGATGCTCCAATGTTATAGAGAGTTTTGGGTGACTGATCAGGCAGCAAACTGTCTCTGTCATCTTTTCATTTGGGAAGCTACTAACCTGAATTCCCCGTATGCTCAGGTAATTAATTTTGTTCCTTCTCAAGTCTCTGATAGGATTGAAGACCAGATAGTTCAATTTTACAATTAAGATGATTTGTTTATGGGTTATGATGTTTTTAGGTCTCAATAGATGTTTTAAGTTGATAATGCTGAGATATGAAAGAGATTGATTTATATACAGAATTTTAGATGTACCAAGATAGGAAAGATGTTTTCTTCAAGGCTGCCAAATATAAATAGCCAAAACACTCTGAATGCAAAATTTATATAATTATTGATTGTTTTATGGTTATTCTTTTTGTAGGTAGTTTATTGTATATATACATATATATATAATAATATAAATATACATGTAAAAACACCACCATTGCAAAACTGCAGTGTAATGGCAATGCTGGCAATAGCTATCACTTGATATCTGGAAAGTCCTTTGTGGATTCATGTGTTGATCTCCAGCAGTTGGTGCTATTGAGAAGTGAGTGGATCATGAATGGTCCTAACCTCATAAATGGATTAACCTAAGAAAGAGTTAAAAGTGGAATGGGCTAGTAGGTGGTGGACCATAGGTGGAGGATGTGAATCTCATCTTTGAAGAGCATATTCTATTCCAAGAAACTCTGCTCATTACTTTCCCAAGCCACCAGGAGGTGAGCAGCTTCATGTCACTATCAGTTCCACATTATGATGATATTCTGCCTTTCCAGAAGCCCAAACTGATGAGGCCAAGTAGACTCGGTGTGAGTCTGGAGAAACTGAGACCCAAAATAAATGTATGTACTTTTATTTGATCTGCCTTGATTTTTCTTTTATGACAATGACAGATAATAGGCTAATAAGATCACCCATCTTCATTGTAAGTTTGTGTTACAAAGATGAGACTCTGTTCTAAACTGGAGTCAAACAAAGGCGGAGTTAGGTTTTACTTGAACATACTGATGATTGTCTTTCACATGTTTCCATATTCATGGATTAACACAGCTTCAAACTGGTCACAATTAAGTAACTAATATGAATTTTGAATGTCAGACTTGTACACTGTAGATTGCAGGAATCAAAAAAAATAAAAAATAAAAAGAACCCAACCTGCGTTCATTTCAGAGGGCAGCTATGATAGTGGCCTTCCCACTATGTAGTAACTTTTAGAAAACAAATGAATAATAGATTTAATATTTTTTCACATCTTTTGCAGAGCCCTGTACAGAAATGCACATACATGTGATGAAAAAAATCACCTGGCAAAATCCTAGCATTAACTCAGCTGATGGGGGCCAGTTCCCCTTTAAGCCATAAGTTTAGAATGAACCTACTTTTATTGACATATATTGCTTGCCTATTAAAGCTTTATTCATGCACAGTTGTGTCTGGCCTCTTTATCTCAAAACTGTTTCCTATTTCTGGAAAACAGCTGTGAATGTTTCAAGACTCAGGTGAAGCTCTTGTTCCCTAATGTGGGAATGACCTCTCTTGTCCACCGTGTCCCTGTGTGACCTTCCTCTTGCTCAGGAACTCACAGTGCTCTTCCGTCACAGGAACGTTTTCCTTGAATTTTTACTTCCTAGCTCTGTCTGCACATTCGATGTCATAGAGAAAGAATTCGTGAAAATTAGTTTTTGAAAGCTGAACTAGGCATTCATGGGCTCTGTTTAGCAATTTACCTCCCACTCCTTATCACATAAGCTTAATTTTGTGGTGGAGAAAGGTTAACACAGAGAGCCACAAGATGATCATCGTGTGACTGTGGTAGCATGGAATGCTCACCCACAGATAAGGCAGCTATATCACACTTCTGCCTTCCGTGATTCAGGAAAGTTGTGGAAGAGGGGATGGGACTATAGAAAGATCTAATTGTTGAGGGTGGCTAGTTTAAAACTGTCTTGAGGACATGAACTAGCAGTAGCTATGGTTGGCTGCACAAGACCTTTAATACAGTTAAGATTAGTGATCAACTACCAACTGAGCACCAGCCACATAGGACCAAAGGCACAATTACTTGCTTCAGTGGAATTTATACTCTAAGGATAACATAAGAAGAAAAATCCTAAAATCACAACACTCAAGTTGGCAAGAAATTAGGGAAGGCAGGTGTTGCAGAGCTTCTGAAGAGAGACAAATTGAGTGCACACCAGGACAAGTGCTTCATGGTAAAAGGAGGAATTTAACTGATCAGATTATACAGTTAGAAAATATATATATATCTCAAAGGCCAAAATCTCACCCAAGTCTTCTGGCCCCCACTTAGCTGTTTAAGTAGGCCTTTTAACAACAGATCCCGTTCTAAGGAAATATGAATAGCTCAGTTTAATTATCACCTCCAGAATAGACCTTCTGTAACCCCTTAATAAGTTCTAGCATGCACCTTGTTCTTAGTCTTCAGAGTACTTCATAGTTTTATGTATAAAGATATGTATATATCTGTGCATTTGTTTTCTATTTTCCTAGTGTTATAGGTGCTATAAGGATCTAGATGGTGCCCTTTGTACATGCCAACACAAGCATTATGATCCTAGCATAAAGTTTATGAGCACCACCTTCCTTATTATTAATTAGGGCTAAATCTAATATTACAGAATAACTTTCAGTTTTGAAATGACTCCTCAAATTTTCTCTAATTCACAAGCAAGGTATGGTAGGAATATTGTCTGCAGAGGAAGGGGTTGACCACATAGTTCTTTCATTCATGCTTGGTCAAAATGTCCAATGGATCACCATACCTAGCAAATACAAAGTAAAGATGAAAAAGTTAATAAGAAAAATATTTTTAGAAATAATTGAGTTATATTTATGTTCGTACTCCCTAATAGGGAAAAGAGGGATAAATTCTCCTCAAGTTTATTGGGTGAGATACTACAATAACTTTTCACTGTGCCTTTTACTGAACAAAAACCTAGAATATAGACTCTAATATAATTTGTGCTGAAAGAGAAATGAGGTTTGGGGAAACGTCCTAATTCAAAGCCATTGCAAAGCAAAGAATATCTGTGTTTTCATTTGCCATGTCCATCATGCTGTCCATCTGCTGGTGGACAGCACACAGAGAACACAGAAAGCAACAAGTGAGTTGGGGATTGGTACCATCAAGAATCCAGTCTGTCTGGCTTCCTCGACATGAGCACAGGATGATGCAGGTCGCTACCTGGCATCTTTTCTGCACAGTGCTTTCCTAATTCACCATACATGACTGCATTGTACCTTAGCTGATTGAATTATTTCACACCTTATTCACTGACTAATCTCACTGTTTCTATTTTCCTGCCTCCCACCCTCCAACATGGACTCTTACCTGGGAGCCAGGATTAAGAAGCCACCAAGCCGGAGCTTCTCTACGTGCGGCTCACTGCATCGCAGCATCAGCTCGGTCACTTTCTGTCTTACTAAAGTCTGATCCCCAGTAGTTTCTACTTTCCTTGGCTCTGACTTCTACACCTCTGGGATCTCTTTCTGATCCGACACTTGATTTTTGTCACTTATCTAATAAATCGGAGATCGGGTAATTATTCTGTGGCACTTGGTGTTACAGCTACTTTGGGGATACTGATGACCAAAATAAATTTTCTGCCTGCTTGGGGCTCAGATTTAGAGCAGACAAAGGAATCTTCAACTCAGTACATGGTAACAACATGTGTAATAAGGAAAATTATGCCCCAAATAAATAAAAGAAAAAATAATGTGAAAAAGATGTTCTAAGTAGGAAAAAAAAAAAAAAAAACCCAAGTCCAAAAATGCCAGGCTAGAACACGCTTAAGACTTGGCAGCAACAGAAAAATGGCCAGGATGGTTTAAGCATCAGCATAAAAGGAGAAGCTGAAAAGGGATGGAGACAAGAAGATGGGCAGAGGCTTGTAGATTATAGAAACCTGCAGAGTTTCATTGAGCACAAAGGATACTAGTGAATGGCTCACACCAAGGGTTGGCACAATCTGGTTAATATTTGAAAATTGCTTAGGTTATTTGCTGTGCAAGTGCACTGCAGAAGGACAAAATGATAAGAGAGCCTACTGTAAATATGAGTGTGCTGGCGTGCCTGGGAGAAGATGATGGTTTGGATTTTCAGCAACAACTAGGTTAAGTAAACAGCATTTGCTGGCGAACTAGATACAGGAGCAGGAGAAATCAGGGTTAGTGGGAATTATCTAATGAGCTAGGAAAGCCTCAGGGAAGAGTTAATCTTGGAAAGTAAAACTGAATGCTGTGTTCTATGTCTGCTAATACTTAAAATATCTACTAATGCTTACATATAACACATAACTTGTACAGTGTGAAGATGTCTAGAGAGGTTCATATACTGTAAATTGAGTCCACAGTGTAGATGTACTGGACCTTTAAGAGGTGGAGCCTAATAGGATGTCCTCCCCTCTGTCCCACTTTCCTGGTAAGGGAAGACTTTCATGGGACATAACCCTTGGGCTAGTGTACAGATATAAGTGAGTATATATGATTTTACTCTTTCTGATTCTGTGCTAACTCACTCATTATGATCATTTCTAGTTCAATCCATTTGTCCACAAATTTTGGAAATTCCTTGTTTTTAATAGCTAAGTAGTATTCCATAGTGTAAATGTATCACAGTTTCTTTATCCATTCTTCTACTGAGGGACACTTAGCCTGTTTCCATGTTCTGACTATTATGAATAAGGCTGCTATGAACATGGTTAAGCAAATGTTCTTGTTGTGTGCTGGAGGATCTTCTGGGTATTCCAAAGAGTGGAATAGCTGGGTCTTGAGGAAGCCCTCTTCCAATTGAGATATAATATGAATAAATCAATAAAATATATTTTTTTAAAAAGAGGTGGAGCCTAGTGGAAGAGGGTTTGGTTGCAGAAGATACCATGAGAGAGATTCATAGTTTGGAGATTGTATTTTTTTCTCTTGAGGATATAGGTTATTATAAGAGAATCTTGCACCTTCCTAAACATATCTTCTGATAAAGAACTGATGGATCCCTTGTACTCACATCATGATGCCATGACATGATGCTTTAAATCAGAGCTGAGCAGATGCCGGTACATGCAGTTCAGTACTCAGAGCCATGGGCAGAATAAACCTCATAATAAGCCTTCATAGCCATTACTTCATAGAATATCCAGTCTTCAGCATTTTAATAAAGCAACAGAGAATAGAATAAGACAGGACACAGCATACAGATGGCATTTAAAGCTGGAGGACTACAGGAAAGTGTCTAGACAGAAGAGGGCAGACAGTGAGTCTTGGGGGAACTGTATGCTTTAGATTTAAGAAAAAGAAAGTGTTTGGAAACCTCTATGATCTTCTCTCTCTCTCCCTTTTCATTTGCTCTCTTGACTTACTTACTCCCATCCATCACAGAACCATCTTGAGAGCACATTACTGGAAAAGCAAAATAACTTCTTCCTGGAAAAACAGGAGATATCCTTGATGAAAATAAAGGGACATTGCTAGGACTTGAGGATCAAGGTAGGATAAAATAAGCCCGATGTTCCAAATTGGGTTTTGAAAAATTGTCTGATAGATTTAATGTTCCACCACTTATCAGGCAGATAGATATCTAAACTCATTACTGATCTCTCTCTCTCCCTCGCTCCTCATTCTCCTCTATTTATCTTTAGTGTGTGTGTGTGTATGTGTGTGCGTGTGTGTGTGTGTGTGTGTGTGTGTGTGCACGTGTGCACGCACATGCATGCATACGCGTGTGCATA
Source organism: Acomys percivali (assembly GCA_907169655.1). NCBI lineage: Eukaryota > Metazoa > Chordata > Mammalia > Rodentia > Muridae > Acomys > Acomys percivali. Next base: position 108,455,919 of record OU015752.1, on the reverse strand, counting down.
CACATATATATACACACATACACATGCTTGAAATTGTGGATGCCAGAAGGGAAGTGAATGTCATTTCTCAGGAGCCATCACAGCATCTTGTTTTTTCGAGACAGGATTTCTCACCAGGACTTGAGATTCCCAACTAAGTTAGGCTGCTTGGCCAACAGATCCCACGAGGCCCTTAAGATTTTTTTTCAAGAGCTTCAAGAGAAAGTTCTAGTTAAAAGTTTTAAAGGTTGTAAATTACAGCAACGAGGAACTGCACCAACCAAGCTAATGAGAGACATAGGCACGGTTCCTCCTTGAGTAGGGCACAGTGTCTTTGACAAATGAATAGACACTGATTTCTAAGTGCCGAAGGAGAATTTTAGAAGGGAGCACTTCCATTTCATAAATCTTCTGGGGAGCTGCCAAACACTCTGCCATCACAGTTGGTTTCTAAGGATCCATCCAGAGTGTAACCCTCCTGAAGTCTCATCTAATGGCGCCCCTGGGGAATCATCGCTGACAGACTTGTTGGAACCTTTGTGCCTACTCTGTTCAGTCACAAGCTGAGGCAGAAGTCTGTGTGACATGTAATCAAGCAGAGGGTGAGACCGCTGAGTTATTTAAAGCAGTAGGAGGCGCATGTGGCAGGAGATGATTTTTCATTCGCTAATGAGAATGCAGAACCTCAACAGACTAGCTTCCTATTAAGCAAATAAGAGAACTCTCAGTTTTAGTCAGCATCTGGGGGAGGTACTTTGAAAATCACGTGCATTTTGTTGTTAAAATAACTTTCCTGAAAGTCCTTTTATGCACACTACTGCATCAAACAATTGTAAAATCAAAGAGGAAACACCTGTGAGAGAAATAAGAAATAAGAAAATCAGTGTAAGTTTCTGAAGATAAAATTCATGGCAGAAGACTTAGATTTGAATGCGAAAAAGAACTGCAACATTGATTGTTTTTGCTTAACAGTTTGTTCAGGCTGTTTAGGTAGGATGCTGACTCAAATTTGAAAAATTATCATGGGAGGGTGTCACTGAAAGATTATACACTTCAATATTCACAATTATGACAAAGGATGATGTCACCGTGTATTTCCTGTCCTTAATACATTTCCTGGCTCCTGATGGTATATACCTATATGTAACTAGATATAATTTAGTTGGTGTTTGTTGAGTGAAATAAGTTGAAAGCATCTAGCATTTCTTTTGCTAAACATACATCTGTCAATACCTATATACATAGGAACATTTATTTTGACTTTTAAATTTATTTCCAATTTTTGATCAGCAGAAAATGACAATATTATAATATTTTACTATGAACTCTATTTTATTGGTATTGCTATTGTCAAGTCTATTTTGTTTTCAGCGACTTCTCCCTTTTCTTTAGATACTAAGGCTTGAATATAGAGCCTCATGATGCTAGTCAGATGCTTTATTGGTCTTCTCATTTTAAATCTTTGTATGTTTTAAGAATTAGTTTTTCAGAATAAGTTGTAGGAATGTGTATATGTGTATGTTATTAGAGAATCTCAAAGGTATAAAGAATATACAGTTAAAAAAAGTTTATTTTGCACATTGTTCCCTCTCTGGGACAATCAATGTTAGCAATTACACATCTAGGTACTGTCTATGTATAAACATGCATGTTGTCTGCATTTATTTGCTTTTACATAAGTCATTAAACATTATGCAATTTGCTAACACAATGTACTGTATATAATTTAATGGTGTATATTGGTTTTGTTCCATTTCAGTACATTTATTTCATTCACTTCATTATTAAGTATCCATTCATTATGTTAATCTCAGACCTTCATTTTTCAAGCTGAACAGAATATTGTATAGTTACTTTGAAATTCTTTTAGTCATTCTTCTGTTCCGTAGGCTGTTCTTCCTATTATAAACATTGGTGAAGTAGACTGTCATTTTACATGCAGACACACAATAGGACAGATTCTTAGAAGCAGATCTAATAAACCACAGGTTAAAAGATTTTTTAAGGAGCTGAAGATGTTTTAGTATTGCTCTTCAAGATGATGATGCATTTTCAACTCTACCAGGCTCTGCTGGGATTACAGACATGTGCCACTCCACCTGGTAGCATACTTTTCTTTTTAAAATTATTCTTCTGTTTATTGTAAATAAATTCTTTTCTCATAACACACCCACTCATGCATAAACATCCCCCAACACTCATGGTTCAACTAGAAAAATGTTCCTTGTTTCAAATATCACTTTGAATTATCTCTTCCTCCCTAGTCTTCTTTAGTTTAGTTTGAAAAATGTCTATATATGTAGTAGGTTAGAACACACAGGCCTAGAGCTTGCATTCTCCTGCCTCAGCCTTCGAAGAAGAGCCATTTCTGGCATGAAACAACCCTGCCCAGTTTTCTTTCTCCTTTATAACTCCCTTCTCAGTGCTGACTGATAATTTCCCATTTTGACTAATGCAATACTTTATTGTGCAAATGTTTAACCTTTCCTTGGGCTTTTTGTGACATGACATTTCATAAGTAAATAGTCCATAGTATTTTCTAAACTTAACAAAGTTTAAATTCATTTTTCACATCAGTCCTAAGAGCAATTCCATTACCTATATATCCCATTCAGCTTTCTGGATAAGGTAAATTCTAAAGGTATCTAGATACAATTGTCTTTATAAACAATGTCTATATTTTAATTTGGATTAGAATTTAGAACTCTCTGAGCTAGTAAACGTAACAGGGGGTTTTGAAATAAAATATTTGTTGAGTGGAAATCTTATTATTTTCTGCATATGAGTTTTAAAAAGAGCTTCTATTTTGGGGGCATTGGTACACAGGTATAGATGTCCTAATATGTCAATTCATTAGTTATGAAACACATGAACTTAAACTGTAAATCTATTCAATCTATGGTTGGCAACAAAGCATATTAGTAAAAATAATTTAGGAGAGAAAAATTTATAGTTGCAGTGTTTCCCATGGCAACATCTTTTCTTTTAAAACATTCAAATTCCATAAGGGAGACATTTGACTTTGTTAATATTCAGAGCCATCTAAAGATCTAATGTATGAACCATACAACCTTAAATAAAAATTCCCAACCTTTGTCATGAAATTTTGCATTTTAAATGTTAAAATAGTCATGTCTTAAATTTCTGTTTGTTTGTTTACAGAGTCATTGATCAGATGTGCTTTGCTTTAAATAACATATAACTAGTCTGAGGGGAAAGGATAGGATTATCCCCAGAGGCAAAATGAGAGTAATGACATAAGCCTTTAATTTCTGAATGAAATTAGTAAACAAAATCAAATGACTTGCTCTCCCATAATGTTAACATGCACAGAACTGTGGGGATTATGGGATCCGTATTTGTACTTTTTCACGTGAAAATCATTTATTCTGGGTTCTCCGGAGAGAGCTTGTTTACCAATCTTTTCATGATATAGGATCAAATATTAGCTTAGAGAAAGTTTTGAGTTTGCAACCATATATCTTAGATCTGAAAGTTATCAGATATTAACAGCACACCTACAGGAGAAACCCAATAGCTAAGTGTCAGCAAACATAGTGAATTTATCACGTGCTATCAGTTCTTCAACTTGGAAAAAAAATCCTTTGTGAGGGTGGAAAGGGGCAATTTAGCCATATTTATTTCTGAGAAGAACGTTCCCATGGCTTAACACATAGTTTGGCCTTTCCTTTTATATTCTCTGTATTTAATCCTAGGAAAAGTTTTCATTGTATATGCACTTAAGCAGATCCCCTTATTATCAAGGGAATAATTTTAATTCAAAGGAATAGAAAGAAATAATGTTAAAGAAAAAAAATACAGTGCTTTCAGACCTCATGCCAAAGTTAAAATTGCCATTTGTGCTTACTAATAGTCAAACCATTGTTCAAATGACCCTTCACAGAAAAACAGGTCCACCTACTACTTGGAACTCAGAGCTCAGAAGACAATCTTGAAAAGGTAAATGGGGCCCTACATTCAGAGACACATTTGCACATACATTAAAAGATCAATGTACCTTTTAATTTACCCCATGGCAACAAATGGAAAGAATGTATGGTATCCTTTCATGCAGTCAATGGTGGGTCCCAGCAACCAAACCAGCAATAAACTTTGTGCTTGGTTTCTTTTGTGGTGTGGTAAGTTGATCAGAAACAACTGAATCATGGAAAACCCCAAACTTTTCTAGCCTCAGCACTCAAATTAGGTGACAATCAGTGGACCTTGTCACACAGTATTGCTAACAGGGCTACATAGTGACAGAGGAGAATAATCGTAGTGCATGTAGTCTCTGGAGAAGGGTTAAGGATAGTCCATTTAATTTTCAATTAAAATCCTGATTCACGATACATGCCCTATGTGCTAAAACAGGAAATTCTTGGCCTCTACCCTAAATATCAAGCTATAAGGATAATCAATTCGCAAAATGACTTATTTCTAAAAGTTTTTATGCTGGGTATAGGTCATTTTGACTTTGTTGGTATCAGAGAGGAAGAAAATAGAAGTAGAGAGAAGAGCCAGAATTGATAAGAAAACAATAACAAAGAAATTGTTATGTAAAATTGGAAAGCTGCTGAAGTGCATTTCAGTTGGATGTTCAGTAAGTTCTGTGTCTCTTATACGTGCTCTGTTTGCATGGCTAGTTGATTTTTAGATAAGTTGGATGACAAATCTGTCCTGAAAAAACACTGTGAAACACATTTACTAATTTAAAATCCTCTTAAGTGTAGAAATTAGTTTTGGGCCCATTGCATTAGCAGGCAACATGTGGAAGGCTTCAAACACTGCTTTGATTCCATCTTTTGTCCAGATAAACTTTCCATGAGTATCAGAGTATCAGAAAGAGGGCTCCCCCCTCTTGGGGGGTTCCTACGCAGCAGCCTTGCATCTTGGCTATTCTATTTCCATCTTGCCACATACACTTCAGCGATCCTCTTGACTCCCGTACACCTCTCTATCTCAGTTCTTACCAGTTCCTACGCAGAGTTTAGCCACAAACTCTACTTTCGTTTACATCCCTTTAGAGGCTTTGCTAAATTCTTCCAATATAGTGTAGGCCAGGGAAAAGATTATGAAACTACTGGGTTAACTGTATTACTTGTTAGAGTCAGCAGCTTCTTTATCTCCCTAAATCACATTGTTGAGACCTGTCTTTCTTGTGTATTATGGGATGTTGAGAAGCCTGGCAATAAAAGAATGGAGAGAAAAGGAAAGGATAAAAGTTTGTTTTGTTTTGTTTCTGTTTTTTTAGAAGAAGACTACTTTTAACTGGGAATATTATCCATAGCTTTGTGTAGAGACGACACTGAAGTAGTTCTTTGGGAAAGGATAAAGACAGTCGTCAAAATGGAAGAGGAAAGCATCCCAAAGGTGGTAAATGGATGAGCAATGCCTCAGAGGCAGAGGAATCAGAAGATACAAGAAAGGGAGAATAACAGATATGGATGGGTAAATCGAGATCCATGGCTGAAGGTGAGGGAGACCACAGAAGGCATGGGATATTGTAGTGAGAAATATAGACTCTTACCTAGAGACAATAAAAGAGCCATTGGAAATTTCTGAGCAAGGAAGAACCATTAATACAGCAGTGGGTGTAGCCATAAAAGGATTGGCAACAGAGTCTATTATAGTAGGTTAGAGAAGACTTTGTAGACACACACACTTAATGATCATGGTGGCACAGATTGTAAAGAGTGGACAGGTTATGCTGGTAAATTGCTTCGATATGGAGGGTGATCTAATAAAGACAGCAAAGCAAAAGGAGCCAAAATAAACTGACTTTGGATGATAGAGGCAACCATTAACACAAATGGAAACTGGTGTGATGGAGACATCACATGCTGTCAGTTTTCAATATATTTAGGGATATATTTCCATACACTAACTATATGGAGATAAAAGAACTAAAGGAGAAATATATACATTTAACATCACTGAACAGTTTCATAAAGCATAGTTACAATGCAATTTAGCTCAGTTTGGATACAAATGAATTTGTATAGAGCTAGACAGAAAACACTTGTTTTAGGACTCATGGCAACTTTAAAATGCCCAGCAATTTCCTTAATGTAACTTCTTTAATGACTTCATTCTGTACAATTGTTCATCCAATGGGTTTCTTGTGCAAAACTGTGTACAAAAGTTACTGCATTTTCAGTGTGTACTGACATACAACTCAGCAACTGCAAAAATATGGCATTTGTAAAGAAACTAAAATGGATTGTATTTAAGATCATTCATTTGATTTGGGAACATGGCTTAGTTAGTAAAGTATCTATAGTGTAGTTATGACAACCTGAATTCAGATCTCTAGCACCCATGTACAGAGACAGGTGTGTTATGTGTGCAGCTGTGTCCCAGCGTAGAAACTGTGCATTACAGACAGGAGGATTCTTCAAGTTCATTTGGCAGTTACCCTACCCAAACCAGTGATCTCCATGTTCACTGAGAGACACTGTCTCAAAGGATAAGGTAGAAAGTACATGAAGAAGATACTTATATTCCCTTCTAGTCTCCATGTGCCGATATAGACAGACAAATTTACATTCTCACTTTTGTTAATATTTGTTTAAAGTAAATCCATAAGCAAATCCATACTTAGCAATGAAGTTCCATCGTTGACATGTTCAATTTTCTTCTTCTTCTTCTTCTTCTTCTTCTTCTTCTTCTTCTTCTTCTTCTTCTTCTTCTTCTTCTTCTTCTTCTTCTTCTTCTTCTTCTTCTTTTGGTTTTTCAAGACAGGGTTTCTCTGTGTAGCCTTGACTGTCCTGGACTCACTTTGTAGACCAGGCTGGCCCCGAACTCACAGTGATCTGCCTGCCTCTGCCTCCCAAGTGCTGCGATTAAAGGCGTGCACCACCATGCCCAGCTGACATGTTCAATTTTATAACTAAGCCTTAAGAAAATCTTTCACAAGAGTAACAAACAAAAACCACTGGGTTCCTCAAAAACTAAAAACAGATCTATCATATGACCCGGTTCCAACATTCCTGGATATTTAGTCAAAAAATTCCAAGTCACCACATCAGAGATACTTGCACATATATCACTGTTCACTGAAGCAGTGTTCACATGAACAAGTTAGGGAATCAACTAGGTGTGTATCAAAATAGAAATGGATCAAAGAATATTTACATACATATATACATACATATATGCATGCATACACATGTACGAAGAAAGTCATTTCCAGACATATGGGTGGAAGTAGAAATAACCACATTAAGTGAATTAAGTCAGTTTCTGAAAGACAAATACCATATTCTTTCATTTTTCAGTTTAAGTTTTTATGCAGATACATAAACCATAAATATATAGGATGTGACAGTAGAAACAAAGTGTCTAGAAGAGCAAAGGGGACAAATTAAGGGGTGGTGAATGGGTAAAGAAGGGGAGGGTGATGGAGTATGGTGGGTGTGCTCAAAGTATATTATTCACATGCATGGTCATGGTCTTACTTAAGCCAGCATGACAAAACTGTGCCATCTAACTCTCATAGAGCATTTGCTTAGGTTGGACCACAATGACCAGTAATCTTGATGAGTGTTTAATGCCAGACTTCTTTGATTGGCTTAGATTAAGAGAATTTCTGGGAGCTTTCTGGGAAAGCCACTAGAGGCCTTTTATTACAAATTTTTTCCTTGAAACACCCCCTTACACACTCAGAGTTTCTTTCTTTAATTTTTGATTTCTTGGAAAACCTAAATAAATCTGCTTAATCACAACTTTATACATAGGATTACCTATACTTTTTCTTAACAGACTGACAATATATAGGCACCTCAGATGTCTTCAGCCATGCTTATAACTACAAGATAAGAGGAAATTTTCATGTTGAGAAACTCATTTTTACATTTCATTAGAAATACACAATGGGCTTCCAAGAAGTCCCCAAATTCCTAGTCACATTTCGACAGGGCTTTCTCTGTAGCCGTTCTCATTTGACGGATAGCATCCAATTTACAAAACTGGACCTCATCTGTAGAACACATCACACATAGTTTACCAGTAAGGTGGTACTGTGTGAGTTATCTCAGCTAGAAGAATCAAAACTTTCTAGAGAATGAGAAACATTCCATGTGTGTGTGCAGCTTCTTATCTGGTGCTATTTGACCACATAAATGTTAAATGGCAAGCATTAGTATTCTAACCAATTAGCTAGATTCAACTAGATGTATGTTACACATCTCCAACATGCAACTCAACTCCATTTTCACCATTCTCTCCTCCAACTCATGTTTAACTTGGCTTTGTTTTATTCTTGCTTTTTCTACTTGTTTTCTTTGTAGTAGCCAGAATAAGTTGATAAAGATGATGATCTTATATTCATCACCTGCTCTAAATGTTATAGCCCTCTGCATTTATGTAACTCCAAACTTTTAAATATTACTAAGCCAGCAAAGCATGATCTGTCCTCTACTTACCTTAGCCATATGGTCTCGTTCCACTTTCTGTTCCACTGCTTGACTACAAGACAATAAGAAGATCTTTCCTATCTTGGGCTGTCACGCTTTTATTTGTATTGGAAACACTCTCCTATCTCGCTACATGACTATTTTAACTTATAATTCAGGAGTTAGTTTGGGTAGTCTTTGTCTCCTTTGGCATATTACCTAATCTGTTCTCCCTTCAATATCATACATTCTTTCTTATTTTCCCCAGTTTATATTATAGATGTTTTCCTTGCCCAACTATAATTTCCTTGGGAGCAATAGTCACCTCTTCTCTTTGTGAGTCCATGTCTCACTGTGTCATGTACACAGCAAATATTTAATAAGTATTTGTTGAAACACTGAAGGATCAGGTTACTATATAGAGAGACAGCTACATATTAAATACACTTAGTTGAATACATCTAACTGGTTAGAATACTGATGATGCTTACTATTGGTCAACTATGTGGCCAAAGGGGACCAGATAGGGAACTGTGTGCACATGGAATGTTTCCAGTTCTCTGGAATGCCTTGACTCTTCTGGCTAAGATAAATCACACAGCCACTCCACCCCCATCAAAATCATGGCTCAAATTCCAGCCTAGAACAATGTCATTTTGTCTTGCAGATGTCATTTAATAGGTTGACTTTGATTCATTTTTTTATTGGAACTTTTTGAGGAAGGAGAGTCATTTATCTTCATCCTTAATATTGCATTAGCATTTCCAGGACACAAGTTTATCATGGTGGAAGTTTCTTTGTTTGTTTGTTTTTTCAGGCATACTGTAGTTCTAAAGTTAAGAATCATAACATACTAAAGTGAAAAAACAATAACTTTCAGATTTAGTAAAGACTGTAATAATATGTTATTCATGAAATTCAGAGACTGGGAGAGGCATTCCAAGTGGAAAGCCATCTGGAATTCCAAGGATGACTAGGATACTTTCTTTCCTTGCAACCTAATAGGCTTCATATAGACCAGTGGTTCTCAACCTTCTTAATGCTGTGGCACTCTAATATAGTTCCTCATTTTTGTGCTGACCACAACCATAAAATTATTTCATTGCTACTTAATAACTATAATTTTGCTACTATTATGAATCAATACATAATATGTCACACCCGTGGGGGTTGCAACCCAGAGGTTAAGAACCACTGGTCTAGAGAAACAAGTTAGACCTATTCAAACAGAACCAGAACAAAACATGACTGGCTGAGCATACTCCCTCCTAGGCTGCATAGAGCCAGCTTTCAGGATGACACGCTGTCCCTAGGATTTCCCTGGCTCAGATGATCCTCTCTGCATCCTGTGTGTGTTCCTTGGGTTACTGCCTGCATACTGGGTTAATTGGCTCTCACTTTTTATTTTCCTCCTCCACGTAACGAGTTGTTCTTGCTCCACAACAGGCTCAAAGAAGAGAATAATTCAGTGTGAAGTAAAAGAGTTGGAGGAGGCGTAATGTCAAATTAAAGATCCAGCAAATGTGTTCCTGGTAAAATTAAGGAGTGTGGGTCATCAGCTCCTACAGCCTTTAAGCGTTTTTTGCTGAGCAGCTGGAGGTCATCCAGTGACTCAGAGCAGGAAGCCAGCAAAATAATGGCAATATTTTCCTGAGTGTTTAAATTAGCCTTTGCTTAGGGAAATGATGAATAATTGCTGTGGCTGAGTTGTATAAATAGACACATATTATTTATATAGAATATGTAGTTTTAATAGGAAAAAAATCTATGTTCCATTTGTTTGGCTTTCAAAAGCAAACTGCCGGTATGATTTTAGTAAATGGATAGGGTAGACCTTCATTCACACTTGAATTCTAATGCACCTGCACTTAACTCTGGAGGGACCTCTAAGTGTTTTCATTACATTGCTAAAAACCCATTACCATATTTAGTAAAAAAATATTTCAAATAACCTGCATGCATAGCTAATATTTCCTGAGTGGTCAGGATTTATTCCAAATATGTGAACTGTCTCAAGGATTCATTTTAGTATGTCCAAGAACAAATATTGTTTTTAATTGTGTTCCTTCCGTAGGTGAGAAAATCAAGGCTAAGAGAGTGAAACATCTCTATCCAAAGCCTGGCAGCTAGTGAAGGGCAGAGCTGGGCTTCAATCTACCTGCTCTGACCTTGAGTTTATATTTCTCTCTACTATGTTGAAGCTCTTTAAAATATATTTAGTCTTACTAAGTGTAGGGGCAAAATTAATGCCATATTCTATATGTAATTTATATTTTACAATTAATGCCATGGTCTGTGAGAAAATTGCCCTCCAGGTGATTCCACTATTTCCTGCATTCTGGGAAAGACCATACACTGCCATAAACTAACCCTGCCAGCACTCTCCAGAAGATACAATTAACACCCAATGATCCCTGGAGATTCAGCCTCCTGGACCCAACCTGCTGGAAGGTCTGCATTCCTGAGACTCACAGGTTTCCCTGGAGATCTGGTCCCCACCCAGCCTGCCTAAAGGACTACATTACTGAGACTCATGAACCCCACTTATGGTTTTGTCTTTGTTTCCCTGTGACCCCCACCCCTAATTACAGTTTTTCCTTATAAACCCATTGCCCTTGAAGCTCCGTTATCACTCTCCTATCCTGCGCTATCAGGAAGGATTGTGATCAGAAGCTCTGAGCCCGTAATACAGGACCCTTTGTTGCATCGGTATCGAGTCCTGGTGGTCTTTTTTGGCGGTCTTGCGATCTGGGTAATCTCGGCATAACTCTAAGTACATGGATTTAATGAGGTGATTCCACTAGTAAATGGTTGAGATAGTTTTCTAGTGTGTTTGTTTGGCTCTTGTGTTGAAGATGGAAAACACCACTTAATGATGCTCACCAGATAGGGTGAAATGCTTTTTATCCCCAATCACATAGACATTAAATAGATTATAAAGAAAAATACTATAACAGTCTAATGGTTACTCAGTCATAATCTAAAATAATTAATTGTGAGGCTAGGTGATGGTGGTGCATGCTTATAATATGAGCACTTGAGAGACAGACACAAGATCTCTGTGAGTTCGAGGCCACCTTTGTATATAGAGTTAGTTTCAGGACACCCAAGGCTATACAAAGAAACCCTGTCCCAAAAACCAAGCAAACAAACAAACAATTTAGTTGTCTTAGCTAATTATTAAAATGTTCTGAAACATCTGAATACTATTTGAGTAATGCTATTATCAGTGTTATAAATGACATTAGTATGATGATTTAATTTCACTGTTCACCCAGTTTCTTGGAGCCAGCAAAGAAGCCCATGGAAATCTGTGAAAGTTTATTAAAGCAAGCCTTACTTTGTTTGCCCCAAGTTAAAACCAATGTAGTGTTTATTGGCTATAACATGCAACATAAACATAAAGATCAAATATACATTTAATTATCATAGTTAAATTGAAATTAATATAAATTTAATATTTTTTAGTGCAAAAATATAAACATAAAAATTAAAAGAAATCACACTATGAAATATAATTTAGTATTGGAGAATATTGTTGTGTCTATATGAGTATTGTCTATATGAGTGAATGGCATGTGAGTGGGTGTGTGATCTCTTGCAGCTAGACTTACATGTCATTGGGAGTCATCTGATGTGGGTGCTGGGCCCTCTATAAGAGCAGCAAGTTCTCCTAACTGTTTAGTAATATTTTGAGCCCCAGTAAAGATTATCTTTAATTGTTATTTACATTAATATATTATTATATTAGAGAATCTACTATGTGAATCTGAAATATGAGAAAGTATTAATATGCTTCCCAAGTTAAAATGAGCCAGTCTGTTAAAAATCATAAAAAATATTAAGTAGAGCTTGTTATTATCACTTATGGCATTCCTACATATGCTTTCCTCATGTGAGTTTGTGTGTAGAGTTCTGGTTTCCTTGAGGCATCTGTAAAAAAAAACACTATTATGGAGTGTCAAACCTGCTGGTAAGCAATGACGGTCAGAGAATTAAAGGCTACGATGGGTGGGCTAGTGGGTAAATTTTAGACAAATGGTTGTGACATTTCGTGCCTCAGTATGAGTTTCATTACCTTTTGGCCCTTTGAAAAGCTTGATCTCCACGACAGTCTCCAAGATGGGTCGTCTTCTACGTACATAGAGCCGTACAATAGACCCTGCTTCTTTGAGGGCTTCGACTGCTTTACTGTGGGAAACCTCTGACACATCAACCTCGTTCACCCGCAAGATACAATCATTGACCCTGCAAGGGAGGAATAGGCAAGGTTTACCAGTAGCTAGGAGCCTGTGGTGAAGACTTCATTACGACTGTCTACATAAACAAGGGGACAAGGGCATGTGAGATTTGAAATATGTTCAAACTTAGAAAGTTACTTCCTTACAATAATAGAAGTCAAGTTAAGCTCACATTCCTTGGCTACCCAGCATTCCACACACTGATCACAAGGCTAGACAGTTTCCTTTTTAGACCCAACTATAGTAGTGTTAGTAGGAATCAGTAGCATATGGCATAGTCAGAAGGCCCTGCGTTTTAAGATATCTGTCAATGACATCATTATTTTTCCTGTCTTAGTTGGTTGGACTGAAAGTTATTATTTAAAGGCTTCTCTGAACTTACTATGGCAGACTATACAGACACAACAGATGTAATTTTATCACTTAACTTTGCAAAATTCTTAACTCGCTACATATAAAAGTGTTATACAATAATTGTAGAGACTCTGAAAAAATATAACTATGTAGGAAGAAGAACAAAATGCAAAACAGTGTGTTTAGCTTGTTGGCAAATTATCTTTAAATATCTTTTGCCTGGAATTCATCTCACAGTATTATAAATATTGGAGTGTAGACTTAATGAAACTCGAAGAGATCCTCAGCTAATCCTGCCTAAGACTTTTCCTTTAAAAAACTAAGGATTATACAGTATGTTAATTGTTTCTGTCTTCACACAGGGAGGAATCATTTGACTTCCTTTCTAGTTAGTTTATTTTTATGATAGTTATTAGAGATAACATGAGTCACTGCTAGGAGCATGGGTTTCGGATAGGAAAATTTCTTCACTTTGCCCATTCATTTTAATATTCCCCATCTCAGGTTACCTTGTTAATCCTAGTCAAAGGTGAGCAACTATTCTTGCCTGATCCCTTCTTCCCTCCATCAATCTATATTCGGAAAAGTCTACAGAGCACATGTAGTAGCTATCAAGGTCATTATTTTTTTCCATCTTCCCTGCTACATCCTGGTTGAGGTCAGTACCACCTCTTTCCTAGGTAACTTTCATAGCCTCCTGCCCAATATTCTTGTGTCCTCTTTGTTACTTTTGAATCCTTTCTCTATAAAGGGTCCAAGGAGAAGTGAATGTGGTTAGTGTGAGGCCTGTGTTATCTCATTACTGAAAAATAAGCTCCATTTTAATGGAAAATGACCTGGACATGAACTACAGTTTCAAAAAAGAAGAAGGGGAAAAAAAAAACCCCACAAAAATGTGCTTCAACCCCTTACCTCCGGTAATGTTTAACCATTACCCCTAGCAATGGACTAACCAGTAAATACCTGAAAATTACCACATGGTCCAGATTTTCTATTCAGCAATTGCTGGCCACCTACCTCTGATAACATTTAACTGTCACCCCTACCAACATTTAAACAGTAAGTACCTAGAGATTACTCAGGTATCCTTTTCAGTAGGCTGAGTAAAACAATTTTAGTTTGGTCACCCGGACACAATCAATCATGTTCTTTTACTCAATAATTGATAAAATGTCAATCAATCAGAGAACTGACAATTCTGGAAACTGGAATTCTCCAAACCTTGCTGTAATCCCAACAAAAACCCTGCTGACTTGGATCGTGGGGATCTCAATCCTGATCTGCTGCATTAATGGTTGTGAGCTCCTGTTTGAGTTTGAATAAAACAACCCTTGTGTATTTGCATTGGAATTAGCTCTTTGGTGGTCTTTTGAGGTCCTCACAATCTGAGCACAACAGTCAATATGGGCACAATAGCCAACTTCTATTCTTTATTTTTGCCTTCCAATGTCCAGTTTTGTCCAAGAGATACATTCATTAGCAAGTATTTGTTGAATATGAAAAAATAGCAATTCAAATTTAATTGTTGGATTTCCACCAAGTTTTTAAATATGGGCAATTTTCTCAACCTCTCTGAGCCTCCACATACATTAATAATAGTAATATCTACTATGAAGGTTTGAGGGAATAAACTAGACAAAATACACATAAGCCTTTCCATAGATCCAAGCATATAATAAACTCCTAATGAATGTGTTGACACAGCAGTATGTATTAATGTATAATATTCCTAACAATGGATTTTTAAAAATAGCTTTGTGGAAACAGACTAATGTCTATTGTGGAAATTAGTAATAATATAAGCAGTCAAGCCCATTTATTAGAGATACTGGCAATTTGGGGAGAGATTGGATTGTAGGACACTGCTAGAAAGGTCAAAGTCTGACATATCTGGATAGCCAACTGAGCTTGGTCTATTTTGATGATCCCCTTTCTCAACAGGGTTCTCTCTTTCCCTGATCTAGGCACTTCCAGGTCCCCTAAGGAGCATCACATAATCCTCATGGAAGATTACAGGCCTGACCCTTTCCTGATAAAACATGTTTAGCAAGCACCTGGAGATTTTTGTAAGTACCTTCCACACTATGCTAAGGAGATACTAACCTTAAGCAAATGACTTTAATCATGCCTAGAAGTTCTTCCCCATCCATAGGATAATTAAGTACTGTTTTTCCTTCTTGTGATAGGACCCCATGCTACTGCTGTACCACTGCATGTAGATTAAGTATCCTCCCCAGTGAATCAGACATATTCATCCACAAACCCCTCCCCACTGCACAAGGTTTATAAATAAAGCTTGGCTGGCTTGTTCTCATTTGATCCCACCATTCTTCTACCATGACTGTCAGAGAGTCCATTTATTCTGGGGAAGAACTGCAGCTGGATGTCAGGGGCTTGACTGCTGGTCAAGCAATCAAGGCATAGATGGCAGAGCTGCCTTCCATGGGTGAAGCACCCATAGAGCCTGCTGGGCCTGTGTCTCACTGGACCTGCCTTTTGGCTGGTTTCTGGCTTCCAACCACTTCCTCTGCCATGCTTAGAACAGCACAAAAGGCTATAACTCTTTGGTGTCATCATAAGCTTGTGGAGCTCCAGAGTCTCCACTGTTGTCCGATACCAGCGAATTTTATTCTAAAAGAGCTAAATTTTAACACCCAGTGGAAAATCATTTCCATGTCCCCTGGTGAGACTGGGAGCCTCAACTAGCACCCAGTCCTCACCCTAAAGTTCTCTAACCATTCCTGAGAGAGAAACGGGACCTTTCATCTCAATGTCTATCCATTCTTGTCTGGAAGCAAGAAGTGCCTAGACTGACTGTCCAGAAGTGAAATCCAGGCCTATTCTCAGTTCTTTTCTTTCTTTCTTTCTTTCTTTCTTTCTTTCATTCTTCCTTCCTATCATCTAACTTCATCATCACCATCATGATCATCACCATCAATCTTCTACCTACCTTCCATCTTTCTATTTGTATTTATTTATTTTTGCTGTACTGACTGGATAAGCTTAGGCCTTCCTGCATCCTTGGCAAGTAATCTAGTACCAAGATACACCTTGATCCCTTAAGCCTTTATATTAGAAAAACTATGTCTAATGTGATATATCATTTCACAAAAATTATGCCTACCAATTCAAAATATAAATCTATCATGGGTGCATTGTATAAAAGCATGGGGCGCAGTTTTAAGTGTATTTTTCCATAATTCTTCACATATTTGTTTAAGAAACTGATATTGCAACCTTTGCTTTTATGTGAACAAGCAGCCTTAAAATCCTGAAATGGAAGATTTCACTAATATACAGCGATGTTATTTCATCAGAACAGATGGAATAGTTTTAGTAGGTTTACACATACACTTCCTCTCTAACAACAACAAAATCCAGAAAACTACCAATTAAAATAGTTTTGAGAATGTAGGCATGCATCAGGGATGCCAGCCGCCCCGGAGCAGCTGGTCCTTTGAGAGTGGCTAATTTTGTCATCTCATGGTAATAAAAAAACATAGTTTACCATCACCCCATGTTCAGAATACTAATCATAGCTTGACCACTACTTTTCATAGAAGGGAGCAGTAGAAAAAAAATTGGAGGCTACATCTATTCAAACTCTAGTACTTAATTCCTTTTGTATACAGTGGAATCATTAATCATTAGTTACATGTGTAAATAAAACACAGCCTCACCTGGCTGTTCCTGAATACAGAGGTGAAGTAGGTACCTTTAATATAGTACATAAAATACAAGGCTAGCGAAGAGGAATCTGGATTTGAGTCCAGTTGCAATGTAAAGACACACCATCTCTTAGGATTCCACGTAAGAAAAGAGGAATGATAGCCATGGTTGGGGAGAGGAGTCATCAGACAGTTGATGGGTGTAGATATATATATAACACTGGAGGTGTGAAAGTTACAGCTAAGTAGGTAAAACATGTTCAGAGTGACTTGCTTAAAAGTGAACATTAGTAGAAATAAAATTTAGAGCAAGGGAGCCAACGTTATGTTTTAAGTTTTAATTACCGTGCCTAAAAGATCCATAAATCAAAATGCCTCTAACCTGTAAGAATCTTGCCCCAGATTCTCCTGAGGTACCAGAGACTATTGTTTATGGAGATAACAGGCGGTGTGTTTTTGCTCCTCTAAGCAAGTTTGTTTGAACCAGAGTAAGGGCAAAATAAATGCCATATTCTATATGTAATGTATATTCTGCAACTAATGCTGTGATCTGTGACTGTTCTGTGAGAACTTGTCCTCCAGGTGACTTCACTTCTTTCTGTGTTCTGCCATAAGCTAGACCTGCCAGCAGTCTCCAGAAACTCCACCTGAGGGATTAGATTCAATTAACTCCCAATGATCCTCTGAGATAAAACAGCCTCCTTGACCCCAACCCGCCTGAAGATGGACATTCCTATGACCCACAACTTCCTTGAAGATCCAGCACTCTCTCACCCAACCTGCCTAAAGCTCGACATGCCTGTGACCTAAAACTCCCACTTCCTTTTATGAACCCATTGCCCTTGAAGCTCAGAGTCACTCTCCTGTCCAGCTGCATCAGGAAGGATTGTGATCTGAAGCCCAAGCCCGTATTAGAAGACCCTGTGTATACTGCATCGGTATCGAGTCCTGGTGGCCATTTTGAGGGGTGGATCTTGCGATCTGAGTGATATCTGTATTACATTGGGCCATCTCAGTATTATACCAGATGTGCTTGATCACATTTAGGTGGGAGGTATATAGGTAAGAAATACATCTGCAGGAAATATGTCAGGATGTTTGCCTCTGATTAGACCTCGTGGGAAATATGTAGCCTCATGTGTTTGCCTTTATAAGCCTCAGCAAAATGTGACTTGTCTCCATTCTGGGAACCCAGAAATGGACCTGGCCACAGTCCTTTACCCTGGCTAGTATTTAGTTAAAGTGTGCTTCACATTTGACTTAAAATTTTGATAGTGTTCTTAATCTTGCTTGGTGAGTTTAACAGACATTAACTCTGTGCTCTGTTAGTCTGGTCTCTTCAATCATTTTTTTTCCCTTTAGTTCATGAAGTATTGATCTCTATTTTATAAATAGAGGTATATCAATGCTAAGGTCACTCACTGTTGGTGCAGACAGGGACATGATTTCCAACTTGCTTTACATTTTCTATGCTAATACAAAGAATTTAGAGGTGTTTGCTTTACATTAAAAAAAAAAAAAGATGATGGATCTACATTGGACTTATTAAAAGAGACAATGCCAAGGCAGAGAACTAGGACATTCAACTCCCTACCCTCCCCCCAGTTACTTGAAATAGAATCTGGCCAGAGGGCCACAGCTATTTAAAATTAATTTGTTTACTCTAACTGAAGATAACCTTTGTGAGTAAAGTCACCCCTTCATTTTAAGGCACATGAATGTATCCTTAGCTTCAAGCTGAAGTAATGCATCATCCCAGCATGAAGTCAGCCTCTGTCATATCTCTGAGCCATTGCATAAGAAAGCCATTTGCATAGAGACTTTCTCTTCACTGTGCTGCTGTGACTGACAGCTTCACTATGCATTTACTCTTTCAGATATAAGTCTGCAGTTTTGCCTGGGGCAATTTCATCTTGTGGAACAGAATTGGCCACTCAGTTTTACTTTATTTTTTTTATGATTTTAATAGTTGCCTGGAATTTCCTTTTGCAATTCTGATATATTCCCTTCAATAGAATATATTAGAGACAGACATTTATTTAAGCATCAGCATTAATCTGTGCACAGAAACACATTTGATCTCTTTATTTATCAATGAAACAGCCTCTCACATGATGAGGCATCACTCAAAATTAATATTCTCTGTTGAGAATATAGTTTGAAATAACATGTAAAATATACTTTTTCTCCCCTAGGTACCAATGTATGCTTTATTATTAAAGTAAGATTTGTTATGTGATTATATATGTATATATATATAAAATATATTAATTTATCTTCTAAATATTCTAAAATATCCTTTCTTAGTCATAACATACATTAAAAGTTACAAATATTGCTGTTTTCTATACAAAGAAATATTAGAAAGAAAAATGCCAGTGTGTGGTTCTCATTCTTCTTTCATTTTATTAATTACAATTTATTCACATTACATCCTATTGTTAGCCCTTCCCTCTTCTCCTCCAATTTCCACCCTCCCTCTCTCTTCTCTCCTATTCACATCCCCTAGACTACTGATAGGGGGACCCTCCTATGGTACTGTCTGCCACAGCTTATTAGGTCTCATTAAAATAGCCTGCATCCATTTCCTCTGTGTGCCTGAATGGCCATCTGCCAAGGGGCAGTGTCCAAATTGTGGGTACCAGAGTGCATGTCAGAGGTCCAGCATCAATCCCTCCTCTCCCTAGCACACTGACAATCAGCTATCCACCGGCTACATCTGAACAGGGGTGGCTTGGTTCTCTGCATGCATTGTCCTTGGCTGTGCATCAGTTTGTGCAGCCCCCCTATGTCCAGCTACACAGGACTTGATGGTCTCTCCGTGGAGTTCCTGCTCCCTCCCAGACCTTCCATCCCCCCATTCTTCCGTACAACTCTCAGTGCTCTGCCCAGAGTCCCCATTCTTCTGGAGTAAAGAGATTATGAATGTTTTAAAAACATATCTTTTATGTTCCTTCTACAACCTATGTGATAGGCATATAATGTTTCAACTAACCGAAGAACAAAGTGTGTGTGCCTTTTCCATATATATATCTGAGGTCTTCTCTCAACTCTAAAACTTAGGAGCTGTTTCTTTAAGGAACTCATTCAAAATCTCAAAGCTGATATTTCTACACCTGAAAATGGAGCTACTATGTATACAGCATGGATACAATAAGACAATGCAATAGAAATAACTAAGATAGTGCCTGATAAAAGGTAACTCACTATAAAGCTCAGACACAGAGCTCAACCTGCCTCTGCCTCTAGAGTCCTGGAATTAAAGGCGTGTACCACTATGGCTGCCAGCGTTTAACTTTTATTTCAATGTTATTGTGTCTTCTGAGAAGCCGTTTCAGACCTACTTGGTTTGTTCAGTGTCTCTCTGTTAGGTTCCCCCTACAAAATACTAATAGAATTACCAGACTTAACAAATAAAAATAAAGGTCACCCCGTTAAACTTGAATGCACATAAATAAAAATGGTTATTCAGATAAAAAAAGTACTTTTTGAAGTATTAGACTGTTTTACACCATGTTTGGGACATGCACTGAAATTATTTACATTTATTTGAACTTAAAATTTAACTGAGGTACTTTATAAACATACCTTATACTAAACTAGGTTTTTGGTTGATTAAGTCATAATGTCTACCATACAGTCGGAAATATCCCATACACTGCATATTTTAATCAAACTAGGACCATTGAAGGTTATATAGTTGTCTTCATTTATTAATGGTAACTAAAGCTTAAGAACATAATAGTTAGCTATATGTAATATACAATCTACACCTTTCTGGTTTATTAAAAATAATTATATGGACAGGGTATGGTAGCACATATATTTAATCCCAAAATTCAAGAGGCAGAGGCAGGGGGATCTCTATGAATTTGTAGCCAGCCTCTTCTACATAGCAAGTTCTAGGCCAGCTAAGGCTACGTCATGATGTACTACCTCAAAAACAAAAAAACAAAATACAAAAATCAAATAAACAAACAAAACCCCCCAAAAACATACAAACAAAAAACCCAAAACAAACAAGCAAACAAAAACCTGTGATTTAAGAACTAATCACAGGTGACCATCAGTAGAGCCAGGGAATTAGATTCCTGTCTCCTGCAATTTCTTACAAAGTAGGTCTGGAACATGAAAAGATTCAAATTCTCTAGTTCTTAATGAATCTGGCTGTCCTGTCTATATGTTTTGAAGAAGCAATCTGCTTCGCTCATGCCAATTCCAAAAGAAATGGAAGTTCTCAATCTTAAGACCAAATGATTATACTAAATGTCTTGAGTTCTGATTACACAACTACTCAGAAAGTTTGCAACTTTTCAGTATTTGGAACAAATCTCAAAGGGAACCTGGGCCAGGAGATAACAGTGGCACATCATGAGAAACTATGCAGATCCAAACTACTTTCCAACATATACTTTACGTCCTATACTCTTTCTCACACTTCCGTCAGCATTAACCCATTAAGAATTACCAAAGGGTCACTTTGCTCTCTGTCTTATAAATAGAGCTCCGCTCTCCTTGCTATCTTTGGGTGAGAGTAACTGGGTTTATTATGCATAGATTAGCCATCTTCTACAGCGAATGTACTGTTTCTCCCTCTTCATTCGCCACCTCGTTTCCCTTATATAAAATGCTTGCAGGAGTCTCTGCAGCTGTCATCTGGGAAACATCACAGCTTTCCACAACGGGGGAAGAAAACTGCTATTTCAGCACTAGTGATTGGTCTTTTGGCTCTTTCCTGGAGAAGCAGAGCTGCCAGTAACAAACCTCAAGCCAGGCAGATTAATGAGTATAACAAAGAAAATGTGCATTGAGTAGGGATTTCAAAGGGAGAGAGCCACAGGACTGGACACTGCTGATTCTGTCCACTTTAACATTCTGTCCATGGACAGGAGGAAACATGTCAAATTTCATGAGATGGGTGCTGTTCCTCCCACTTGGATGCAACTACTGCAGCAGCTTCCTGCCTGGCTTTTCTGGTGCCAGGCTAACAAGCTGTTCTCTACTCCACCCTGAGACAAAGGTAGGCTCCCCTTCCCAAATCAAACTTGACAGTGTTTCTGTTTACTTCTCAATTTCTCCAGACTTACTTAACACATATAAAACAAAGACTGATTTATTTTTATTTCTTTGACAGTTTTTATTTAAGATGTGAACATCAAGTATACAATCTAAATTTGGACTCATTCATCTTATCCTGCTCTCTAACTCATGCCACTATATTTTATTTCATATTTCTTTCTCTCTTCCAAATATCTAGATAAACATGGCCTCATTCAAGGGCACGTTCCTACTCCAGGGCCTCAGGAAATGTTTCTGCATGATTGAAGTTCTCATTGCTCACAATGCCTGAGGTGCAAATAAAGGCATGGTGGGTTCTCACCCAAAGTTGCAAGCTGACTGGATACCTGACAGGAGCCCCCACATCATAAAATAACTACACCTTAGGAAATATGTCTTCAAACATTAGATTTCCCCCTATTCAAATATTTTCCAACCCTAGACATGGATGGTACACCAGACACATGGGGTTCATAATTACATGTTTTCACTCAAAGTTACCATTGCTTTATGGTAGTGAGAAGCTGAGATACACAGGAAACAAAGTACAGTAGGAGGAACATTAGGTTTTAAATCATCCATGAATTCTAATCCTCTATTTCACTAAAAAGTTAGGCAATTTTCCTCTGTGTCTTCATGTTGACTTCAATGATTTTTAAAATTTTGCTTTATATCTAACATTCTAGAAATCAAAATTTCCGGTCATCTCAGCCTGGCATTTACCCATTTATTTGGAAGTACACCTCAAGTGGAGAGCTCTGTATTTCACTTTTCATTTTCAGCAAAGTCAATCATTCTAACACAAAAAATTGTACTGAATGGGAGAGGTGTGTGTCTCCTTTTCTTTTCGTCATGCAGCTAATCCATAACACACACACACACACACACGTGGCATGTGTGCGTGCAAGACAGAGACAGAGACACAGAGAGATGCAGAGAGACAGAGAGAAGACAGAGTTTTAGATCCTCTCTGCTACTTATTCCGTCTAGTTTTCCAACCACCTACATTCTAGAAAAATCTTATTACTACCCTTCTTGCCTCTACCATTATCTTTTATAACTCCTTAGGTGAGTTATAGCTTTTCTTGCTGAGATGAAACATCATAACTGAAAACAAGTTGGGGAGGAAAGATTTTATTTGGCTTACTTCCACATTATAGTCCATCATTGGAGGAAGTCAGAACAGGACCTCAAATAATGCAGGAACCTGGAGATAGGAACTGATGCAGAGTCCATGGAGGGGTGCTACTTACTGCCTTGTTCACCATGGCTTGCTTTGCCTACTTTAATATAGAACCCAGGACCGCCAAGAGAGGGGTGGCCCCACCCACAATGGATTGTTCCTACCTCATCTGTCATTAATTAAGAAAATGGTCTATGGCCTTGCCTGCAGCCCTCTTATCTTACTCTAGCATCAAGTTAGCATAAATTAGCCAGCACATCCCTTTTCTAACCTATTGTCAAAATGTTACTGAAACATAGACCTGATTGTTTTACCCTATATTTAATAGTCTTCAATTGTTCCCAACTACCAATGGTAGACTTGCAAGCATTTAAAATTTCAAGCTCTATTTGCAAATTAAATCTTGCTCAGAAGCCATATAACATGTATTTATAATTGTTTATAACTTATAGAAAAGGCACCGTTTTTATGATTTCTGCATCAGAAAAGAAAGAGGAGTAAGAAGAAGGCTTGCTGGAAGGTCTTATCTGTTTCGTTCAGAAGGTTCTGAGAGAACCATGGTTAGCATGCCTCAAACCTGTGCGAGCAGAGCCCATTGCCCAGAGGAGAATGAGGGCAACACTCTTTCTTCTTCAAGCTTTAGTGTCCCAGTTTAAATGAGTCTTTTTGTAATCCGCAGAAAGGCTTCCTATAGGCTATTGGTAGCAAAGCTCTTAGAGACCTGTAGAATGAAGACTGAATATGTCTGTCTGTTTTAGAAAGACCTCCATTAGCACACAATTCTTTCAGCAATCTGATTGCTGTTGACCTCCCTGGTCCCGTCTCTTCTCATATGTTACTCTTCACAAACATTGCACACATTCCTGGTATAAGCCTCTCCTTGGCTAGCTAGGCACCTCTAGCTTTAGTAGTTTGTTGAGTACTATACCTCTTTTTTTTTTTTAAACAGCAGTGCCCACTCTATAGTTGCTTTAAAGATTAACAGTAGAATTAGAAAATCAAGCTACTAAAATGTTATGTAAATGTTATGGCACGGTGAGAACATACTAAGAAAAATTTGTTCTAGAAAGATTGAAGAAAACCTCTTACAGCATCTAAGGTGGGTGAGATTGAGGGTCATCAGGTGAGCAGAGAGGGAACACAGCTTTGGGAAGAGCTCAGCAGCTGCTAAAATGGCCAACAAAAGTGAGTGTTGAAGGCTTGAAATGATTGCTAAAGAATTTGGACCGAAGTGATGTTTATGCTTAAAGCTAGGTTATAGTTTTGTAAGAGTCCCCACCTATCTACACCTGTCTTAGTGAGAAGAGGAAGACTTAAGTAGGTTTGAAAGGAAGGAAGAAGAAAGCATGGGCTATAGAGCAAAGAGTGAGTGCCTAATGGACCTCTGGCATTGACAAGGTAGGGAGAAGGGACAGAGGACATTGCTTATTAAGATCTGTTACATATGTCATTTGATTACATTTGGGAGGCAAGAAAAGGAAAGAGGATTTTCAAAAATTTTTATTTATAAATTGTGAGTCTCTCAGGGGAAAATGTACCTTATTTACTTTTGAATGTTTAGCACCCCCAGTGGTGCCTGGAACAGAGTCAGCACAGATTATAGGCTTGATAAATGCATAAACTTAGAAGTGTGGCAGCTAGTCAATGACATCTTTGCTGCATATGTCCACACCTTCTCAAGTTATGCCATAAGGATGCCATCTTCTCTTGTCATTTCATCCTCTCTGAGCTGAGCTCCAATTTATTCCCTCTAAAATACAAGCCATCATTCAGTCATATTTGCATTCAATAAAAAACTTTAGTGAGAAGACACGATCTCAACAACAACAACAACAACAACAACAAACAAACAACCACTAACAATAAAATTTCAAGGATCACTGAAGACATTCACATTGAGCCAACAAGTCCTAAACATCTACTATATAGTGCAGATCACATGGACACTGAGGAAACAATGTTGAACATGAGGATGCTGACCACTGACCCAGGGAATAAGGAGGAGATATACATAAGAATGTGTCATCTACCTCAGAATTAAGCATGTGTTATTGCTGCTGTGGATTTCTCTCCCCGCCTCCCTGCCCATGGGTTATTTTTAAGGAGCAGAAACAAGAACATCTAGGTATTTTCTCAACTTTATTAATGGGAATGTAGGAAATAAACCAGAAGAGTTCTGTTTTCAACGTGGAAATGAAAAAAAAAAAAAAAAAGAATGTGTCATGGCAGAGAGGATTTGAGAGAACCTATATTCTCTTACATATAAAACAATCTGTAGCTTAAGAAGTCTTTTCATCATTAAAATTTAGATAATTACTTAATTAAAATTAATTAAAATCATTTTGTTTATTACTTGAATGATTATTTTAATCCTTAACATTCTATTTACATAGAAATAAGAGGCTAGGATAAGTAAGAATTTGAGGGTGCCATGCAGAGGACTCCTTACAAACATGCCCCTTTTTCTGATGATCATCATAAACTAGGAGTGTCAGAGATGGTCACTAATACTCACTGACATTGGAAGAACACAGAATTTCACAAGCCAAAAACTTTGCACTTATTCTTTTCAGTATGTGCTTGAGGGTAAGTAATTTCAGTAGTTATTGAGATGGTTCGAATATTTAAGATAAATTTTAAAACATACTTAAGAATTCGTAAATCCATGTGCTAAGTACTATATGGTGAGTAAATTAATTGGTTCTTAGAGGGTCTTTATGATTTTCACAGTTCAAGAACACATGCAATACTTGTCTATTTATTATGCCTCATATATCATGTTCCCTCGACCCTGGCTAGAAAGTAGGTTTTAAGAGAAAAGAGACCTTGTCTCTAGTTTTCATAGTTCCTTAAAGAATAAGGTAGCATTATCCACCCATTTTCTCTTAGCCCCTTGTTTTCTTTACTGTTCACGTCCATCAGTTGCATCTGCTTCTGGGATATACCAGGCCCATCCCTTCTTTCCATCTCAAGTACCTTCACTCTCTCTGAAGGCACCAATACTTCTGCCTGTTCTCTCTAGAATCATCTACATGAAGCCAGGGGTCCTATTTTCATATGTAAAACATACGGTGTAAACATTAGTCTTCATTCTCTAATTCAATGTGGCATTACTCAACATCAAGCAACTAATGAATTGTTACTTGATAATAATAGGGGAACTCATATAAAATTGTATAAATATATAATAACTCATAATGCATGTATTGTGTGTACTTGTTCATTTTTAATACAACAAATAAAATTGTAAACTTTTTAGAGAGGGAACACTATCTTGTTACTTATTTCATCTGTATTCCATAGAAAAGAATTAAGTCTATAGTAGTTGCTCAATCAAAAGTCAAATAATAGAATTATCGAATGAATTAACAGAAAATATTGTAGTGGAATTGCTAGCAATGAAGTGTGTATCATTTTGCTGCCCAGATTTCAGTTCTGATAGCTGTAGCTCAAAGCCTTTCTTAACTTCAAACCTATAATTACTGGAATTACTTGATTCTGGCAAAGGTTGTGAGCAATTCCCTACACTGCAGATAATGCTAAACTGCCCGAAACTACTAATTTTCAAGGGAAGATGATTAGCAAGGCTGTTTTCTGACCTTTCTTGGGCTTTAAAAATCAGCTATTATTGTTTATGTGATTTTATAATTTCCAAGCTCCCCATCTCTCCCTAAGCTCAATCACACTTCACAACATAAATTCAAATTAATTTTGTGATGAAAACTCATGACACATTTTGAAATTACTGGTGACATTTTGTGACTTCCTAAAAGCAAGTTGGCTCTCTCTTTACAAATATGTGCTTGGTCCCTTCAGCTACAGACACACATCCCGTTCGTGGCATGAGGCTAAGGGCATAAAGAAATGCACCCTCGCTCATGAAGATTATCTTACTTCCCAAGTCTCTTGGTCAATGAAATTCATAATTTTCTCTTCTTAAGTACAAAGCAACCCACAGTTGTCATTAACTCAATGGTTTGTTATTGTTTTTGGGTTTTTTTTGCACTACCTTATAAATGCCCACAAAACTTTGTTTTGGAGCATAAAGGAACTGAGGAGTCTATGATGAGAAGTTTTGTAGTATTACTTAGTAAAAGAGTCTGCACGCACCAGGGCAGCATGGTAGGGAAACTTCCAGAAGATAGAAGGAAGCTACAATTAAAGCGATACTTTTCCTAGGACCTCTGTGATAGCTATGGTGGTCTCTGATACTTATTTCTGACTACTCAGCAGTTTTCCATTTATGAAACACATCAAACCTTGAACGCATAAAATCCAGAAATATGCTAGCCAGATACGCCTTCATTTTCAAGTGGAAAAGTTGGGTAGACATGGTTGTACCTGTCTAATTGAAAACAAAATTCCCCCCTGTAATTACATTTTCATTGCTTTAGAATTAGAATTTAGAATTGATATACTGTAGTAATTTTATCAATTATACATTATTAATAATAAGAGATTAGTCTTAAAGAAAAATTTTATAATCACAGATAATTTGGGAAACATTTGTTTCACATAACTCTCTGGGCATAGAACATAAGGTCTAGCATTAAAATATATCAGACTAAATCTCCAAGAGAATGTAGAAGAGAAATAGTGATATAACAGAAAAAATATGGTGTTTCACAATCTACAGAAGGCTGGAAATTGACATCTCCTGCTAATATTCAATTTATGATTTAAAAAGATGTCCTTTTCAAACATGCAAAATGGAGCCTGATTGGGAACTTTTGTCCTTTTTTATTGTTTCTTTTGCTTTTTCTTTTGGCTTTTAGTGTGAAGACCAACAGGTTTGAGGAGAGCAAAGTGGAGCTGCATTAGAAAACATTTGGTAAGCTATGCCAGAATTTTTGTTAGAACTTCTCATTTTAAGTTAAGCTTGAAAGTATTTTACACAGAAAAGCAAAAAACAGTTCCTTTCACTTTGACATTATAGGTAATCTCTTCAGCAAAATAGATAACCCACTTCATAACTAGACTTCACAGAAGTCTAGAGTGTTATGGATTGGGTAATGTGGCTTGTCATTCATTTTCCCAATGTCATTGGATGATATCTTAACATCCAACCAAAACCTAACTTTAGGATTAAGGAGAAGAAAAAAAAAGTAAAATAAGAAATCTGTTGATAATGAAGAGTTATTACCAAAAGTATAGTTTAATTTGTATATATTATAAAGTAATTTTACAATTAAAAAATAATAAAGTGGAGCTACAGAAAGGGGTGATCATAGGGAGGAAAGCATAAGAAACTAGGCCCATAAACACAGTATAGTAATATGGACCAAGAAGAGAAAGAAACAAATTATACTTACCTTGGCTAAGTTAGGATGTTAGGACAAATGTTTTCCATGTTATTCTTGGTTGGTATATTGTGAGGGACTCAGACTAGAATTTGACAAGGAGAGATGATGGGAAAAACATCCACCTAAGAAGACTATTGCAAACTACTCTTCCGATAGGTTTGGCTCATGAAGAGATGGGACAGTGAGCAACAGACTCAAGGTTTAAGCCTCCTTGGTGAAGATAAGAAGAAAAGGAAAGAAAAACAAAACAAAACACCCTACATAATATAGTACTTAAGATTTTCCCAGCCTGGTTTCTCACATCCTTCTGTTTATTCCCATCCTGTGATTTTGCCCTGTCTCTGCAGGACCAATCTCAACAACATTTTCCTCACTCTTCTGCAGGCCTTTGGACACACACTCCCTTGACGTAGAGAACTTTCACTAGCCCCAGTCACTAACTCTTGGTGTTTCAGCTTAAATAGTACGTCTCTGTAACTTTCCATTGAACACACTGGGTTACCTAGGTGATGTGAACAGCCACAACCTCTCAGAGCACTGTACACTACGCCCCCCCCACAGTACCTGTAGTTTCACCTCTAGACCTTGACAGATAACTTCCTTAAAAGTGAAGATCCTGCTTTCTTGTTCCCTTCTCGATTCCAGCTCCATGCAGCCTCACACATACAACAGACTATCAGTCAATCTACACAGAACTAATGCATAACAGAGGTTGAAGGGCAAAAAGAGAGACTCTGTCTGCTTAATAAATACTTGCTATGTACATTATGTTTATCATATCAAAATACTGCCAACTTCACTGACATGCCACTGAAACAGATGACAGGCGCCTCCCAGTTATCTTATTCACAGGGCTGAATTTCCTTAAACCATCAACTCTCGCTCCCCACATACAAAAAACCAGACCCGACTCATCTTGACTAATTGCATGCTAGTTGTCATGACCCGAGTGTCTGAGAAGTGCTGATGTACAGATGATGAGGACAAGATGCAGAAAGCATCTCTGATGACTCGTACATGTGGCACAATAGATTTATCAACAGGAAGCATTAAAATGAAGCTGTCATATAGATAGGTACGACTTGACAATTCTATGTATCTATGATAATGACTGTTAACAGCTAACACAGACATTCATTATTCAACCTGGACATGAAGCTGAGAATACAGTCTTTGGTTCATTTTCTGTTTTTTTTTCCCCTACCTTTCTCTTTAGTGATACATTACTGAATAGGGCTATAATAACTAAGCAGATGAATTGAAGGTAGAGGAAAAAACAAAATTATACCAACACTTTAAATATTTTAATTTATTTATTTTTATTAATTTATTCATATTACATCTCAATTGTTAGCCCATCCCTTGTATCCTCCCTTTCTTTCCTCCCTCCCGCTTCCCCCTCTACTCCCTTGCCCTATGTCTGTGACTGAGGGGGACCTCCTCCCCCTGTATATGCTCCTAGGGTATCGACTCTCTTCTTGGTGACCTATTATCCTTCCTCTGAGTGCCACCAGGCCTCCCCATCCAAGGGACATGGTCCAATATGGGGCACCAGAGTTTGTGTGAAAGTCAGATCTCCTCCACTTAGTGGTGGAGAATGTCCTGTCCATCAGCTAGACTGGGTAGGGGTTCGAAGTTTACTGCCTATATTTTCCTTGGCTGGTGCCATAGTTTGAGGAGGACCCCAGGGCCCAGACCCACCTGTAGTTTTCCAGGACCTCCTGGATCCTTCTATTTCCTCATTCTCCCAGGCTTCTCACCCCTAAAGTCTCAATAGGATGCCCTCCCCTCTGACCCACTTTCCTGGTAGGTAAAGTTTTTCATGGGGGCGTACCCCTTGGACTAGTGTCTCGATATAAGTGAGTATATACCATTTGACTCTTTTTGCTTCTGGGTGAACTCACTCATTATGATCATTTCTAGTTCAATCCATTTGTCCACAAATTTCGGAAATTCCTTGTTTTTAATAGCTGAGTAGTATTCCATAGTGTAAATGTACCACAGTTTCTTTATCCATTCTTCTACTGAGGAACACTTTAATTATTACTTGAGTATTTCAGTTTATATATTATGGCCCTGATGTCTATGTTCAAATGACCACATTAACTTGTATAGCCAAAATGACTTAGCCAAAATTAGCTTTCACAGACTATAATTCTAGATCAGTGGACTATGGATGGTTTGTGAGTTCTTAGTTCAAGTATTGGAGCAAAACGGATACTGAATGTGACTTCCATTTTAAAAGCTGGTTTTATTTTGGGAAAAGATGTTCTTTCATTTAAAAATTGTTTTATTTATTGTTTACCATTATCATCTATATCACCAGTACTGGGTAGGAGTAGAGAAAAGCAGGTAGAAGTCAGACGCTCAGTGTCCAGGCAGCCTCACTAGACGCATACTGCTCAGGTTCAGTGGAGGCCTTGTTTCAAAAAGTAAAGGTGGACAGTGATTGAGAAAATTAATAGATGTCAACCTCCAGCAGACACACAGACACACACACACACAGAGTACACATACAGACACATACACACACACATGCACATTCATACACCTAGAGTGATAAATACATATTCCATATACCCAACATCACAAATACAACATAACACACACACCAAAAGAAAAGAAAAAGAAAGAAATTATGTGCTTAAATGTGAGAATACAGTAGATAGATTAATGGTTTTAATTTAATTTAGAAATACTTGTATTTTTAAAAGAGTCTGCAAGAAACATGAATTATTTTACACAAATTATCTTAAAATACAAAGTTACTGTATTCTTATTATCTTTTGATACTGGGTTGTGTTATGACTAGATTGTAATCCACACCACTCAGTTATTTTCTCATAAGATGATTTACATGACTCTTTGTTATACATATATACAGATACGTATATATAATATTTATATAGTATATATAATGTTTTAAATTTTATTAAAGATTTATCTTAGTTTTAGTGTATGTGTGTGTGTGTGTGTGTGTGTGTGTGTGTGTGTGTGTGTGAGATGTGCATACAGTCACATGAGTGCATGTGCCTCAGTAGCCTAGAAGAGAGTGTTGAATTTCCTGGGAGCTGAAGTGACAGGTGTCTCTAAGCCAGCTGATGTGCATGGTGGGAACCAAACATGGGTCTTCCAGCCCTAGTGCTTTTAACTTTTAATACTGTGATTTGCATGTTGGTAGGGCTTTGAGTTGTTCATAGATTCTTAAGTACATGCCCAGTTAATCCTCTTCAAATAAATGCAGCCATATGCTGTATTAAGAAAGGAGTGGGAAGATTTCAGAGTCTAAGCCATTCACATGTAAATGAACATAGTGATGACTGTAATAATCTAAGAAAAAGAGACTGCTCTGATTAGATTTATGTTTCTACTATGGATAGGATACAGTTTAATGAATGAACAAGAGCACATTAGACAGAACACTGCTTTATTAAGAGGACTATTTATTTTCTTTTCTAAGATGCATCTTTTAATAAAATAGCATTCATTTAGAGAAAATAATTTAAGTATCATTAAGACAAAAGAAAAAAACTATTCTCTACTAATTTCAGATGATAGCAAGGTTAGGACTGAAAACACAATGTGAGAAATTCGAAAAGCCAAGAACTCTACAGATAACACACTTGGCTATTAATTTTACTCTTATTGGGCATGAAAACTAGGAGCATATTTCCTTTATCATATTTTCTATTTAACAGTTAAGGATTTACTATTAATGGTCATGCAAGAAGAATCTATAGGTCAAAGACAAGGCAAACCCCTTGAGTTTGCTCCTATCGTGCTCAAGTAGATATAGCTGAGAATTGCCCAGCCAAAGGATTGCACTGTGCTTTCGTGCCTATGTGGATTTCTTCCTAAGTTCACCTCCTCAAGGATAATGACACCAGCTGGGTGCACAATCCTAGGCTCAAATGTGGCCCCAACCCAACTCCGGTAACAAGTTGGTGGAGCTTAAGTACATAAATCCTAGCACTTGTGTGAGCACTTGTTCTGAGGGCTTTCTCGGGGAAGGAAGAAGCTGCTGAAAGGAAGAAAGGGGTGCACTGGGGAGGTTTTCCAGGTACTGAAAATCCCTGGTGTTGAATTATGAGTAGCCTATAGAACCTGATTCAAC
This sequence comes from Acomys percivali, assembly GCA_907169655.1. Classification (NCBI taxonomy): domain Eukaryota; kingdom Metazoa; phylum Chordata; class Mammalia; order Rodentia; family Muridae; genus Acomys; species Acomys percivali. The sequence continues at coordinate 108,423,626 of OU015752.1, read as the reverse complement.
TTTACGTCCTCTGGGAAACTAAAGTATGGCTTGTTTCCCCCAATGAGGTGGTGGTCATGGGTAGGCTGTGAGTAGCATGTAACACATGTCATACAGGACTAAGGGAACCATATAACAAAGGTTGCTTGGCTTCTAATCACTCAGAAGGTCATGTGAGACTTCTAACTATTGCTTCAGCTTCTGCCAAAGTCAGTGTCGACCTGGTACTTACTGTTCTATAACCTGAATGGAATTTAAGTCCTTTCTGCAAGTGAACTTTAGTCAGGCCCCTTCTCAACAAGGTCCTGGCCTTGGGCTTCGGTGCCCACCTTTGTTAGGCTTGCATGGCTGTTTTTAGCAAGGATCCTGCCAAATCAGCTTAGAAAGAATCCCTCACTCTGATATCTGATCACCCGGGTCTTCAGAAATAATCCCCTTAGGTCAATTCAGCAAGCATCTCTTCCCTTACCACCAGCGCTTTCTACTATCTATTCTCTGTCTACCAAACAGGATCCCACTCCTTGTCTGTAAATCTCCATTTCTCTATGTGGGATTTAGAAATGACCCCATTTCTATACTGAAGTACCTCTTCCCCCACTGCAATAGTTTTCAAATAAAATCCATTTTTAGCAGTTTAACTAGTCCCTTGCCCTGGCTCAGCATTCCACCATCCACCCACCCAGTGCCAATGCAGGAGGGGATTTAGGAGCTCTGACACTTTCTGATTCTAGCATCAACCGTTAAGCTGGTGTGCAGTGACTGATACTTGCACGAAGTTGACTTCATATTAGCTCATGATAGAATGTGTAATTCCATCAGAAAGCCAGGATTGACAATAACTAGGAATACTTCCTCTCCCCTTCCCCTCCCCTTGATCCCACCCAGCATTGCTTTCCATGACACTATGAATTTAATGCAGTATGAATCAAATATGGTTTCAGATTACTAGAATGGCAACATGCCTTACTGAGAGGATATCAGAAATGAATAAAAACCAGTGGCATGGCATGTAAAGTTGAAATCAACTCTTGGATATAAAAATGCCTTAAGGAGTATGTTTTCTGCAGACTAGAAATTAATTCTGAACAAAAACTTAGTTTCTTGGCCATGAACTTCTCAGATTCCCAGCAATCATCAGGCACTAGAATATAATTTTGAAGTGAAAAGCTTCTTAAATTCTCCTGGGGGTGCTCATTCTATATCTAAAGATGCCACCACGAAGAGGGTTCTGTTACCTTCCTTGTGCCCTCTAGCTAGAAATGGTCTCCAGGTCTCCCGCTTCCCAAGAGCTTGCTAGCTTTTATTCCCAGCTAGTTGCTGATCTAAAAATGATGCCAGAAATTTCTCCCTATGCACACAGCAGGATCTAGAGTTGGATCAAAAATTTAGAGCCCATGAAGCCATTTTGAGGGGTAGACACATTGAGTCCACATCTTAGTGATTCTACCATTCATCCGGGAAGAGGAGATATGTTATTCTGTTTCCTGAGCCCAGTTGGATAACTGGGTTTCAGGAAACGCTCCGACTCAATTCTCCTGACTTTTAAAGGAACCCTGTAATTTATGCGCGGCTTTGAAAATAGAAATGTTACCTCTTGGATAGTACTTAGAGTGTTGCTATTTTAATATCTGGGGCAGAAGGTCAAATATCTGCTGGCATGTTTAGGGGATGGGTATATGGTTTGATAGTTGCTCATGTAAAGGTTATTTATACAGATATAGAGCCTGGACCAAAGTGTACTCTCCCGGGCAAATGGGCTTAAAAACTTGGAAAAGGTGAGGTACTTTGATTTTTTTTTTTTGAAAACTTGAAGTAAGGTGGATGGGGAGTGGGAGAGGATCTGGAAAAACTTCAGAGAGGGGAAGAATAGCATCAAAATATTTTGAAATTTAAAAATTCTTTGTAATAATAAAAATAAATAAATAAAATGAAGTTAAAATGTAGTGAATCACACTTTTCAATGGATAACAACAGGAAGAAGGTATTTGTAAATCTTTTATAACAGAAAAGAATGGCAGAGTGTCTTTATAATTAAAGCTTTAGTTTAGTCTAATTTATAAATTTTGCCTTTTTAAAAGAGAGTATACAATATAGTGGTTTTATTTAGCACATTCATACAGTTGAAAGGGTCCTATATAATCACAGGAGATTTTATCAAAAGGATGTGGTGGGTAGAGTTTCAGTCAGAGAGGGGTATCCTGGTGGGAGGTTGAACTGCTGCTCTTTGAGGACTGATGACATGGCTTATGAGGCAATGGACGCAGGTGCTCTTCAGAAACTAGGGGGAAATGTAATAACACCAAGAGCAAGAAAACAAATGCTTTCAGACAGCCTTGAAGCTGCCCTGTTTGAGTTTGTCTTAGGGAGATTGATTTTGGATTTCTGACATCTAGTTACAAAATAGCCTATTTGTATTACTTGAAGCCATAAGATGTGGTAACTTGTACAGCAGATGCAATAAACTAGTACAGAGATAGTTTGATACCACTTAAATTGCATTGGTTTTCTATTGTTGAGTTATGGCAGTTCTTATTTATTCTGGTTACAATTAAATTATCATATATACTATTTGAAAATATTTTTCTCCTGTTTTTTTCTGTTATGTTTTTAATCTTTACAATGCATTTTATGTGCATTGGTATTTTGTCTGCATGTATGTCTAAGTGAAGGTGCCAGATTTTGGAGTTACACACATTTGTGAGCTGCCCTGCAGGTGCTGGGATTTGAACCTGGTTCCTCTGGAGGAGCAGTCAGTGCCCTTAACCGCTGAGCCATCTCTCTAGCACCACAATAAAAGTTTTTAAGTAAAGTGTAATTCATCTGTTTTTATTTTATTATTTTATTTTATTTTGTTGTTTGTTATTTTGAAGCCACATGAGGAAATCATTAACTAGTCTAAGGTCTTAAAGATTTACTCCTTTGCTTTAAAAAGTTTCATAGTCTTAGCTTAGATGTTTAATCTTGTGAATCATGTAGGGCTAATATTAGTGTATGGTATGAGGAAGGGACCCATATTCACTCTTTGGTAAGTAGATATCCAGAACTCTCAAAATAGTATTTAAAAAACAGCAGCAACAGCAGCAGCAGCAGCAGCAGCAGCAGCAGCAGCAGCAGCAGCAGCAGCAGCAGCAGCA
>OU015752.1:108395349-108412024 GCA_907169655.1 Acomys percivali | reverse complement strand
TGGGTATTAGTCCTTTGTCGGATGCAGGGTTGTTGGAGATCTTTTCCCATTCTGTAGGCTGCTGTTTTGAACTATCGATGGTGTCCTTTGTCTTACGAAAGCTTTTCAGTTTCTCGAGGTCCCATTTACTAATAGAGCCTGACCCATTTATAGGCTGAATGACAGTGCACACCAAATTCGCTTTATTTGTATGTCCAAGGATGTACATTTACTTTGATCCCAAAATCTGGCTGATTCTTTTAGGCAGGATTGCACTGCATTGGCCAGTCTGGCCTAGAACTCTTGATCCTCTTGCCTCAGGTTCTCCAGCACTGACATTTCAGGAACATGCCCATAGTCTGGGTTGTTATTTTCCACAGCATAACGTAAGGATGTAGAGATCTCAACACATAGAAGTCAAGATGCCAGGTGAATAACAAGAATTGGGAATGCTCGAGTTTCTGTTAGCTTTCATTTAAGTTTCTTGAGGACTTTACTAGTATTTTCAGTGATTGTGCTAATTCACTTTTCCAACAACAGTAAATTAGGCTTTCTTTTTTGCCACATTCTTTTAGTATTCCTTTTGTTGCCATAATAGCCATTATGTCATATAATGTTATAATAGCCTTTCAACACATGTGAAGTAAAAGTACATTTGCATTCTTTACATATCTAGATTAATACCATGTCATCTACATGACTTGTAAGTATTTTCTCCAAATTCACATCTGTACTTTACTGTTAATTGCTTCTCTTGATACAGTGCCTTTGCTGTCTATATTTTGGGGACTAAATAAAAAAAATTACTGTCCAAGTAGTTTAGACTATGTTTTTTCAGTAGGTTTATACTTTCCAACCTTATGTTTAAAGTCTTAATTAATTTTGAGCTGATTTTATTAGTGATGTAACATAAGGCTTCAGTTTCACTCTTTTGTTGTATATCCAGTTTTTCTCATAGCATTTATTAAAATATTATTTCTCATTATGTATTCTTGGAACTTTCTTTTTAAAGAATGATTGACTGTAAGTGTGTTGAGTCCTTTCCGAGCTCTCTAGTTTTTCCCATTGCTTGGCGTGTGTGTTTTTATCCTCATGCTATGTTGTTTTAATGCTTTTTCCCATTGTAGGATAATTTGAAACCTAGTATTATGATCTTCCAGGTTTCACCTTTTTTAATGACTGCCTTGACTACTTAGAGTTTTTCATGTTTCTATAAAAATTCTAGTTGTTTTTATACATCTATGGGACATGATATTAGAATTTTGGAAATGATTGAATTGAATCTGTAGATCTATTCACACTGGTAGGGTTTTTTTAAATCACAAAAGATATGTTTTATAAGACCTAGTGAGGTTTCTGTTTGCATTCTAGTGCTGCTGTTACTGATTTACATAGGTTTACATATAGTCCTAGAGAATTATCATTTGACCATAGATCCTTTCACTATTTTGCTCCAGATGTTAAATGACCATACCACCTCTCTGAGTAGGTCACTTCTTTCTATGTTTTTCATCAGATTTATTTTCTGTGTATGTAAGTGCCTGCCTGCATGCATTTGCCCTGTTTGCATGTTTAGTGTCTGTAGGCCAGAAGTGGGCATCAGCTTCCCTGGAACTGGAGTTACAAGATGCTATGAGCCACCATCCGGGTGCTAGGAACCAAACCCAGGTCTTCTTTAAGAGCTGCAAATGTCTTAACCACCAAGCAAGTCTCTTGTGATTTTACTTATAACTCTTTTTACAATTGATTATGTGTACATGTATATCTCTGTGTGGGTTTGTACATGTGAGCATGGCTCCTTGAGTGATCTGAAGAGGTTGTTGGAGCTCCTGGGGCTGGAGTTACAGGTGAGCTGACTGTCATAGATGTTTGGAACCAGACTCCAATAGTTTGTAAGGGTGAAATGCATTCTTAGTAGCTGGTCATCTGCATTTCCCTCTTTCCAGAGATGTGCATATCAACTTGGGCATATCAACTTGGGTCACATATTATTATTTTTAGTTGTCTATTTATATCTTATCCTCAGTGTTTTTCTTTAGTTTTAGAGACTTATCTGGTACATAGTGTTATCAATAAATATTTGGGAATAAGTGACTTGTTGAGATACCTACAGAGAATTTATACCAAGTGGTACTAAAGGAAAGACTCACACAGGGACACAAGAGAAGTCTATCATTCCTTGAAGAATGCCTTGTGGAAGTAGAGGTAACTTTATCCTATATGAATGTAAGAATGAAAAAGGTAAAGCTGCAATATTCAAATTGTGGCTTAGCTCCACTAGGAATAATGATGTAAGGACATCTGAATTGGGGAAACGCTGGCTTTGAAGGCATGGACAGACCTTTCACTCAGAAAGTAGGTTACCAGTCTGTAAGTATGAGGACCCAAGAGTCTACCAAGAATGAGCATGGATGGATTTAAGGGGTTCTTTAGGAATACTGGCTACATACAGGAGAACTGCTCTTGCGATAGAGAAAAGGAAATGCTTTAAGAAATTTTAGAATGGAAAGTCTATCACTATTGTGTTTTAAAAACATTCTGTGATTCAGCACATCTCGAAAGCAACTGCTTTGAAGACAACAAAGAGACACTTAACCACTGTTTAAAGAACTGACTACAGTACAGAATATGTGGTGGCTCTGCTCTTCCCTGCTATACATCTCCCGAACGCCCAAGCCACACCAAGGAAAAGGATGAATGGATGGGGACTCCACAGCGGAAAGATGTAGATATAAACAGAATTTAGCTTGCCTGGTGTTTCTGATCTCAAGAATGTGCAGAAGTTTTTGGAGTCCTACTCAAACCAGTGTGCCAGATGGGTCCAGGCACTGTAGTTTTAAAGAGAGGTTTGTCTGAATTTACGTAAAAACTGATTTGAAGTGCTTTCTCCCTTCCCTTCCTATTTCTCCCAGCTGTTGCCACAAGTCTGCAACACACAGTGGATCTCAGTGAAAGGAAAAGCTGCTTGTTTCTCTCCATGGCTGAATCATTTCAGTCCCCGGACATCTGTCCCAGAGGTCCTGGCTGCAAAGGCAGGTCTTGGCACTTTCCTCTTCTGAGTGGCATCTCTCTCCATGGGAACCAGCTGACCTCCAGGTGACACTCTTAGATTCTGAAAATTGAATCCTAACAAACTGAATGTTGAAGTCCAACAGTATCAATAGAAACCAGAGGTGTCATGCTGGTGAGGGCAACACCTGTATGAGGGACTAGGAGAACTTCTGTGTACTTGCGGTTGGGTAGATTCTGTGACCAATGCATATCACTGGCATGAACTATTCTTTCTCCTGGTTACCAGTTTCCACATTTGCTGACTGCCCTGCAAAACCACAAATCATTGCTGCCTGTGCTCTGTGGCACCTCTTCTCACCAGAACAAGCAACAACTCGAGCTGCCAGTATTATAAACACCATGTCCCTAGGAAGGCTCCTTAAAAAAAAAAAAAAAAAAAAAAAAAAAAAAATTCCTCAAAAAAAAGTTGCCAAAAAGACAAAGATAAGTCACATCAAAATCTTATGCTTTTGTACACTGTTCATAGACATGGATTTTTTTATATTTTAGAAATAAAATTCTTATTTAAATACTATTTTCTATAATCCTGGTCTGGGAATTTATCCCAGAAAAATATCTATAGGTATGTGCAATGCTGTGTTGTGGCATTATTTTTCAGAAGTAAAACACACACATACACACACACACACACACACACACACACACACACACACACACACACACACACACACTGCTCCTGAAATCAGACATCTTTCAAAGCAGTGTGATGGGTTGGGGAAATCACTTTTGGGTCAGAGCAGTCGCCGCACAAACCTGAGTTCAAATATCCTGCATTTATCTATACTGTCTTGTGGTAAGTACTGAGGTTGAATCCTGGACTTTGCATGGGCAAAGGACATACTCTCTCACTGAGTCACATTGCTGGCCCATTTATTTTAAGACAGATACCATCATGGTCATGATACCCAGTACAGTCTTAATCTTGACATCTGCTTACTTCAGGTTTCCTAGTAGCTAGGATTATGGGTATACATCAGCATCCTTGGTTTAGAAGAGGAGTTTTAAAAGCTATAAAGTCCCAAATAAGCAAATAAGTTATCTAAAGCCACATAGCAACTACGCACTGGATTTAAAATGCAAAGACAGATATTTCAAGATCTAAATACTGTTTTCATCCTGTCACTCAGTTTCTTCTAAGCTCTAGATTAACTTGATAGCAGTGGAATAATTTACATAGCAATAAATCCTCTTGTTTTCATCTTTTGAAAGGCTCAGTTGGTAGACCAGAGGACTGTAGTTGAAAGGCTTTAAATCATGTGTATTGATGTCATGATTTTTTTTTTAATTCTGAGAAGTATATAAACATGGAGTTGGACCCTTTGGACTGGAAATTGGTTTCTCATTCTGCCATTCTCAACTTTGAGTCTAGTTTTCTTTTCTGTAAAATGGAGATAATGACAGCCTTGTCAGCCAGACGGAAGCAGATGACTAGAGACTAGCACAAGGATCACTGTGACATATGTATGATGGGGAAAGAAATTTGGAAGAAGTAAATCAAGTTCATTTAGAATGTTAGTCGAACTCTAGAGAACTATTGGTGCTAACAGAGGGGAAAATGCTGATACCCTGAGGAAGAGTAATGGTTATTTGGCAATAAACATAGAGACATTTCATATTTTAGCCACTGTGAATGACTTCCTTGAGGAATGTGAAGTAATGAGGGTTAATGCAAACAAGTTCCGGAAACATTATAACCTTTAATGCTATTAGAAACAAACACATATTTTCATAAATTTCAACAAAGTATCTTAGTTTCTTTATGATTTCTCAACGTAAGATGGTTAACAATTGGACCTTCTCTTACCATCCCATTAAGTCATTTATTTTCAATGATGCATCTGCTGCAATTCTCAGAAAGTCATTTAAAAGAAAGTCTGTTTGGAGTAGTGTGTATATAGAATTAGGTAGAAATGGGCACTCTTGCCTTATCTTAACCTTGACTTCTGCTTGCCTGTCAGTCTACACATGATAATCCGACACACAAATCTAGTTCATTTGAGCTATTCCTTAAAAACTGCCAGTGTCTTTCAACTTCCACCATCTTCTCTCCTCCCGACTTTCAGACTTCACTAGCTCTTGCTGCTTTTCCTGTTTCCAGTCTTTATTTATGTTACTCCACCATCTCATAAGCACTTTAGCCCTTTCCTCTCAGTGAGGCCGGTGCTCAAAGGATGACTATCAGGTTCACATGTCCATGAAGGGTAAAAAAAAATTTTAAAGGACATGGCATGGGGGTGGGGGGTGGGGGCTTGGGGGGTTGAGGGGTGGCGGCGGTGCTAGAAGGCATAAAAACAAAAGAACAAGGATGAAGCTAAATAGCAAATAAATTGCATTGGATATAGTGAAAAGGAGCCAGGTGGCCATTCCTCCCACGCAAAGGAGAGAGGCACTCCTCAGCCCTTTCCTCCCGCTGCTGCTGCGGAACATGGGACTGCTGTTAGATGATTCTTTTTTTCTTCCTTGACAAAATCCAGGAATTATTCGCTCTTAAATGAAAAATCAAGTTTTAAATGTTAGACTTTCTCCCACTCTCTCTGTGTTTCTCTCTCACTGTCTCTCCCTCCCTCTCCACCCCCACTCAGTATGTGTTAAGTTCTCTAAGAAGCATGTGTCAAGGATTAAATGAAGAAATTTTATTAAGAAAATTGCCTGTGAAAGAAACTAAGGAAATAGTCAGAAGAGGCTGAAGAGCCATGGGCTGACCAGGCAATCCGAGTCCTGCTCCATCTAAGTGAAAGAAACTAGTGGGGAGGTCAGTTGATAACCTCCTAGAGTGCCACTGTGGGATTCATGAGATGAATCCTCTATCTCCAGAATGCACCCTGCCTCCACAGCCCTCTGTACTCAGCCATTGGCTTTTCAGAGTAGCCCCTGGGTTGCATGGCCTTGGGGCAAACTTGAGAATAAATTTCTGCTTTCAGAGAGCACAGCAGCTTTCAGAGCACAGCAGCTGGGCTCTGGTGAATTATGCTGCCTGTAGTTGGCAGTGTGTGAAGCACATTCTCGTGGCTACCACACAGCTAAACATTGTGAGGATGAAAGAAAACATGTGCAAGCCAGAGACAGGCTTCCAGGGTCAGCCTTTTTGTAAACTGCTCACTACTGCCTTGATCCATTTATGCTTTGTCTGTGGAGCCTCACATAGCCCCGTGTTAGCACGTCAAGTGCCTGACTCTGTATAGATCCTCATTTCCCCTTCATTTGCTCTACATAGTTTTGTCACAATTTTTCAACTCGTTCTTTTTGCCTACAGCGCATTGGACTGCACATTGACTACATTCTTACCTGACACATTCTATTGCCAACATCCATTAAAGCATAACAATTCAGTCACGCATTTTCTGTGCCAGAATCATGTAGTACATGGATATGGAAGGAACAGAATAAATTCTTGCATGAACTTAACTGAGCAGACTGCTTTTCTGCCTAAAGTGCATCTCCTCTCTTTAGTACTCAATTTATCTCCCAGTAACAAACTCTACCTCCCCTGATACCTGTGACGTGATCTTCAACTGCTTCATGGAGATAAAGCTACCCTTCCCTCTATGCTTCTGCATAACTTTGTGCATAGCCCACATTGAATACAAGGCCACTTAAATATTGTACTGGTCGGTTGTATGTCAAGTTGACACACGCTGAAGTCATCAGGGAGGAAGAAGCTTTAATGGAGAACATGCCTCTACAAGATCCAGCTCTAAGGCATTTTCTTAATTAGTGATCAAATGTGGGAGGGCCCAGTCCATGGTGGGCAGTGCCATCCCTGGGCTGGTGGTCCTGGGTTCTATAAGAAAGGCTGGCTGAGCAAAACATGTGAGGCAAGCCAGGGAGCAGCACCCTTCCGTGGCCTCTGCATCAGCTCCTGCCTCCAAGTTCCAACCCTGCTCGAGTTTCTGTCCTGACTGCCTTTGGGGATGAACAGCAGGGTGGGAGTACAAGCTGAATAAACCCTTTCCTTTCCAATTTGCTTTTGGTCACGGAGTTTGTTGTAGCAATAGAAACCCTAACTTAGACAAATATCTTCTCCTTCTCTAAATTCTCAGCATTTGGAAGAGAGGTCCATGCTATATTTCCAATGACATTTCTTGATTTCAACCCAATACCTCATGACAGAAAATTCTCAGTAAATATTTGTTGAATTAAACTAAACTGGAAAAATAAAAAGAAAAAAGAAAAAGAAAAAGAAAAAAGAAAAAGATGCATTTGGATGACTGAGAGGAGAAGGAAAGGTCAGGTGAAGGAGGTTACTTAATTTTACTGTAGGAAGGCTAATGGCTGAATCATCTCATTAATCCTACGTTTACTTGAGTAACAGTTATGGATTCAATATTGTGTCCGATTCTGAAAACAAAAGAACACAGGATCCAATACCTTTCTCCAAAGCCTGAGGTCTATCTGGATTCCAGGGTGGAGAACAGTGTGGCTGTGGCTCAGTTTTCAAATTGCCCCTGGCTTTCTCTGGATCCAGGTGTAAGGTATTTTCTTCCTTAGTGGTCAAAGTGGGAAGGCACAGCCCATTGTGGGTGGGGCCACCCCTGGGCTGGTGGTCCTGGGTTCTATATGAAAGACTGAACAAGCCCTGTGAAGCAGGCCAGTAAGCAGCACTCTTCCATGGCTTGTTTTAAACTATCTTACTTCCCCTTCCTTTATCTCAACTTATTTCCTAATTTCTTATTCACCACTTTAAACAGATAGAGATTCATTGTGTTCCCAAAATGCACTTTTCTCATTTCTCTCTAAGCATCTATATGTGTGATCCTTAGTAGCAGTTTCGCAATCTGCTAATTGTTGAAAATTACATTTTATTCCTTACTAGATTGTGAGGAAAGTTTTAAAATGACTAATACTTTGAATTTTTTTCCTGATACTAACTACCTTTGATTTTCCTTTGGTGGTGGAAAAAAAGAATACTTGGGTAAAGCTGTTAAGGGCGTAAAGATTGTTTTTTCTAGCACACACTTCCAGGTTATAGTCCATTACTTTGGGAAAAGTCAGTATAGTAGGACGCCAGACAGCTGCTCTCAGGAAGTAGAAGGCAATGAATGCAAGATGCATGTTAGAGCTCTGCTCAATTACTTTCTAAGGACCCTCTGGCCAGGGCAGTGTGTAAGCTATAGTGCAGCAATCTTTCTGCTTCAGGCTTTTCACACCCCACTCAGAGGCACATCTCCAGGTGACTCGGTTTTGTCAAGTTGACGATTAGTGCTAACCATGATCACACACATCACATCGCTAACAGTAGATTATGAGTCCCTAAAAAGAATTCAGCTTAAAATGGCAAGAAAGTCCTAGTCAGGGGAGAGATATATAGTATATTCATATTCTTACTTTATTGCTTACTCACCCTACCCTCACCTGTCTTAACTGGGCTAGTAGGAGTAGGAATGAAAACACATGGCCTAGTGAGATAGCTCAGAAGGTAATGATGCCTAGCACCACTGATGACCTCAATTAAATCCCTTGGATCCATGTGATGGAATGAAAAAAAAATGACTCCCAGAAGTTCTCTTCTGCTCTCTATAAGTATGCATCTGCACACATGCACCTCCACTACCAATATACACACAAATAATTAAGTGTAATTAAAAGCCAAAACTGCCTGGAGCCTGTAAAGGGCAAGTCCTACAGGCAAATGCAAAATGTGAGCACTGTAGTTGACTACTCCAGCTGTGTTTCAACCCAGGTCTACTACTTCTTAGCTTAGACCTTGACCAGTCTTCACTTAACAATATAAATAATAACTTTCAAGTTAGATGTAAATTACTAATACTCAAATATCTTTAAGCATCATGACATGTATGGAAGAAAATGTCACAGTGAAAGCCATTCCTGTGTATATTAACCAAAAAATTAAAACCAGGCCATAGAATGGGATTGATTTTTTTTGCACTGTGTGTAGATAGTGGAAAAATAACAGTACCTAAAACTCTTGTTAGTGTTTTAGTAAAAGACAACATGATAGTACCAACATACACTAGAAGCCATGGGGTTCTTTACTGTCACACACTCACAAAGGTCACTTTCTCCTAACATGCCTTTAGTGAGGTTATAAAAATTGTTAGTTTTATTAAATTTGCAGATATGTGTTATGTCTTGAATGATGCTCCCCAGAGCTCACTTGTTAAATGCTTGGTCTTTAGTGTAACAGTTTCAGATGTGAGGTCTTTGGGAGAAGGTTAGACCATCATTATGCAATGGGCATGCTTATTCTCCTATTGGAGGATGATGGAAACTTCGGGAGGTTGTACTAGAGGTAGGAAATATGTCACTGGATGCATGACCTTGATTGGTTTGTTTTTATTACTGGTTTCTTCTTCTTGTTCTTCTTGTTCTTGTTCTTCTTCTTCTTCTTGTTCTTCTTCTTCCTCCTCCTCCTCCTCCGTCTTTTAAAGCTACCATGAGGTGAGAACTATGCACAATCAAATGCTTTCTCCCATCATTTTCTGCCTTACCATATATTCTGAAACAAGGACACCAAAGGACCATGCCCAACACTTCCAAATCTACAGTCCCAAATCAACCTTGCTTCTTTTACTTTATTTTTTTGGGTATTTTACCACAATGATGAGTATGTTGAATAACATAATAGACACAACATTTTATTGTTGTTTAGTAAGTATGAAGTTTGTAAATGAAAAATTGTTTCAATTGTAAACTAAGCAAATGAAAATTTAATTGAACATTATTTGTCTCTAAGAACTGACATACAGCTGGGTGGTGGTGGCGCACACCTTTAATCCTACCACTTGGGAGGTAGAGGCAGGCAGATCTCTGTGAGTTCGAGGCCATCCTCGTCTACAGAGAGAGTTCCAGGATAGCTAGAGCTCTTACACAGAGAAGCCCTGTCTCAAAAAAAAAAAAAGAAGAAGAAGAAGAAGAAGAAGAAGAAAGAAAGAAAAGAAAGAACAACAACAAAGAACTGACATATAAATACTGGTTATGCAGTATTATGTATCTGATCAAAACTTTTCTGTAAATGAGTAAATAGAGCAAGTTTGTGTTTCTGAAGAAAACAACTGACAACACTTGTGATCAGCAGTAAAATTTGAGTTTTAAAGAGATATTTGGCTTTGTATATCTTGCTCTTACCATTGTCATCATGACCGGCATTTAACTTTCATTTCTGATAAGACAGGTAGCATTGTAAACAAATATGAGTTATTTTTTGTATTTGTAGTGAAATATGTCAAAACTTATATGACTGATTCGATGAACCGGTATTTTCCAATAAGCCAGTACATAAAATTCTTCAATGCATGTGAAAAGGTTCATTTATATTACAAAGGACATGCATAAATTTTAGTTAATATAGTACAGTAAACTCACTGACATAGCATTAGGTTTTATAATGTAAAAAAATTTAAAATAAAAATCTTTATCCTTTGCTAGGTTTTAGTGCTATATCAAAAATTATTCATAATTTTAGGAAAATATTAGGGAAACTTAAGATATCTTTTTTCCATTCAAACACTTTACTTTCCAAATTCTCTTCAACAAAAATTACTAATATTTCTTGCTTTGAAAATCTACCCATATTTGACCATGTCGCCTGGATGGGGAGGCCTGGTGGCACTCAGAGGAAGGATAGCAGGGTACCAAGAAGAGTCTTGATACCCTATGAGCATATACAGGGGGAGGAGGTCCCCATCAGTTACAGACACAGGGGAGTGGAGTAAGGGGAAATTGGGAGGGAAGGAGTAATAGGAGGATACAAGGGATGGGATAACAATTGAGATGTAATATGACTAAATAAAATATATTAAAAAAGAAAATCTAAAGAATGAGGAGTGAAGGGTGGGAGTAGCATTAAACAGATATAAGCACCATACGTGTTCATGGTGCCTCAATCTCTGTGAGTTCATATGTGTGTGGGTCATGTTGATTCATAAGTCTTTGGTTTTTTGGTGTTCTCTATCCCTCTGGCTCTTACACTCTTTCCTTCTCTGCTTCTGAGGAGTTTCCTGAGCCCTATGGGAGGGTTTGATGGAATCGTCCTGTCTGGGATTAAATGTTCCAATGTCTCTCACCCTCTCTGTGTAATGTCTGGTCTCTGTATTTGTTCCCATTTGCCGTAGGAGGAAGCATCTCTGATGATGGCTGAGCAAGGCACTGATCTATGAGTATAGCAAATTAGGAGTCATTCTCTTGTAATATCTCTTAGACTGGTAGCATTTAGTTTTATCAAAGTGTCTTGGCTATCTAGTTTCAGGTTCTTGGTCATCCAGCAGTTTTGGGTATGGGCTCTATCTTGCAGAGTAGACCTTAAGCCAAATCAGATATTGACTGGTTTCTCCCACAAACTTAGTGCTACCATTGCCCAAGAATATCACAATGTGGGGGAAAGCATGGTACGTGCTGTATAATCTCAATTACCCAAGTGTATGTACAAGTTGCAGAATCTAGAAGGACACACTAGCTGAGCTGCTTGTGACTGGGTGACTCAGTTCTTGGATTCTTGTGTTTTGTATCCTGTAATGCACATACTAAAAAAAAAAATAAAAGATTCTTTAAAAGCTTAAAAAAAAAAAAAAAGAATATCATGCAAATGGGAACCAGGCAGGTCAAAGGATTTGTGGCTGAGTTAGTATTTATGTTCTTTCTTTGGTGGTACCTTCCTATATCAAGTCACTAACATGTAGGGGTGAAGGCTCTATGTATGTATCAGTTTGACATCTCCATGTTCAATGAGTTGTGTAGGCCTTGCTGTCAGTTTCGGAGAGCAACCTATATAGTCTTGGCAACATCCTGGATTGTTCTGGGTTCAGATGGAACTCCTTAGAGCAACAACTCAATTAGATTTAACACCCACTTTTAATTTATAATATAATGACTAGTTGAATACATATATAGAATTAAATTTGGACATTAAAAATGTCCTCAGACTAAAATGTTTAACAATTTTTGTTGTAAACAATACTCTAGCCATCTAGCATGGTATTGCTGTTGGGCTCAATAACTGCTCCCAAGCCTATTTATATCTAATTCTTAAAGTTTCAGCTCATTGAAATCAGCATCAATTTTTCTTAGGTTGCAATAGAATCTAAGGAGCTGAGGAAGCAGAATGCTTGAGGGGAGCCAGCAGGTGGGTCCATTGCAGTTTAATTCTTATCCAATTAATAGCATTATTATCTCAGGGCATGGTAGAAAGTATCAACTCCAGAGGCACATGGACTTCCCATATGATTTGCTTTTCTGCAGGTGTGCTAAGATTTTTGAAAGTATTTGCAGATCACTGAATTGAAATCTGCCGAACAAGTTCTCGCATTCCTGCTATGGCTTAACATTTTTTTGGGCCATGTGTATCATCCATCAAGGGCTTCCTACAGCTGTTATATATCTCGAACTTTGTATTATTTGAAAAATGCAAGGACCATTGGCAGTGGTACAGGTTTTAAGTCTCAAGATTGTGTTACAGCAAAATTTATTTGCAGAGCTTGTTTCTTTGGCTAAAAGTCATCATTTGTAAGTTTTCAAGCTATTTTGGGAGAAGTACTCCTTTGGCACAGGAATCTAAATGTTCTCAGGACACCACTCTCAGTGGCCAAACAATCAGTCCACTGGCACCCAGGCAATGCCTAACTGCATAACACCACTCAAAAAACCTAGACACTACAACTATAGTATCTTCTGGACGCACGTGAATACAATTTCCATATCAGAAGCAAAAAAGTAGACCAAAGAGTCTCTCTTCTCTTTCAGAAGAGTACCCTTCTTTGAAATGTCAAGATTTGGCTTCCAAGTAAATCCTCTAACTTCTAATGGGGTTGAAAGACTTTCAAGATATAAGATCCTGCTCCCCGCAATCCCCGAATTCCTCTTGTATTTCCTTACTTCTCACTAGATTTCAGGCACGATATTCACTTTATTGTACTCTGATATTTCAGGGTTATCTTTTCATTGGGATTTTCTGCTTACTACTATTTATACTTCTGAATTTGTCTATATCTGTATTCTGTTCTTAACTACTGTGTTACTACTCCAAGGAACCCTACTATGGATTATCAGCAATTTACCCTTCTCCCTGTCACCAGTTGCCACCTCCCTACTATAGCACTCTGCCATTTTCTTCATATCATTTATCACCATTCAGGCTTGTCTTGTTAATTTATTATTCATTTGTTGCCTGTCTACTTCACTAGAGTTTAAGTTTCATTGGCAAGGAGTCTCATGTCATATTCACCACTGACTATTCTATTTACAGAACAGTGACAGGCTTATAGTAAATAGTACTAATAAAATGTAAAGGCCTGATGACTGTATCAGTGAGACACTCGAATAACCTGAGTGTCCATCTCTTTAGATTCTGCTTTTGCTGGGTGGACACAGTGTACCCTCATAAGTGGTCACAGGGTTTCGAGACAATATCTTTGGGAGCATAGAGTAGCCCTTATCAGAGATTGACATGCTAATACTTTGGTGTAACCAACCCCCAGATGATGATGATGATGATGATGATGATGATGATGATGATTATTAACTTTGTATGTGTGCATGATACATCTGGGGGTAAAAGTGGAGAGGAGAGGACAACTTAGTGGAATTGATTCTATCCTTTCATCTTTATGGGGTTCTGGGGATAAAACTCAGGATATAAGGCATGTGTAGCAAGCACTTTTACTTACTGAGCCATCTCCCCAACCCATAATTTTATATTTTTTATAAAGACCATGATTAGTTCCCTATACTCACTCTGGTGGCCAGTGTCACTCCATTTTTCAATGGTCTTCTGTTTTGGTTGAGCAATGACATTTCTGGAAGGTAATGTAAGTGCTCCTTACCTTGTCTGAGAACCATCTGACATTCTTTATCTCACCGCTCTCTGGTGACCCCTACCAATGACACCATGGGTTCCAAAGTGAAACCATTCAATCTCGATCATCCTCCTTCCTTCATGTCTGTCCTTTAAATACCCAGACTGGAAGCAGATAGTGAATCCTCTGTATTCTTTAATGACAGCCTCCCCTTGGTAGGTCTGTCATGTACATAAGCCTGTTCTGTATTAGAATTGCTCATTCCCTGCCTGTCTTTCCTCTTTTCCAATCTGATGCCCGCCCTCCCCCCCCCCCACCCCCTTAGCCTTGAAGCTTCCCTTCTCTTTTTATTTGAATTCTACTCCCATGGCCCAAATTAATTGTCTTTTGTTCTAGAAAAACTCACTTTATCCCACATCAAACCAGTCTTTACAAACAAACACAACTAACATTCAGAAGTGCAGTAGTTATACTAATGTCTCCTAGGCAATTTCTACCATTACTTTATGTTTGGAGAATGAGTATATTAGATTTATCTCTTAACCCATTTTTCAATAATAGGAAGTCGGCAATATTCTCTGGTCACAGTTCTCTGATCTATAATACCAGGAAGCAATGTTGATAGAAGTTGTAGGTGTCCTGTGCTCAATCAGAGAACATCAAGCTTGTAACACCACGGATGACGGCATGGATTTAAAAAGAATACAAAGAAGCTAAGCAGGAGACTTGGATCCTTCAGCTTAAATATGGGCTCCTTCTCATTTCCCTCCATTCTCCTCCTTGCTTCTACTTACAGTTCCCAAACACAAGCCATTTCCATCTCTATATTCTTCGCTCATTTACCTAAGCTCAGCTCAAGCACTATCACTGATACAAAGATCTCGACTCATAAACTGGATTTAGACAAGGTTTCTGCGTGCCTTTGGCTTACTTTGGACCTACTCCTGGAAAACAAAATACATTTATTTTATCACATTATAATAATTAGAAGCGTGAAGAAGGATTATTTGATTTATAGGTACCTCTATCCACGGTTGGCACAGAGTGTACAACAATATTTGTTTCTTTAAACAAATAAATTCAGTCTTATCTTTATTGGTATTACCATATTAAACACTCCATGACCTTTATTTTGGGCATTTCTTAAACAAGCATATTTAAATACTTGTTCCTTTCTGTTTTCTTCCTTCTATAAGTTCCAAAAGATTAAGCAGTTCACCTTTTGAAAAATAAAGAATTCTTTTGGCCTCCTGCTGTATAGAGAGGTGCAATAGAAGAATAGGCTGCCCAGTGGAAGCCTGAGGAAGAAATTCACCTACACAGTTCCCTCTAATTTCCTAATCACACCCCAAATCCAATCACACTTTAAAAGAAAATGAGGCTTGAAATCTACTTCCTGTTGCTTTTGGAGTCTCCTCTACTCTCCCGGAGGAGTGAAGTTTTACCTCAATCACTTTTTCTAAAGAGCTCATATTTGACTAAGGATTTAACACACAGTATAAAACCAGTATAAAACGTTCAATCTCTGCACCAGCTCCAGCATGCTCCTATATCTGAAAGTAAAATAAATAACTAGAATTGAAGTGCTGGAGAAAGGCATACAGTCCCTTTAGTGGGCACTTCACCAGAATATAAAAAGAATAACTGCTTTGTTACTCATCCTTTGAGCAATAGAAGTAAGAAAACCGGATGTTTACTTTCTCCTATTTTGCAGTAGAAATAAATTTTAGTTTAATGGATAAGGAACCAGAGATAGATTCTCTAGGTTTTTCTTGGCTTCTCTGCCACACCCTTTAGACACTAAGTAACAAGGGTAGGTAGAGCGGACAAAATATTGGTCTATCTTTGTACTTGAAGAAAGTTCATAATTTTCTTTTTTTTTTTAATTAATTTATTCTTGTTACATCTCTATGGTTATCCCATCCCTTGTATCCTCCCATTCTCCCCTCCCTCTCATTTTCCCCTTATTCCCCTCCCCTATGACTGTTCCTCAGAGGGATTACCTCCCTCTGTATATGCTCATAGGGTATCAAGTCTCTTCTCTGTGACCTGTTGTCCTTCCTCTGAGTGCCACTAGGTCTTCCCCGCCAGGGGACATAGTCAAATGTGAGGCACCAGAGTACTTGAGAAAGTCAAATCCCTCTCTCCACTCAAGTGTGGAGACTGTTCTGTCCATGGGCTAGATCAGGGTAGGGTTAGTTTGAAAGTTCGTAATTTTCATTCAGGCATAAATATGACTTGCCACATTCTGATGCATCAGATCCACTGTAAACACACACACACAGACACACACACACACACACACACACACACGCACGATAGTGTATTCTTAAAATCCTCTAACTGTCCACACCAACATAAAAAAAAAAGATAAGTCAGCTTTCAGAGCACACCTTTGACCTCAAGCAAAGCACACAAGCATGCTTTCCTGATGGGGTTTATGCACACAGCTTCCTCTCTCCCAGAAGAAACATCTACCAGATGGCAAAAATGACAACCTCAGAAAAAAACAAATTAAAGCTGAGTTTAAAATAGCAGCATTTCAGAAGGTCAATGCGCAGATTCCTCTTAACAAAACGTAGCACAGGGTTTTAGAGACAAAACCTTATTATCGAAATAATGTTATTTCACAGCACTTAAGGATAGACAGTGATGTCTTTGCCTGAGGTTGTAGTGCTTCCTCATCCTACAGTGAGGTCAAAGGTCTTAATTACTATTGCAAAGTCAGATTGATAGGATCACTTGATAATGAAGGTTTTAGGGTATGACAACTAAATTAATTATCTATGAATTTCACATTTTAAATTCATCATATAATAATCTCTCTCTTCTCTCTCTCTCTCTCTCTCTCTCTCTCTCTCTCTCTCTCTCTCTCT
>OU015752.1:108355594-108394227 GCA_907169655.1 Acomys percivali | reverse complement strand
GTGTGTGTGTGTGTGTGTGTGTGTGTGTGTGTGTGTGTGTGTGTGTGTGTGTGTGTGTTGCTAGGAATGAAAACCAGGAATTTATACATGCTAGACAAGAACTTTTACTTATAAGTGCTATCTCTGGCCCTTGTCTTTTATGCTTAAAAATCTATTTGCTAAAAAGGAGTCTTAGTTCTCACATACTCTGGTGCCTCACATTTGACTGTGTCCCCTGGAGGGGGAGACCTGGTGGCACTCAGAGGAATGACAGCAGGTCACCGAGAAGAGACTTGATACCCTATGAGCATATACAGGGGGAGGTAATCCCTCTCAGGAACAGTCATAGGGGAGGGGAATAAGGGGAAACTGGGAGGGAGGGAAGAATGGGAGGATACAAGGGATGGGATAACCATTGAGATGTAACAAGAATAAATTAATAAAATTAAAAAAAATCTAAAAAATAAATAAATAAAAAATAAAAAAGAGTCTTCAAAACCTGGTATACTTGGTACCCGCATTCTAATGCGGTCACGTGTAATTACCTTATTTATAACTTAAGAGACTATTACATGAAACATAGCTAGTTTATGGGCAAATTAATATAATGAAAGAAGGTAATTCGTCTGTTATACCAAATATCCTACCAACTCTACACTGGAACATTACTTTCCATCTATGAGCACGACACAGGCGGTAAAATTTGCACTTGCTGGTTGGGAGACACTGAGAAGAGACTAGGTTGGGTACCAAATCAATTTCAATCCACCCAAAGAAGAGGAGGAGAATTCCAGTTTTGCAGAAAGGTATGAATACTTTGTTATTCTTTGAAGAATGAATTATTCTCAAATGTGTACAATATCTCCAAACTCATTTGATAACCTATCTTCCAGCTGTAAGCCTAATACCTTGTGTAAATGGCTAGGATATATTACTATGTTAAAAGATTTTCATCTATCAATATGGAATCTGAAAATGAATAAATTTAGTAGACTTTTATATAATAAAGTTAAGTGAGTCAATCATTTGGGAAAGCTGCTTAGTTTTCCTATCCATTCATTTATTTTAACCCCTAGAACATTTAAAGTGATAAAAATCAGGAAATATATGACTAAGGATTTGAAGGTAGCAATTTAACATTATTTTGAAGTAGGAACACAAAATGTTCCTGACAGTGTCTGTAATCCTATCTTTAAATCAAAGATAAGGTTAAAAAAGCAGGGCCCAGATAAATTAAATGGTGGTCCAGACTGCATTGCATTATACCTTACCACAGCAAGTAGGTAATGGTACTGGGTCAGACTTAAAGCATTTGATTTAAAAGATATGTTTCCTTCATTAAATATTAATCAAAGAATCCAAGCTCAGTAGTCTCTTTGGCGGAGCAGTTTGGACAAACTGAGCAATTTCTTTTATCATGGGTCTCATTAAAACAAAAGAAAAAGCAAAAGACAGAAGAAGCTAAGGTAGTCATTCTGTGTAAATAATGACATACATTTTTTTTTTTGAGCTGTTTAAAAGCATTCATGAGTATAATGGTTTGGGGTTAGTATATGGCAACTACTTTCTAGATAGTTAGACTTACAGATTCTATCACTACATGTGGGTGGTTGCTGGTCAGCTGGAGAAATCTGTATGGATAAATATACACCAAATAATTATTTTCAAGTCATAAAAGCTGCTATGGCTTTCTTTACTTTTCAACTCCACTCATGCTCTTACTCATCCATGCACTGACTCACTCATTTGCTTAGTATTCCCTGTGTGCAATGCAGGGCATGCAGGAAATACAGGAGAGAACACATGAAATCCTGACCTTGTGACGTTCTAATGGCCCAAAGGATTTTACACACCAAAAAGGGTGCACAGGAGCTTGAGTTGGTACAGCAGTTAGGCTCACTGGTTGTTCCCCCACAGGGGACAGGTTTGTTTTCTCAGCACCCACAGAGTGACTCATAGCCACTTGTAATTCCAGTTTCAGTGGACCCCATGCCCTCTTCTTGCTCCGTTGGCTTCTTCATTCACATGGTGCACATAAACTCACCCAGGCTCACAAACATGTGCTAACTCATTAAAAATATAAGCAAATCAAAAAAGGGATTCCAAGATAAGGTTATAAAGTTACTTAAAGTCTCAGCTTTCTCTTCTATAAAGTGGGGCTGGTAACATCTTACCAAACCCCTGCCTTGTGCTCCGCAGCATATCCTAGTCACGTGACATGCATCGGACCGTCTTTGTCTACTAGATGTATCAATGAGCAAATGCACAGAACACTTAAACAATGGGTGTTCATTACATAGCAGTTAGTCTTGGAAATTCCTCTAATATAGCCAGTGTAAATGATGACAGAATAAGTTTGATAACTAGTATTTGTAAAGCCTCAGGTTGTTTTGCTTATTTTCTTTTATTTAGCTATTTTAAATTAATGTTTATATATATAGTTTTGGGGGTTAAATCAAAGCCTTTTGTGCATAAGGTAAACACTGTTCCAAGGAGCAACATCTCCAGTTCCTTTCTTATTTATCATTTTAGAATGTATGATATGTGTGTACGATGGGCATGCATACATATGTATGTGTGTGTGTATATAGGTCTACAAGCAAAAAGAATGCATGTGTTTCTTAGTGCACATACCAGTGTTGCTGGCCTAAGATATGGGGATTCTTTTGTCTTCAGCAATCATCTTACCATAGGAGCACCTCATGTGTTACCACACGTGGCTTTACATGGATGCTTCATATGTGAAGTCAAGGCTTCACATCTGCAGGGTAAGCACTGAATGCAATGAGTCATTGCCCAGCTCTCCAAAAAGAATGCAACTGTACCTTTGGGCTGTGAGGATCCAAAGGAACTGCACTACGTAAAAGCCTGTGTGGAACAGATATTTCATAGTCTGCATGCAGTATATCACCCTTATTTGGTGAGGATAATTCCCTAAGTCAGTGAATGAATATTTCCTTGAGTTACAAGGATTATGGCACAAGGTCACATTCTCTTCCCATAAAGCATCAGGACAAAATGACTGAACAGTGGATCTGTTCTATACCTGCAGTCACATCACCTCATTATATGTAATTTCTCATCAGTCTTCACTCCTTGGGATCCTGCTGTTTTCTCTTACAGATGACACCATTAAAAGCTCATCTTTTCAGTGAATATTTTCTCAAAGACCCTTTTTGGGCTACAGTGTGGAATCTGTTTATGCTCAACGAAATTTCAAAATAGATTGAGGGGTCCCAGCATGAATGTTGTCTGACCCCCTGTGTGTCACACCCCCATCTCTCTCCTTCCCTCCTCCCTGCCCTCGCCCCCCATCACCCTCACGCCATAACTCCCTCCCCCCAACAAAAGCAAGTCAGGGTTCTAGTTCTGTAACCAGTCTCTTGCTGAAATAGAGCCTTCCCCCAGCTCTCCCCCACATCACAGTAAGTGCATAAACTACTCTTTGTGTCTTGATGTGTCTATCCTGGCTGTTACTGTGAGCCTTCTACATGCAAATTTTTTACTACATCACATGAATTGAAGTATTTTCTGACTTTCAGGCATATGCTCTGCTTAGTATGAAAATGTATTTCACAAGATAAGTGTGAATATATATTCTATTAAATAAAAAGCAAGATACTGCCAGCATAAAAGTTTCTGCTTCATGAATATAAAAGATGTCTTAGAACTACTTCACAACATTGCTGTCATTCAAAAAGTTTTTTTCCACCCACGGCCCCCACCCTCAGTGTGGTAAAGGATATTTTGCTACTAATCTAAGAAATCCACGGTATCTGACAGACAACCTTTACTGGTGAAATGATTCAAGTCTGTATCTTTCACATGTACTGATCATTCCTGAAAAAAAAAATGGCATGTTTTTATGTTTAACTAGAAAAATTCCAGACAGTGGTTTAAGAAGGTAACATGAAATATGACCTCTATGTTTTCTTATTAAACTTTTCATTAGCTGCCATCTCTTTCTGAGAGAGAGACAGAGCAGGTTAAAAAAAGCCCCCCAATATGTTACTGCCAAGAAAACAATAATACAAAATACTCCTTCATATAAAGTCCTGGGACTCAGGCACAGTCTGAGACAGGAGACAGACAGATTGTAACAGTATACAGAGGACACCTCATTCTCTAGGTGGAATGATGCCCCAGCCTTACCAAACAGGATCATCATCCTGAAACACTGCCACATGGACCATCCTAAACACTTACAGAAAAGATACTATAGGGAACTGGTATTCCAGCCACTGGTTTCTAAACAGCCTCTTGGACACTGGTGGGACTCCATTATCCCATGGATGAGGTTACATTTTCACCTCTTTAACATATTCCATCCAGTCCATTAGCTACCTCTAAGTACTGATGGTCTGTGAAACTGGACCCCTGGTGCTCCAGAACCTGCTCAGGCTCCCTTCCTTCTAGCAGGGAACTTTAATCTCTTGTACCTAATAAAATCCTTACTAAAATCCTGTCTGTCCCTGTGGCTCATCCTTTCTACCCTAGGGACAGGAGCTGGAAGGACAGGGACACCTGCCACTATGTGACAGAAATACACTCTCATATTTTGCTGTGTCATTTATTTTGTGAAGGAAGATTTCTCCAATGGCTACCTCACCATGTAGCAGTGTTCTGGTTTAGTTATCAGATGTCCTCTGCAGAGCTCACAATTGAAAGTGTGGTCCCTAGCTGGTGGGACTTAAGAGGTACAGATCAGATCACTAACTTCACCTCACCAATGAGACCACAGCTGAAAGGGTGGCTAAGTGGTCGGAATTAGTTTATTGGGAAAACTGCCTTTGAAGGGAGCATCTTCTTTCTGGTTCCCATAAACCATGGTATAAGCAGGATTTCTTCCCTGTTATAAAGGTATCTGGCAATGACCTCTGACTTCTACATGCAAGTGCACATATATGGCTGCACATAAATGCACAAGTATAAACACACACAGACTAGGTATATTTTTAATTGAATACATTTCTTTTAAAAATGATCCTTTGGTATAACTAAAGTTTCACAAAAGCAACTAAATATGAAATGACTAAAAAAATATATCCACTATTAATAGAAATAATTTCTGCTTGTCAATTTGATTACATAAGGTTTGTTTTGTTTTGTTTTGACAATTTTGCAAATTTTCCACAAGGACATGAAATGATATTTCAGAAATAGCTTGAGAATTCCTCTTAGGATCATTCATACTTACAAAAACTGAAATTTCTGCCCACTGTGTTTAGAGGAAAGAAAACTGATAATTTCTTTTTTGAAAAATAAATTAGAAATCCTTTCTAATTTCTGACCTCAATTTTAATGTTTTAAAACATTTGTTAATGCAGAATTTAAAAATGGATATAGTTCTTTGCCTATATTTTGTCTATAGCTTTTAAATAATTATTTCTATTTTTGAAATAATCTTTCAATAGTTACTATGATTAAGAGCATATTTTATGCCAAAAATGATTGGAACCTCCACAGTAAGGATTTCGGGCACATATCAAATCCTAATGACTTCATGTTAATTATAGGATCCAGTTGCAGTCTAAGAGTTACACTGTGGCCTTTATTACTTGATAGAGCTCTCTCGCTTTTGTGGCAACTCATTTATGGTATTTTCATTACAGTCAAGCCCACTTTGTCTAGAGGTTTTCTTTCCAGAAGGCAAGACAGAGAAATATACCTCTTTTATTTTTTCTCCGTCCTCCCTCAAATTCCCAAAGCCTATGTGCAGGATTGTATGTGTGATTGAGACTGGTCTTGCTATTTAAGAGGCAGTGACATTCAAAAGAAGCACCAGGAAACGTTGCCTTTAGACTGTCCTTTGCCACTGAGTTGTAACTTTCAAACTTTCTTTTAATCCCAATGTGGCTTTCTTCCACACCATCCATGAGGGCAGAGGGGCTAGCTCAGCTTGTTATGTCATCTTTTGCCTAGCTATAACTGTGATAACAAAGAAAAAAAATGTGTGAAAGTTTTTGGAAGACAATGGAACAAATTAAAAGTGTGTACACTATGGATGTGACCGTAGTACACATAGACCCTAGTTTGAAGTGCTATTGAAGGCACTGTAATGACAGAGACCCCTGAATGTACTTTCTTCTAAGCACCTGGCAACAAATGGCCCAAATATGGATGGCAGTGAATGTTTGTTAAGCTCATAAATCAGTAAACACAGAGAGGAGGCAGGGGAATAAGAGTGATGGGAAAGGCTGAAAAATCTAAGAGTCTCGTATTTTCCAAGAGCCTATGTGAGACTGCACCAGGCTTCTCTGAGATAGCTTTGGATCTTCATAGCTTTTCGCAACAGCTCTAAGTTGCTGGAGGCACAGAGCTGCTGAGTGGATGCTTTGGAATTTGAACCCAGACTGCCTGACTCCACTGAGTATCTGAAACAGGCACACTGATGGTTTTCAGAGGAATCTGAAGTGGCAAAGCCTGGTGTTTAACACCAGGACTGAGTGTAGCAGGGTCCCTGACTCTGAAAGACTCCACCGCTCCTCAATTACAAGGCTCCCATTTTCTTTGTTTTGGAGATACCCTGGGTGCTTCCCCCAGAGTTTATGTGTAAAAAAACTTGGTTTCCACTTTGGCAGTACTGGGAGGTCGGGGTACCTTTAAGAGGTGGGGTTTGATAGAAAGTACTTGGATTACTGGGGCCACATTATTAAAAGAGATTAAGGTAGTTCTCAATGGCCTCTTAGTAGTTCTCAAAAAGGATGATTTAACTAGAGCAAACTTGGTCCCTTCTCTGCTTCCCAGAAGAAGACGCTTCAGTTCCTTTCATCCTTGCTCTCCTGCCTGCCCTGATTCCTTACTGAGGCCTATGCTGTGCTAGGGACAGTCAGCCTCAGGAACTGTAACCTGAAAGTCTTCTTATAAAACTAACCCATACTAGTTATTTGTTTGCAGTAATAAAACCACAACTGCCATACCATCCATATTTAGCTCTGAGTCAAGCTTTGCACGCTGGCTTTTGCTAAAGGCCAGTGCTATCTGGCAGTGCTACAAATAACAATCTTTTTGTTTGGGTGCAAGGTGCTGACAGGTTTGGTTCTTTGTAAGTGTTGAGAGGAGAAGCCGCCCCATGCCTCTCTCCTATAGTCTGTGGTTTTTGGCAATTTTGGGTGGGTGTTTCTTGGTCTGACAGATGCATTATCCGGTGTTTGTCTTCTCTTCCCACGTTATTCTCCTCGTGTGTACGCCCGTCTTTGTTTCTAATCCCTACCTTTGTAAAGATATCAGTCATCCTGGGCTGTAGTCTCACCTAACAACCTCATCCTAACAATAAAAAATGTTTTTCATATAAAGTCACATTTATAGGTCAGAGGTAGAGATTAGGACCTCACCATTTCCCAAGGGCATCATAATATAAATCTTGGCACACTTTAGCACCTTTGAATAGATTCAAAAACATTTTATGCTTTTTAAGAGAGAGGGACTGCCTCTGGTGTAAACTCTGGTACCTGCAGTTTAATCACTTCCCCTTGGCAGGGCACCCCCTTGATGGCAAACAGAGGAAGGGGATGCAGGCTACCCAGGTAAGACCTGATAGACTGTGATCAAACAGTGGGGGAGAAGCGCCCCCCAATCAGAGGTCTAGGGGAGAGGAATAGGGCAGAAGAGGGAGGGAGGGTGGTACCTGAAAGATAAGAGCGAGGGGATAACAATCAATATGTAATGTGAATAAATTATAATAAAAATAATTAATGAATTAAAAAATAAAAATGTATTTGGTACTGTTCTGAATTTAAAAGCATCACCTATTTCTCCTTTAGAATATTGGTACAGGAGGGAGAAGAATATATTTCTGTATTCCTTGTTATTTACTGGCTATAAAAATGTGCCAACATGGGGCTGGAGAGATGGCTTGGAAATTAAGAGCACTGGCTGCTCTTCCTGAGGACCCAGGTGCAATTCTCTGCATCCACATAGCTGCTTATAACCATCTGTTACTCCAGAGCCAGGGCATCCAGTGCCTTCCTCTGGCTTCTGCTGGAACCCAGTACTAGGTATGCACTTGGCACACTGATGTACGTGCAAGAAAAATACTCAAATAAATAAATAAATGTGCTAACACATAGTTGCTGTTAAAGAAATATACCTGAAATATAAGAATTATAATTTATTTTGTAAAAAAATATTGACAATTTAAACTAAACTGAAATGCTTATCATGTTAATTCTTTATATTTTAGCATTTTAGAAGTGACAGGTTCTTATATTGTTGATTTCTTTTACAATGTTGTGTTTTACTATCTCTACCTTTTGTCTTACCCTGATATTCTTAAAGTAGCTCTCTGGGAGCTTGCCTGTTACAAAAACTGTTCATCCTGGTAATAATATGAGTAGTATGACTGGGAAAGTCTAGCTTGTTGTTTTAATTTTCATTCTTAGACTACTTTGTAATCTTGTTATTCTCCATTGAAATCTACTCATATATGTATATATATGAGTATATATATATATATACACATATACACTCCTGTAGTTTCATCATGTATATACACTCCTGTAGTTTCATCATGTTGTAAGAAGTCTCGGTGTTAGACTAATTGGATCAATCAGGCATTTAGGGCATGAGACACACTTGGGTGATGTAATCAACTGAAGCTATGCATTTGGTAGGCCAGAAACCATAGGGGCAAAACACAGCTTAAGTGGAACAAACGTGCATGGGTTTTAAAAGTACTTCTCCTAATTTCAGAGAGGAACACATAACTCATAAAATACACCACCACTTTCTGGCAACTTCTTCCAGAGAGTTCTAAGCTCCCAATGAATGTTCTTAAGAGCAGACTTGTACTTTAGCTTACTGACCCCAAACTCAATGGAAGCCATTCAGTCTTGTGGCAGATAAAAATGTAGAGAAACAGTACACCAAGCAGGTCAGAGCAAGAGCATTTCAAGGACCAGAAATAGTTTCATTTCATCTTCACCACTCTCCTCTCTGCATTCCTAAAGACTGGAGATACAGTATTTAGATGGACTAAAACAATTTAGCCCTTTAAACCCAGAAGAAAAAGTTTTACTTTGAGAAGTGAATCTCTATCTGTATCTTTCTAGGAAGGGGAGAGAAAGCCCCAAGGTGGAGCGATTTCTCGAGGTTCATTCTAAGACACAGCATCTAGAGGAGATCTTGGACCCAAATTCCCTGGGAGACATCTAAGGCTGTTTTCTGAATTGACCCAGATAATTGCAGCTTTGGTTATGTACTCTTATCAACCACAAAACTCTCCAATGTCCCCAAAGTTTCTTTCCTCATGATACCATCTTGGAGCTTCTCAAACACAATTGTACTGTCAAATGACATACCAAAGACTGTGTGCTTGGAGACAGTCGGCCTTCCTTTATCAGAAAAGCTATGTGTAAGGAGGCACACGCAGGGAAGAGTTTATAGCTGGCTTTTCTTTATAAAACATTTGTGGCATTTTTTACATTCTACTAGAGAAATACTAAGAAGACAAGCATAACCAAAATCCTATGGCTTCCTGTAGATAGATAAACAGTGCCAACAACAGTCTTAAGTCTAAGTGCGAAAGCATTTTCCTTGTTCTGCATTTTTTTCTTAAAAGTGAGAACTGATCTCTGAATAATATTCCCTCAAAGCAAGAGAGTATATCTCTAGAAACCTAGTCATTACCATGCCTAAGTTTAGAATTTTTATGAGTATTAACATATAATAAGATAGAACTTAGTACTATATTAAATATTTAATACATTTATAAACACTAATAAAATGTAGTAATATAGTATTTAGTACTAGAGTATGCTGTTGGTAGACTCATAAAAGTTAAAATTCATAAAGCACTTCCAGCTTTATGAATTAAAAAACACATTCTTAAAATAGCACATGGTTATTATGTTCTAAGACACACAGGATGGGAGGCCTAGATTGACTTACGATAATTTCAGATACGGAGGTGTGACTCTGAATTAATTTTCTGAATACAAAAAAAACCCCAAAAGATGTTTCAAAATAAGTCAATTTATAATATTAAAAAATATTCTGGGCTGGAGAGATAGCTCAGTGCTTAAGAGCACTGGCTGCTTTTTCCAGAGGATCGGGGTTCAATTCTCAGCAGCTCACAGCTCACATGGCAGCTCACATGGCAGCTCACAGCTGCCTGTAAATCCAAGATCCAGTATCCTCACACAGACATACATGTAGGCAAAATACTAATGCACATGAGGTAAAAATAAGTATATAAATAATTTTTAAATGTGAAAAAACCCCAACATACTGGTTCTATGCAGGGAGACAAGTTAATACTCTTATAAGCAAGAATAAAACCACACTGCCTTCAGTACCTATAATGCACAAAATTAATTTTAGGTGATATGCAAAAATATAGGCCATATGATATACAGGAAAGTTTGTGTTTCTCTTTACAAACTTATCACATGTATATGAATTGAAATAAGTGTTTATCACTTGTCTATTGCTGATGGGAGTGCAAACTTGTATAACCACTTGGAAATCAATCTGGCAGTTTCTCAGTAAATTGGGAATCGTTCTACCTCAAGGCCCATCTATATCATTCCTGGGCACATACCCAAAAGATGCTCCACCACACAACAAGGATATTTACTCAACTGTATTTGTAACAACCTTATTCCAAATAGCCAGAATCTGGAAATAGCCTAGATGTCCCTCAACCTAAGAATGGATAAAGAAACTGTGGTACATTTACACAATGGAATACTACTCAGCTATTGAAAACAAAGACATAATGCAATTTGCAGCCAAATTGATGGAACTAGAAAATACCATGAGTGACATAACCCAGACCCAGAAAGACACGTATATGTACTCACTTATAAGTTGATATTAGACATAAAGTACAGGACAACCATGCAAAAATTCAGAGACCCGAAGAAGCCAAGTAACCAGGAGGGCCCAAGGGAGCATTCTTTTTAAAAATATTTTATTAATTTATTCATATTAAATCTCAATGTTATCCCATCCGTTGTATCCTCCCATTCCTCCCTCCCTTCCGCTTTCCTCCTACTCCCTTCCTCTCTTCCTCCCTCCCTCCCAATGACTGTGACTGAGGAGGACCTCCTCCCCCTGTATATGCTCAGAGGGTATCAAGTCTCTTCTTGGTAGCCTGCTATCCTTCCTCTGAGTGCCACCAGGCCTCCCCATCAAGGGGACATGGTCAGATATGGGCCACGAGAGTTTGTGGGAAAGTCAGTTCTCACTCTCCACTCAACAGTGGAGAATGCCCTGTCCATTGGCTAGATCTGGGTAGGGGTTTGAAGTTTACTGCCCGTATTGTCCTTGGTTGGTGCTATAGTTTGAGCAGGACCCCTGGGCCCAGACCCACCCATCATAAGGTAGCATTCTTGAATCTCAGTGAGGAGGGAAAATAAAATAGACATTGGAGGAGGATGGAAGGAGAGAACTGGTGGGAGAGAGGGTAGGAATGGGAAAGTGAGTAGGGATCAGGTGTGGGGAAAGTCTGTGGGGGGCAACTGGGAGAGAGAACAGAAATTGGTGGGAGGCAAGAAGGGAGGATTCCAGGAGTCTGGGGGGGGGGTGTGTAACTATAGCTGAGACTCCTAGCAGCTAGGGATACGGAGCCAAAGGTGCCACCTCCTATAATTAGGTGGGAATTCCAGTGCAAGGAAGGGGACACCAACCCACCCATAAAACCTTTGATTCAAAATTTGTCTGGCCTACAAGAAGTATTAGGATTAAGATAGAGCTGAGACTAAGGACTTTTTAAATGCTTTTTGATCACTTCCCCTTGACAGGGATCCTTTGCCAGGCCACTGTGGTAGAGGATGCGTTCATTACTGGTACAATTTGACCTACTAGGACGTGTTGGTAAGGGGGGGGCTTCCATTTTTTGAGGGGTAGGGGAGGAGGGATACAGGGGAGAGGGAGGGAGGGTGGGAGCATGAGGAGAGGAGGGAGGGAGCTACAATTGGGGTGTAAAGTGAATTAATAAATAAATTAATTAAAAAAAGAAAGAAATGTCCTTACTGAAGGATCATACAATTAGTTGGGTCTGTCTTAATCAGGAGTTGTATTTACCTTCAGTAAGGACCTCATAGCTCTGTGAACACCATTGTCCTCATCTGTAAATATTACACCGCTGAACTAGCTGTCAGGCTTCTCCAGTTCTAATATTTTCCAAGTTTTCTGGTTTAGTAGGAACCAATTTTCCTACCTTGCTTTATATATTTCTTACTATGAATCTGCTCTTGATTAATGCTGGGAATCGAGCATGAAGGATGCTGTTACAGAGCTCTGCTTTGGCAGAGGAATGGTACAGGTTGACTGGTGAAGATACAGGTTATGATGATATAGGACGGTACACATTCCCTTGTTATGAGAACATCTAGAAAAAAAGTCTCTTCCTAAGGAGGAAGACACAGGTATTTCTAGTAACCACATGTCCTAGCAGACATGTGGTTTATTTCATACTAAGTTTCAAGGAAAAGGAAAAAAACAGAATTGCAATATGATTTCAGACATGCTATTTTCAAAGATTAAGAAGCTATGGAGTCTCCAAGGGCAGACACGAGTAGTGTTCAGCATCTTAAGCGTTGAAAAAGCTCAAACAAACACAATTTATATGCAGTGTTCATCTCCATACAGTCATCAATGCTCAGGGTCATTTTCCCTTCATTTTTGTTCCTCTCCAGTCACTCACCTGCTGGGAACAAGGTTGAGTTCCTCATACCATATCTGAAGGGCAATCCTTGCTATATAAATAGTTCCATCATTTGTAGTCTTGTACTGAAAATCCTCTGAGATTCCATCTTACACCTACCAGAATGGCTAAGATAAAAAACTCAAGTGACAGCACATGCTGGTGAGGAGGCGGAGGAAAGGGGAACACTCCTCCACTGCTGGTGGGAGTGCAAACTTGTACAACCACTTTGGAAATCTATCTGGAGCTTTCTCAGAAAAATGGGAATAGTGCTACCCCAAGACCTAGCTATACCACTCCTGGGCATATACCTGAAGGTTGTACACCATACAACAAGGGCATTTGCTAAACTATATTCATAACAGCTTTATTTGTAATAGCCAGAATCTGGAAATAACCTAGATGTCCCTCAACCAAAGAATGGATAAAGAAACTGTAGTACCTTTACACAATAGAATATTACTCAGCTATTAAAAGAAGGAAATCTTGAAATTTGTAGACAAATGGATCAAACTGGAAATGATCATCCTGAGTGAGGTAACAAACACCCAGAAAGACATGTATGGTGTATACTAACTTATAAGTGGATATTAGCCCAACATAGAAGTCCTCTGAAAGACTCTACCCAGCTGGGATTTGCAGTTGACTAGGCAGAGGCTGAAAGTTGTGGGGGGGATGAAAGGACTTGGAGGGATCGGGAGCCCCACAGGAAGACCACGAAGGCCTGTGGACTTGGACTCAGTGCACAAACTGATGCATCAACCAAGGACAATACATGCAGAGAACCTAGACCTCCTATTCAGATGTACAGTTCATGGACCACAGGTCAATGGACAGTTCATTCTCCATGTCGAAGTGGGGAGGGGGACGGGACTGCCTCTGACATGAACTCTGGTGTCCATGATTTGATCACTTCCCCTTGGCAGGGAGGCCCTATGGGCACACAGAGGAAAGGGAGGCAGGCTATCCTGTTGAGAGCTGATAGGCTGTGGTCAGATGGTGGGGGAGGAGCCCCTTTCCCCACACCATAGGTCTAGGGGACAGGAATAGGGCAAAAGATGGAGGGAGGGCGGGAACTGGAAAATACAAGGGAGGGGATAACAATCGGGGTGTAATATGAATAAATTATATATATATTTTACTTTTATTGAATTTCCATGATTTACATGGATTTTTTAAAGAAGGAAAAAATCCTTTTTAACTCAACTCCCACCTGTGAGTAACTTACCTAACCTGGGATTGGGGATTGTACTGCTGCCTTTTTTTTGAGAATGCTCTGATATCTTTCCCAAGGCAATACCTGCAAATTTCATTCTTCCTCATTTCCAATAGTTCCCCAAGTCTGGCTGGTACAGGGTAGTTATTATAGCAACTCTCATATTAGCCAAAGAATAGAGAACAATGACCAGTTTGAATGACATTTCAGAGGGAAATAGAATTTTAAAATTCCATTTGTGTAATAAAGTCAGGCTAAATCTACTCTAGTTTGTCCCATAACATTTATCACATATAATGTACTCCTCATCTGATTAATTCAGTCCATTTAGTATTTTCTGACCTAGAATTAAAGATATCTAAAGATAAGAATTTTTTAAAAATGGATGGTATATACATTAAGTTTAGAAAAGAACTAAATTCACCATAGTTGATGAACAAATAATTACTGGCTGACTTAATAAATGTCTAACTTTTGAACTAAAAGCATATTTCCTAACTTGGTAAATATGGAAGAAACAATGAATAGAACTGTACATTATTTCCTGCTTTAACCTTTATATCTATCTATCACCTATCTATCTATCTATCTATCTATCTATCTATCTATCTATCTTCATCATCATCATCATCATCATCATCATCATATATCTATTTTGCTTTTGCATTTCATCATCATCATCATCATCATCATCATCATCATATATCTATTTTGCTTTTGCATTTTTCCCCAGAAAATGTTTCATATATCCCAGGCTATCTTTGAATTGTCTAGGTAGCTACAGCTGGGTTTGGACCCTTGATTTCCCTGCCTACACTTCCAAAGTTCTAGAATTACAGGCGTGTGCCACCATGCTCAGCTAGAAAATTGAGGCTGTTTATTTTATTTTGAATAGCTATCAAGGGAAGTGAACATATAAGATCTTGGCAGGAACCAGCAAGACTTCATGGAAAGCCTTCAGATGGTTCTATAGAGAAGGAAAACTTGAGAGCCAGAGGGTAGTCAGGGAAGTCCCATAGGAAGACATAACACCTGAGTTATTCATAATACCCAAGTAGGCATCAGTCAAGCAGAAGGCTGGGGACACAAGAAGAGCAATCACAGAGTGAGACAAAGGTGGGAATAAGGAGTACATGCCTTGGTAACATCCCAACTAACGCCATGCTCTGGAAGCACAGATGCAAAGAAATGGTAAGAGACAAATAGGAAACTTCAATGAGAATGGACCACATAAAGTTTTAGTGCTGTGCAAGAAGACTCAATTTTTAGTGGGAAGTAACAATGAGCAGTCAAGGTTTATTTTGGGAAAGATCATAGTAGCTAGAGCATAGGTAAAGAAATGGAAAGGATCTCTAGGTAGGTAGTTAATGTAATTTCTAAAGATGATGGTGACCTTGCAACTGGCAGTCTGGAAAAAGTAGGTGGAATTGGCAGGATTCAGTGGGTCAAAAGGTATGTTAAGGAAGAGTGACTTTCATAGTAAACTGCTATGCTTGTCATGTCAAAGTGAAAATGTAAAAGGGAAAATAATGGTCTAGGCACATATAATTCCGTTTATCTCTGTCCCTGGCTTTTTCATGTAAACTCTATACACTGGATATGGCATTTAACTTTCTAAGTCCCAATTTCCCCATATGCGTAACATTTTAAATAATCTTCTCCAATCATATTTATAGTAATAAACATGGACATATGTAATCAAAACAGTTTATAATGAGTGCACTTAATAAAAATGTGATTTTGAAATCCAAGTTTAGTTGAATATATCCCAATGTCTGGAGTGCTAAGGCAGGAAACTTGCCACAAGTTGGAGGCCATGTGTATTACAGAGAGTTCCAGATTAGCCAGGGCTACCTACTTGTTTAACAGTTATACTGTTTAATTTTACCATTTTCAAAATTGGGACAATAAGGCTCTTACTGTAGAGCTGAAATAAAATAGACTACTTTAGAATATTGCAAATAGTTAATAGATATTATTACTGCCTTAATCATATCTGTTTCAAGGAAATTACTTCTGAAAAGCTATTCATGTATGCCAACCCATGACTTAACCCATAGGACCCATGTAGACCTGGATGTGGTAGTATACATCTGGCATGCTCCCATGGTAAGATGGGAGGTGGACACAGGAGAATCCTCAGAAGCTCGTGGCAGTCATCCTCACATAAGTAGCAGCAAATAACAAAGATCTTGGTGAAATGTGAAGCACTGACACCTGAGGGTGGCCTCTGACCTCAGCATGTGTGCATATGCATAAATACTCTCACACATAGGAACACCTTTATGCAACAAATCCAGTCATCTGTTGAATGATTTTCAAAAGAAGAGCAGGATATAGCTTTGAGACTTGGGAGCTACCATAAGAAAACACCCTCAACAGTATGTGCAAAAGGCTAATAATGAAGAGGAGATGACTGACAGGAACAGAGATTTGCAAGCAACGTCTGACAGACAATGCTGAGTCAGGAGATTTACAGTTAGCTCAAAGCTCATTTGTGTGCACAGGCAAGAAGAAGTCTCTGGAGTGCAACACTTGAGTGGATACCCATGCGGGCTAAAATTTAGTGTGCTTCCTTTCAGGCTCAAGGAAACAGTAGGCTCAAAATCGGTAGGAGTTGGAAATATATTATAGCTATTCAACTGATCCAAAGCAGGAGGTGGGAATATCTGAGAGGGTTTGTCCTGTGGAATTTCTACTGAGCATTTTGTGCTGCCCAAGGGAGGAACTTCCCAGACCCAGAGTGACGAGCCACAGCAGAAATATAAACATGACATAATGGTCCACAGATTCATTCTAACCAGACCAAGGTCACAGGAGATGCAAGGAAAAGCTGTGTCGAGAATCACTGGTTTTCTGGCGTAGACTATTTCTCTGGCTGCTATTGTATATGCAGTTTATTGCAGCTCCCCAGATGGTCAGAAAATTCTGTGGTGGTTTGGGGCCTGGCAATCCAGAAGTTATAAATATTTAGGAGGTTTTGCTTTTTCCTGAGGTTCTGAAACTATGCAGCTTTGATATGCTTCATAAGAAACCACCTAAGTATAGTTATTTAATCGTTTCCTGTACTCTGAAAAACTCACAACCATTAAAAAGGAAAAGTAAAGTGGCCCATGTATCAGACAAGAAGCTGAGTTTTCTGTACATGAGGTTTCAGACATCTTGGAAGGCATACTTTTCAGGTGACAGGGCAAGATTATGGTGTGTGTAAAAATGTCTCCTGGATATCACGTACTCATAATTACAGTTGACACCTTTTTAAAGTTCAAACAAGTTTGGGAAGCATCAACTTGTTTTCAAGGTAATTATCCAACACATGTTTTATTATTTTGGTCACACAAGACATGTCACTTAGACGACTTGTATGTGTGGATACTTATCATAAAATAAGTTGACAGAGTGAAGGGCTATTTCCATTATATGGCTCAGTCTGTACAGGGCTATACATTGTACATTAGGAATGTGAACTGGGTTTATATTTAATTCCCTTGCTTGGAATTCCATGGATAATACACAGCTCTCTAAGCCTACTTTATTAGTCAAGAACTCTAAGAGGTAGTGAGCAACTGATTTCCCAGTAAGTGCAGCATTCATTTAATACCATTACATCTGTCCCTCATTGGGCACAAATGCAGATCGTATTCAGGTTGAGTAGCATTCCCCTGGAACCTACAGTAAAGAATTCCCATATAATCTGTTTGAGGGCCACGTTTTCCAAAGAGAATGTCACCATCTCCTATGAGACAACCCACAGTACTGACAGTGAACTGATGCACACCAAACCGTAAAAGCAGGTCACTCCTTGGGAAACTTTGGTTTGAACCAGTCTCAGTTCAAATTTCTTCTCCACTACTTCTGAGCTGTGTGTCCTCTTTAAATCCAACTACTCACTGCCTCACTTTGGAAAGCAGATATGGTAGTAACAACTTCAGAAAACTGTAAGGGGGATTGAAAGAGAGCAATGAAAGGAATGAATTTAACAGCAAGCTTCTGGTTTCCAGAGAGCAGTCATCTCTGTATGTGTGGGCTCCCACCTACTGTCCACCCAATGCTGGATAAAAATCAGTCAGAAGATGAATTATTTGTGCACTAAATATATACAGATACCTTCTTTCCTTACTTCTGAAACAATATGATACAATGATTTACATAATATTTACTGTATGCTGCAATTATAACTAATCAATGGAATTATAGTTAACAAGGGTTTCAGAACCCTTCCATTGATAGAGCAGAATCCAGAAGAGAGGCCTTGAAAACAAATGAAAAAATAATACTCCTAAACTATATATGTACATATACAAATAAGCACTATCCTTCTTTGTTTTTAATATTATGCTTTAACTCAGTGAGTGCAATTTGTGCTGACCTATGTGCATTGGGTCACCCACTGGGGCATGTGCAACCTACCAGCAGGGGCCATCCCCCAAACAAAAGTGAGTGTCCCTCCCCTAGAAGCCTTCACTGCCAACAGCTTCTCAGCTAGAGAATAGGATCTCAGGGGTGCTCCCTCACCACCACCCATGTTGAACTTTTAAAACAAATATTATAATTTATTCAGATTGCATCCTGATTGTTATCCCTTCACTTATATCTTCCCATTCCCACCCTGCCTCCCTTTTCTGCCCTATTCCTCTCCCTTAGACCTCTGTCTGATACAAGGGGGCTTCTTCCCTATCCATATGACCACAGCCTATCAGATCTCATCAAGATAGCCTGCTTCCTCTTCTTCTGTGTGCTGCCGGGCCTCCCCACTAAGAGGAAGTGATCAAATAGGGGACACTGGAGTTCATGTCAGAGGCAGTCCCCACTCTTCCCACACCAGGGAGAATGAGCTGTCCATTGGTTAGATCTGAATAGGGCATCTAGGTTTACTGCATGCATTGACCTTGGTTGGTCCAGTAGTTTGTGCAGGTCCCTCGGGGTCCAGATCTGCCAGCCTCAATGGTCTCCTTTTGTGGCTCCTGTACCCTCTGGGTCCATTCTTCCACACCACTCTCAGTGCTCTACCTACAGTCCAGCTGTGAGGCCCAGCATCTGTCCTGATCTGAGAAACACTTAAAGAAATGCTCAATGTCCTTAGCCATCAGGGAAATACAAATCAAAACAACTCTGAGATTCCATCTTACACCGGTCAGAATGGCTAAGATCAAAAACTCAAGTGACAGCACATGCTGGTGAGGATGTGGAGAAAGGGGAACACTCCTCCATTGCTGGTGGGAGTGCAGACTTGTACAACCAGTTTGGAAATCAATCTGGAGCTTTCTCAGAAAATTGGGAATAATTCTACCACAAGATTCAGATATATCACTCCTGGGCATATATGTAAAGGATGCTCCACCATACAAGAACATTTGCTCAACTACATTCTTAGCAGATTTCTTTGTAATAGCCAGGATCTGGAGACAACCTAGATGTCCCTCAACTGAAGAATGGATAAAGAAACTGTGGTACATTTAGACAATGGAATAGTACTCAGCTAATAAAAACAAGGACATCGTGAACTTTGCATGCTTGAACTTTTAAGTGGCTTGATGTTGTACAGATTTTATGCACTAACCATATCCGCTATAAATTCCAGTTTGGGAGAGCCCACATCATAGCCAGAGGACAGCACATCACAGCATTCCTACCATCCTCCAGCTCTTACATTCGTTTCTGTTTTCTCTTCTGTAATGTTCCCTAAGCCTTAGAGGGCAGAGAGCAAGCTGATGTAATGGTCCTCTTATGGCTATGCACTCACAGTCTTTTAATTGATCTGGTATGTGTTTTTTGTTATGGTTTTAAATTGCAGAGCCTAAACCACTTGGAGGCAATAGTGAAGAGAAATAATTTTCCCTTCAGTTGAAAAATCCTAGAGTGCTGTCTGCCCCATGTAGTTGTAACAAGATTGTCTCTTGAGCTTCTTCTGTGCTTACCCCAATGCTACAGACCCTTTAGCCTCTGAAGGAAAAAAAACTTCATCAAAACAATAGTATAACAGAAGAGAGAGCAGGGAGAGTAAGATTCCTGAGACACATTCCTGATTTTATCTTAATAAACTGGTTTTTCTTTCTTTTCCTTTTTTCCTTAATGATGCTTGAAAAACTGCACATACATTGCATATTTAACCATTTAAAGGAGCTAGTGTTGATTTATTGGCTATATTGTGGTTTGCTTTTAACAATCTTTGTCTATAGGTGAAATGCTAAACGTTTTAGGTTAGGAACAGTCTACAGGTTACATGCAAATACCAGACAATACCAGACAATACCCAAGTTTTTTTTTTAACTTATTACTGCATATTTGTTGTACAAAGCATAAGAACATTTATCTTCAAGTGTATCCCGTATCTTGATTTTATTCAGGCCCAATGTCCCTCTCCTATCCCCTCTGTACCTCCCTGTTTGCCTCTTTCCTCTTCCAAAACTGTCCTGTTGTTGTCATGTCACATATAAGTGGGTATGTTACTAGTCCAGAGGTGAGTAAAAACACACAATATTTGTTTAACTGAGTTTTCTTTATTCCACTGAGCATGATGATGTACAATTTAATATATTTTCTTGCAGTTTGAAAGATATGAAACTAGTTTCATTTTGTAATTAATTATGTTTATGTGTATTGATGCTTTTTCTGAATGCGTGTCTGCACATGTATATACATGTTCCCAGTGACCTTGGAGGCCAGAAAAAGATGCTATATGGCCTGGGATTGGAGGTATAGATGTGAGCCATGATGTGGTTCCTCAGGGTCAAGTTGTGCCCTCTGGAAGAATGTCCAGTGCTCTTAACCCCTGATCTATCTTTCTAGACCCCATTAGTTTTATTTTTCTACATGTGGATATCTGTTTTTTTTTTAACTGATTTTTCCAGCACAGCACAATTTGTTCAAGAATGTGTCTTTTCTCCAATGCTATGTTTTTGACACCTTTGTTGAAAATTAGGTAACTAGTTGCATAGGCTTATTTCTGGGACCTCCATTCCATAATTTTGTTTCTGGTTTTTGGCTGGTACTATGATTATGTAGTATAATAATTGTCCTTTTTAGTTTCTGCAGGTTATCTAAACTAATATCCTGCATTAACCAAAGTATAGGTACATTTTTCTACATA
This sequence comes from Acomys percivali, assembly GCA_907169655.1. NCBI lineage: Eukaryota > Metazoa > Chordata > Mammalia > Rodentia > Muridae > Acomys > Acomys percivali. The sequence goes on along the minus strand of OU015752.1, from coordinate 108,373,293 downwards.
TTTGAAAAACTTCCCTTTTTATTCAGAAGCCAAGTCAGCATTTCATAGGTTGTCCAGGCAGAGCTATGTGCTGCAATCCAGCCACAGCTGATGGTGCTGGCAGAGTAGATCAGCTCACCTCTGAGCATCTGAGGCACTGCCAGATGTGACAGACTGCTCTGCAAAGCATAGACTATAATTCGTATCTAAACACTGCAGGCTGAAGACAGCCAGTCCCTGAATGTCATGCCTGAAGAGGAAGTGGCTAAGGACACCAGCATGAATTTAGTCTTGAAGCTGTAATAACACTTCTCATAAAATATTTTGACTCTTGTATATTTTATCACTGAAAGTAGACACAGAGAAGCACACTATGGATCATGCTTCATTTTAACAACTTCCCCATGCAAATGCCTAGATTTTTATTTCACTACAACAAAAAGAGCAAGAAAAAATAGGTCTCTGTCTCTGTGTCTGTGTCTGTGTCTGTGTCTGTGTGTGTCTGTCTCTGTCTCTCTCTGTTTCTCTGTCTCTGTGTGTGTGTCTCTCTCTCTCAGCATTTGCCATGGATTCATTCAGGAAGATGGTACTTGTTTGGCATTGTAAGAAAGGTCCTGTTTGAATAATAATGCTAGCCACACAGGAACATCTCTTCTAATTCTTAATATCTCCATGGAAAGAATGTCTCAGTCACTACCTCATCATAGCATTTTATACACTTGTCCCAGAGAAGGTAATCAACAAGCCAGCAACTCCAGGCACCACAGGGAGCATTTAACACAGGTCTATACAATGAATGGATTTGCTTTTGACACTAGGGCTCGAACTTGGAGTTCAGACAGGTTAGGAAGTACTGTATTTCTGAGTAATACCTTTTCTGTGGAACAAGAAGAAGAAATATTAGGAGGAAGAAGAATAATCATAAACATTTCCAAAGGGAGGAAACTATATGGGCAATAACAAAAGGAGGAGGAGAGGCCCTTCTGAAAGTCAAGTCAAGAAGACAGTGGACTTTGGCTTCTCAAGGTCTTCAAAGGAAGAAAAGTAGACTACTATTCATGACAACATTGTTGACCACTCACTGGGGCCAGAGATTGTTTCAAAGTGCTAAATTCAATACTCATAAGCTTATCTAAACCTCCCAAGTGCTTTTGAGGTAGGTACTAGTATCCTCTCACTTGAACAGATAAGAACACTGAGGCACAGAGAGCAACCTGGTCACATTCACACATCTGTAATATCCTTGACTTCACTCTTCTGACTACAAAGGTTACCATTAAAATATGTTGCTGCCTTGGGAAAAAATTACAAGAAAAATTCTTGGTAGATAATAGAGGAAAAAAAATGAAATCAAATCAATATAATGGAAATCTTTCGAACAGAGATGTCTAAAATCTAAAAGGGTCTTTATGGGAAGAAGAAAAGGAAAGCACAGTAAGTAAAAATATTTGATGGCCTTTAACATTTAGGACAGTTGTTTTTCAAAAGGCATGTATAAATCCTCTGGGAGGTTTAACAATGTAATTTGTTATGAGAGAAAGCTTGCCTCTGATTTCAGCTTAGCGTGAATGAGAAATCACTGACTGTATTTTGATATGTTTGGACAGTCTTACAGGGGAAGGCTAATGGTTTGGAAGCTTTTAGTGTTAAAAGAAAGCCAAGAGCACAGCAAGAGATCCTGCAGAAGGAGCAGGGCTGGAGGCTCAAGCTGTGGTCTTTGTTAGGCATTCAGTGGCCTTGGGGAAGGCATGGAAATGCTAAGTGTTCCTTGCCTCTTTTGCAAAATGAGGAGCATCCTGGAATGTTTTCTTATCAAACAGAACATTTTGAAGGAGGAAATGAAGTATCACACCATAATGTGAAAATAATGTAGTAATACTAAAATATGAGATATAGCAAAAATGTAGATATTATATCAACTAAGTGAACTGACTATGTCTGCCAGGTGCTTGCTAATAGAATCAGCAACCTCACCTATTTTGTTTCACAAAATATGGCTGTATTTTCTTACAGAACATTTTCAACACATAATTGTAATGATATTTATAACTATATTAGTTCTCATGCACTAGAAAGATGCGAAATATATAAAAGTAATATCATTGTCTGTTATTTTTCTTCAGCATTTGGGTGGTCTTACTGACATTTAAGCACAGTTTAGGCAGATGGTCAGCACAGGGAGATCATGGCATATTTCATCAGCATTATGAAACACTGTTAAACAGAAAAGGCACATCTCTATCTACCTCTTACAACTACTGTCTTACAACTGCTTCCTGAATGCTAATGGAGGGTGATATTAGGAGGTTAATTTTCCTTCTAATAAATGCAGTAATCCTTGGAGTCAATCTAAACATTTTACCCCCAAATGCCTGCTGGTGGCATTAAACAATGACATTAAACAAAGGAACCATCTAATATGTAAAGAGTCCAGAGAGACAAAGAAAACAGCAGAGAAAATTCCCTCTTTTGTAATATAGTATAGAAGGCATATATTTTATTGCCTGAGATAGTGGCCCCAAAGGCCATAGGTTCTTAAATTTACTTCTTTTTTCTTACGCGTGCACGTGTGTGTGTGTGTGTGTGTGTGTGTGTGTGTGTGTGTGTGTGTGTGTTACATTGTTCTTAGACTCAGGTGGAATCATACTCCTGACCTTTCTGGCTCTCCAGCTCTTGGCCTCCATAAGCACTTGTGATATTTCTTACTAAATGCTCCCTTACATATCACTGTACAGTATCCACAGCCTCTCTGGAGAACTCATAGTAAGACAATCGGCTTCCATCCTTAAGGACTAAATTGGGAACTAGATACAAATTTGTGATGTGCTAGGACATTACATTTACAAGTAGTTCACCTTGATTAGTTTAATGTCTTTGGAGAATTTCACCTTAAACACTGAGCACCTATCTACCCTGTGCGCTGAAGCTACAAAACAAATGAACCGTGGACATCATTATTAGCACACAGAAGGTGGATATGATATACTCATGACAAGTAGGAAGACTGGAGGTGAAAATGAGGATGGAGAAGTTAACTATGGCAGAATGTGTAATTTTCAAAAGAGATATGCAAGCTGGGTTTTGAATACTGTGTTGAAGTTGTTCAGGTAAAAATACAATAATGGGGTGAAGAGCACTTTTTAAAAATTATTTAAATAATTTACATCCTGATCGTATCCCCTCCCTCCTCTCTTCTCGGTCCCACCCTCCATCCCTTTTCTACCATCCTCCCTTTCCTACTCCTCAGAAAAGGGGAGCCGCCCCCACCCACCTACCCCAGCTCAGCAAGTCTCTTAAAAATGAGGCAACATAGTCCATGCCAGAGACAGCCCCTGTCCCCTTAACTAGGGGACCCACATTAAGCCTGAGTGAAGAGCAATTTTAATATAAACAAAAGTGGTTGATATTCTGAAATTAAAGATGTCCTCTTCTTCGCCATGACAACTTGCACATCATGTAAGTATAGTTTCTACAGACCAAACATCTAAATTTTAGGATCAGATACTTTGACATGAAAATTCTGATGCCTATGAATAACTTCAGGATCCGTATACACATTCATCTTCTCCTAAGGATAATTTAAAAGATTAAAAAAAATCAAGCCATCAAAGTAAATGATCAAGTATAAACAGTTAGACCTACAGATTCTAACAGGCTTTCAAACACTTTAAGTAACTTTTGGGTTTTTCTTCTACATATTCCCAAATGAAAAGACACTATAGATAGATACTAGGACTTATTTCTTCTTGTGTTTTTCTCTCTCTCTCTCTTTCTTTTCCATAAAGCAGGTGTTTGTTGTCTGAGGTGGAGTAGGATGAGGCCACACTAACAACTCAATAACAGAAAACCAACCTTTAGAATAAAATTAAAATATCCGCAGAGGAGGAGAGGGAAGGGGTCCTCTGCAGAGGCTGGAAGGCTCTATGAAGGAGGCATCAGAATGAGGCATAGCTCATGGGTGGGTGGCAAGTATGGGGAGAGAGTCTCATAAAATGAAACAAGGTAGGGGAGAAGGCACATTTTCAGAGGTTAGGGTCTTAAGCAAATTCCTCAGGGTTTTTACAAATCAATTTATTCAGATTACAACTCAATTGTTATTCCATCACTTGTATCCCCCATCCCTCCTGCTTTCACCCTATTCTCCTCCCCTAGGTCTAAGACCGAGGGGGACCTCCCCCTCCTGCCCCTCCCCCCTCTCCCCCCACTATATGGTCATAGGCTATCAAGTCTCATCTTGGTAGCCTTCTCAGGGTTTCTATAAGCACCCACATCACTGAGAGTTTGTTTTCCTTAAAAACAACACAAGGATCAATTCAACAGCAAAACACAATAATGGGTATTGATCATTTCCTGTAACAAAAATTCAGACAGAAGCTTTCAGAGCTGGACTGCTCATGGTCACAAGATGTAATCAAGGCTGTTTTCTCTCCTGTTTATTTACTCTGTCATCTAAAATGCTGTGTTCATTTGGAAGCAGGGAGCCTCTCCAGTCATAAAATGGCTTCCAGCTGCTCTCTTACATAGGAGCTTCCTTGTTTTCTGGAAAGTGATAGGCTTCTGTCTCAGAATTCTAGGAAGAGTTATATATCCCTGCCCATGTCCCCATGCTCCCAGAATAGGTTGCACACCCTTCAAGAGAAAGTCCAGGAACATACTGCTGCGTTAACAGAACAGCAAAGACGCACTCCTGGAGCTCCCAATCCTTAGTGTCAAGGAAAGCAATTGGTCAAATGTGGAAGGCAGCCATCTGTAGCAGACTCTAAGAATAGTTGAGACAGAAGAAATCAACAGGCAGACAAGGAACAAATGTCTGTCTGGTGGAAAGGATTAAAGCACAAACTGGGAGGTGCATAGGAGGTCAATTTGGATATCACGGCAATTTCTCATGAGGAGAAATATGTAGATTTTCTAGTCACTGAATAACGTAAAAATGTGGGATAATTGTGGATATGTTGGAATAGTTAGGGAAAAAAGTATTCAGAATTACATGTTATATTTGTGTTTGCCTGATAGTTGTGGCAAGTACTAAAAATGATAGTTTATCTTTCCTTTTAGCCTGACAGTGGAGCAAGAGGAAAGCATAGTCATATCTGCTAGGGTTTCTTTTGGTTGCTGATGACAAAATGCTGAGTTTTGATTATTTCTTAAGATATAAAATTTAGTAAGCCAGGGATGGCTGCTGGGCATCTTTCCAATCAGCTCCTGGACATTTGTTCTTTCCAAGATTCTCCAGTTCTAGTACTTCTGTCCTAGTTCTGAATGCCCAGAGCACATACAGTCCAAGCTCCCAAAGCACCTACCCTTCATTGAGACCTGTCATGGTGAGACTTCCCCTCAGATTACAAGACTCATTTTTGGTCCTGATAGAGGCCCATCCTTTCTATGCAAATCTTTCACTGTTGTTTCCATAGCATCTGTCAAATTCCTTTTGAAATTCAACCTTCATTGTTCTAGTGCTGGGAGGTGAGGCATCTAGCAGTGGCAGTTTATGAGGGCACCATCCTCATGAGTGGACTGATGCCATTATCATGGGAGTGGAACAATTATTTAAGGAGTGGACACAGGGCACATTTATTTGCCCTTCTGCCATATTAAGAAGCAGCCCTTAGGCTCTTAGAGGACACTAACATTGTTCTCGTGGACTTTCCAGCCCCAAGAACTAAGCCAATAAACTTCTTCATACAATTCCCAATCTATGGTACTCTGTTAAATCAACAGCAAACAGACAAAGTCAAAATTTGAAATATAGATATCCTTTTACCTAAAAGCTTTCCATTTAGGAAGTATCCTTATGCAGGCACTAGATAAACTGATTAACATCAAGATCCATATGAAAGAAAGATGTCACAAGGCACTCACAAAAGAAACTCTATTGTCTGTAAACATGAAGCAAGCACACTAAGGCTCAGTCCCAGGAATAACTGTTAGACAGTACTACCTAATATTCTGGTAACAGAGCTGGGAGTGGTGGCTGATGCCTTTAATTCTAGCACCCAAGCAGGCAGAGGCAAGGCAAGTCTTTGTGAGTTTGAGGCCAGCTAGGTCTACAAAAGAAGTCTAGGACAGCCAGAACTACACAGGAAACCCTGTCTCAAAAATTTTTTTTTCTGGTAACCAGCTTTTAAGGCTGGAAAAGGAAGATAACTCAAATGGAAGCTGCTAGAAAAAAAATGGAAATGGTTGAAGTCAGCAGCTGAGTTTTTCCTTAGAGCATTTTGTGCTAATTCATCTAAATATGCCCTTGGAGGTATGTTGACTAGTCACATCTTCATCCTAAGACTTTGACATGCACACCCAAAGAAAATTAGATTAATGAGTGCAAATACCTAGAAGCTTTATTTGTAACATTTTCCTGTGACATTGGAGTTCTCTGGTTAAGACTATGAAGGGCTTTCTACACAAACAAAAGTCTGTTGGCTCTCAAATCAGAGATTTTTTGATGGGAGAGACCTAAATCCACAGACCTGTCAATAGCCATTCTTTTTTGCCTACCATTAAAAAATGCTCTTTTATTTTTGGGAGAAAGAAAACAGTAGCAGGTTGCTTTAATGGAGAGTGTATTAAGTTGGCTATAGAGGGTCAAGGATATTCTACTGCAACAGCTTGTTTTACCATCTCTCCTGGTGGTGAGAAGCATGACTATTGCCTGGCAGTGATGGAACATGCTTTTAACCCCAGTACTTGGGAAGCAGAGACAGGCAGATCTCTATGAGTTCGAGGCTAGCCTGGTCTACAAAACAAGTCCAGGACAACTAGGACTACAAGAGAAACCCTGTCTTGAAAAAAAACAACAAAACAAAACAAAACAAAAACAAGCAAAAAAGGGAACACAAACAAAAATATAAGATTATCATTTAGAAAACAGTAAAGATTGTATCAGGCAAGGTATCTGTCAGCTTTGTGTCACTGTAATAAAATACCCGGGGCAACTAACTTAGAAATAGAAAAGGTCTATTTAACCCACTCGTTTTTGTTTTTGTTTTTGTTTTTTTCTCAAAAATCAAGAGGGTGGATGAAGCGGTCCCTTCTTTCAGAGGTATAGGGGAGGGGAATAGAGCAGAAGAGGGAGTGGGAACAGGAAGACACAAGTGAGGGGATAACAATTGGATGTAATCTAAATAAATTATAATAAGTTAAAATTAAAAACATCAAGAAGATCAAGAGGGTGGCTTCTGGTGAGAGCTGTGGACAGTGGTGGTTGATGGTGGGAGCAGTTTAGCAGCAATGATGTCATGTCTCCCAGAGGGAAGAGAGAACAGGAATAGGTTCACTCCTTTTAGGGGCTACAACAACTATCAAGAAGTAACTTGTGAACTACCTTTGGAGAGCACATTCCAGTGACCTAAGGGATTTCCATGGGGTTCCATGTCCTTAAAAGGCTCTACCACATTCCCTTGGTATCACCACGAGGGCTAAACATTTCACGTCTGGACATGTGGCGGTTCACAGTGTTCAAATTATAGCAGGCCGTGGCCCCATAAGCTTACGACATGGCCCATTATGTGAGTTCAATATAGTAATAAGAAAATTTTAGCATGCATCTGTATACAGTCGCTGTGTGCATTATATGAATTCAGTATAGTAATAAGAAAATTTTAGCATGCATCTGTATACAGTCACTGTGTACAAGTTATAAATGACTGTTTTGAAATAGTCTGGATATAAGAAATAAAGCAAAGAATCTTGGATGGAGATTGGCATTTGGTTGGACCTGTAGAATGGCTGGCTCTTTGTGGGAACTGAATGCTTTCAGTTAGTCTATTTTGAGTCTTCTTGCTTTTACTCTGAAGGAAGCTTTTCCTGGATATCAGTCTCAGGAACCTCCAGCAAGAAATTCACATGGCAACCAATCTCATACTTAAGTTGCTTGGACTACTATTCTTCCCTGCCCCATATTTCAATGTAGTACACCCAGAGAGATATCCTGATGGGCTTGGCTTAGCCCAAGTGTCATTCTTTACATTGCGTATCAAGTTCTCATACAAAATTTCAAAACAAAAATGCTTTCCCTGGAGATTCATATGCCTTTGGCTTAGGCAGTGTCCATGTGTAATTATTTTTCAATAGTTATCCAGATAATCACCTATGGAGCTCTACACCAATCAACTGTGTGATCAGAGTGCTGAGATTGGCAGTCTTCTTCAGAGACACATGGTAGCCATGAGGAGTCATATCTTCTATAAAGAAGGAGGATGGTTCTCTGAGGGGAAGCTGTCTCTAATGCACAGACAAAACAGGAGCTATTTCCTATGTCAAAGACAGAATTCAGGGCCATTGAAACAAAAAATTTTACAAAGATGTCAGGACGTGAAGCAAGCATCATAGTCGATTAGAATCTCAAGCTACTACAGAGTGAAAATGAAAGCATAACTGCTTGTCCAGCATGAAACTCCAGTATTGTGAGTTAGCAAAAAGAAAAGAGATTCAGACAATGATAGATTAGTCTATAGTTAAGGATGCAGAATCAGTCTTCAATTGTATTCATGAAGTTAACATATATATAGAATGTACTGATGGTTGAACAGACATGTGTATTACAGTGAAAGGAAGAAAGTTATTACTTACCAAAAATATAGATGTAAATACAAACATATAAATGACACAGACACAGACACATACACACACATACATGCAAAGGAGACAGTGAGGCCTAGAATATGCTCTCTCTCTCTCTCTCTCTCTCTCTCTCTCTCTCTCTCTCTCTTTCTCTCTCTCTCTCTCTCGCTCTCTCTGTATGTATACTTTGAATAACATCTTAGGTGTTGTAGAAGTTCTTTTAGATAACACATATATACATATAGGTGTAGATATCAGTAAGCCAACTGCAAAGAAGAAACATGAGGCCTTAATTGCTTGACTAATTGGCTTAAGGTCACACAGGAAGTGGCTGATCTTGGATTCATGAGAAATTCCACACTGTCCTTCCCCACATTACTTTTAGAGTCTTGCGCTTATTCCATAAATCTTGTGATATTTTCATCCAAAGGTAATAAAATTTATCAAAACTCACATTTTCTTTGTATATATCTAAGCGAACATCTATATTTGAATAATATCTTGCATTTAACATATACATTTGTTATATATGAAACATATATTTCATATGTATGAAATGTATATATTTCAAGCATACTGAAAAGATACACCATAATCAAACATACAATGGAATTTGTTTGAGGAAATAATCTATTACCCAAAATTACTTAACTAAACTTGTATGAGGTTTTGTTATGGTTGACTATATAATATTAAAAACCCATCAACTCTGATTATCATTCTTGTTACTAGTAACTAAAAAGATGTAAAGAGGCCTAGAAAGAGATGTGGTGTTCAGAAACCCAACTCTCCACATTACTTGAAGTAATAGATACTTAATTGAGTTTAGGAATATTTGCAACGATCAATAACATGGGATCAAACAATGTCAGAAGTGAATCAGACATTCAATTACTTTCTAATTAATTTGACACCTGGATGAAGCTGGACAGACCACTGGGCACTTTTAGTGGGCAGCCCATTATTTCACAAGCACTATTTTCAAAATCCCATGTAACTCACTTTGTATCCAAAGTGTGCTTCATCTGTAAGAATTTTTGAGACTGAGTGAGTCAGTCACTAATCTCTGTTATATAAATGTATTTATGGATAAAATAACAACCAAGAAAAATCATGGATTTATATTTTAAGGAATGGCTCCAATCTTCGATTATCTAACTGGTTGTAAAAGAATATCCCTACCTCATCAGGAAGGACAGAGGGGAATTATAGGAGGTACCAGACATGTATTTCTCATCAACCTTCAACCAGAGTCATGCATTTTTCGTCAAGGTTTCTCAAGCATGTTGAATCTATTATCTGAACAAGTGAAGTAGCTTCTTATGGTGTAAATCATACCAGGAATACACAGTCTGTTAGCCTCATACACAGAACACTGACAAATCACTCAGAGGCACAGAAACTACTCAGCTAAGATGACAGGTAACCCTGGGCATCAGTAAGGCTTGAGAGATAACAGGTGCCCCTGGCTGAGTGTCTGTTAGTGAAAGGAATTTGTTCTGTTAGAGTATAGGCATCTTTGACTCCTCTCTTCCATCCTGAAAAATGATAGAGATCAGTTCTATAATTTCTTTTTTACCCCTCAAGACAGAGTTTCTCTATATAGCCCTGCCTGTCTGTCCTGCATCTCATTTTGTAGACCAGGCTGTCTTAGAACTCCCAGAGATCCACCTCCTTTGCATCCTGAGTGCTGGGATTAAAGACATGTGCCATCCCTGCCAGCTGGTTCTATGGTTTCTAATATATTTAAGCTATCTACTCATCCTTCACTATTAGCCAAATTTACCCATTAATTATGTCAAAAGTGGCACAACTGCTCTCTCCTCCCAGTCCTATGACATAGAGGACCAGTGCTACAGCTAAAGCAATGTTTTCACACCACAGATAAAATTACTGCACTCACATGACTAAAACTCTTCAAAGGTTTCCCATTGCCTTCAGGCCTAAATTAGCTAACTTGCAATGTAATCCAATGCATTCATGTTCTCCACCTGTCTTCTCCTGGTCTTCTTCTGGTTCTTGCATCACAGCTTGAAAAACCACATTCATTCTAAACAATCTGAGCACGTTATTTTTCCCAAGGCCTTTGAACAGTTGCATGTTTCTTCTGTCTAAGAGGAGTAGCAATTTCCTTTCTGCTTCCTTCTATATGCTGAAGCAAAATGAGTCAGAGAACTACTCTTTTCTGGATCAGGTGTTCATAACACTCTGTTCTTCTTCATGGTTGTTATTTACTCCTTGACTACCATGAAACATATGAAACATGGATTGTGTCTATTACTCACGTAAAAGCTTGGCAAACTGGTGCATGGAATGTCTTTACAGGGCCTACTATGTTTAGCACATGGCTAATGCGTTGAACAATTTTGCAGCAGAGAATGGGTTATCAATTTGCCCTCAGATTGTGCAATGGTTTTGCCTTTTCATACCTCATGGCATGGTAAATAAAAACACTATCATAAAACACTCTCCACGAGGCAATTGCCAGGGCAGTGGGAAAGACAGAGTCTATCCACTCTTTAGTCTAAGTTCAAGATCTGTGTTTGTAAAGAGAAACATTGGTCTAGAGAGAAAGCAACCAAAGCTTCTTGGAAAAATGTTATTTATGCTCCCTTATGAGGGGAGGCTAACTCAGTGCAACAGAGCTGATCTTGGTACACTCCTTCCTAGGATGTGACTTTCTCCCACCATTTTGTCAAGTTATATAAGCTCTGAGAACCAGACTATTGGCAAGTAAAAATGTACTTCACAAGATATACTTTATGAAGATATTATTAACTGTGTCCAGTTCAGCATTTAATTGATGCTATAAAGATTCAATGGAAATGTACAAACTGTAAGATCACATATGGCTTCTGTACCTTTGGATGACTGGCACCTAACGGTAAGGAAAAAGCAAGTTATAGAAGGACTTCTTAGAAATTGTCCAACAATTCTCAGCGTCTTTTTTTTTTTTCTCATGCTCATGTGTGTGATATATATGTATAATCCCAAGGTTGATTTCTGGAATGATCCTTAGTCATTGTTCTACCTTGTTCATTGTGTCAATGACTCTCAGTCATTGAGAGAGTGATCTCACTGGTGTGGCTAGTCTTGTCAGCAAGCTTGTTCTGAGGCTCACCCTTCTGTCTTAGGAGGCTGGAAATAGAGGTGGGCTGCCATGTTCACCTGTCACTTGAACGGGTCCTGGATATCTGAAGTCTCACACTAATGATTTTCTTCCATGCACTTTACCTAAGCAACAAGAAGTCTCTCTTGCCCTGGGAGGCTTTTAAAAGTAAAGTTTCTCAACAGTACTAGTGTACCTGTGAGAACGGACATATTAATCATCTGAGATAGTAAGAGTATATGTTCACGGTATTATAAACCTTTACAGTAGTTGATTCATTTCCCAAGGGTCATCTGAGGTAAATGCAAACACTTTAGGTTCGTTCCCTAATATGAAAACTGAGATCCAAAGAAGGTACACATAGAATTAAAGGTGATCTGACATAGTAGGCAACTATTAGAGCCAGGGGTTTTAAAACTGAGTTTAATCCAGGCTCTATGAAACTCCTTCATTTTCCCTGCAGTAATAGAGTGAGGCCCAAGCCGTTCTGTACCTTTTCTGAATATGTACCATACTGTACAAATTATTTTAGGCAAATGAGATGCAGAAATTACTGAGAATATAGAATAGCATATATTCTGAAAAAGATGAGTATTAACAAAGTGAAGAGATAACACACTTCAGACATTAGTAAGCATAATTAAACAGTAATAAATCTTTGAGGTGGGATAAAGAATGATGAAATGTGGTACTAATTTAGATGATATAGACAGGAATGGTTTTCTGGATGAGATTACAGTGAAAAGATATTTAAAACATATTTTATAAAAATCAAAGGATGTAAAAATCTAAAGGAAGATTTATCCTAGTAGAAAGAATAGCCATTAGCAAGGCTTTGAAGTGAGAAAAGCATGGATTTTTTTGAGGAATCCCAAGAGTGTCAGTGCAAGTGGAGCAATATGTGTGAAGTGGGGTGGAGTGGGGTGGGAGGGACATCTTGTAAAGCTTTATGGATAGTGATATTAAGTGCAATTCTCATCCTTTGGGAAGTTTTTATAATGAAAATGGGCAGACTGGCTTAAAATTTGAAAACTTCTACCCTGTTAATTTGGAAAACAGTGAGACAGACTTCTAGAGTGGTCTAAGCATGGATGAGCTTGCTTTGGATAAAGATTCTATAGACGGGGTAATAAAAAAACAAGTTGATTTTTGAAACATTTGTTTTATGAAAGGATGTGCAATCTTGTCCATGAATCCTATAAACAAAGAAATAAATAATACTTTGGAGATAAATTTTGGCTGGATCATAAGGAAAAGAGCAGAACCATTTAGCTCAGGCAAGGACTGTTAAGAGGAAAAGCTGCTCTGGGCAGAGCAGAGGGAGCCCACAGGAAACTGAACCTATTGGCATTTAAGCAAATACGTGAGATGGCCAGTTAGCTGTTCACAATGGCTGAAGGACAAGATCACAGCTTCAGATTCAGAAGGGATGGTGATAGTGGAGTTTAAGCATGGGTCTGGATCAGATATGGCCTTTTAGGAGGAGAGCTGGCTGAGAGTTGTTTGCATTTGGTGTCCGGAAGAATCCAACATGTACAGGAACAACAGCAACAGCAAGAAAACAAAAAATGGGCAGCTAGCACAGAAAAATGTTTTGTTCCAGAGTTTAAAAAAATGACACTTTTGATGAATCAGTGACAGCTATACGAAATGTTCCTGATAAAGCAGGACTGAGAACTGGTGATGTTCTGATTGGGAAAGATGGAAACTGTCATAACTGGGCAGAGATGGTTTTAACTTGTGTGTGGGGGGGAGGCAGGTAATATTGGAAGTAGGTAAAATGGCAAAAGAGCTAGGCACTGTGTGATGCATCCCTGCACACCTGGCCCTTGGATGGCAGGAGGATTGGTGCAAGCTTGAGCAAGCTCTAGGCCAGGAAAGCAGGACTTTGTCTCAAAATAAAACAAAACAACAAATGAAAGGAAAAAAAGAAAACAGGTTGATAAAATGTAGTAAATAAGACTATACATGTGTTCTAGAAGAAAAATAGACTAAGGTGGGAATAGAAAATATGGCAGGAGAATACTTTGTCAAGTGATGGTTCCCTTTTAATAAGAGATATTGTACAATATCTGTGTCAAAGTTATTCAAGGAGAACAGAGAATGGATAACGCAGGAGAACAGATGATCACTAGAGAAGTAAAAACCATTAAATGAATAAGAAGTTATTCAATTCTCCTCACAAATTATAAGTTGTCCTGGAAAAGAAACAAAAATTTCTTTTACTCTCATGGCAAAAGTTTCTTACCATGTGGTCACAGGAAAAAAAAAAAGGTAAAAATGAAATCCTTTCTTACTTTTTCTCAAGGACACATGGAGGGCAGTTATCAGTTAATAGTGAAGGTGAGGGAAAGAGGGCTTTAGAGATTTGAAGAGCTCAAAAAAGATATAAAAATTGTTTCAGAGACACAGAAAGTGATTTTTTTTTTCTAGTGAAATGCTTAAGAATTATCAGGAGAATTTTGAGAGTCACGAATCAATGGTTAAGAATTTAAAGCAAGCTGAGTGTTTCTTTGGCCATGGCCAGCAGCTCAGGTGTTGATGTGGAATGAATAAAAAGGAGGAGGCTTAACTGCTACTTAATAGAGCTGAGATTTTGATGCATGAGACAAATCAGAGAAATGAGAAAAGTATGTGAAGAATATATGAGATGGGAACTTAGGATGCTGGTCTAGGCCACATTTAGTATGGAGGGGAATAAACGACATAAGAGATAGAACCTAGGTGGGAACTCTGACACTAGAGCCTCAAGTCCTAATGGAGACTGTGGGAGTGTGGGAGAGGACCTTTGGAGAAGACGCTGCTCGGCACAGCGGAGTTGGAAGCTGTAGAGTTAATGGAAGTCACAAGGTTCAGTGTAAGATTAGGAATCCAAGGACCAGGAGGCAGGGAGAAGCTGTAACATGTTTAGGTGTAGGAAGTAAGTCGTATTAGAATCCAGACTAAAACCTTCACTTATACCACTCTAAATGAATGCTCTCTCTCTCTCTCTAAAACAGCGATCTCTTGGAGATGTGTGTATACTGAACGTGGGAAGGGAGAAGAATCAAGCACATAGTGAGATCTGGTTTGTTGCACAGGTCTGGTTTGGATGAGCTGACATTCTTATATTGCATTGTACCTCACTAATCACATTGGCAGCCTTGGAGAAGAGGTAGTGACTTACAAATGTGTGTAGTTTTTCTTCTTTCTCTCTCTCATTTCAGCTAATTTCCCCTAATCCCACTTTCTTTATTTAGCATGCTATTAAAATTTTATCAAAGTCCATAATGGATGTTTTAAAGACTCCATCTGGCAAACACTTAACTTCATATGTAGATTTCTTTAAGACTACTCATGCTGAATAAAAATTAGACCAAAACGCAAAGTCTGTTGGCACATGAAAATGAATAGCAGGAAATTAAAGAGGAAAGAAAAAAATTTAAGGGCCTATAGTATTTACTCACACTTGAATGATAGCTTATATGATAACAATTATGTTTTCATTTCATATTCTATTATAAAATTACTAAAAGATTTTAGAATATATGTAACAAGAAACAACTAAAATCTACCCCAAATTCTTATAAGATGCCAACACTTTTAACAGATTGATATATATACTTTCAGGTCTCACATATGTTTTCATCTGTGTATGTTATATATGTATATATGTTGTATTTATTTTAATATATTATAAAGCATAGTCAGAATTTAATGAAGCCATTTTACATAGACTTTTTTAAGAACAGGAATTAATAGATATATATTTTGAGTTTTGGTAACTTCTTGAGACATTATTCTCAATAGTTGCTAATAATTATAAATGTGATCACAGATTCACCTGACACTAATATGGTTGATAAGGTAAAACCTTAGGTCATAGGGATACAGAGGGGCCAGACAGCTTTGCCGCAACCAAAAGTTAACAGCTTTCTTTGAGATTCCTAGAAGATGTCCTAGAGAGGGACACAGTCCTAAAAGAAGTCATACCCATTCAGGCCTTAAATCTGGTTTATTACTGTCTTCATATAAAACATCTATTTATAAAAGGACAACTCTTGGGGGAGGGGAGAAGAATCAAGTACACAGTGAGACTGGGTTAGTTGCATAGGTTCTGGGTCTATGAGGGTCACTGTTTCCATTTTGTGTTGTACCTCATAAACCATATTGCCACCACACACTTGCCATTCCTGAACATTTCTTTCATGTATATGTTTTCGGTTATGTTTTTGCCAAAATGGCATTAGATGCTAGAAAAATTAACAATAATTACATCCTCTAGAGTGTCGTGGTTTGTTTTTTGTATGAGCGGACCATACAAAATATGCATTTTGTGTTTATAAACAACAAATCATCTAAGGGTGATTCTCTAATTAAAAAGTCTATTTCTTGCTAATATCTGTCAGAAACCATCACAAACAATATTATAAATTGTGCTGGAGTCCTTGATTCTCAGCTGGTGAGAAGTTTCAACCAGACTTTCTCCCAATGTTTAATTTTCTCTCATTCATTTTCCAAAGAAAAGAACATTTTAAAACTTTTTTACTTTTACTAAAACTAAAACTTTTGTTGTATTTGATTCAATTTATATTTTATTATATTTATAAAAAAATTATGTTAAAGTGATTTTAAAATTGATTAACACAACTGTGATATACTTTGCATTCTTGCAATTATGTAGTATTCTAAAATGATATTGAAATGTAATTTAACATTTCATTAAATTTGATTAATATTATATGGCTATATAATGTAGTAGTAAACACATTTTTTGAGCTTTTACTGTTATAAACACTACAAATATGAGCAGGTGTGAATTTTGTTCATTCTTATGTATGTAATTGTGCCTCTAACCTATTCTTTTTTCCAAGGACTTTGATCCCTATTTCTAAATTAACTAATTTTCAGGGCTGCTCACTGTCACTGGATATTAAGATACTTTTGAAATATTTGCCAATTAGATACTAAGCTGTTCATGCTCCTTGTCTTCATTCCTAATGAGGGTAAGTAAGCAGTTTTGTGCTCTGCTTTGCAATGATGAACGTCCTCTTAATGCTTTCTGACATTGTCTTTTATAGATGGGCTTTGACATTTCTTTTGCTGTCTTATATAACATCTAAATACATTAGGCTATATGGCAGAAGCTTTATTTGTCAGAAGTCATTGCCAAGGTCCTTCTAGAATATTTCAGAGGTCTACAGAGTTGCTATGCACCTACCTTTGGGGGTGGGTTTTAAGTTAATTACTCCTTTAGTTAATGAAACAGAAGATGTATGGTGACTGTAGGTCAAACTACAGTATCAATATCACACAACTGAGAAATCTTGTAATATGTCTTAGAAATATACCGCCAAATCACTAAGAATAAAACATCCAGAAGAAAGAGCTGCACACATTCCTGGGCCATTTCTGCTTTTTCCATTCATTTTCCCAATTCCTGGCAATATAATTTACAAATTGAGCATTCTGGTTATCAGTTTTCTATCTCAACGCTCTCTACTGCAAGCATTTCACTAATAGTCTCTCTGTAAATATTGTGAGGTGCTTTGAGTTAAGAAATACAACTTTGCAGTTTTACAAGACAACAAATTAGGATTTAGGAGTTAGAATGCAAAATTAAGGATTTAAATTTTTCTTACCCTCTCCAATGTAATTTCTTCAAATTCATATTCAATTTCTGTTCCATTGACCTATTGATAGGGAGAAAAAAAGGAGAGAATTATTAAAGCATTTTGAGTATGAGATTTAAAAACTGCTGGGGTGCATAGACAATGCTTCTTGTTGGCTACAGAATCCCCAAGAATTATTATTAGATGCCATTCTTTCTATGTCATGAATGAAGATTTAAAGTTGTCTTTTTTTCTGCTCATTCAAAGAGCAAAAAACTAGCCTTAATTTTTCTGTGCATGATGCACACCTTATACATGCATAACATTAGGACTGTATAATGCTTGTGAGAAATTATATGTTTTCAGGACAAAAGAACTGGACACTAACATTGGCTCAGATCTGACAGAATTCATTCCGCTCAGCATGCTGGACACTGACATCCTGCATCCTTCATGTTCCATCA
>OU015752.1:108321361-108355584 GCA_907169655.1 Acomys percivali | reverse complement strand
TCCAGAATATTTTCTTCAGGTTAAACTTTTGATTGCTTTGTTTGTTTATTTTTCTCAATAAAATGAGGTGCTATAAAAATTAATGATTTCATCTCACAAGAATGTTGTTATTTATATTTTTATGTGAGGGGACAATACAAAATATGCATGAAGAATTAACAATCTAGGGGCAATTATATACTTACAAGGAAATTGATTGGTAATAGCTGTTTAAATCTCATGGGTAACACTAACGCATGACCTTTAAAATGGCAATGCAAAACTCTCTGTGATTTCTCTCCTCCTCTCATCCCCCCTGCTTACTCTTCTTCTTCCTCCTTTTCTTTCTGCTCCTCCTCTTTCTCTTTTTGCTTGAGGAGCAAAGCTACAGTAGGAATGACTGAGGCAGTTCCATGTCAAATTAAGGTAACACATTCCATTCATTCTTTATTTTGTCTCTTGGGAAGCCCAGGACCAGGAAAGCATGCCAAAATACTTCAGAAATAATAAACAAATACAACAAGCATGTTTTTAAAGTTCTCATTAGAAATTGTTTTAAGCATCCAAACAATCATTGGATTGGTCTGAATTTAGAAAGAGAAATATATTTCGAATACAGCTAGGCACCTATGTTTCCACAGATGCACGTGAAGAAATATGAGGAAATGCTGTAAAACGACCTAACAACATTCCGTTTCTATTTTCTATCTGCTACAGATTTCTTCTTACCCAATTCAAATTTCTGAGGAAAACCTCCCACATTGTCTATTACTTTTTTCTCCCTAACGTAGATCTCAGCGGCACCACTAGAATGTAGGAGTCATCCAGGAATCATTTCAGCCGCAAACTTACGATTTTCTTAAGGTTCAGACATGAGTTTGGTTCTCCATCCTTAGGGAATTTAAATATAGTACACGGAGCCTGCAAGCTCTTTGGAGGCTGCGACTAGATAGCCAGTCCCTCTACCCAATGTGGAGCGTGGTCAAGAGGGAACTGATGGAAAAGCAAGAAATGAATGGGTAATAGAACTAAGTATTCTATCAACTACAAGCACAGATATTTGTAGATTCTCTGTCATACGAACATGGAGGGACTCTTGCTAATGGAAAATATACCTGCAAGTGTAATCAGTAAAATATAGAGCCACTAGGGTGCTGGACTACGCCTCAGCGACTCATTCGGGGCATGTTTTTGATTATTCAATTACACGAGCTAATTGGTGAATCACATTTTACTGTGTTATTACATTATCAAACAGACCTAAACTAAATTTGATTTTCTGGGCTTCAGCAATTTAATGACTCACAGAAAAAGACTTTGTGATGTCAGAAAGCTTCAACAGCTTTCGGAAGGTTTTGGTTGAGCACATATAAAAGTGAAAAAAAAAAAAAAACCCTCAGAACTCCTCGCATATGTGTGTGTCTGTCTGAATGTTTGTTTATCTTTTAACTTTCCACAGTTGATAGAAGGAGGGCACTAGGAGGAGACTGAATTAATGTGATATGTTCTCATTCACTCAGTGTAGCTTCATGGAGCTTTTCCTTGCTTCACTGGTTCTCTAGAGCTGCAAACTGGGAATAAGCTTCAAAGAGAGGGAAATAAGCCTGATAGTAAATATCCAAAGGTTTACAGGGAAAGACATTCTTTCAAGAAGTAAAAGACAGGAATGTTTTACTGCTTTGATTCACAGAGCATATATAGTAGCATATAGAATTTTTGCTTAGCATGTTGAATATTAGATCCAAGATTCATCCTATGTGCACATCGTAACCTACTTAGATTTTTGAACATGTCATATAAGCCTTGGCCGTCAGCTTCTTTGTACTCCAACGCGCTTTAGTTTTCAACTAAAGAGTGGAATTTTTTTTTCTCAATTTAACAATATCCAGACTCTCTTCTTAATGGTAGAAAGTGGCATCCAGGACGTAACCTGGCTTTAAAAAGAAAGAATATCATGCCTGTCTGTGGTAGAATCTACCAAAATTAAAGAGAAGTAAATGCTTTTTAACAATAAGTGAGCTCACACTTCAACATTAACTGATATATAATTAAACATGTGGAATCATAAAGATAGTGTGGGCATTCAGGAATAAGTTATTTTAGAGGTTCTAAGGTCTAGTCTCTCATTAGGGGAAGAGTGATGGCTATTCTCCCTTGATAAGCTCTAAGGGGAAAAAGCTATATTCTCTCTTGGCAGAGACTTAGATAAAAAGAACAAAACAGAAGAACTAAAAATATCTGTATTTTAATGAGAAGTTCCTAAGCCTTGGTTGTGATTTTATAGATGTTTAGAGCCTTTTCAATTAATTGGACCAGGAGACGATTCCTTCAGTAGTTTCCACATTTACTTACACTGTGGTCACTTTCTGAGTGGTCATCAATCAAGGAGTATCTACAGAGAATCACTCTCACCTATCATCTTAGCATCTTCATCCAGAAACAAAAACTGTTGACTATGGCTCTCGTTTCTACTGACAAGGGAGATATCAGAAACCCACTCTTGTGTGCTCCCCCAACCCCAACCAAGATCTGTCTAATCCAAATCAGTTCCTCAACATGCACCTTTCTAATTGCATTTACTTACTGATTCATTCATTCATTCATTCGTCTGTGTGTGTGTGTGTGTGTGTGTGTGTGTGTGTGTGTGCTTATGGTGCATGTGCATGAATGTTGGGGGGCATTTAAGACATAGTACATGTGTGGAAATCAGAGGACAGATTGAAATGTTGGTCCCAATCCCTTTTAAACTGTTTGAAACAGAGACTCTTTGCTAAATAGGGCAGGCTGGCAGACCCATGAGCTTCTGGGGGATTTTCTTGTCTCTGCCTTCCTTCTCATCCTGGGAGCACAGTGGTTACAGACCTGTGCTAATTTACATATGTTTGAGGGATTTGAACTTAGGTCTTCACACTCCTACAGCAAGCATTTACTTACAAAGCCATTCCCCTAACTCTTCCCTGATATGAACGTTTCTGCTCATGAAGTTCTCTTTCTGAAAAGAACTGTACCAGATGTATTTTTCCGTTGACCAGTGACATGTTCTGTGGCATTAAGCATCTTAGCAATACACTGTGTTTCTGATAGTATGGGGTACAGAAAGCTGCATGGGTGAGGTCCTTATCAACTCCAGTGCTGGCCTGCTCATCTCCTTCTAATCTCTTCTTCACCTTGAAAACTAGAAAATCAAGGGACTGGCATTTTGGAAAATAAATAAGATATACAGAATTTCCTAGTTTTGAAAAATAGGGTTTCAGTGAAACAGGCTATTTCCATTGTCTTTGCTTACTCACCATAGCTGCATATCAAGATCCTATTGCTAAAAACACAACAGTTTGGCTGTAGAACATAGAAAAATTAACTCTCAAACCAGTTGGGAAACTTCCTGCCTTCTTTTGTAGCACTGTGAGGTGTGATGCAGGCTGCTGGTGGAAAAGTGACATCAGTGGTATTATCCAACTGTACTACCTATCAGCCAAGCTACCTGCGCCTCCTGGTACACATGGTGGCTGTTGGGTAACTAACAGCTTTCTGCCTGGATTTAAGGCCTGTTCTACAGGAGGGAATTTCATGTCTGCTGCTGTGAATCTGGTCAAAGCCCCATAGTGGAGATGGCATAAGCTTTTGGGTAGAACCTGTTTTTGTCTTGGCTAAATGTTCATGCTGTCTACTTGCCTTCTAAATATTTATATTTATATTTGTAGACCTGTGCTTCTTCCAGGCTTGGTTAACATTTTTTTCAGTTGTCAGCAGTCAATGCGGAGTCTGCTAAGAGTACCAAACAATGAGTCCACTGCCCTAAAAGGGACATGCTCCTCAGCAAGCCACCCCAAGCCTTAGGAAACTTTGTGCAAGAGAAGCCAGAAATAGTAAAAGAACTGGACAATGAAATAGAATGCCATGAAATGCTGTCTCTCTGACACAGCATGGCCATTAAACCCATGAGCTCACATCTTTGGTTATGTGTACCAGATCATGCCAAATAAAAAACCAGCACTGATGAGGGAGGTGCTTTTCAAGTCCCTCCCCTTACTGAGGAGCCACTTGCAGTTGATAGTTGCTGGGAATACAAAATGATTATTTCTGGGTGTGACCACTGGTAGGTTTCCCATTCTCAGATGGAAGGTCCTACTTCTGTGTACACAAGGGAAGTACTAATCATGTAGAGAGAGAGAGAGAGAGAGAGAGAGAGAGAGAGAGAGAGAGACAGAGACAGAGACAGAGACAGAGAGACAGAGACAGAGACACAGAGAGAGACAGAGACACAGAGAGAGACAGAGAGAGAAAGGGAGAGAGAGACAGAGATACAGAGACACAGAGATGGCAGAGACAGAGACACAGAGACACAGAGAGAGAGATAGACAGAGAGACAGAGACAGCAAGACAGAGACAGAGGAGAAAACATAAGTTGGGAGAAAATGTATTAGAAATAGATATGCTCATATTTCAATATATATATATATATTGGAATTCTCAAAGATGAAAAAATATCTTTCTTTATATTATTGTTTTTTCTTTATATAATTGATGGCTTTGGTTTCTCTGGTGGCCAAAATGCCAATTTGATGCCATACACTGTCCAGCACTTTTCTGGGCAGGGTGCCTTCCTGACCTCATATGACACTTAAATGAAGAGAAAGTGAAACCCACAGCCTACTTACATTCAAACTTTGTGCTTAAAGTTATCATTTTATAAACTTGGAATGCTTTATATATTTTTTCTGTCTCGGGAAACCTTTAGTCAATTTTACTGTCTTTTTTTCCTTCAGTGCTATAGTAACCACCTGCCTGGATGATAACATAATTTGATTTCAAGATTTATTTTTATCTCCTGAAAAGATACTTTTTTTCATGAATAGCACAGGTGAAATATTTCATGCTTTAATCTTTTTAAATTGGAATTTTAATGATTTCCTTGATTTAAAATTTTTTTTACCACCTTCTAAATTTCCCTAAAGCTAAGAACATATTGAACTTCAAGAAGAAGAGATTCTTATAGACCCCATGCCACATATTTTAACAAGTGCTGATGCAGAAACATCAAAACACAGGCCCAGAAGACTAAACACAGCCCTACCCAAAGGACAATTATTAGATATTAATAAAATACCAAGCATAATGACAGACGGTGAGAAAATAGACTTTAAGATATACATATATTCTCATGAAACACATCCTCTAATGGGAAGTAATACACAGGCATTTTAAGACCTTATAGAAGCATGATATGGAATATACAAAATACAGAGTCTAGTGAACGTCACTAGCCCATTATTTACCATGTACAAGGCTCTTGAAAATCTATTTAGTATTTGTTATTTATACAGATTCAGTTTCTTCATTGACTAGAATGCAAAAGAATTTGTGGTGGTGAAATTTCACTAGCAGATTCTTTGTACTAAGTCATGCTTAGCTAATGAGAAGATGGCTTAGTGGGTAACATGCTTGCTGTGTAAGCACAAGGGCTGGAGTTAAGATGATCAATGCACCCACAAAATTACACATGACAGAACAAGACTGGTCCCATTCCTTGGAGGACAGAGAAGGTCAGGCTCATGAATCTTGCTTATAAGCCAGTCTATCTAAGCATGGGACTCTAACATCAGTGGGAGACTCTCAGAAAACATGGAGAAAGAATTGAGAAAATCTAGTGTCAACCTCTAGATTTCACACAGGTTTGTACTGGCAAGCACATCTGGGTCATACATGTCCACACACATACACGAAAAAGAAATGATGTGTGCTTGAGGGGGACTTCCTCCCCCTTTATATGTTCATAGGGTATCAAGTCTCTTCTTGGTAGCCTGCTACCCTTCCTCCGAGTGCCACCAGGTCTCCCCCTCCAGGGGACATGGTCAAATATGAGGCACCAGAGTACATGTGAAAGTCATACCCACTCTCTACTCAACTGTGGAGAATGTCCTGTCCATTGGGTAGACCTGGGTAGGGGTTTGAAGTTTACGGCCTGTATTGTCCTTGGCTAGAGGAGGGGAGTAAGGGGAAAATGGGAGGGAGGGAAGAATGGGAGGATACAAGGGATGGGATAACCGTTGAGATGTAACAAGAATAAATTAATATAAAAAAAAGATATGCTGTGTGAAGCACATCCAGATATGTTTCCAGAATCAACTGAATCATAAACATGGAGTCCTGGTTGATGGATTAATCTTTGATGGGTTCATTATATATAGGTACTTTTGACAAGTGGTAAAAAGTAGGAGATGAACCCTAAGAAGTAGTAAGTTACTAGGCTGTCCTTGGGACGATGTTGCATTTAAGTTCCTTTGTATGTACTTCTTTGTCTGCCTCAATTTGCTAAAAGTGAAGAACAACCTCTGCACATATGATCACCATTATGGTTTTCTATCTCATCACATAGGTTGAAAACAGTGATCTAAACACTCTGAAAGAGTGACCCAAAATCAATCCTTCCTTCATTAAGCATTTTATGTCACTGTGCTAGACACAATGTCAAAAGGTAAGAGACACTATGTAAACTCTGACCTTTATTGTAAGAAATTATTACACAATAAATACATTTCTCTGATTAATATACTCTCAGAATATAATACTCTCATTGGACTTTGATTAGTGTATAATGCTTATGATAACCAAAAGCTCCACAACTACCATTTTTGCACCTTCCAGAAGAAAACACGGCCATGATACTTTACTTCATTTGTAGTTATAGCTCTCATCCACAGTCCTGTTCACATAGCTGCATGGTAACTACATCAGTGAGGAAGTGGATGAATCAAGGAAACAGTGGAATATTTCAGGTGGGTATATCAGATGTTCCCCAAAATAATGTAGAACATGACAGGGATTTCCCATGATTGTGACTGATAGTTTCTCTATCCATATATCTAATACCAAGTCTTCACAGGAGCTCTAACTGGACTGGGTTCCACCACTATCAAACACTACATAGATGTATGTACTCATTCACACAAAGCATTCACACAAGTCATGCTTATCTCCTTTTTCTTTCCTTAGTGCTTTGCCAATATTGGTCCTTTTCTTCTGTTGAAATATCTCTATTAGCAGACATGTCCTAAAACGTTGATACTTTTTATACCTGAATTTATGTTCACTCTCAGATGTTTAATGAGAATGTGGATCATAGAAAGAAAACACACACACACACATACATACACACACACACACACACACACACACACACACACACACACGTGTGCACATGCTTGAATTGCCTTTTACAATATTTATGATATTTGGGCATGAGAAAAAAATCTCTAACACACTAAAAATTGTTTTTTCATGAATGAGATGAGAATATATGGTTATTATGATAATTTGGTTATACAAGGCATATGAACTATATAGCACATATCATATGAATTTGAGCAGAGGTGAACTGTTTGCTGTCCCCTGAGCTCCATATTCAGGCCCAGAGCTCTTCTTGCCTTCTTGAAGAGGATTGCTGGGCTCTAGGAATAAACACATTAGACCTCTCCCTTCCAATCCCCTGCCTGCAGCGTTCCCCTTGGACCAGAGCCACCAGCAGTGAGCTGCACTCCAGCTCTTGAGATTTACTGTCTGGCCCACTACTCTGCTCTGCCTGCCTTCTGGAGGAGGCCTGCCAGGAGCTACCAGCCAAAACCAGGAACAACCAGATGACTACAGGCCAGCATAATAACAAAACCAACAAGAGCCAGGGCAATATGAAACCACCAGAGCCTAGCTATCCTATAACAGCAAGCCCCAGATACCCTAACACAGCCAAAGCAAAAGAAGATGACCTTTAATACAATCTTATACCAAAAGAAGATGACCTTGAATACAATCTTATACAGATGATAAGCATTTTTAAAGAGGAAATAAATAAATCCCTTAAAGGAATACTGGAAAATACAATCAAACAAGTGAAGAAAAGTGAAAAAAAAACCTGTTCATGACATGAATAGAGAAATAGAAGCAACAACAACAAAAACCACCACAACAACAACAAAAACCACAAACAGAGGGACTCCTGGAGATGGAAAAACCTAAGGAAGAGAACAAGAACAGCAGACACAAGCATCATCAACATAACACAGGAGGTGTAGAAGATAGAATAGAAAAAATTGATGCATCAGCCAAAGGAAATGTTAAACCTAAAAGTTCCTAACAGAAAGCATCCAAAAATCTGGGACACTATGAAAAGATGAAATCTAAGAGTAGTATGAATAGAAGAAGAAGATTCCCAGCTCCAAGGTTCAGAAACTATTTTCAAAAATAAAATCATAGAACAAAACTTCTCTAGCTTAAAGAAATAGATGCCTATAAACATACAAGAAGCTTAGAGACCATCAAATAGATGACAAGAAAAGAAAAATCCTCCTACCACATAAAAGTTAAAACACTAAATGTACAGAGCAAAGAAAAAATAATATCAAAATCTGCAAGGGGAAAAAGGCCAAGTAACATATAAAAGCAGAACCATTAGAATTACAACTGACTTCTCTACAGATACTGTACATGCCAGAGAAGGGCCTGGGCAGATGTCTTGCAGATACTAAGAGACTGCAGATGTCAGGCCCGAATACTGTATGGAACAAAATTTTAAGTCATCATGGATGAAGAAAATAAGATATTCCATGAAAAAAAATTTAGCCAACATCAATGCACAAATCCAGCCCTATAGAAGATTCTTGAAGGAAAACTCCAACCCAAGTAGGTTAACTGCATCCAAGAAATCATAGGAAATAAAAAACTCAACACCAGCAAATCCAAAAGAAGAGAAACACATGCACACACTACCACCAGCATAAAAATAACAGGAATTAGCAATCACTGGTCATTAATATCTCTCAACATCAATGGATTCTATTCCCCATTAAAAAGATGCAGGCTAATCGAATGGATATGAAAATATAATCCTACATTTTTCTGCATACAAAAACCATACCTCAGCAACAAAGATAGACACTATATCAGAGCAGAGTTCTGGAAAAAGTTTTTCCAAACAAATGGAAACAAGAAGCAAGCTGAAATAGCCATTCCAATATGGAGTAAAATAGAGTTTCAACCAAAATTAAGCAAAAGAGATGGGAAAAGACAATTCATACTCATCAAAGGAAAAAATCCACCAAGATGATATCTTAACTTTGAACATTTATGCCCTAAATGCAAGGGAACACACATTCATAAAAGAAACATTACTAACGCTTAAATCACACATTGAATTCCCCACATTAACAGTGGAAGATTTCAACACTCTATTCTCACCAATGGACAGGGCAACCAGACAGAAATTAAACAGATAAATAATAACACTAACAGATTTCATAAATCAAATGAACCTAATAGATGTCTACAGAACTTTTCACCCAGACACGAAAAGGATATACATTCGTCTCAACACTTCTTGGAATCTTCTCCAAAACAATCATATAGCCAATCACAAAGCAAGCCTCAACAGATACAAGAAAACTGAAATAAACCCTTCTATCATATCAGATCACTATGGATTAAAGCTGGATTTCAACAGCAACAGAAATAACAGAAAGCCTACACTCTCATGGAATTTGAACAACTACTCTACCCAATGACCACTGGGTCAGGAAAGAAATAAAGAAATTAAAAAATTTCTAGAATTCAATAAAAGTGAAGGTACAATATGCCCTAACTTATGGGATACAATGAATGCTCATAGCACTAAGTACCTTCATAAATAAATTGGAGAATCAACCAAATCAAGAGCTTACTCTTTGAGAAAATCAACAAAATAGAAAAATCCTTAGCCAAACAAACTAAAAGTCAGAGAGACAATATACAAATTTACAAAGTCAAAAATGAAAAGTGGGACATAACAACAGAAGCTGAGGAACTCCAAAGAATCATTAGATCTTATTTCAAAAGCCTGAACTCTCCCAAATTGGAAAATATAAACAAAATGGATGATTTTCTTGATAGATATCATTTAGCAATGTTAAATCAAGATCAGGTAAACACTATCAATTAAGGAAATAGAAACAGTCATTAAAAGTCTCCCAACCAGGCTGGAGAGATGGCTTACAGGTTAAGAGCACTGAATGCTCTTCCAGGAGTCCTGAGTTCAATTGCCAGCAACCACATGGTGGCTCACAACTGTCTATAATATGACCTGATGCCCTCTTCTGACATATAGGTATACATGCAGACAGAGCACTATATGCATAATAAAAATTAATCTCCTTTAAAATTATACTAATTCAAAAATATTAAAAAAAAAAAAGCCTAGGACGAGATGGTTTCAGTGCAGAATTCTACCAGACTTTCAAAGAAGAGATAATATTAATACTCTTTAAGCAATTCTATAAAATAGAAACAGATGGAACATTGCCAAACTTATTATATTTGACTGCAGTCATCCTGCTACCTAAACCACACAAAGACTCAACAAAGAAAGAGAATTTCAGACCAGTTTCACTCATGAACATCGATACAAAACTACTCAATAAAATATTTGCAAATCAAATCCAAGAACCTATCAAAAGCACCATTCACCACGTTCAATAGGCTTCACCCTGGGTGCAGGGATGGTTCAATATATGATAATCCATCAATGTAATCAATCATATAAACAAACTGAAAGAAAAAAATCACATTATCATCTCATTAGATGTATAAAAGTCCTTTGACAAAATCAAACACACCTTCATGTTAAAAGTCTTGGAGGGATCAGAAATATATTTCACATACCTAAACATAATAAAGGCAATTACAACAAGCTGATAGTCAACATCAAGTTAAATGGAAAGAAAATTAAAGCAATTCCACTAAAATCAGGGACAAGACAAAGCTGTCCCTTCTCTCTGTAGCTATTCAATATAGTACTTGAAGTTCTAGATAGAAGAATAAGACAACTAATGGAGATTAAGTGAATACAAATTGGAAAGGAAAAAGTTAAAGTATTGTTATTCACAAATCATATGATAGTATACATAAGTGACCCCCAACACTTTACCAGAGAACTCCTACATCTGATAAACACCTTCAGCAAAGTGGCTAGATAAAAATTAACTTAAAAATATCAGGAACCATTCTTTATACAAACAATAAATAGGCCGAGAAAGAAATTAAAGAAACTACACACTTCACAATAGCAACAAATAATGTAATATGTTTTGGCATAATTCCAACCAAGAAACCTGTATGAAAAGAGCTTCAAGTCTCTGAAGAAAGAAATTGAAGAAGATACCAGAAGATGGAGAGATCTCCCAGGCTCGTGGATTAATAGGATTAACGTGGTAAAGATGGCCATCTTACAAAAAGCAGTCTATAGAATCAGAGTAATTTCTATCAAAATTCCAACACAGTTCTTTATAGACCTTGAAAGTCCAATTCTCAACTTCATATGGAAAAATGAAAAACTGTGGAGAACCAAGACAATCCTGTACAACAAAAGAACCTCTGGAAGTATCACCATGCCTGATTTCAAGCTGTGTTACAGAGCAATTGTAACTTTAAAAAAAAAGTGTGATATTGGCATTAAATTATACAGTTTGATCAATGGAATCAAACTGAAGACCAAGAAGTAAACCCACACACCTATGGTCACTTGATTTTTGCCAAAGAAGCTAAAACTATACAAAGGGGGAAAACATTTTTAACAAATGGTGTTGGTTTAACTGGATGTCTGCATATAGAAGGAAGCAAACACATCCATATCTACCACGCTGCACTAAAGTCAAGTCTAAGTTCCTCAAAGACTGAAACATAAAACTGTATACACTAAATCTGATAGAAAAGAAAGTGGAGAATAACTGTGAACACATTGGAACAGGAGACAAATTCTTGAACGGGACACCAACAGCTCAGACAATAAGATCAAAATTAATAAACGGGACCTCATGAAACTGAAAAGCTTCTATAAGGCGAAGACACTATCAAAAGGATAAAACAGCAGCCTACAGATGGGAAAAGACCTTCATAAGGCCTATATCCAGCAGAGGGCTGATATGCAAAATACATAAAGAACTCAAGAAGCCAGATATCAACAAACAAAATAACCAGTTACAAAATGGGTACAGATCTAAACAGAGAATTCCAACAGAGGAAACTAATGCCCGAGAAACACTAAAGAAATGTTCAGTATCCTTATCCATCAGGGAAATGCAAATCAAAATGACTCGGGGATTCCGTTTTATACCCATCAGATGGACAAGATCTCAAGTGACAGTACCTGCCGGTGAGGATGTGGAGAAAGGGGAACATTCCTCCATTGCTGCTCGGTTGCAAACTTGTACACTTTCGGAATCAATTTGGCTGTTTCTCAGAAAATTAGGAACAATTCTACCTCAAGATCCAGTTATACTAGTCTTGAGAATATACCCAAAAGTTTCTCTATCATATCACAAGGAAACTTGCTCAACTATGTTTATATAGCCTTTATTAGGGGAGGGGGCTCCCCTTTCTGAGGATTAGGGGAAGGAGAGAGAGAGAGAGGATGAGGGAAGAAGGGAGGGAGGTGAGATGGGGAGGTGATGGGGGAGCTACAATTGGGATGTAAAAATTTAAACTTCAGAACAAGCAGGTAACTTATATTGCTAATACCACTATATGGGAATAGCTCTGGGACTGGCTGAGACATGAATGTCTTTGCATAGACAATGCTTCTTGTTGGTCACAGAATTCCTTTGACTTATTATTAGATGCCATGGCATGAGTGAAGATTTGTAGATTTCTTTCTTCTGCTCATACAAAGAGCAGAGAACTAGCCTTAATTGTCCTGTGCATCCACCACACCTCATACATTTCTAATTTTAGGACAGCATAATGTTTGTGAGAAATTATATGTTTTCAGAACAAAAGAACCAGACATTGAAGCTAGATCAGACCTGACAGGTTTCATTGCTCTCAGCATGGTGGACACTGACATCCTGCATCCTTCATGTTCCAGCACTAAGTGCTTCAGTTGCTGTTCCTTATT
The DNA here is from genome assembly GCA_907169655.1 of Acomys percivali. NCBI lineage: Eukaryota > Metazoa > Chordata > Mammalia > Rodentia > Muridae > Acomys > Acomys percivali. Next base: position 108,342,692 of record OU015752.1, on the reverse strand, counting down.
AGAACAGGACAGCTCCCAAGACAGCTTCAAAGAAAACTTTAGATCCCAATTAGCCCAGCATTTCAGACTGTTCCACACAGTACTTCTATTAAGCCTGGAATTTCTCAACATTTAGAATCTATACCACAAATGCTACTCATAGTTTGTTTAACAATTTTCCCCAATTTTACTTGGGCCCCTACAAAGGTATTATTTGTCCCAAATCAGCTGGAAGAAACCTTAAGAGAATGATAACCCATTTCCCTTAGGGGTGGGGGTTGGGTAGGTTTTTTTGTTGCTTTCTTGGGTTATAGATATTTATTTTCATTGGGAGTTGGTTATAGGTTATTACTGGTCTTATTCAGCGAGAAAAGAAGGTTGGACTCAGGAAGGATGTCTCGCTTTCCCTAATCTTTCTTTCTTAGGTTTAGAGATAGGGGTTGTAAAGAAAGAAGGAGGTATATAGAAATATATAGGGATGATAGGACAAATAGTAGATTCTAAAGTCTACTCCTCAACTTTAGGCCTTAATTGTTGCTCACATGGTTATTTTTTAATTTATTGGTATAGAATTTTGTATATTGATGAAAAAAGTTTAATTTTGATACATTGATATAGAATTCAAATGTAAGACTAGTCTTCACACACATAATTTATATTTCTACTATAATATGATGTATTGTATTCATACAACTCAAGTAGAATACAAGATTTACCTCCAATACTTTGAAAGTGCTATTGCAGTCAGATTTATTCATAATATCCAGAAACTTGGAAACAACTTAAATGTTCATCAACTAAAGAAAATGTGGTACATTTACACAATGGAATACAATTTAGCTATTTAAAAAAGGCAGACTAATGGATGGAACTAGAAAAGATGATCCTGAGTGAGGTAACCCAGAATGAGAAAGACAAACATGGTGTGTACTCACTTATAAAGGATATTAGCCACAAAGTGTAGGGTATCTATGCAAAATCCACAGACCCAAAGAAGCTAAGTAACAAGGAGGTCCCAAAGGAGCACACTTGAATCTTACTGAGAAAGGGAAATAGAATGTTCATTATGAGTAGATGGAGGGGGAAATGGGTGAGGTAGTGGCTTGGGAGGGGTGCAGAAAGGGTCAAGTGGGGGGTGTGGAGGGAGAGAGCATGGGTAGACAGGACTGGAATTGGGGTGGTGGGAACATCTCTGGGAAAAGCTAGAAACCTAGGACAATGGAGGTTCCCCAGAATCTATGAAGGTGACCCTGGCTGGGACTCCTAGCAATGCAGGATATGGATCCTGATATGGCCATCTCTTGTGGTCAGAAAAGACCTCCAATGGACGGCTAGGGATACCAGCCCAGCCACAAAACTTTAGACCCAACTTTTCTCCTGACAACAAGATGGAGCAGAAATTTAAGAGATGACCAACCAATAACTGGTCCAATTTTAGACCCATGTCAGGAGAGAGAACCCATCCCTGACAATATTAACAATATTCTGCTACACGTCCAGAGAGTCACTTGGCATGGCTGTCATCTGGGAGGCTTCACCCAACAACTGATGGAAGCAGATACAGACCCACAGCCATAAACGTAAAGTAAATAAACAAACATTTGATGGAGCTTGGGGAATGTTATGGAAGAGGAGAACGAAAGATTGAAAGAGCCAAAGAGGTCAGGGACACCACAAGAACACATACAGAATCAACTAACCTGGGCCCATAGGGGCCCACAGAGACTAAATCACCATACAGAGAGCATACACAGCATGGATCTAGGCCCTTGGCACATATGTACAGTTGTGCAGCTTGGTCTTCATGTGGGACTCCTTACAATGGAGGTGGGAGCTATATATGACTCTGTTGCCTGCCTTTGGATCCGGTTCCCCAGCTGGGCTCCATAGCTTAGCCAAGGTGGAAGAGGATGTGATTAGTCCTACTGCAACTTGATGTGCTGGGGTGGGTTGATATCCATGGGAGATCTCCCTTTTTCTTAGCCTTTTCTGAGGATGGGGGAAAGATAAGAGGATGGTGAGGATGGTGGGGATGGTGGGGATATTGGGGTGGGGGCGAGGACTAGAAGGAGAGGTTGGAGGAGAGGTAGCAATTGGGATAAAAAGTAAATACAAAAGTTTTTAAAAGATTAAAAAAAATAATTTGGGAATAGTTGCCAAAATTCCACAATATTATTTCTTCAGAACTTAACTCATAAAACTCTTAGGAAGAATAAAAGAGATTATATTCAACAATTGCCTTGTACATAATGATACTTCAATAATCAAAACTTTTACTGTTAATTCTTGATGGCACGACTGTGAAGGCCATGAGGTTTATTGTGCAAATACTAGGTGTTTGCAAACTTTCTCTAACAATATAAAATACAACTTAATAAGCCAACAAATTTCCTTACTACTACAAAATCATTAAAACCTTTTTTTATCCCGAACATCTCCTTCTTGATTGCAAGATGCTCTGCCTGGTGCACAGGAATTGTCTCAAATTTTTCACCCGTTAGTTCAATGTGGGCTCTACTCAGAACATTAACTCATCTGAATCTTTCCCAGTATCTGTCTATTCATCCTTGCATTTTGCTTTTAATATTTAATATTCTAATGTCTAGTGCTGGCCATTTTAGCACACTGCTATCATGACCCACTTTCCTAAAACTGTTCCCAAGGCATTCCCCATAGCTCTATCTTTACAAGCCCTAGAATTGCAATATTTGACAGTTTTCTTCATTTGTAGCATCAGGCATTAAACCTTCTTCATAGTAATCTTCAAAGCAGTTTAGAATTAAGTCACCCGAATTGCTCTTAAATCTTGTTCATTCTTAACGTGAACAACCATCCATAGCTGTTGTCCTTTCTTACAAAGCCTGGTTTGTGGGGCAGCAACAGATGAGTCTAGCCAGAGGAGCTGAGAAAGGGTTCATGACAGTGAGCTGAGCTGAATGTTACCTCGGCAGGTGTTCTTCGGAGTCCTGTTCTGGGTGGAAACCTGGCCTTATATTCAGGAAATGTGTATTGATCTGTAGCTATCATGGTAGGTAGCCTTGGTTGGGCAAGAATGGTTCTGTTTTCTTATGCACATCAATCATTTCTGAGATATCTCATTTCTGAGATTTCTCCCCGCAGCTTTGACCTTCTTTCATAAAGCTCCCCCCTCCCCGCCCGCCATCGACTTACTGCATCATTCTTTATTAACATTTTCCTTTTTCCATTGTTCCAAAGACCCTAGAAACCAATGATCTTCCCAGATGGTAATTTTCTAACCTATGAATATTCTCAGCCATGTCCCTTTTCGCTTCTCTACAATGTTCCCCAGGAGGGAGGAAGCTAAGTTATGGCATGGTGCGCTCTCCTGTACTCCAGCCAAACTTATTAGTATCTTACCTATGTCTGCATCAGAGTTCAGGCTTTTGACAGAAGTAAAAGCTAGTGAGTTTTACTCTTTGAAGACAAAATGCACAGATAGAAAGGCAGACAGGCAAGCAGCCAGCCAGCCAGTCAGCCAGATAGACACACGGACAGACAGACAGACAGACAGACAGACAGACAGACAGACACACACACACACACACACACACACACACACACACACACACACACACACACGTACACACAGAAAGATGATAAGTAAATAGATGGATAGAAAACTCTGTTTGCTCTACCTCTATAGAAAAGAAAGAACAATAAAAGAACTCTAATGTTCCTTTTCACCATCTTTAACTCTTATTTTTATTCTAATCATCCCTGTGGAACCTATATGTTGTCAACCTATTCTTTAGAGACATGATGTCTCACCAGCCTGGGATGCATCTAAAAGGCTAGACTGAGTAGCCAGCCAGGACAGGGATCCACAGTGGTCTCTTTCAGGGATGATATATGCATGCCACCATGTCTGGCTTTTAAAAGTGGGTCTTGGCTTGGAACTTAGGTCTTCATGCCTGGAAGACGAGCACACTACTAACTGAGCTATCTCCGAAGTCTCAGTTATTAATATTCTTGGTTTTAGTTTTTTGAGACAGGAGTTATTAATATTCTTAGCTGAGATTCTAATTTTGGTAGGAGCAGTTTCTGTTACTCACCTGAATGTCTTCTATCAGCCAACTTCTATCAGACTTTAAGTAAAAAATCCTAATCTTACTTAAATAAATCTCTGAACTCATTGAACTGCTAAATTACACTTTCAATCAAATAAAAGAAAAAAAATTAACACTATTCTATAGTATCTCACTCCTGGAATTTTTTTTCCTTTTTCAGCCTCTGTTATATAAATGTCCATAACAATAGAACTTTGGGTTTAAAGAGTGGTCATAAACTTAATAATTACTATGCTTTATGTTTTTAATAAAAACCACAGCATTTTTAATTAAGATTTTTAACTATAGTAGTGTGATACAATATTGTTAGTATTTTTGTAAAGTGAAATTAAGAAAAATAGCTTAGGATTCATACCTGTGTGATAGAAGAAGTTATTTTATATTTCAAACTGTCTTGATTAAAGGCTTTCACAATGAAGGAGCAATATAGTCACTTACTATGTCCATAACTGGATTTGTCTCTGATTCAGAAATGGTTCTCCCTCATCCCTATTTATGCTTCTAGCTCTGTACAATGTGCAAATGGGAGGAGAACAGGTGGTTTTAATGTATTCATTTGGCTCCAGCTTGGTGCAGGCTATTTTGTTTTTTTGTTTTTTTTGGATTTAAATATTCATGAGTTTGAGTATTCTCTTTGAGAACATGAAGTGTTGTAAAGAACACAATTGATCAGTATTTGTAAAGGCATCATGACACCAGGGTTCTCACTGCATCAGATTCCTCCCTTCCCTTCCCATCCCCCTGCATACATTACTGGGGCAATTAGATTGTCCAAGAGAACCAAGAACTTAACAAAGCAACAAAGGAAATCACACAAAAACAAAGAAAATCACTACCAACACCAGCAAAAACAGCTCAGAGAAACCAAAACAACAACGACAACAACAACAACACAACAAAACCCATAAAGTTAGATTGCTGAATCCCAAGAAACACTTCAAATTTGATGTAAACTGAGAGCAAAGGAATATTTTTCCCTTTATTCAAGCGTAAGATTCATACAACGTTCGGCAGGGCACAGGTGTCCTCCATTTCATCATCATTCTTCCTCATTTTTCTCCATTAATAAATTCATTTAGAATTATTGATACATACTAATTACACAAAGTAAGATGTTTCACTGTGACATTTCCACCCATGCGTCGAATGACTGACTTGATCACACATGCCCCTGTTATTCTCAATGACCCCTCTGCTCTTTGACTTTCTTATCCACAACAGTCCCCTTTATTTGTATTAATCTCCTGGAGTCCGCTTTGTGTTCCATCAGTATATGAGAGTAGGCATAAAGGATCCAGCACCTCTTTCCATATGTAAATACAATTACCTTCCCCTAGTCTTCATTCTTTCTGCTTTACCATCACTGTATGACCCTCTCCTCAGCACTTCCTTCCCTTTGTAGTTCATGGTCGGCCCTTGCGGGTCTCATCCTTACTGTTCTCTGGGCAGTGCTTATATCCGTATCTATCATCTCTAGTAGATATACAAGCCTGCTCCTTGTTATTCTAGAATCTTCCTGAGTTTTCATCTCACTTGGTTTTTGTTTTGTTTTGTTTTTGAGTTAATACCCTAATATCACTTTAGTTGCAGTAAACCAATATTCCCATGATTCTTTTCAGAGTTCTCTATACTTCTCTTCAACAAATTCTCTTTTCAACTATGCCCTTCACATTCCGCATCAACAGTTAATATCCTATTTTAATACAAGTTACCCCTTAATTAAAAAATAAAATTATTCACTTTATATCCTGATTGTAGCCCTTTCCTTTGTCTCCTCCTGGTCCCATCTTCCCTCCCTCTTCTCCCCTCTCCACTTCCCCAGTCTTCAGAAAGGGTGAGCTCCCCTCTCCTACCATCTGACCCCAGCCTATGAAGTCTCCTCTGGACTGCTTGCATCCTCTTCTGCTGTGGCCTGACAAGACCATCCCACCAATGGGAACTGATCAATACGTAGGCAACAGAGTCCATGTCAGAGGCAGCCCCTACTATCCATATTATGGGACCCACATGGAGACTGTGCTATCTATAGACTACAACTGAGCAGAGGGTTCTAGGTCCTCTCCATGCATGGTCCTTGGTTGGTACATCAGTCTCTGCAGGTCCCCAGATTTGTTGGCTCTGTTGTTCTTGTGGAGTTTCTATCCCCTTCAGGTCCCTCTATTGGCCAACTCTTCCATAAAACTCCCTGAGCTCTGCCCCAAAGTTTGGCTGTGAGTCTCAGCATCAGCTTCCATCCCCTGCTGGGTGGAGTCTTTCAGAGGACGTCTATATTAGGCTCCTGTTACTTCTCTTCAAGCACTTCCTGTGTCTATTCTATTTGTCCTTTTAAATAAGAATTGAGGATCCTCCCTAGGGGCCTCCTTGTTATCTAACTTCTTTAGGTCTGTGGATTGTAATGTGATTTTCCTGTATTATACAGCTAATATGTTTTAGAAAATTAGGAAATAGTGATACTCAAGATCCAGCTATACCACTCTTAGCATATACCCTAAAGATGCTATACCATACAATAAAGACATTTAGTCAACCATGTTCATAGCAGCTTTATTCATAATAGCCAGAATCTGGAAACAACCTAGATGCCCCTCAACTGAGAATGGTAAAGAAATTGTGGTACATTTGTACAACAGAATACTACTTAGCTATTAAAAACAAAGGAATCTTGAAATTTGCAGGCAAATGAATGGAGTAATGTAACCCAGACCCAGAGAGATAGGCTTGGTATATACTCACTTATAAGTTACCACTTTTGTTTTTAAATTTAAATTTAAATTTAAATTCTTTACATATATACTTATATTATTACACATATATACAATAAACTACCTACAGCAAGAAGAGCCATGAAACACTCAGGAATTATACAAATGTTACAGAATTCTGCCTTAAAATGGGCAAGCTTGCTTGGATGCAGGCAGAGTCTACAGGCCAAACTCTGCCGACACAGGGTAAGCAAATCCCCAACAGTCCCTGCCTTACAAATATGTCTGACAGATATAGTGGGCCAGAAGGCTGAAGATGAGGCCCCAATGTTACAGAGAGTTGTTCAGGCAGCAAACTGTCTCTGTCATCTTCTCATTTGGGAAGCTGTTGACCTGCACTCCCTGTCTACTCAGGTAATTAATTTTATTCCTTCTCAAGTATCTGATGTGGTTGAGGACCATATAGTTTAGTTTTACAATTAAGCCTAGTTGTTCAGGGGTGAAGATGTATTTAGGTCTAGATATATTTTTTTAGGTTGATAATGATGAGATATGATAGATATTGATTTACATTCAGAATTTTAGACACACCAAGATAGGAAAGATGTTGATTTCAGGGTTGTCAAATACAAGTTACTACTTTCTTAAGGGTACTGATGTAAATTGTTGAAATACTTTTCCTATTTCACTTTTAATGTCAATATGTTCTTCATTTGTTTTGATATTTTCATCATGTAATTTTGCTGCACAAGTAAGTCTAAATATTTTTCTCTATCCTAAGGAACATCCTGGGACATCCATCAATTGTCCCCAAATTTAAGTGTTCCATGATTTACCTTTCTAAATATAAATCCTATTTCCTATCTTCAATTGTTTTCTAGCTAAGCAATTATGCTGGACTTATGCCAAATCTCTTCATTGGGCCATCCTTCCTAATATCTTGAGCCCACCCTAAGTATTTTCACTTAATGCATGTTACTCAACTTTTTAGAACAGTAATTTTGAGCTTAGATTTCCCATTAACAAGATGAAATCTTATTAATACAGTAGTATACAAAGCAGGACTTTGTCTTCATGGATTTGTACTGTATTGAAAGTATAGGCACCTTCCTATCATATTGGCCACAGAATGTCTCTTCTATAAAATATCCTCCTGATAAATACTCTGAAAACATCATTCTGTTGTCTAAAGTTGTAAGATTTGGTAATAACAATAATGATTACCACTGCAGTCACCGACTGCAACACTAACCCAACAAATAACATTACTCCTATCTGTGCCGCAGGTCCCACCACTGCCATAATGCTTATCACTGCTGCAGCCCCCACTGCTGCCACATCCACTGCCACATGTTCTAACACTAACATCGCTACCACGGTCCATAATGTCTTCCCTGTGGGCCAGGTGCTTACTAAAGTTAATCTAATTATCATAGAAATCCTCAGAGCATCAAGTGTGAATATTAAGTTTCTTGTTTAAGAAGCTAAGTTTCTAAAACTTTCTCCCAAGTTACATAGCCTATAAGCCACACAAAATTGGAACTATCATTTTCATTAGTCTCATTATTTCACCTGAACATGTATTCCCTTTTAACAAAATCTGTTAATCAGTGTATATAGTAAGGAATGAAAGGATGAAGATACCTTGTGTCTGATAACAAAGCAGCAATTGCTCCTCCTGGGTTCCCTGGGCCACACCTATCTCTGGACCACTGATTTTATCACAGTCCACCTCCTTGTTTTGTATATTCACTGATTTTTTTAAATTAAAATTTAATTTTTAAAAAATTTTTAAAAATTTATTTTATTAATTTATCCTTGTTACATCTCTATGGTTATCCCATCCCTTGTATCCTCCCATTCTCCCCTCCCTCCATTTTCCCCTTATTCCCCTCCCCTAGGACTGTTCCTCAGAGGGATTACCTCCCCCTGTATATGCTCATAGGGTATCAAGTCTCTTCTCAGTGACCTGCTGTCCTTCCTCTGAGTGCCACTAGGTCTCCCCCTCTAGGGGACATATTCATATGTGAGGCACCAGAGTACATGAGAAAGTCATATCCCACTCTCCACTCAAGTGTGGAGACTGTCCTGTCCATGGGCTAGATCTGGGTAAGGGTTTAAATTTTACCACCTGTATTGTCCTTGGCTAATGCCTCAGTTTGAGAGGGACCCCTTGGCCCAAATCTGCCTATCATAATGTTCTACTTGTAGGTTTCTAGGACCCACTGGATCCTTCTACATTGCTATTCTCACATGGTTCTCTCATCTAGAGTCCCAATAGGGTGTCCTCCCCTCTGTCCCAGTTTCCTGGTAAGGGAAGGCTTTCATGGGACATGCCCATTGGGCTAGTATGCAGATATAAGTGAGTATATATCATTTGAGTCTTTCTGCTTATGGGTTAACTCACTCATTATGATCATTTGTAGCTCAATCCATTTATCCACAAATTTTGGGAATTCCTTGTTTTTAATAGCTGAGTAATATTCCATAGTGTATAAGTACCACAGTTTCTTTATCCATTCTTCTACTGAGGGACACTTAGGCTGTTTCCATGATCTGGCTATTATCCACACATATATAGTCACTTGATTTTTGACAAAGAAGCCAAATCCATTCAATGGAAAAAGGATAGCATTTTCAACAAATGGTGCTGGTCTAACTGGATGTCTATGTGTAAAAAAATGCAACTGGACCCATATTTGTCACCTTGCACAAAACTCAAATCCAAGTGGATTAAAGACCTCAACATAAAACCAGATACACTAAGTCACTTAGAAGAAAAAGTGGGGAAGAGCCTGGAACATATTGGCACAGGAGACAACTTCCTGAACAGAACACCAACAGCCCAGGCCTTAATGTCAACAATTAATAAATGGGACCTCATGAGGCTGAGAAGCTTCTGTAAGGCTGGAGACACTGTCAAGAAAACAAAGCGACATCCTACAGACTGGGAAAAGATCTTCACCAACCCTACATCTGACAAAGGTCTAATATCCAAAATATATAAAGAACTCAAGAAATTAAACACCAGCAAACCAAATAACCCAACTGAGAAATGGGGCTTGGAAGTAAACAGAGAATTCTCAACAGAAGAATATCAAATGGCTGAGAAACACTTAAAGAAATGCTCAACCTCCTTAGTCATCAGGGAAATGCAAATCAAAACAACTCTGAGATTCCATCTTACACCCATCAGAATGGCTAAGATCAAAAACTCAAGCGACACCACATGCTGGAGAGGATGTGAGGAGAGAGGAACACTCCTTCATTGCTGGTGGGAATGCAAGCTGGTATAACCACTTTGGAAATCTATCTGGTGCTATCTCAGAAAACTGGGAATAGGGCTTCCTCAAGACCCAGCTATTCCACTCCTTGGAATATACCCAGAAGATGCTCCAGCACACAACAAGAAAATTTGCTCAACCATGTTCATAGCAGCCTTATTCATATTCACTGAGTCTTAAAGAAGCACTCAGTGTTAAATCCTTGCTTTTTTCTTCAGTACTTATAACCATTTCCCTCCTAGTAGCCACAATATAAAGAGTAAATGCATGAATCAACTGCATCTAATGCTGTGGGATTTCTATTTCCAATAATCTTCAAAATCCTTCGTATCTAAAGTCCTGCTGACCACTGTCAGTTTTCAAAGAAGCAAATCACCTTAATTTCTCAGTAACAATTTCTCATAAAGTCTTTGGGACAATAAGCTATCTTCTTTTTCATCTGGATATGGGTCACCCTTTTAGCAGTTTCTAAGATCAACCCATCAGTTAACAAATGCACATTGAGCGACTGCCCTTCTGTTGTTTACTAGCTCATGGAAGCTCCTTTTTCCTGGTTAAAAGCCCCTCACTGTCTTCATATTCTTACAAAAGAGCTACAGAGCTTTATCTTCCTACTAGTTGATCTGAATTTGTATTCTTCTAGAAAAATAAATGCTTGGGAATACTTGTTACACAGAAAAGCTATAGCAATATTTTTGTTTCAGATACTATGCTGGAGGGAAGCATCCAACTGTTTTATTTTACCCCTCCTAAAGTACCTTAGGACAACAACAGGGACAGATTATTAGTGCCTTTCTGTTCCCTTCCCTGTCCTCCAGCATGGCAAAACACAGAAACTGCAAGATTTCAACTTATGTCTATACTATGTATTTTACATGATGCTAATGACAATGCTACTCATTTACATACTACTTTGAATAAAGTATTGCATTTGTTTCCCACAATAGGTTTACATTGGTAGATAATCACTACCATTATTTCATTTTATAGATTAGTGAAATGCTCAAACAAAAAAAACAACTTGCTTAAAGCTGCTCAGCTAATAAACACAAGTGCCTCAGTACGAGTCTAAGATGGTTTCAACTTAGATTATGAGGCTGTTTCTGTGACACTGTGCTGCCCATACAGCTTATCATTTAAAGAGAGATAATCTTTGGTTAAATCATAAGAGACGTCTGGTGTTTGGCTATTTTTTAATACACAATAGAAATTTCACATGGTTCCATCTGAGAATATAATAACCTGGTATGGTGATTAGGAGCTGGGATTTGGGGGTCAGGTTGCTTTTGTGCACAGCCTGATTCTCCAATTCCCTAGCTAAAACTTTCAGGAATTAGTTAGCCTCTCTAAGCCTTTGCTCATTATTTACAAAATTGTCCTGTCTCACTGGTTTGCCTAAGCTCTGGATGGTACAACTGAGCAAATCTCTAGTTCTTTGGCACCTAGCAACAGTTAATAGGAGTCTCCTATGTTGGCCGTTATCTACCTTTCTAAAGGTAGAAAGCCCTCTGTGTTGTTTGTTCCTGGTGGCAGGAAAGGGTGGTCAGAGTGTGGATGACTGATGCATAGTAATCTTAGAAAACTTGAAAGAAACCACCTTGCTCTGCTGGCTTGTATTAAAAAATTTTACCAAGTTTTTCATTTTCCTTATCTAGCACTGTTAGATTTGGTTAACATGGATGATATAACAATGACTAGTCCCCAAAGTGTAAATAATATAGTATTCATTGACCTTGGAAGGTGATAGTGTGAGCTCTAAAAGATGGGCGATCACATCACTGCTGCCTACCCATTCCATTTTCCTCTGTTGGGCAACTGCGCTATGCAACCTCGGGAGCTGGCCTGGAGCAAGAGTGAGGTCGATTCCTGTCCAAACCCTGAACATCTCATCTTGAGTCCAGCAAATGTAATGACTGCTTCCTCCCTGTCTGTGCGTGCATGCTTCGTGCAATGCCCACATCTGCCACCCTTGAGGAGGTCTTGTATCCTGGTGAGCAGGTTTCAGGTTAAAACTTCCTATTTCATAATAAGGACATGTCCAGCTAGCACATGAAATTTCTCTTCATGTAAATGAAGCATTCCCAGTACCTTAACCCCAGCCAATGATACATTTTTACCCTGAAAACCCTACCCATTTCCCCAAGCTTTATGTAGCCCTTACTCCCCCTAATAAAAGAGGGCTGTTTCATTGAAAAGCATCTCAGAGAAGGCTTTTTCCACAGCATTCACTGCCAGACAAAGATCCTGCTAACCCACCTGAATGAAGCTAAGCTTTGTTCTTTCAAGTCCAGCCCTGATGCACAACGGTGCCTGGAAACAGGGAGGGCAGAAATGACTCTGGAATGGCACTCCTCATACTACCATGAATTCTCAGTTTTAGTATGGTAAATATATTATATAAATGCCTTAAGCATGGGTAAATAGGTACTAAGTTATTAGACACAAATCTCTTTATAGAAATAACAATGATCAAAGGTAGGCAGTAGGGCAACGTGAAGTGACAAAGGAAATCATGTTTTGATATTATTGTTGGTTTTGTCTCAACCAACAATATTTCCTTGTTTGTATATACAAATTTGATTTATTCTTCCAGAAAATCTTCCTTGATTCCTCTGTTTATTAAACCCTGTCTTTCCATTCCTACTGCTCCTACACGTGCTCATTCATATGCACTCATTTACATACATGAAACATCTGTCCCTTTTCTACTTCTGCAAATGATAATTTCGTAGAGGTATAAAGACTAAGTGAGTTTATGATTTGGTATAAGTTAGATGAATTAATAACATCCTGGGAACTACAACTGGGCACATGGTAAGTTTATTATTATACTCTACATTGTTACAGATTAATAGACGAGTTGTTAGATTGACAAAGCCCCTCCCAACAGAAAAACATAATAATTGGATAGCATTGTCAAAAATGGCCATTTCTATACTATGAAAACTGACCCAAGAAACAAAACAATCTGACCAAATACAAAAGATTCCAGAGAAACCACCATGCCTCAGTTAACAAGAGTGCAAATCCACTGTGTTCTAGCCTGGGGTGCTCCTACGCACAGCTCCCTCCAAAGCTACCCCCACCTTCTAATAGAATGTTCTGGAAGTCCAATATGTCTATCAGGATAGAAAAGGCAGTGAATGCTTCAGCGTTACTGCCAGAGGAGCTGGCTTCATTTGGAGAACACAGAAAAATACTCCTGCTCAGCTGCTGGAAACAATAGTGATTCCAGTCAGTGGCAAACAATCAAGAGAAGAGAACACGGAAGTGGCCGAGGGTGACAGGAACGGCTGGTGGAACCAACAGACTGTCGAAACTGAATATAAGTTTAACAGGGGAATCTGGAGAATTAGAGAGTCATGTGGTTCTTGAAAGTATTTATATATCCTTATTCCATTAGAAGGCCAAAGTACGCAAGATTGCTCTACCACACCAGAGATGAAAGGTCCTTATCACAGAGAGCTCTACCACACCAGAGATGAAAGGTCCTTACCACAGAGAGGAGCCTGGCTCGGTGATGACCCTAAACATATGAGGGTGCTTGTCATAGAACAATCTGTAGCAGAGTGTAAACTGTTTGTGAGGGAGGAGGATAAAGAAGGGATAAAGAGGGAGGGGGATATAGTCAGGATGTGGAGAATTCAAACTGCAGAACAAGCAGGTAACTTATGTTGCTATTCCCATTACTTGGCAATAACTCTGAGGCTGCTGAGACGTGGGTTTCTATGCATAGACAAGGCTTCATGTTGGCTACAAAAATCCCTGTGACTTATTAGATGACATTGTTCGTATGGTACGAATGAAGATTTGCAGATTTCTTCCTTCTGCTCATACAAAGAGCAGAGAACCAGCCGTAATTGTTCTGTGCACCCGACACACCTAATATATTTATAATTTTAGGACTGTATAATGCTTGTGAGAAATTATATGTTTTCAGAACAAAAGAATTGGACACTGACATTGGATCAGACATGACAGGATTCATTCCTCTCAGCATGCTGGACACTGACATCCTGAATTCTTCATGTTCCAGCACGAAGTGTTTCAGTTGCTGTGCCTCATCGGAACAGGACAGCTCTCAGACAGCTTCAAAGAAATCTTCCAATCCCAATTTGTCCAGCATTTCAGACTGTCCCACACAGAAGTTCTATTAAGCTTGGAATTTCTCAACATTTAGAAATAGGACCACGAATGCTAGTCCTAGCTTGTTTAACCATTTTCCCCAACTTTATTTGGGTTGCACAAGGGTAATACTCACCCCAAATCATCCAGAAGAAACCTTAAGAGAACAATGCCCCATTTCCCTTAAGGAGGGTTGGTAGGTTTTTGTTACTTTCTTTGGCTAGAGATGTTTATTTTCATTGGGAGTTGGTTATAAGTTATTATTGGTCTTATTTATAGAGAAAACAAGATTGGACTCATGGTTTCTCTCCTTTCCTTTATCTTTCATTCTTAGGTTTAGAGATAGGGGTTGAAAAGAAAGAAGGGGGAATATAGAAATATATAGGGAGGATAGGACAAAAAGTAGATTTGTGAATCTACTCCTCAACTTAATGCCTTAATTGTTACTCACAAAGTTATTATTAATTTACGGGTTAAACTTTTGTATATAGATGCAAAATAAGTTTAATTTTAGGTACACTGGTATAGAATTCAAATTTAAGATTATTCTTCACACACATTATATACATTTCTACTATAATATGCAGTATTGTAGCCATACAAGTCAATTATAATACACTTGCAATACTTTGAAGGTGATTTTTGCAGGCTGTTTAGAATAAGTAAATTATACCAGTTAATTGTTAGTTGATCAATTCATCGTCATATCAATTAGTAGGCTATTATTTAGATCAATTATTGGTCTTTTTTTAAACACAGGAACATACATCCTAGGTGTAACAGATAGATATGATTCTATAGATAGATAAGGTAAAATAGGTAAGGTCTTTAAAAACCTCAGAGACATACAGAATATGGCATTTAAAGATATTTTTATTATTTCAAAGATACATTTACAATTAGACAGGCTAACTCCTGGCAATACCTAACCTACCTCAATGATAATGTAATATCAAAGAACCTCCTTATGGAATGGCTTCAAATGTGGCAAATAAGCCATTGGGTAAAATGTCCTTGTTTCTGCCACAGACAGGATTCTGCCTTAAAAAAGGGCAAGCTTGGATGCAGGCAGTCAACGGCCAAATTCTGCTAAGACAGGTTAAGCAAGTTGCCAATATAGTTCCTGCCTCACAAATATGTCTGGCAGATATATGGGCTAGAAGGCTGAAGAAATGCTCCAAAATTATAGAGTTTTGGGTGACTGTTGAGGCAACAAACAACCTGTGCTATTTTCTCATTTGGGAAGCTGCTAATACGCACCTTTTGTATACTCAGGTAATTAATTTTATTCCTTCTCAAGTCTCTGGTGGGGTTGAAGACCAGATGGTTTAGTTTTACAATTAATCTTAGTTGTTTAGGAGTTAAGGTGTTTTTAAGTCCAGATAGATGTTTTAAGTTGATAATGATGAGATATGATAGATATTGATATACATTCAGAATTTTAGATGCACCAAGATAGGAAAGAGAACTTCAAGGCTTCCAAATACAAATAGCCAAAACACTAAGAATGTAACAATGTAACATTTATATAATTCCTGATAATTTTGTGGTTATTCTTGCTGTAGGTATTATATATATATATATATATATATATATATATATATATGTGTGTGTGTGTGTGTGTGTGTGTGTGTGTAATAATATAAATGTATATGTAAAATTATTTAATAAAAATTGTAAAAATAATAATATAATAAAATATAAACACATTAAAAAAAAAGAAACACCCATCCATACTCAGCGGATTCCATTGGTGGAGAACAGCAGTCTCACAGGCTAAGGCCTTAAAGAACAACCTCTGAGCAAAGCTGGTGGTCAGACAGCCTAGGAACCTGGGAAGCATCATTATGTATCTGCAGCTAAGTGGTGGAGAGGCTGACTCCATGCAACTGGCCCCAGCATGCTGCTCAACAAATAAGCCAAAGCTGTTTCAATCTGGGCATAGATAGAGGAGAGGGCAAATCAGAACAATCCCCAAACTGGGGGACAGTGGATGAAATTACAACAAATACAACAAACATAATAATTACTCTAGAATAGGAGAAAAGAGAGAGAGACACACAGAAGCCACATTTGAAGAACCAATGATTAAAAATTTCTCCTAAATCAAATCACAGCTCCAAGAACCAGACAGAACTCTAACCTCCAAGCAGGATAAATGTGAAACATACAATACTTATAAAAACCTAATAGATAATATCCAGAGATATAATATATATAGTTCTGAAAGATAAAATGCAAGAAAAACATTTTTTTTCCTGAGATAGGTTCCTGCTCTATATCCCAGGCTGGCTTTGAACTCTCAGTAATCTTCCAACTTCTCATGTACAAAGATTATAGACTTATGTAATGCAAAGTTTAGGAAAAAATAATAAAAGTCTGAAAAGAAGTTAAAAGAGAGTTGGATGGGCACATAATAATGAAGAAAAAATTTATACCTGACTCCCCAGAAACCATGTCAGTGATGAGAGAGAAAAATGATAAAAAAAATCCCCAAAACAAAACGCTTCACAACCACATTAATATGGGAAATTATGCTGTCATTATTCGAAAAGTGGAAGAGGAAATAAAGAGTTCTCAAAAAATGCTGAAATTATAATTGTCAGTAAGATTTTTTGTATAAAAAATATTAAAATGTTTTATTCTGTTTTTAACAGAGAAGGAAAACCAGAAACTTGAATTAATATTTAATAACGGGAAGGGCACTAGAAAAAGCCTCACATTTGACCATGTCCTCTGGAGGGGGAGACCTGGTGGCACTTAGAGGAAGGACAGCAGGTCACCAAGAAGAGACTTGATACCCTATGAGCATATACAGGGGGAGGTAATCCCCCTCAGGAACAGTCATAGGGGAGGGGAATAAGGGGAAAATGGGAGGGAGGGAAGAATGGGAGGATACAAGGGATGGGATAACCATTGAGATGTAACAAGAATAAATTAAAAAAAAAGATAAACTATTTTTATTCTCAACAAATGAATTGTTATCAATAAAAACAACATGAAGTGATTGCATGTGGTTTGTGAGTATGTGGAAAGAGGAACCTCAAGGGAACTTGGGTGGGGATGCGAAGGAAATTGTTCTTGTAATTTACTTGCAATACTTGAAGAGTAGTAGAGTATGAGTCAAAAGTTGATGAGATTGTGAATGGAGTATAAACAATAGCAATTATTTATAACCTGAAAATAATGATGCTGCCATATCAATAAAACAGACAAAATAGAATAATAGTCAGTTAATAAAGAAAAACAGAAAAGGTATGAAAGACTCAAATAAAAAGGAAGAAAAATAATTACATAACTAGAAACAAATCTGATTTCTGTTAATCCAACTCTGTAACTATCATTTTATATCTTAAAGGTATCAATACTTTCAAAAAGAGATGATTAGAGTGAATTGAAACAGCAGACATTGATGTACGTTGCCTGTAAGAAGAACTGAAGCACTAGACTTTAAACAAAGACTAATCAGAATAAATAAAGGCCATTACAAAACAAGGGGGGGTTTACTAAGAAGACATAACAATTGTCAATATATGTTCACCAAATATTGGGTCTTCCATATACATAAAACTGACTCTAATGTGCATAAGATGGTCCCATAGTTCCTTGTACAATATTAGTGGCTGACTTCAATACTGGACATGTCTGAACTGAAATCATCAAAGAAACTTCAGAGTTGAAGTATACTATAGAGCTAAATGACTTTACTATACACCTACATAATGCACTATCAAACAGATATTAAGTACACTTTCTTCTCAATGGAGGCTTATCTAAATGGATCACATTCTATGATGTAAATAAAATCTTTTTTGTTTGTTTGCTTGTTTTGAAACAGAGTTTCTCTGAGTAGCCTTGGCTGTCTAGGACTCACTCTGTAGACCAGGCTGGACTCAAACTCACAGAGATCTGCCTGCCTCTGCTTCCTGAGTGTTGGGATTAAAGGTGTGCACCAACACAACTGGTGCAAAATCTTAACAAATAAAGGATATAAAAATAATCTCTTATATCTTATTATATGGCATTAGAATATAAGTAGACAATAAAAGTAAGAGAACTACAGAAAGTGTACAAGTCCATAGAAAAATGAACACTATACATAGGGACAACAAATTGGTCATTGGAGAAAGCAGAGATGAAATTTTAGTATTTCTAGAATGAAATGAAATGAAATGAAAGCATGAATTACTACAATCTTTGTGATAGAGCTAAGATAGTTCTTTTAGTAAATATATAGCCACAAAAGCTTACATTAAAATGTGTGATCTCAAATAATGTAATGGCGCATCATGAGGTTTTTATGAAGCAACAACAAATCAAACCCAAAAGTAGATATCAAAAATTATAGAGGTCATGTGACAAATTAAGGCAATGCAGAGTAAGAGAACAATATATAGAAACAATGAATAGAATTGACCAATTTCTAGACAAACAAACCAAAGGAGGGAGACAAGAGGAAACTCTCAAGTTAATAAACCAGGGATTAATAAGGAAAAGTTTACAATAAATTTTAATAAAATGAGAGGATCATTAGAGATCACTCTAAATCTTACATAAAAAAATAGAAAAAATCTAGAAGTAGATGAATTCCTAGACACTTATACACAACCAAAATCAATTCAAGAAAATACAAACAACTTAAACAAATCCATCAAACGCAAAAGTGAGGAAGTAAAAAGGAAAGACATAGGATTAGATAAATTTAATATTGAATTCTACAAAACTCTAAAAAAAAACGTGAGGACCTAAATGCTCTGAAATTCTCCCCACAAGCACATGAAGAATGAAAACCAATGAAGTCTCAGAGAAAATCAGAGATGAAATGCAACATTCCCAAACCAACCTTCCAAATCAGCATTAATTTACACTATTATCCAAACAAACAAACAAACAAACAAACCAACAAACAAAAAACCCAGCAACAAAGAAAATACTGGCCAATTACCTGATGAACATAGCTCAAAACTCTTCAAGAAAAATCTTACAAAATGGATGCAAGAACACATTAAGGTCATACATCATGAACAAGTTGGTTTTATTCTAAAGACAAAAGGAAGGTTCAACATGTAAACAAAAAAGAAATACAACACACAGAGTTATGGATAAAAACCCCATCATGATAGCAGTAGATATAGAAAAGGCATTTGAAAAGTTCAGCATACCGCCCTGATAAAAAGTAGAAAAGCACGGTAGTATGCCCCTTTACTATCAGTCCTGGGGAGGCAGAGGAGTGCAGAACTCCATGCATTGGGCCAACCTGCTTAATTTTGAGTAATAGAAATGCCCTTAAAACAAACAAAAACAAACAAATAAAAATAAAACAAACAAGCAAACAAACAAATAAAATAATGATGAGATATGATAGATATTTATATACATTCAGAATTTTAGATGTACCAAGATAGGAACGATGTTTTCTTCAAGGCTGTC
Organism: Acomys percivali; assembly: GCA_907169655.1. NCBI lineage: Eukaryota > Metazoa > Chordata > Mammalia > Rodentia > Muridae > Acomys > Acomys percivali. The sequence goes on along the minus strand of OU015752.1, from coordinate 108,323,084 downwards.
AAATACAAATAGCCAAAACAGTAAGAATGTGACATTTATATAATTCCTGAGTGTGTCATGGTTCTTCTTGCAATAGGTAGTTTACTGTATATATGTATATGTATAAATGTATGTGTAAAAATAAAAAAATGTTTAATTAAAAAACCAAAAGCACAAATAAAAACTTTCCAATACAAACAAAACAACAAACAAACAACCACCCCCCCCAAAAAAAATAGAAGCAGAAGCACACCATACCGTAACAAAGGATACATATAACAAACATATATCTAGCATTATATTAAGTGGGGAAATCTGAAATTATTTATTTGCTAATCAGAAATGTGTCAAAGATGCCACTCTTTCTGTTCCCACTCATTATAGTGCCCATAGTCTTAGCTGGAGAAATAAGACAAGACAATATAAAGAGTATACAAATAGGACAGCCAGAAGTAAATTTTTTCTTATTTGCACACAACATGATAGTTATAACTAGAGAAATAAGACAATACAATATAAATGGTATACAAATAAGGAAGCCAGAAGTATTTTTTTCTTATTTGCAGATAATGATCCTGTATATAAAAGACTCAAAGACTACAAGTAAATTCTTAGAACTGCTATATTTTCAGCAAAGTATCATTCTATATAATTCAATTTATTCTTATTAAAGCACCAGTTATGTTCCTCACAGAACTATAAAACTATTCAAAATTCAGATGATTCACCAAAGATACCAAAGAATCCTAAGAAGAAAGACCAATGCTCAAGGTATCACAACACTGGATTTTGAATTATAGAGTATAGTGACAGAAATCAAAGCCATATGGTATTGGCACAAAGACAGACACATAGAAACATGAAATAGTGGAGATGCCCCAGGAATAAAACCACACAATTACTTCTACATAACTTTTGCAAAGCTGTCAAAAACATACACTGGGAAAAAACCCAGTTTCCTTAACAAATTATGCTAGGAAAATTCAACTTTTATATATAGAAGAATTAAACTATATCCACACTTCTGCATAAAACATATTGGAAATGGTCCAAAGAACTTGATATTAAGCCTGGATTATTAAAATGGATAAAGGAAAAGATGCAAAAGATGTCAATATACAGGTATAGTCGACGGCTTTCTGAAAAGGACACCAACAGCACAAGAAGTAACTCCATGAACTGAAAAATGAAATTATAAAAAATTAAAAGGCCTCTACCAAGCAAAGGACAATATACAGAATGAACAGGCAGATGAATTGGGACTACATTTTTGTCAGGTACACATCTGATGAAGTAATATTTAGCACATGTAAGGAACTGAATGAATTAAACACAAGATCCTCACATCAATCAACAAATAAGCTCAAAATCAGAAATAAATATGATTAATAAAGATTTGAAAAAGCATTCAACATCTTTATCTATCAAGGAAATACAAATTGTTTTTCTATTCTACCTCAAGCAAGTCAAAATGCCCATGCTTGAGAGAGCAACCATTTTCTCACTGGATTAGAGGCCATCTTCTCTGTGGGAAATATGTACTTGTCTGCTATGGCAATAAGTTAAGTCAAAAGTGTACAGCCAGGAAATCTGAGGCCCAGGAGATGAAGTCATTTCTGTTGTTTTCCTAAATAGAAATAGTACCAAACTGCCATGTAAACATGTGTGTTTATGCTCACACACATTAGTGGTACCGTCAACGTTGGACTGAGATGCTCTTTTCCAACGTGGTGAAAGGTTAGTA
>OU015752.1:108310892-108321351 GCA_907169655.1 Acomys percivali | reverse complement strand
CCCTCTTTTTTTGGAGCCTACCAAGTGCCCTGATGGGAGGAGATTCATGATGCTCTGCATCACTTTTGGAATAAAGGAAAGGGCACTGAGTTCACCTTTGAAGATCACTTCTTCAGTCAAAGAATAATTCTCTTCCTCTTTTCTCACTCTTTAGAAATTTGATTGACTTTTTTTTCAAGATTTCAGACAAATAAGAGCTAGCTACTTCTACAAGAAGCATTATGTTTGTCAGTTTTAGTGATAGAGAAAAGGTAAGTACTATCCAATTAGGATTATATATTAGCGTAAATATATATGCACTAAATCCTGGATATGATATTAAGAGAAGAAGAAATGATGCCAAATAAAAAATTAAAACTAAAAACACACCCATTTAAATTATTTTAGTTTTTCTCTATCAATCAGAGTACCTAGTCTTTCTTGAGAATTAAATATGCAATCTAGAATAGTCAGAATTTCTACATGGGCATAAATCTCTGAAGATGTACTTTAGGTTGAGTTATGTTCAACCTAAGTTTCTTTCCTTCTCCAAAATATTTACCAATATCAGCAATTGTCATTTTAGCAGGAAGTAACTCATTACAGAACTGGGTTTCACAAGCTGAGATGGTTGTGCACAGAATGACTGTCTTACTCACTTCTCCTTTTCTGATCCTACTTCACCTGATGTTAGGTGAAAACCACAGAGTAAAAAATACATAGCCAGTTGACTCATTAAAAGAAATACTACAAGATCTTGGGACAACACAAATGGCTACCATTGTTTCAATGTGATTACATTAGAAACTGAAGGTGTGATTTCTTGAGGGAAACTTCCTCTTAACTTCCTTGAGGTAGAAGGAATAGAGTCGGAAAGGTCCAGTATGCTAATAGACTATTTCGATTATCCTATACCACAAGCTTTGATGTATATTATCATAGCATATGATGATAGACATCAAGCCAAAATAAAACCAAGATGATTGGAATGTAAAAGCCAATAAACTGTACCAAAATAGGATATTTCAACTAAGCATAGACTTAATAGAATGGGAAAAAAGGAATGAAATAACATGACTTTGAGAGACACAGAAAATACAGTTTTAAAAGGCAAGGAAGTTTTTGTGCTGTCATGAGAAGTAATAGATACAATGAACAAGCAATTAATTTTTCCCCTTCCTCCTTTGGAATGAGGCTGTCACTGAATTGCTGAGGTTGCTTCAGACTCAATGCTTGAGTGATCCTTCTGCATGACAATTTATTAAAGAAAGAAATTAACTGGATTAAAGAAAGATCTTACATTAAGTGGTTTGGGGCCTTTAGAACACAAGGCTATTGCCAATTAATAAATAATTCTTGGTGCCAGGTGTGATGGCACATATCTACAGTTCTAGTATGTGGAAAGCAGAAGAACAAGGATAAAGATGTCAACAATCATCTTTGATTATATAATGAGTCAAAGGTTAATGTTAAAAATACTTGTTAATAATCATAGACCTGGTGGCACTCAGAGGAAGGATAGCAGGCTACCAAGAAGAGACTTGATACCCTATGAGCATATAAAGGGGGAGGAAGTCCCCCTCAGTCAGTCATAGGGGAGGGGAGAAAGTGGAAAATGGGAGGGAGGAATGGGGGGATACAAGGGATGGGATCACTATTGAGATGTAACAAGAATAAATTAATAAACTAAAATTTAAAAAAATCATTGACAATTGACTGCAGTCTGTTGTTTGAGTCCACAGTGGCTGGTGAGACTGGCAGTGTTGGAGAAAGGAACTATGCACACTTGGTTCAGTTTAACTTTCCTGGCAGCCAATGCATCAACGAACTGTGATTTGTACATAGAACCTTCTGTTAAAATCTACCACTGAGGGCTGGGACAATGACTCGGTCACTTATGTGCTTGCTATGTAAGCATGGATTCCTGAGTTCAGATATTCAGCACTCATATAAAGATGTTAAGTATTGCTCTGCATGTCTGTAAGTCCAGTGCGGGGTGGGGTGGGACAGAGACAGATTCATGGAGTGAGCTAAGCTAGTTGAACTGCTGAGCTATAAGTTCACTGATAGATACTGACTCAAAGGTAAAGCTGAGGGCGCACAAGACATCATAGTGGATAAGAATCCCTCCTGTGCAGTGATGAGGGCCAGAGTTCAAATCCTCAGCACTTATGTGAAAAGGTGGGGGTGGCCATGAATATCTTTAATCCTAGCACTGTGGGGGACTGAGACAGGAGAACCATTGGAGCTAGCTAGACGGGACTGACTTGCAGCTGGCCTAGCTGTAGTTTCAGTAAGAAACTACGTCTCCAGAGAATAAGGAGGACATCTGATGCTATCTGTAAGTCTCTATGCACATATATGGATGTGGCACCTGCTTAACAAACACATGTGCAGGCATCGCACTCACATGCCAGACACACAGGTACATAGATACATGCATATGAAAACACACACAAATTACCATTAAAAGTGAAAAGAAGTTGACAAAATATGGTAGTATTTTTGAGTTTGCCCGGGCTACCATTTTCTTTCTTTTTTTATTAATTTATTCATATTACATCTAAATTGTTAGCCTATCCCTTGTATCCTCCCATTCCTCCCTCCCTCCCGCTTCCCCCCTACTCCCCTCCCCTATGTCTATGACTGAAAGGGACCTCTACCTCCTATATATGCTCTTAGGGTATCAAGTCTCTTCTTGGTAACTTGCTATCTTTCCTCTGAGTGCCACCATGCCTCTCTATCCAGGGGATGTGATCAGAGATGGGGCACCTTCCACACAAACTCTGGGCTACCATTTTCAAGTAGCTCAATTTCTGCTATGGAAATGGCTGATGTAGTAATACTACACCATAATTTAGAACATAATAAAAAGTTTAAAAGAACACCCAGGATTAGGCTTGCACAATGTAGACCAGTGAAATGTAGCATTTGAGCACAGGGAAAGGGAGAAAGATGGTGTCATGTATCCCTAACTCCCAGGTGAAGAAGAGATAGATTATAGAGAAACACTACATTAGGAAGAGTGGGTTCCTTTTATAAATCTGGCATTGTCTTTGTAGATAACTTGTGAGATTTGGCCTTTATTTATTTACTAACTTGCATTTTATAATGCTTTACTGAACATCTTGATACATAAATCCTGATCTGCATCTCTGAGAGAGATCTGGCTTTTATATGAAGCAGCATAATTTAGAGGCCTGCCACACAAGAGTAGCACAGCTTTCTAAATGAAGTTAGGAGAATCTAAAAATATTTGCCTTTTTCAAAGGAAATATTATATACAGAAGACACAGGCCACCTTTCTACAGAGATTTTCACTTGGCCATAGGCTAAGAGGAGACAGAAATTTTCGGCAAAATATGTTTTGTGGGTGAAACCATGTTGCTATCTCAGATGACCATGATATAAACACCCCTACTCGTGACATGTACATGTGTCATGCAACACTATTTAAATCATGTCTGCTATTTGAAAAATATTTAGCAAAAACACTAGAGACTTTCATACAGAACCGGAATTAATCCTACACTACATATTACTTTGCTGAAGAGTTTGATTTAAAACAATTTAAGAATAAATGAGTTTTAATTCACCAACATGTGATTTTAAAAAAATGTCTGCTTAAAAGGCTGAATGAAATTTCCAGCTTAATTAACAAGATACTTTTAAGCACTTAAAGTGTGAGTTCTGGAGAGTGGGGTATTCATATGACATCACGGTTAAGAGACTCCTAGGCAAGCAGTCATTCCAGGATGAACTATTAGGGCAACTGGCCCCAGGCTTACACAGGAGTGGAGGAAAGGGAATGTTCACTAAAGGGGGATGGATTTAAACAGTGACCCTGGGGACCAATCAATCCTTGGAACAAACCTCAATGAGACTGAGACTGTGACTCAAGGATGCTAAGTTGGCACATCATTGATGCATACAGAAGATGCCTGGGCAGGAAGTAGAACATGGATTCCAGAACCAGATAGTACAGGTAATATGAGTCAGTAGGTGAAGGAAAGATGCTTAGAACAATGAACAGCACAAATAAATCACAAATAAACCTTCATTTATACAAAGTAAACAATTTCTTCTGCCTTTTCAAAGAACTATTTTAGACATTGTTTCTATTTGGAATTAAACCCATCTGGTTGCTTTCTCAGTATGGGTAGTGTAAGGAAAACATCATAGTTTGTTCTGTATTGCACACAGCAAGGTGTATCCTATACTTAGTCTTTTGTATGTCATATTAAACTGTATTGACCTGTTTCACTGAAATTGCATTCAGAAGAAATGTAGATATTTCACTAGAACTATCTTACTTAATCACTCTGTGTTCCTGTACAACTTTCCCACCGCTCCTGTTATCCTGCCATTCGTAACGGGGGAGGGGGGTAGCTTTTTGTGTTCCTCCTTGGAGATCAGATTCCTACCATAGCCTTCAGAGTACCACCTGCATGGAAGACTGCTGCCCTATAGAACACACTCAGTAAATAATTTGTTGAACATTGCAATGGCCAATAAACCCCAGACTCAAAGCTGAAAAAATCGGGGAGGAGGAGAGAACATACTTGTATATTTATTTCACATATAAGGAAACAAACATTTTGTATAACATCTAAACTGATTTAATTTGTAAAAACGAACCTCTCATCGCTCATAAATAGAATACAGTTTCTTCTCTTAAAATTTCTCCTTTCTTCTATTTTCTCACAGCCTATGTATTTTCTTTGAACCACTCTTTATCCACACAATCTATCTCATCTTTTCATTTGGAATTGTACATCATCCTGAAAGAGGTTGTATACTCGTATAGTTCTGGACATTGGCCCAAACTTGACACTTAGGTGAGTTCTTGAATAGTTCTAAACCTGCAGTTGTCCAAAACTATAGTTTATGGCTCTGATCTCAAAAGTGGGGATAATAATTCCTTCCACCTCAGTCCTTTCAATTGCTGATAAATGGTTGCCCACATGTCATTTTCTCAGATTATTCTTACTCAGCAGTGAAGTCTAAGCCAGGTTCTGGCTTGCGTCCTTATGGAACCTTCTATATTTCAATGAGCTTTTATCATAATTACATTGAATTATTCCATGCACATTTACTTTGGAGCTGTCTTTTCCAACTTGATGAACATTCCTTCAGGGCAGGAATCGTGCTTGCTTTGCTTTGCCTATAATCCCTAGGCCAAGTCTTTCTGAGACCTATGACCAAACACAAACTCTTGTTGGAGGAGGAGGAAAGAGATGAGGGAGCTGTGCATATGGCCATGCATCACTAACCTTGGACTTGGGGGGCTGAGGTAGGAAGAGTCCTTCAGTTTAGGAGTTCAAGCTAGGCTAGGACAATATTGTGAGTCATGATCATTTGTTCTTAAACACAAGACAAAACATAATGCAATCATTTATATGTATATAATAGTTGACTCAATGAAACCAGATGAATGTTTACCCAAACTATCAGTTTCTTAGACCTAGTCATTTTAAAAATTCTACTATTTAAAGAAAATTCTTACTTTGAATTATTTTAAACTCATTGGATCATTGAATTACATCATACCCAGAACATATAAAGGACATATACAATACAATCCTCATGACTGCCTGACTAAACAGAGAGAATAACTCACTGTCAAACATCTGTATGCCAGCAACAGATATGGTTGAGGTGGACTCTTGAGGGGATGATGTGTAAGGGGGAAGTAGAAAATGAGACATTCTAAGTAAAGAATTGTGTGAGAAGCTTTGGAGATGTGGAATGAGACAATCAAAAAGATAATTTGTACTATCAAAAGAGCAACACTGAGAGTACAATGCAATGCACAACAGGGGAAAACCTGCAAAGTTTCATTTCCATCAGAAGAGATGGAATATTCTGCTTTTAAAGAACTGTAAATAATTTAATTAAGTAATGGCTTAGGAACAGTGATTTTTAATATTCTGACTAGTACAGTGTGTAGTAAACTAAAGAGAATTAGCTATTTTGTCACTTGACATTATTGTGGTACACAGAGTAATTTTGAAAGGCTAGGATAGAAATAAAAATGACAGTTAACTCAATATACTTTAGGATAGTTTTGGATCATGGCGTACATAATGTTATACTAAGCTATGGCCCACAGTATATTAAATACATAGGAGAATTCAAGGTTGATTTCTAAATTATCTCTAGCACATTTACTCCCTTTTGAATGGGTCCCTAATGGCATATTATGTCATTCTTCAAAAGGCAGGCTCCAAAGTGAGTGAGGTGAAATAACTATATGTATAACCAAATATGATGATAGAAATCTACTGTGCATACAATTATGATAGCATAGTTAAAATTCATTGAATTTATATATTGCCATTTAAATTCTATTCTCTGAAGAGTTGAGGTCATTTATTATTTAGTCCAGGATCAGAACTTTGAAAAGAATCACATCATGATTCCCATTTGACCTAGGAAAAATTTCAAATGCACATCACTATAAAGCTTGTAAGGTGTGAAGAAAGAATCACTTTTTATGAAAATATTATACTAATCGGGGGGGGTATTTCAATACTGTTGAGTTTACAAAATATTTTCATAGTTGAGAAAGTCTTGTTTTAAATGTCAAAGAATACAACCTGGATGCCAGAACAAAAAATGCAGCACATGATTGATTAAGGTGCTTTTACGAAGGAAAATTGTGCCCTAGATACCATCCAATTAAGTTACTGGAATGGCAGCCAATTTTTGTTAGTATTTCTTATGTGCCAGCAATGCTGGAAATTTGTCATGAGTCATTATAAAAAATTAAAAAAATATTTCCATTAAAATACTTTCTAATGACTGCAAGTATCATCCAATTTAGGAATGTTAAAAATTGAAGGTACAGTTTCTATCTTGTCTGTCCACATTTTACTGAAAGGTAACCACTATACTTTACCTTTGAAAGAATTTTAAAGAGAAAATACACTATAAATTTTTTAGGGCTCCTCTTACTATCTAGGGAAAGTGGCTTGGCTATTCTTCGAGAATCCTGGACCATTTCTATGTATCTATAGGTAAGGCTATCCCCCCATGATTAAACAACATAAGCTGTGAAACAATTGTAGAAGTAGATAGTAATTAGTATTGCATTCCTTTTTATAAATGAAGACATGCCTGGTCTAAGAGATATAGCATGTGTATCTACCCTTGTACTTCAGAAACAAAGGCCTTTAATGCCTTTTTTTTGCACTACCTTCATGCTTACACTGCAAATGTAGACAACAGGGTAAGGTCCCACTTACTGGAATGTTGAGGCTACTAGTGATTCTCAGAAGAAGCAAGAGCTTCAGGGAAATGTACTCAATGAAGACAAAATATGTTTTAATATTTTTTCTCTTAAAGAAATGGCAATATAATAGATGGCCTCTGGCTTTAGCTGAGTTAAAGTATAAGGAAATGAATGTTGTTATAGCATTGCATTTTACAAGTAATATGATTTTGAAATATCACAATAAAAGTTGCAACTAATTTTATAAAAAATGGTCCATATTCTAAATATTGACATCAAGCTGTGACAATTATTTGTAAATGTTTACATAAAGAATATGCGCAAACTGAATATAAAGCTTTAAAATGCAGTTTTTCAAGGTCTTGTAAAAAAATTGTGTTGGTATTTTGATGGGGTTGCATTGAATCTGTAGATTGCTTTTGGTAAGATGGCCATTTTTACTATGCTAATCCTACAAATCCACGATCATGGGAGATCTTTCCATCTTTGGATATCTTCTATTTGTTTCTTCAGAGACTTGAAGTTCTTGTCATACATGTCTTTGACTTGTCACACCAAGTTAAAAATTGGCATCACACCAAGATACTTTATAATATTTGTGACTATTGTGAACGGTTTCCCTAATTTCTTTCTCCGATCATTTGTCATTAATATACAGGAAGGCTACTGATTTTTTAAAAAATTAATCTTGTATCCAGCCACTTTGCTCAAGGTGTTTATCAGCTGTAGGAGTTCTCTGGTAGAATATTTGGGTCACTTAGGTATACTATCATATCATCTGGGAATAATAATACTTTGATTTCTTCTTTTCTGATTTATATCCCCTTGATCTTCTTTAGCTATACCTTGTAGTACTATATTGAAGAGATACGGAGAGAGTAGGAAGCCTTGTCTTGTTCCTGATTTTAATGGGACTGCTTTGAGTTTCTCTCAATTTAATTTGATATTGGTTATTGACTTGCTGTGTATGACCTTTATTATGTTTTAGGGATGTGCTTCATATCCCCGATCTCCCCAAGAGTTTTATCATGAAGTTTTTCTGCATTTAATAATATGATCATGTGATTTCTTTTCTTTCAGCTTGTTTACATGGTTGACTGCATTGGTGGATTTTCAAATGCTGAAGCATCCCTGCATCCCTGGGACGAAGCCTACTTGGTCATGATGGATGATGTATTTGATGTGTTCTTGGATTCAGTTTATGAGTATTTTATTGAGTATTTTTGCATCAATGTTCATGAGTGAAATTGGTCTGAAATTCTCTGTTGAGTCTTTGTGTGGTTTAGGTATCAGGGTAACTGTGGTGCCATAGAATGAGTTTGGTAATTTTTCTTCTGTTTCTATTTATGGAATAGTTTGAGGAGTATTAGTATTAGCTCTTCTTTGAAAGTCTAATAGGATTCTTTGATAAAACTGTCTGGCTATAGGATTTTCTTTATTTCTTTCACCCCCCCCTTTTTTAATTTTTATTTTTTCGGGAAACTTTTGGTGGCTGCTTCTCTTGGGGTTATAAGACTCTTTAAACTGTTTACGTGCTCTTGATTTCACTTTGGTAGGTTTCTGGAACTGTATGTCCTGAGCTCCTGGAATGTCTCTTCCTGTCCAGGAAACAGCTATGTCAGTGTTTTGGAGTCAGGTGCTGGGCCACTCACTAGATCCTAAGCCTCTGACCTTCAACCTCTCAGATATAGCACATCCTGGCTGCTACCATCTTGGAAGTGATCCTGAAACTGATTTTCACGAAGACAGAATTCGTTATAGGTAAACAGTGAGGTAGTACTGTTTCCAGGGCTCCTTAGCTTCGTTTCCTGTTACTGTGATAGGAGAACCTGACAGAAGCAACTTAAGGGAGAAAAGGCGTGTTAGACTCACAATGTCAGTCACAGCCCATCATTGTTGATGTATCAAATCGGGGACTTACTGCAGCTAGTCACATTGCATCCAGAGTCAGGAGCAGAGGACAATCAATTAATGCATCTATGCTAGTCCTCAGCGCACTTTCTCCAGTCTTATCCAATCCAGAATCACCTGTTCCCCACAGTGGGCAGGTCTTTTCATTTGAATTAATGTGGACCCTCATGGACATGCTCACAAACTATCTGAGTTTAGACAATGTTTTATTGAGCAATATAAGCATCCTAACTCATTATCTGATAACTACATGAGTCTGGAAATACAATCTGATAACAACAACAACAACAACAACAACAACAACAACAACAACAAAATAATCCCTCAAAAACAAAAATTTTAAATTATGAGCACGTTTAATTTAGTGAGATAGTTAATATACAATGAGCAAGGAAAAATGTGTCCTAGGGCTATGAATTGGACTTAATATTCAGTAAATCATCCAGTGTAATTTAACGCCCTAACCAGATAAAGAAAAAAAAAGTCACATACTCATTTCACAAGGAAAATTTAATTTGATAAAGTCTTTATAACCATTTGAAATACTTTCATAACTTTGATATAACACTGTTTTAAAGACTCTAGTCATTATAATAGATAAGGAAAAGATGTAGAAGGCATAAAGTTGAGTTAGAGTCCCTAACCATGCTTATTTGTATGACCCACTGTATACGTAGTCTAAGGAACTGAAAACATATATCTCCAAAGGTCTCCCCCCTCCCCGCCCCGCCCCTCTCACTTTCCTCTACTTCCTCTACCCTCTGTCTGAGTCCAGAAAGTCTTTAGGCACAGTTTTTATATTTATGAAACCATTCTCAATGTTGTATTCTATCATCTAAACACCAGTAAATGTTACTGCAATAGAAATATAAAACATTTTATAGAAGATAAATCTACTCTTTAGTAAAAGTTTAGTAAAAGTTGCAGAGCATCACCACAGTAATTAAGATCTAAATACATGAAAATGTATACCATACTTAAGGTTTAGAATTTGACCTCTTAAGCTTTTCCCTTTTCCACTTGTAATCTCTTTTTGGTCCAGAAAATTTATTTTAAAAACTACCGGTATGCTGGTATACAAAAGGTGTTATTCTGAAACTATTTATTGATGATAAGGCATAAAGAAATGTATGCCTAGACAGACATCTTAGTGTATAAGAGTGCTTGCTGTGCAATTAGGATGACTGATGTTCAGATCTCAGCACCCACATAGCAAGCTGAACGTCATATAAACACCTGTTCAAGCTCCAAGGATCCAGTTCCCTTTTCTGGCCCGTGCATATAATGTATACACACACACACACACACACACACACACACACACACACACACACA
>OU015752.1:108291062-108308806 GCA_907169655.1 Acomys percivali | reverse complement strand
CACACACACACACACACACACACACACACACACACACACACACACACCAAAATGAAAACAAAAACCCTGTCTCAAAAAACTAAACACCAAAACAAAACCAGACATTATCTTGTAATAATTAAGCACATCCTTAGGCCAGATAGTCTACTTCTATGTATACACCCCAAGCATATTGCGATAAAACTCTATAAAGAGGCCAATATAGAAAATTGACTAGGCATGACTCAGAATAGACAAATAATTTTTAAAAAGTGAAAACACCTATGATTGGCATAACAGACAAACAAGTATAGCAAAATGGGTGAATATTAAGAACATTATGTTGAGTAGAAGAAACCAGACACAAGTAAGTACTGTATGATTTGATTTATATAAGTTGAAGGACAGACAAAATTAATTAGTGGAGAAAATCAGATACTGGTGGCTTGTGGGAGGTCACGGACTGACAAGGGCATGGGAGAACTTCCTGACATTGGCAGTCACGATATCTTAATTGGGAGTGTTTGCTCCACAGGGACATTCATTTATCAAGCTTAGCACACTGTACCCTTTAAGACTTGTACATTTTGCTGTACATAATTAGACCTCAATTAAACATTTATGTAAAGAAGAGAAAGTATCAGCCTCCATTCTTAAAGAAAGATGTGAAAATGTGTCATGGCATGAATAAAAAAAAAAAAAAGAAAGAAAGAAAGAAAAGAAAAAAAGAAAAGAAAAGAAAGAAAAGAAAACACTGGTAGATACAAAAAGATTAGGAGAACATCCATCTATTGGCTCTGAAGAAGAATCTAGCATAATAAAGTGACTTATAAGAGATCTTTTTTCCAGTTATTCCCTCTCATGGTACCATCAAAGCACAATTTGAGTTCCTTCCCTGTTGCACAGTTACTACTCCAAAAAAAGAAGGATGCAAACAAATGCCTTTTTCAACCTAAGAAGCAAGTAAGTACTTTCTTTGCAATCACATACTTTCACCCTCCCCACACTGAGACCAGTGCCTATGTCATACATGAGATGGCAGAAAATTTTGACTAATTTCATTTAATGTGCTAAGAGGACAATCTATAAGTATAAAATACAGCACAGAAAGCCCTATGTTTTCCTCACAACACAGAGAAAACACATAGAAGACAAAGATTTTAATTAAGATGATATAGACTTTACTTAAAATTTTGTTAGGTGAGTGTCTAAAATAGATTTTATCTAGTTTTATGACCTCCAAGAAACTCAAGCTTCAAGGGTCAGATCCAGCTGCACAAAAAATCCTTTTGTTAAAGGGAACACAAACAAATAATTATATTCATACTTTTTTTTTTTTTTTGCTATGGAGATAGATACATTTACCAAAATTACCTAAAGTAGATGGGTCCGGAATTTCCAAACTGACTTATGATATAAGATAAGATTTCTGTTATCATAAGAGATATGCACAAGCTCTCCCTTGGTATAAACAGGAATGGTTCGGTGCCTGGCACATCAACAGTTAGCCCAGGATTCAGGCTTTATTACCAAACTTCAAGACTGAGCACTGCATGCAGGACACATGCTGTTCAGTGTTTTTCTATTACTTTCAAATGAAATCACCCATCTGTGGAAAATGAAAAAATAGAATATTCATGAGTTAAAAGATAATTTTTATCATCCCTAGAGAGTCTCTTTCTTTAAATTGTTTATTACCTGCAGAGCTCCACTGAATAAAAATTGATTAAATATTATTTGCCAATTACAGTGATAGCAGAGTATACTCTTCAAAGCAAACACTATGAGCATTATAATTTTTGAAATAGAAAGCCTGCCTTTTATGGGGAGATTCAGGAATTGTGGGAGGACTGGAAAATCAGATAATTTGAGAGAACTCTCTTTTAAGAAAAACAATACAAAATTACAGAACTGAGATTACCAAGGTCTTTTCAGGGTGACAGAAGAGCCACAGAAAGGAGTGAGTTGGAAACTTGATTTGTTGACATGGAAATATGTCTGTTCTAGCATTCAGTTATGAGGGGTGGCTTACCCAAAACCCATTTAGAAGATATCAAGTGAGCATTTAAATTTTCTTAAACTAACTTGGAAAAATCAAAGAATAGTGATACTTTGCTAAATGGTCATTTAACACAATCCAAACACTGTACTTCCTTTCACTATTTTCAGAGCTAGGAATTGACAGTTCCCACCTGAGAGTCCACACTTTCACATTAGAACCATGTTTTATTCCTTATTAACAGAAAGAACTATACACACAGTTTACCAATTCTGGGTTTTGTTCCAGCCAACAGAAGCCCCCAAGGTAGGAAGAATCGTCAATCTGTAAGTCTTAGGTATGGGAAAGTCTTCCTTCCATTCCTACCTTGCACCTCATCAGTGTACCAGAGCTAACCACCAAGCCTCCTAACTTCCCTGGACTTTTTAGTCAGTCATCTTTTCATTAGTTATCTCCTGTGTATGATCTAGAATGTGAGTTCCATAAGCACAGAAAATGAAGAATCCCTCAAACTGAAAACCAGGGGCTCAATCAATGTCCACCAAATACAAGGGAATGAAGCATATTTTAGAAAGAAGCAATGCAAGGCACAAGCCAAAGCCTGGACCAGGAGGATTAGCATTGGTGGAGAGCAAAAGAAAGAACTTATCATTTCTAGACTACTCCAGATGCACTGAATCAGTATGCAGGACCTCTAGGTCCCATTGGAGTCTGGTGTGAGAAACACTGAGGTGGCCATACAGGAGAGTTTTAGATATCGATTCTTCCTAGCAGGCAATAGATTACCACTACACTTGCCTGGTTTTAGCCTTAGCAAAATAAGATAATGTTTCAAAAACCATCCACAGCACAATTGTTAGGAAGAAGGCAATAGGGAACAGAAAAAACATTAATGTGAAAGTGGAGGCATTGATTCAAATCCCCAAACTAAGGTCAGGTATTAACCTGAATTAACTGGAGACTATGCAGACCAGTGCTGACTTCCATGCCCTAGGAGTTTGGGATGGAGAAACAGTCTCAGGCAATTATATAAGATTAAATTTAGCCAGATTCTCTTACAAACGAAGCCTTCTAAAAATATCCTTCAGTGAAATGTGAAGGCTAGATGAAGACTCAGTTAGATTTAACTTCGTGAGAGCACCATTGTGGTGAGCATACCACACTCACTGCCCTGTCCATCCTGCCTGGTTTAATGGATTAACTAACTATCTGGACTTTTTTCCAACAACCTGAGAGAAAAATCAGTGGGCGTTATCTTAAAAGTGACTGTCTCTTCAGGCACTTAGGTAATCTATTGAAAGAGTGATCATATATTAGAGATGTGATTAATTCTGGGTAGGTAGAAACATATCCATTTGAAGAAGATACATTTCAGTGCAAGCCTTAAGGAAGAATAGCAAGAGGAATTAAAGATTGCAAAGAAGTGTCAACGATGGCAGAAGCTATTAGTCATGTCATGGTGAAGAAATAATGACTGTCTTACAGTTGCTCAGTTTTTCAAGGTGAACTTCAAAAGAATAAAGTAACTTCAAAGAAAATTAGGAGGGAAAGAATGTGATTCACAATGGAGATGCCATAGGAAGAGAGAAGCGATTGCCTTCCGCAGCTAGGACATGTGTCCCCAACATGTCAAAGCTCATATTTTGCCTTTCAAAATTCATGCTCTCAATTTCAATGCAACATGAGTAGAATGAGACGCCTCCCACATTCTGCAGGTATGGAGATTTCTTTGGTTCTATATAATCAAGAATAACCAGAAACTACATTAAAACACTGTCACTGAACACACACTGTCTATTTAAAAATACGGATTACTCAGTATAGGTGATATTACATTTTGAACAACATCATCACTGCATTTCAGTGTCTACATGCTGTCAATATTTGCCTTTTTACTGCCCAACTCTACAAGATGAGCAACTCACTAGGAAATAACCACGAGGTAGATTTCTGCAAAGAACATACTGCTGCCTGAGCCCCTGGTCCATTGACTGCATCTACTCACAAAAACCTCAATCACCTGAGGTAGGACATGTAGCATTCACTGTGCCAGCAGAACAGAGATGACCTAGATGCTGCATGCAACTATAATGTGACTACTGCTCATAAGCTGGATGATGTCATAGATGATCCAGTATCAGTAGAAAGAAACATTTTGGAGTTAAGTAAACCCATCATTGGTCATGAATAGAGTTGCCTTATTTTTGGAGGAGAAAAAGTCAAAGCTGTAAAGTATTAGATCATCTCATGACCATAATACAGCGTGATTTTTCATGGACTAAAATAATCCCAGGAGTAGCAGTTTCAGAAAGGGGAGAACTGGTTGGTTTTCTGTTTTCCTTTTTACTGAGTCATATAAAATACCACAATTCAGTGGCTTAAAACAGCAGTCACTTATTAACTCTCATTTCTGGAGGTCAGAAAACTCTCACATGGTGTAACTGGATCCATCACTTACAGACCCACTGGATGACATCAGTATTTTACCCAGGACTCTGAGGCTCTTGGTCCAGGCTCACTGGTTGCATTGATTTCTTTATACTTTCTATGCAACTATCTACCTACCCAAGCCAGTCACAATCAGGCTTTGTGCTTCAGATACTTCTGCCTGCCTCTTCTAACTTTAGCGGCCAAACATAGGCTCACACAAAAAGCCAAATTAATTCCCTACTTCAAAGGTAGCTGAATTGCATTCATAATTTCTCCACAAGTTCCATTCTGTCATGAACTGTAACAACCACAGAGATGATGACAAGCAGAAGAGATCAGGGGCCCAAAGTCCGCCTGACACACTGTATCACTAATTTTAGGGTTTTATATGTAAGAATATTATATAATAGATATATTTTCTATCTGGACTAGGATAAGTGATGGTGAAACCCAGAAAGATATAGTCATGTCTAATTTAGGGACGAGGAAGAATTAAAGGGAGTATGCAATAGCATCAAGAATAAGGAGAATGAACACATTTGGGATGTGTAGCTGAAAGCATAAAGGTGAAGATTGATGTTGGCAATTGGTGGAGAGACTTTATTGCATGTTACAATTTGCTAAGAGCGAAGAGAATGTTCATAGTAACTCCATTATTAAGACGTTTAAACATGGTGATAACTTTATGAGTCCTCTATAATATAGGGGATTATCATCCACAAAGTACTTTAGTTTGTCCAATACTATGCAGTCATAAAGTACTATAGCAACTAAAGTAAATGCATATGAGTGTCTAACTTGCATTTTGGCCCTGTAAGTGAATTAAGGGCACAGGAAGTACAGGCATAAAGGAACTGATTGGTAATAACTGATGACAAATCAATAAACAGGACCAGGAGTGTTTCCTAAAATTATTCTGTTAATGAATAAAGTCCGTCAATATGATGCTTTTATCTTAGCCATATCTCATTGAGATTTTTAAAGCTTGGGGAAGAACTAAAAATAAAATAGTAGAAAAGAGCCAGGAAATTAGAAAGGGGCCCATGTAACTGGAAGAAAATAAAAGGCTTTAGTGGAAGGCACGAGGAAGAATGAAAGAGGGAATGCTAGGGGTGGGTAATTGCAGGCAGTTGGGGAACAGAGAGATGAACTAGGTGTAGGGTTGGGGAGAATCAGTCAAAATGGTTTATGAAAACTCTATATGGAAACCTATTACTCTTTGGAATAATTTAAGAAATAAAAACAAAGTAGGGAAACCAAATATCTCAGAAAGAGCAAACAGAGAAGAGATTCTGTAGTTGAGTAAGCGTTAAACCTGGTTAGACTCAGCAATGTTTAACACAGCCTGTGCTTACATAACAAGGTAAGACTGCCTGTATGTATTGCAATCATGCAGATGTGGATACAGTCTTGAGAGATTTAAAACACACTTGGTTAGATAAAGCTCTTTTTAGGCAGAGAGGGATAGCTATCCAAGTAAGTGTGTTTTCCTTTCCTCAGAAATAGAGCCTGGTAGGAGACTATCCTCAAATCCCCCACATGCAAATAGGGACTAGAGATGAGTTTATGATAGTGCACTGAAGGAAAACATTTTTTTCATGAATTAAGGCTAGATGTGTGCCCTTTATCCATAATCCCATACTACCCCCACTGCTGGTACAAGGAACAATGGATGCTCTTAAGATGAAAGAGCCTGTATTTTTGTGTTGTTGTGCGAAGAAAACTGTCAAGGACTAGGAATACACATATTAGACTGTCGCCTTTCAATATGGATACGCATTGTTCTGCAGGATAAATGTGGCAATGTATGGAAATTTTTTAATCCTAATTGAGGGTAGATGATGGGTGGAGTCCAGTGATGGACCCAGCAAAGGGTCAATAAACAGAGCCAAAGTTACAAAGTTAGACTGGGCAGTGGTGCCACACGCTAATCTCAGCAACCGGGAGGCAGAGGCAGGCAGACCGCTGTGAGTTCAAGGCCAGTCTGGTCTACAAAGCGAGTCTAGGACAGCCAAGGCTACACAGAGAGTCCCTGTCTCAAAAAACCAAAAAAAGAAGAAGAAGAAGAAGAAGAAGAAGAAGAAGAAGAAGAAGAAGAAGAAGAAGAAGAAGAAGAAGAAGAAGAAGAAGGAAACTCCTTTAGAATGTTAAATGAGAAACCTTGCATAAATGTGCTGAAATTGTGCATGTTGACAGAAGTACAAGCCTATATAACGTCTATAAGATTTCCTTGCATCTTTCCTCCATGGACCATTCTTCAGGAGAAACAAACTACATGATTGATATTCTACAGACTATGATAATACGTACAGTGGTTGACAAAAATGTGCTGGTTCTATCTCCTGGGAATTTCCGATTTAATTCCTGTTGACATTTTCACATCACTATCCTATTCAGGCATATATTTTCTTTTATGAACTGTTAGAACAGTTTCCTAAAAAAATCTCATGCTTTTGTTGACCTGGTTACAGTTGCAACATTATGCGATGTCAGAACAAAATTTTGAACTCAAGGTTCTCTTTCTAAATTATTTATATTTATTTTCAAAAGATTGAAAGGTACTTTAGTTGCATGAAAAACTTTACACTAGAAGAGTAAATAAGATAGTTTTTCAAATTATAATTTTGAAAAAATAAAAAGCTTTACCTCACCTTTAAAGTACAAAATATACAATATAAAAGTTGAGATTTTTCTCTATTTACTATAGTATGTAGAATGTGTCAAATATATATCAATTTGTAATAAACTATTAGAGACAAAGAAATATGCCTTTTTTAAAAGCTCACATATATATCTTCTCACCAAAACTATATACTGTATCAAGGCTACTGTTTTTCACAGAACCTTGCTGAGAGTTTTCTGCAGTGCACTGGGGAAGCAGGGAAACAACTCAAGGGCATAAGCACTGTCTTTCTACTTAAACCTTCTATGTGCAGACCTACATACAATACGGAGACTTACACTTGCTCTTCTGTGTGTTCTCCTGTTGTTATTCAGTCTTCTAACTATATTTACTAAGAGATGATCCTTTGCATTCTGTTCAGCTTATTACAACTTGATTCTTATTTCAAGCTGGTTGCCAAACATGAGTTTAGTTTAAAAACTTGTGAGGGCACAAGTGACACAAAGCAGAGACAGAGCCTCCCATGCACCTTGGTAGGGGACTTGCTTGTGCAAATTCGACCTCACTACCAAATGCCCCGGCTTTGCTCTGAAAACTTCCTTGAGGTATCTGATATGCAATAATAATAGTAATCTCTGATTCGTTCATGTGTTTAATTCTTCTCATAGAGTTATTCATTCCAACAAATACTCATTAAACATCCAGCACTGTGCTGGGACCCATCATGTTATACCTTAAACTCCATTTCTTATTTCTGTTACACCTCCAAAGAGACTAAATTCCCTAAGAGACTGGATACAGATTACTCCTGTAAATGTTTTTCCATCAGGTCCCAGACCTGAAGGCAACAAGCACTTAGTGGATATAGAAATACTTGCTGCTTCACACCAGAGCCAGAGCTCTCAGTTCCTGTTCCACAAAGGCTTTCCTGAACACCCACTGGCTCAAGGATATGCTTTGCAATACATACACATGTTCAAAACTTAATCGGTTGGCTTCTATGATCCACTTATAGCACTGAAAAGCTCCACTCACTATTAAGACAGAGTGCACAAAGGAAAACCCACAGTATGCGCAAAGCTAATATATAATTTGCTATACTCAGAGAATAACTTCAATCTTGTAACACACGTATAATAATTATACAGTAAGAAGGTTTGCTAATGAAGAGGAGTAAAAAGCCCATAATGATTAAAAACCACATCTACCAAATGAGTTTAGGGGATTAAGAATGCTAACTGTTTATATTATAAAGAATTTGTATTAGTTAATACAGTATCTCACGCAGCCCCTTAAACATCTTGATTATGTGAAATAAACAAACAAATCAAAAGGCTTATGTGGTTACAACCATTAAAATTTCATAGTGGGAAGCAAATATTCCCAATAAGTGCTATTTATGCAAAGTGCTTAGTAGGAATTTTCTTTGTTTCCTTGGGCCGTTTGCTAGCGAAGGTACCCTTCTGTGTGTTGGAGTTCAGCTTGAGATCCTGTTCCCCATCTTAAGAAGGCTTCTTTTTCAGGTCAAACCCTCTTACTGCCATCAAGAGTCTTTTCATCCTTTCTAATAAATGTCAGAAAGTATTTTTAAGGGAAACTGAATTGGGGTTTCCTGTCAAACTCTTGTCCTCTAGGGAAGGGAAGAGCTAGTGAAGGCACACCATCCTACTAGAGTGTACTACAGACATCTAGAGTCTTGTCAGGAAGAACTCATAGAGAGAGCAAGTGTCCTCACCCACATGGAGGCCTTTCCTTCACTTCCCCAACTGCTCACATGCCAGCATCTATTGTTACCTGGAGATAATAACTTTAATTTTGTGCTGAAATGAAGAAGACTTTGAGGGAGGATCGAGCATTGAGCTTTGGATGATGCTGGGGAGAAGGAGATAGCAGTCATTTCTCTGTATCTGAGAGATAGAGCTATTAGCGACTGAGTCTAGTGACTACTGTCATATTTGCTTATTGTTAGAAATTGAGACAATGATTGAAAAGTAGCCAAACGATAGAAAAAATATTCTCTCAAGTAACATTAAAATCAAAACATATACATTAATGCTCATTAGTCTGTATATCTTCTTGCAATTTACAGATTTAATGGAAATCTCTTGTCAGTAAATAAGAGAAGTCACCAAACAGCAATAAAACATATCTTACGATGTTACTTCATGTTAATATTAACATATTAATACATTATAAGAATTCTGTGGTAGTTATATTCTCAAAGACTATAGGTGTATAAGAATGAGACCATGACAAACTATCTTCTAAGTGCTCAGGTTGATAGGTAAGTGCTGCTCCCAGCCATCTTCAGAGAAGTGTCTTGTTGCAGAACATGATGGTTGGAGTAGAAACTCATAACTGGTCAAAGTACTGAAAACAAGTAAGGGCAGACTAGTCATCCTACAATGGACATCTATATTCCCTCTCCAAGGTTCAAGAACATTTCAGAAGAGGGGTTAGGGAAGGATGTAAGAGGTATCAAATGGGAAGAAGTGTAGCAAAAAGTTATCTCCTGGAAATCACTTGGCTGTTTAGCTCATAAGCTCAGTGAGGCTGTAAAGTTCATGACAAGTTGTATAGGACCTGTACAAGATTTGGTACATTGACCAATGTTGCCAGTGTCCTATGAAATAATCTCCCACCCATGCTACAGCAACTCTGATAAAACTCAGTGGCTTGCACACAGGAAGGAGATAGGGAGGTGTGTGTGTGTGTGTGTGTGTGTGTGTGTGTGTGTGTGTGTGTGTGTCTTGTTGGAAAAAAGTTTGAGCTGGAGAGGAATGGAAATGAGAGAAGGGAAGGGGGTGAAATGGTTAAAACTCGTTATAGGCATCTATGAAACTCAACAATTTTGAAATGGAAGAAAACAACACCAAAGTCCAATCACATCCACAAAAGAATCAAATACATGAGATGCATTCATTGTGCATTGTTTCCTTTAGGAACCACAACAGTTGAAGTCTTTTGTGCATATTAAGTGAAGCATTAAACAATGAGAGTTGTACTCTTTTAAGAAATAAAGATAACTGAGAGGACAGGATGAGGTCTGAAAATACCAGACTTCATTTCCTTGTGAACTTAAGAAGAGTAACAATAAGGTAAAAGCAAAGCCTTTTAAGTGCCTAACACTCCATTCAGTACTTGCACACACATCTCTAATCCCATTTCACAGAGAGAGGACACCAGCAGTGATCTCGTCATATACCTGAGACCCCCCAGCTTCAGCCAAAGCACTCAGAAGACACCCAACCTGTTTCACACTATGGTTTCTACTTTCCCAACTCTGATCAATACACAAAAATTCCTTCTAGAACTTAATGACGAATGCAGAGACATAAGTTAAAACTAATTAAATGACTACTAAAAATCCTTACTAATTCTTGTTAATGGGGAAGTGACTAAGAGCAGATCACCAATTTGATAAACTAGCAAATGAACAGAAGAAGTGATAAACCCCTCAGTTAATGTGTGGCATAATGAAAATGCAAATGAGTTGGAGAGTTGGACCTGTTTGTGGAGCTCATCAAGTCTGTGAGGTGGGAACTGGCTGCATGTCTCTGCCTTAAAAATCCTTCCCCATAGTTAGTGTGAGTACACTGCTGAACAGGCCATGATACCGCATGATCTGTGATCTATAGTAATGCACTTCCAAAAGAATATTAAGATAAGCAGGGGATAGTTCAATACTGAGAAGAAATATAACAACATTTGTCATATTTTATATTGCAGAGTACTCTAAAACTAGGACACATTCTCCAACAGTGAGGAAACATTCAATATTGGTCAGACTCAGAAGCACCATAGAATTGATAGAAATGCTTTTGCCCTAGAAAAAACAATGACTGAGGTAGAAAATAGCATAAAACAATGTGCTTTTCTGGGTAGAAACATAATGCTATTTTTTTTCATAGAAATTTAAACAGTTACAAATCATCTCCCTATATTTTCTAGGCTCCCTTTTTATTACCTTATATTCAGTTTATATCATTACTTACTGGGTGGGAGAGGGTCAACTCTTTGTAGTCTCCTGTTCCTTGCTGGGGTTTAGGGCAGGCAGGCCTTTCTCCTAAGGCTACCATTTGGAAAAACTTGAAACCTATTTGCCATGCACAGATAGATTGATTCACTCTTCCATCCTCTCAGTGCCAAACTCTTGAGGAAACTCTCCTAGAGGCCAGGTGAGGAAAGAGCTAATGGCAGCACACCTTCCTACCAGAGTCCACCTGCAGACATCTAGAAGATCAGTGTAAGGAAGGAGAACTTCCCTGCCCATGTGTTACTTACTCATTTTTTCCCTTCCCCAACTGCTCATATGCCAGACCCATTGCTACCTGGAGTCTCTGCCTTTTTTTCCCATGAAGATTAGAAAGACTCTGAGGAAGGATGAAGCATTAAGCTCTGGCTGATGCTGGGAAAGGTTCATAGTAGTCATTTCTAGGTACCTGAGAGACCTCAAGGTACCCGAGAGACTTCACTGTTTAACCAGACACAATTGCATGTTGGAGGTGGGAGGAGATGGCTGAATCACGGAGAAGTATATAACCAGATTCCTTGAGCAAAGCTGTTGGATGCAGTAGATGCTAGGCTGCCTTTCTTGATCAGCTATGGCAAAACTCCTCAATTTTTTTCTTATGTTTATTATGTTTTTTAGAGTTTCATAGACAAGAACTTGACTTATGTCATTTATACCTCACACCCTCCCCCTGAATTTCTAATACACTCTTTACTCATTTCATCATCTGTTCCACATGTTTCCCTAGGAACTTTCTTAATCCAATAGAAACTTAGAAAGTACTAACAATTAACTGATGACTAGTCACCCTTCTGTGTGTGTTATTTTGTAGGAACAGGCTATGGAAAGCCATGCAGCTAAGCCATTACTCCGTAGTACATAGCAGCAACTTTTCTCGATTATTTTTGAATTCTACTTGATGATGTGCTTGATGAACTCTTTGCCACAAACTCAGTTATTAGCCTATCCACAGATGATGAAGCCAAGGCTAGGTTGGCTTTGTGTCAGACAAGTATGAGTTCAGACCCCAGGAATCTGGCATGAACCAGTGTTGTGAGCAACGAGCCCGTGTGATCTGCTGCTGATGACAGGTACCTCTTCAGCACCGTTCACTGTCCCCATTTAAAACACAGCCCCATGACACCAGGTAGGTAAGCCTTTATTTGCATGAGACTGTCCTGTCCTTATAGATTGCCATCCGTTCAAGTTCCATCTCCCTTAGGGATATGTCTTATCTTTAAGATTCAGTTTATAAAGAGGATTTTCTATTCATGAACTTTTAAACAATATTAATTACTCCTGCTATTTTCATCTCCTATATATTTTCTTCTTATATGGGCTTTTGTTTGTGTAAAAATCTTCATTTCTTGCAAGTTTAAGACTTTCTTAGGCATATCAATAATACTTCATTGCTCATTGTTTCACTTAAAGTCTATCACATTTCTTCAGTGAACTAATTGATTATTTGAAATAATATTTGGATAGAACTAAGAAATCCTGAAATGCTTGTGGGGAGGGTGCTAAAGGCTGGATCCGTGGCTTACACATACTATATAAGCACTCTTTACTCAGTTATACACCCATTCTTCTGATACGTTCTTTTTTTTTTTTTTTAAAAAAAATCCTTGTCCACTTTATTTATTTATTTTTATTTAAGTAATTTATTCATATTACATCTCAATTATTATTCCATCACTTGTATCTTCCCATTCCCCATTCCCTCTGGTAACCTATCACCTTCAGCTAGGTCTGTGGCAGCAGGGACCTCCTCCCCCATCATGACCACAGCCTATCAGTTCTCATGCTGGTAGCCTGATTACTTTTCCTCTGAGTGACACCAGGCCTCACCACTAAGGGAAAGTGGCCAAATAGGGGGCACTAGAGTTTCATGTCAGAGTCAGTCCCTGCTCTCCACACAGCTGTGGAGAATGTGCTGTCCATTGTCTAGGTCTGATGTGTTCTTTATACATTCTGTTGTTCCTAGGTACATAACAAAGTATGATGTTATATGTGCTACCACTGAATCAAGCTCAAAGTGTTCTTAACATTGAAGGATGTGTATTCGACAGGCAGAATGGAAGGCTCACAGAGTAGGAGCATTTCAGTAAGTTTTGTTCTGAACATAAACCACATGTTATCACCTTGAGATTAAAGAATAAGATTCTACAATAGTAAAGAAAAATAAGCACAGACAGGAAACGTAAGCAACAGTTGGAAAAACAAGTCCTTTGTGACTACGTGTGGAGCCTAGGGAGAGAGAAGCACCGTAGACACGAATGAGCCAGCCAGTCATGGGACCTCACATCTGTATCAGCCTCAGGAGGACAAAGCACTGAAATAAGCATAAGCTCAAAACCATCCTGGAGTGTACAGTTAGTTTCACTCTCAAAAAGCATAAAGCAACCCGAGTACCAGGCATTGGAAATTACAGAGAACTGAACATTTCCATGTTCATGGCCTCCAAGTCATTTGCCTCTTTTCATCAGTGGGACTTAAACAAATAGAGCTATTTATCCCTTACTTTGTGGTCTTATAAGTAATAAGCCTCTTGGGGTCACATACCTCCACTCTATATATTTACTACATATTTCCTATTAGCCAGTTTTGTACCACACACAATTGGTGCTTTAAAAAATGGATGCTGGGTGAATAAAGTTTTGTTTTCCTATCCAACATCTGGCATGACTACAAGGTATTATGGTGCTCTTATCTAAAGTAGAATGGTAATCATTTTATGGTAGGTTTCTCCCAGGCCCTGGATACATCTTCTGATGGCTATGAAATTGTGGACTCTTATTTCCTTCATCTTCCTTACTATCCCTTATCTCCTCACCTGCTTCAGATTTGACTGACCCTATTTGGTAACATTTTCCATAATTCTCTCTTTACTTTTAAGTCAGAGACGACCTGTTTTAATTACATTGCTCATAGACTCATGGTTCAATGGGATTCGGGGGACCAATTGTTTTTTAAGCACATTAGCCTTGACTCATTCATCTTGCATCTCATTGGCACTTTCTCAATTGTTAGTTATTACCTATAGGGATCCAGATTTTAATCTGTTGTATTCTTAACTCTATATTGCCACTTTATATGTGGCTCATGCCAACCAATTTGGGGATAAATAATTCCAAGTGGTTGTCAGATTCGACACACCCAGATTTCTAAACTGAAGCACCACATTCAGATCCAGTAAAATATTCGAAGGAGAAGGAAATTGATTAGACACTGGATGTTTGAGACACTCATCATTTTAACAGAGCATAATTTTGTGAGATCAAAATAAAAATTTAGTAACACAAGTAACGTAATAACCTATTGTAGAGGCCTACCACTATTTCAGTGTATGCCTGCCTCCTACTGTAATTATGTCATGGCTGGCTAGTATAGCATGATTCAAGGACAAATGTCTTGACTTCAGGATCAGAATACCTGAGCTCAACTCTGACTCAATGTTTTATGATCAGTGAACCTTGTATGTAGTCTTAAATTTTCTGGAACTCAGTTTTTTTTTTTTTATCTTAAATGAGGATGATGGTTCTCACTCAATTACAAAGTTTTAGTGAGGCTCGAGTGAGTTATCTAAGGGGTAGGGATTCCCAGTTTGCACAATTCCTGCCATATCATATGTTCTCTATTCTCTACAGATGCCAAGGATTGCAACTATAGTCTGGTAAGCACTCAGATATCCATGAGACAAAAATGAGCAAATACTAAAGAAAGGGCTCAGATAAAACTCTCTGGCCATACTGACTTTCGAATGACTTTTTAATGGAAAAGGTATAAGTCAGAGAAAGTGATGCTGCTAGGTATTCTTGCAATAAAAAAAAAAACTACACAAACACAGAGAAGGAAAATCAATGGAGGATTTAAAATGTTCTTTCTGCTTTGACATCTAACCTCCAGCTTCCAAATTTTTGCCACAGTCACAGTATAGCCACCTTTAATTAGGAGATGATCCCACATTTTTTTTTCTCTATCCATCTGGCCCAGTGAGTTCACAAGGATGCAAGTCAATCATGTTAGCATTTTTTGACCAGGAGACCTTCATTAAACGTCAACAAGCAGCCAGATTCATAAGGTGAATGACGATGATAATGTAGAATGGAAGAAATGGAAAGTGGATACTATGGATGGGAAAGCTGATGTGGACTGGAACATTTCACATGTTACATGCCCAAGGCTACAGGAAGAGCTGGTGCCTGGCTGGCTCAGCATGAGGATCTGAATATGTCTTGTAACAAGCCTTTCTAGTGACTGACATGCACATCACAACTGGTGATGCTCTGGATGCTCTGCTCTATACCAGGGTTACATGATGTTGGAAAACTAGGCACATGCAGATTCCGCATGTTTGGAATTCACATCCTGCATTCCATATACTCTCCAGGAGTGCTGATGCCTCTGGGTTGAGCATTCTGGTTTGCACAAGGAGAGTTTTGGGCCCAAGCTCTCCTGGGTTTTATTACGTATGGGCTCCTCTTAGGTTCTTGACTTCGACCATGTTAATTACTTTTTTCCAGTATCAGGATTTTATTTTACATCATAAAATAAGGATATAGCTAATATAATGTCTGTCTTACTCAGGACTTTTCCTGTAATAAAAGCACAGCTTGGGAAGGAAAGGATTTATTTCATCTTAAAATTTATAGGTCACACTCCATCGCTGTGGGAATCAGAGCAGGGACTCAAGACAGAAACCTAAAGGCAGGAACTGAAACAGTGGCCATGGAGGAATGCTGCTTATTGGCTTGCTCCCCATGGCTTGCTCAGGGCAGTTTTTAAAGCTATACCCCAGGACTATATGCCCAGGAGTGGCACCATTCATAATGGGCCTGCATTGTTCACATCAATTACTAACTATTGAAATGTCTGACAGACTTGCTTATAGATCACATGAAGACATATTATCATATAGAGTATCTCTCTCCAGATGACTCTAGCTTGTGCCAAGTTGACATAAAATCTAAGCAGAATAGTATCTAACTAAATACCATGTGAGGTCTAAACTAAATAATACATGTAAAACAGCATCCATAGTGATCAAGCACTAAGCAACACAAGAAGAGCATCCTATGATTTTAGTAGGACTTATTCACCACAGCAATTTATTTTAAGGCATTAGTATCCATGGCACATACAGGCCCTCATCTCAAGCCTGGTGAGTTATGTTGTTGTAGTCACTGAACTCACAAAAAGGAGGTAATTAGCTTATTTTGTGGCAGTAGCTGCACTCAGAAGCATGAACCTATCACAGTATGAGAACAAGCTTGTTCAGTCATTACTGCTTATGAGTAAGAATGAAATGCTCTATGCTAATAAATTAATAGAGACTGGTCCAGTGGGTAACCTCAAAGCATCACTGGTACCTTGTCTGCTTTCAATCTTTTATCTCTCTCTTTCACAACAATTAATTATTGTTTGTTTATTACCTTTCTCTCTCAACATGAATTTAAATTCTTAAGGTGAAGACAGTGAATGTTTCTGCTTCATTTATCACTGCATTTTGCCTGCTGTTTGACAGGTGACATATCACTAATAAATAGTTGTTTATAAATGTATTAAGTAAATTGATGAATATATACATATACATGTACATATATATATATATATATATATATATATCTCATTCATTTATTTTAAAATGCATTGAATCTCTGTGATTAAATCTATGTGATTTTTTTCTGGGCATGTTCTGGGTTCTGGGGATTTAGAATGAATAAAACATAGTCTGTGTTCAAGAAGTTCATGGTCAAATCCAAGGGCAGATACATGGACACAGAACTGAATACAAGATCAGCTCTGGTCAGGCAGAAGGCCCAGGAAAGAGCTCAAAGAAGGGAGAAGGGTGGGCACAGAAATTTCCAGTAAAAGCAATAACTCATGCTATTCCAGAAATTTGAAAAAATGAGACAAGCAAGAAACAGTAGATGTGCACTGAGGACCGGGCAAAGGCAAGGTGCTGTGTTCCCCACAGCAGGTAACCATTATAGAGAAAGGGTAAGATCTGGAAAGATGCAATTGAAAAGAACAAAGCTCCTTATAAGGGAAACTGATAATACTGTACAGGAAATGACTATAGCAAGGCTTGCTAATAACCTCACTTTCTTTTCCCTCTGTTTATCTGAAGTTATTACTCCATTAAAAATGTCAAGGCATATCTTTTCTTGGGTAAAATCACATGACTTTACCAAACAGCAAGTAAATAATTTATTGTGTGGAAAGTATGAAAGTATCTTTAAAGGTCTACAGGACAGACTTAATACTTCCTCTTGCCTGAAATGTAATGTGATAATGTGATAATGTAACGGTTGGAGGTACAGCAGCCACTTGAATCATGGCAGAAAATAAAATGGGTGGCCTTACACTTAGAAGCATTAAGGCAAAATCATTCTAGATCTCATAACCTGTGCCACACTATAACATCCATTTTCCCTTCACAATTTTTATCTCTCTTATTTGTGTATCCATTGAGCCTATTTCTTAGTGATTCAATCATAAGTCTGGAAGAATTTCTAGAATAATGTGGTATATGAAGTAGATTCTGGAGGAAATGCAGAAGATAATCAGGTAAAAATTAAGTGATAAGGCACCAGAGAAAACTAGCAAGTCCAGAGCAATGAAAAATAGAGTGAATTCAGGAAACAACTACCCAGTAGGAGTCCAGTGTAGGGGAGTCCAGAAGAAAGGGCTTGGACAAG
>OU015752.1:108247744-108281048 GCA_907169655.1 Acomys percivali | reverse complement strand
TTTCCAACCTCTCTTCAACATTACAGGATTTGTCAAAATGGCCCCGAGAAGCTGCTGTCCCCTTTAGAGGGCCACATGCTTTTTATGCTCCACAGACCACAGTTTCATTTGTGCCTGGGATTTGCTTGGTGCCCTCAGACTTGTGTGTGTGTAGGGGGGGGAATGTGTGTCTAAGTCTGGGAACATTTGCTGAGTAGCAAGGACCGGCTTTGTGCCAATTCTAAGAACTTCATATGCTTCACTCACATAAAGGCCACACATCTGTTCTTGTCATTTATCCTACCAGCCTTTCTTCCCTACTCTACACCTTCTGTCTGCAGAGAGATGTGGCTGTCTTTGTGAGCCTTGGTCACCATCACCCACCCATCAATCAGCTCAAAGAACTCACAGATATCCATGATGGCAACTATTTTCCCACCTTGAGTCTATTACCAGTCCCTAGAGCTGGAATCTGTCCTCAAATTGTTGGCCATTATAATGATTATGTCACAGTGTCCTGGGCTCTTAGTCGACCCCATCATTTCATCCTCAATGGTGGTCTTATTGCTTCATATTCTACATCTTCATAAATCTGTATATTTAACTACATGGAAACTTCATCTGTAAAAATTTTCCCTCCAGGTCTTACTAGGAGCCCCAAAGGATCTAGTGAATATTTATTGACCAATTGCGTTTCAGGTAATGCAATAGAAATTGATCGGAATGATGGCTAGAAACACAATGATGTTTGCTATGTCTGCTACTATCAATGCAATCACTTTCCATGGAACCACCTAGCACACAGACAATATCGTAACAGACTCATCTATGTTTTTTTCCTCTCATGACTGTCCACTCTACAAAACACAAACAAAAGAGAGAAATATTTATATTACTAAGCCAAGGTTCAGGAAACAACAAAACAACATTCGTGAAACTACGCATATCATTTTATCGGATTATCTAGCTTGAATAGAACTAATCACACAGTGATTGTTAAGTGCAGCTAACTGAGTACTACCAGACTTTTAAAATAAAGTCTTAATAAAAATTTTACTTACATAAGGAATAGTGTCCAAAGTGTCTGTGTTGACAATTATAGGTGCAGGGCTAGCCTAAAGAAAAGAAGCAGAAAAAATTATTAAGTAACCAATAATCTATTCAGAGACCAATTCTGTTCACCTATTTAACAAAGATCCCCACAAGCATTTCTTGAGGTCTGGTACACATCCTGAGCAGTGTTGGAGGCTGAAATAAAAAGGCTGAGTTTCCACACTTTCCCTCACTTCAAGTACCTATTTGCAATGCTTACTAAAGTACATTAAGCATTCGTAGAAATCACATCAATTTTCTCTTAAATTGTACACAAAAACATAGGGTTTGTGCTGCATAAGAGGTAAGGATTTCAATTGAATTGATTAATGTTAAAACATGTGCCATTTCCTTATAAAATGAGCTTGCAGAAGAAATGTAATTTTTCTCTCAAGTAAGTGCAATCAAATATCAGCTGCTATTTAAACCAGTGCATAACAGAATGCTTACCTGATGCAGTAAAGGTTCATTTACAAATATTTATTTAATACATTTACATCATCTGTTTACATTTATGTATCTACAATCGTGAACATTAGACAATGTTTAAAAATTGGAGAGGACAATTTATATATGGTAAGCTTCCTCAAAAAAAAAAAAAACAAAAAAAAAAAACCCTATTAGTACAGTTTCCAGTAATTCCTTTTAAAGTTGAATGGAAACCTATGGAAGACTGATGCAAGAGTACCATAGGCCTAGGCATTAGAAAATGAGAGCTGGAATCTATTTGCCTCACCAGTCTGACTTCATGAATATTGAGTAGATCTATTTTTATTTTCATGTTTCTAGAATTTTTACATCAATCTTTCCTCCATTCCCCCAAAGGATCTTTAATCTCCATCCCGAATTACACATTTCATTTCGATAGGGGGACATACTCTCATCTTGAGTAACTGAGAGCTGTCCTATGCAATGCAGTGGCTGGGCAAGTTCTCAACTTTGGGGACATTTCATTAGCTGTGCACTCTGGAGTCAACAGAGTTAACAGCATTTTAATGTCAGTCTGTGCCACTGGAATCCTAATCAAAAGCCTAACCTCATTCTATTAGATTTTATATGGTAAAATTCTGTTTCTTAACTCAAAGACCAGAAATAATGAACGTAAACTTGATATGTTCAAACATAAACATACATATTTACATAGAAGTCAACTGGATATTCATGGTACATTATTAATTATCAATAAGTACCTTGTAGGTGAAAAGAAACTTCAGAGAAAGGTAGACCACATATATCCAAACCTAAAAATATTGTGTATAAAGAGAATTTTTGATATGGGGAACAACTTTTGTGTCAGAAGACATGGATTCAAAGTTGCTGTAGCAACTTCTCAAATAAATGCTTTGGGGTCTGGTCAACTCCTTAAGGTTGTAGCCCTGTGGTCAGAATTTCTCGTTCATTTACCTCTGTGGAATGGAAATAACAGTGATCATGTGTGAAAATGTTAAAGATTAAATGAGGATATGAATTTGCATTCACCTTAGAAACTACATTTCAGGATTAACGCTAAATATTCCCAAGTGTTCCTAATGCTAAACTACTACAAATACACATTCACACATATATGATGGTTACTAATCTATTCAGATTTCAGAGATCGCAGAGCTATGCTAGTTTGTAGTAATAACAATGTCACTGGTGTATGTGTGTGTGTGTGTGTGTGTGTGTGTGTGTGTGTGTGTATGAATACAGAGAACACATTCTCATTTAATTGCCAGAAAACTATACCAACTATATATTAATATCACTATACCAATGTAAAGATGAGAAAATTGAAGTTCAGGAAAAATGAGAATTAAAATGTAAATATTTTCTGGGGTATCAAAATTCACAATTTTCTTGCTGAGCAGCTACTGAATCCTAGCACTTTGGATCTATCACAAGGCATCTAAAATTCTCTGCTAGAGAGGCAAAGCAAAGACCACTTTGGAAGAAAAGAAGTGTCAGGGTACTGCAGATTAGATATTGAAAGCAATCTGATGAAGTATCTATCAGCCATCAATCTATCATCTATTATACATCAATATATATTATACTATATTATATTTCTAGTTTGATGATGACTCATCTATATGTTTGATTTTGTTCCTATGATCCACAAAACGATCTGTGTCTCCTATCTTTAAGTTGACAGCTGACTATATATCATAGCTCGTCTTCGTTATCAAGCATAGCACTGATCATTGCATTTGAATTGAATTGATCTGGGGATTTTATTTAATCTTTATTCTATCTTATAGGTTATATTTTATGTTATATGGATAAATTTAAGATCCCATTTCCTATGCAGTGCTATCTATAACTTTCTGTTTGTGCTATTTTCCATTTCCCATATGTAAATTTGATCTTTGCAATAGGATTCTATATTTAAAAATCAACAGAGATTATATACTTCTCTATATTTCTCTATATAAATTGTATATAGAGAAGAGCACATGAATTTTAGTATAGTATTAGTTGTGTTGTGCTGGGTATCAAACAGTGGCTTTGCCCAAAGATATGTTCTCTTCCATTAGTTTAGCTCTCAGCCCAATTTAGGATGTACTGATTCAATGTAACTGTAAAGTACAGATAAGGGCTCCAAAAAAAAGCATTAATATCTTTATAAGTTTTACCAAACACTTTGAAGATACTCAACTGCCCCCGTGCAAATATCTGAGTTACTCACATAACCCTTGTTCTTCTGTTTCCCTGTTGACTTTTGCGAGGGTCAGAAGCCAGACTTAGATTAATCTTGTTGGGCTTTTGAGTTTTAGAAATCAGTTCCCTGGTTGCTTTGATGGTTCTGTCTCAGTTTCTTCTCCGCTGCCCCACATACCCACCCTGGTTTTGTAGTAGATATCCTCTTTAATTGAACCCATTTGTTAAACGGCTGACTCCCACCCCAGCCTTCCTCTCACATGCTTACTTCCATTCACTGGAAAGAGACTCATGACAAATCTGGAGAGAGACAAATAATTTCCTTTTCATCAGAGGCTTTTAGGCTGGTGTTTATGTAAATCTATGCAGGCATTTTTGAAACTTTGAAGGACTAAGAAATGTAGCCTTTCCTGGTGATCCAAATAGTAAAGGGCGCGTGGTTTCCCCTTTCCCTTACATTCTCCTCCCTGTGGAGGAAGCCGGTTGTCAGCAGGAACAAATGAAGCCAATCACAAAGAAGCAAGATGCAGGTGGAGAGAACACTGCTAAAATTATGAAGTTATTCATGCACCCCAGCTTCCTTTCTGTCTCTGTGTTTCACAACCTACACAAGTATTCTGAGATTCACAGTGGCTACTTTGGTTTTGTCAGTAAAAGATAAGCTTCTGGGCTTGTTATTAAGAGAAGCTTTCATAAGGAAGTCAACATACGGCGGGCACCCTGCAGAGTTCACGGTAGTCTTAGGGTTATCACGGCTGTGATAAAACACCACCACCAAGGCAACTTGGGGGAGGAAAGGACTCATTTGGCTTACACTTCCACATCCCTGTTCATCACTGAAGGAAGTCAGGACAGGAACTGAAGCGGAGCAAGAACCTGGAGGCAGGAGTTGATGCAGAAGTCATGGAGGAATGCTGCTTAATGGCTTGGTCTTCATGCCTTTTCCAGCCTTTCTTATAGAAATC
This sequence comes from Acomys percivali, assembly GCA_907169655.1. Lineage (NCBI taxonomy): Eukaryota > Metazoa > Chordata > Mammalia > Rodentia > Muridae > Acomys > Acomys percivali. The sequence goes on along the minus strand of OU015752.1, from coordinate 108,276,372 downwards.
AAGACCACCAACCCAGGTGTGGCTCTACTCACAATAGGCTGGGTCCTCCAACATCAGTCACTAATTAAGAAAATGCCTTACACGCATGCCTACAGTCTGCTTTATGGAGGCATTTTCTCAATCAAAGCGTTCTCATCTCACTTCTGGATGTTGCTAATTGCCGTGTTCTGTGAAACATTTCTGATATAAGTAAGCAGGTTGTTTCAGACCACCTACAGAGAAGAAGTCTCGTCAAACAGTTATTAGTAGGGAGTACAGTGTCTGAGCATTACAGTGCATACTGTGGAGCTCATGCCCCCATGTGAGTGCAGGGTAGACACCGTCAAAGGCTGAACCCAGGCCCATTTCTAGAACTTCAAGAAGCAACAACTGAGAACAGAAAAGCTAACTAGTTCCTCAACCAGACTCCATTCCACAAACAGTAAAACTATCAGTGTAAAAAAAATGCACAACGCTAATGGGTCAAGTTAAGGAGGAGCCAAAATATGACAAGTATAGTACATAGGCAGATGTTAGGGTTTGGCATCTTGACAGCCTTCTCAGACTTTCAGGATGAGGCTCCTGAGTAAGCACTCACAAAGGCATAGTCTTTAAAATGAGAGAGAGAAAGAGGGGGGTGGAGAAAGAGAGAGACAGAGACAAAAGAGAGACAAAGACAGCAGAGAGACAAAATCAGTGAAAGTTTTAAACCTTTGAACCTCAAGTTACCTAATTGCTGGCTTTCACTGGCTGCTACTAGATACCCTGTTAGCCAACTACAAACAATGGAGAGGCTACCAGCAGGGTGAGCCTCAGATCAATGATAGTTTGACTCAAGCCAGGAAAGTAGCATATTTGGGATTAACATCCATGCATTCTGTCAGGGCTGAAATAAGACTCCAGTACTGAGATGCCAATGATTTATAACAAAACTGGCTATGTTTTCTGTTAGCTTTTCAGCAATCCTCTATTAATAAACTGCCTTAAATGGAAAAAAGAATGGCTGAAAAGATAAGTCTTTTCTCTTTTTCCAAAATTGTACTCTTTTTCTCTTTTGAATTTAAGATTTTCTCTTCCTTCTTATTCCCACAGTTTTCTGGGCTGGGTCCTCATATCTCTGGATTGTCTCAGGTTTCCATTCCCAGTTGAAGGAATTACTTCGAGCCTACAATTACCATCTTCCAAACCCACCAACCAGCCATATCTAGCTTCTGCTCCTTAAGAAAGGGGTGGCTAATAATTCATTAAGGGGTGGAACTCACTTCATATAAATTAGCTTATTGAATCACTGCTTATTACTATAAAAGAGGAACAATGATTTGTAATGTACAGGTGGGGAAACAAGAGGATTCTAAAGTGGAGACAAGGAATGTTTGTCTTTATTCTTAATTTTACAAATAGAGTAACAGGGAAAAAGAGACTTGATACCCTATGAGCATATACAGGGGGAGGTAATCCCTCTCAGGAACAGTCATAGGGGAGGGGAATAAGGGGAAAATGGGAGGGAGGGGAGAATGGGAGGATACAAGGGATGGGATAAGAATTGAGATGTAACAAGAATAAATTAATAAAATTAAAAAAAAATGGTATGCTTCAGATCGCACATTTGACTCAAAACTAGAACCGAGACTACAAGAATAACAAAATATCAATAATAGTATTAGAAGTATTAAGCCCCTGATGAGGTAGTATCATGAATCAGTGCCAATGATACTTTAAGATGAATTGATGCCCTTAATTTTTTGTAGTATTCAAAACTAATGATATTTTACTACTGAAAAGAAACAGAAGAGTAGAGAAGGGCAGGATGGGGAGGCAGGAGGCAGGAAGGGAAGACAGAGCAACGGAAGGGGAGGGGAGTGGCAGAGGGGACAGGAAGGGAGGGCAAGATGGAGTAAGGGAAAGGGGAGGTGGAAAAGGAAACCAGAAAGGAGAGACGTGTGGGTGGAGTGGAGGAGAAATGGAGAAGGAAAGGAAAGAAACCAAAGTTGATAGCTCATTTGCTTGAGGCCATAAATCTAAAAAGATCTAGGAGAAAATTTGATCCGTGTCTTTCTGGCACCAGAACCCAGGGTGCAAACAATTTCCTGATTGGTCTCTTGAATTTCAGATAAGCAAACTGAAATTATTCCTTTTCCCCTTTCCCTTTCCCTTTTCTTTTCTTTTCTTTTCTTTTCTTTTCTTTATTGGCCTGGAAAGATAAGGGTTTCTCTTTCATACTCTAAGGAGAAGTTTCTCTTTGTACTGACTGAGATTCCATTTCCCAATTCTCACAAGGTTTCTAGGTCCCCTAATCTACTGCAAACTTCTGCTTTAAAAAATGGGACAATGCTATTTTCTAGTTAACCTATTTCTCAAGAAGTAAGGTGGAAAAATAATGCATGTGAAGCCAAATAGAGGCCTATAAACGGAAGGTTATGTTATCACTGGATTTAGCTTTGCTTTTTAAAATATTGTCATCTCATGTTCCCTTCTCCACATTATCAACCAAATGAGTTCCATGCTATCCTTCCCAGATATAAGCCATCACTAATAACTTCACCAGTGGCTTCTTGTTACCTGATTTGTACCCAACATGCAGTGACTAGAGCATGCTCTTCACAGAAAAGAACATGAAGGCATGGAGAGTAGGTAAGAGAGCAGCATGAATGCTGAAGAATGCAGATCTTTGATGCCCTCCCTACCTCCAAACAATAACAACAACAACAACAACAACAACAACAACAACAACAACAACAAATCTACATAGCAACGTGCCTCCTTTACCAGCATCCTAGCTCAAAATAATAGAAGTCTGAATAGCAGATGCATGTTTTTCACTTGAACAAATTCAACTGTGAGCTCTTCTTGAGCCCTCTCACATTTGTTTGTTTGTTTGTTGGAGACAGGTTCTTAGTATATACACAAGGCTGTCCTGAAATTCATGATCCTCCAGCTTTATATTCCTGAATGTGTGTACAATGAATGTGCTTAATGATAAAACAGGACATTATTCTGTCCTAATGGATAAAATAATGGCGTGAAGTACCCTCTAGTGTTCAGCTGGAAACAGATGACAGACCTGTCAATCTTACTCCCCCAAAAAGTAACTCTTAGTTACTCATGTATATGCCAGGTTTTCTTACCCTGTAGAGACTGGCTGAGTAAACAAGTCTGTTCTAATCAACAAATTTTATCATCGTTACAACCACTAGTATTTCAGCCCAATGCAATTAACCAAAATACCTTGAATGTAACAGTCATATGATCCCCGATTGTTTCATAGTTCTTGCTGTATGTAATTTTCTACTTACATATAATAAGATAAATGTATATGCCAAAAATATAAATAAATAAAATTATAATTCCCATTGCCAGTTGATCCTCTAACACAAGGATGTCTGTGCTTTGGGTATACTTCAGTTATGGAGTATTTACTTACCATATATGAAACCCGGGCTTAGATTCCCCAGCACTACAAATTACATAACATAGAAGGAAATACAAAGCTTTGCAGCATATTGTTGATATTCTAAAGACTAAGTTAGTCATTTCATTCTCCCTGGTGCATATAGCATCGTGGAATCTGGAGATGAGACACAGAAAGGACAAGAGAATCAAATAGCTTTCTTTATGTGTCCACTAGATTCCATGCTGCTTGGATTAAACTGGCTGTGGAGACTCCAGACCCTGCACCGTCTCTTCACTCTTCAGAGTACTTAGTACATGAAACTAAAATAAATGACTCATGAAAAGTTGGTCTTCAGATCAATATAAAATCCAAGCTGATAATTATCTCAAACACCAGTGTCATGCTTCATATCATATATAAAGTGTTCATACATATTTGATAATCTAATTCCCACAGGAATAAGAAAGGGAAAAATATTCATTGACCAAGTTCTCACTGTGCCAGGCAAAAAGGCAAAATTTTATGTTGTGTATTATTTCTTATTCCTTATATAAGGAATAACAGTTTTATCTTGTCTACAGATAAATGAAGTTAATGGCGGTTCAGTGAATTTGTCAGATTTAGACATCTAGAGTGAATCAAAGCTAGATCTCAAACCCAAGTCTTCTGATTCTTAACGCCCCTGCTCTTTACCATCCACACACAGTACCCCAAACCCTCAATTCACTATGAGACAGAACATCTCTATTTACATAATTTACATAAATGCTCTGTGAAACCCCAGAAAAAATGGAACCACTCAGTCAGACCTCAGATGTGGTCCCCGCAGTGTGGCCCTTGTCACGATAACCATACCTACTATACCACTGATTCATTCTCAGAGCCATCCATAGTTTGGAGACCATCAGTTCCCCAGGAGCTATAAATTTTGTGATTCTGTCCTACTTTTCTCTGGACACTGTGATAAACACTGTGACGAAAAGCCACTTGTGGGAGGAAAGTATTTATTTCACCTTACAGGTAGAGTCCATCAAGGAGGGAAGTCAGAGCAGGAGCTCAAGTTAGAACTGAATCAGAGAGCACAGAGCAACGTGGCTTTCTGTTTCTCCCAGACTCACATTCAACTACCTTTCTTATTGACTGGGCCCTCCTATGTCAATTGACATTCATCAAGAAAAAGCTCTGTAGACATGTCCACAGGTCAATCAGATGCAGGCACTTCTTTGAAGGAAGTTCCCTTTTCTCAGTGTGTCCAGTTGATTACCAAGATCAGCCATCACTAGTCCTTCTACTAAATAGGGTTTGATAGTTAAGTTTGTTCATATATGATACTTACAATTTCTACTCAAAATTTTAACTATTTCTGTGGGCAAACCCCATGTTTCACTACATTTCCTTATCAGCTTGTTTGTAGAAATGATTGTTAATTGACTTTTAGTTCTATGGAATGAGGGAATAAATAAGATAAAAGTGTATAATTAACCTCTAAAACAACAGAATTAGTGAACTGGGTAGACAGGACAATGGCTTCCTTCTATGGAAACTCTTGTACTGCACTGATGGCCTCCTTTCTGCACCATTCTAAACTACAGCACATCCATCGAGGAGGATTCTCAGCACAGACACCCAATTCTAACCATATGCTGGTACTTTGAGCTCACTCTTTTGGCCCCTCATTACCTCCTGAAGAATTATGTCCTCCAGCTATGTTTCTTCCATAAATGAGTTGGGTGCCAACACAAGGTCACTACACTAATAACTGGTAGAGGGGAAGATTTCTCATCTTGACTCAAAATCCATTAGTAAGCAGCTAGTGGCAGCACTACTAAAAGTTATGACCCCAACATACATTTCAGAAGAAATTGGAGATTTTGGAGAAAATAAGGAATTTAGAGGAAAGCTAGGGACTCAAAAATCATGGACAAAGCAATCTGACACCTACAGAACTTTTAACCGGAGCTCCCCCTCAAACTAAACACATTTAATATTTCATGATTTATCTAAACAATAAACGCATGCTTCTTTGATTTTACTTCATAACCACCTTTTTAATACAACAGAATTTCAAGAAATTTATAATAGGATCAACTTGATATCTCCAATATTTCCTCCCTAGCTATCAAAATCCAAATACCATATCTACCTGGAAATGACCATGGTGAGGGTAGGAAATTATGTTCCTAGTGTAACCATAGCCTGGAGATGCCACCTTTGAAACCACTACCAACTTCCATAACTCAGGATACAAAGATAACTCAGTGAAACTCTGCATTTATTTCTCTAGTTGAAGAATAAAAATGTATAGTAGGTGACCTCTAAGAGTGAATCTCATCGAGGATGTGATTTCACTCATCATAAATTTTACCCTATTGGGAAGCACTGGGGAGTGGAGGGAGAATGGCACAAGATGTACAATTCTTCCTGCAGGGAAAGGGATCTGCTATTACCATCCTGCCACACTGATTTTAAGAAAGACAAGCTGAAGTGAGAGACAAAATTTAAGTGAGATAAGGGAGAATAATATAAATAGATGTCTAATGAATTGGCTGATGGGTGAGGTATTGAATGTCTTCTAGAATGTTCTGTAAAATTTTATTTCTGATTCTCAATATTCTGGTTTTATAGTCTATATGTTGTTGTTTTTTTCTTGTAAGTGTGGTTACAAGTGGTTAACTGTGTCCCCAAGAATATAAATAGAAGGGTTGAAGATATATTTCAGTGGGAGAGCACCTGCCTAGCAGTCACCAGGGCCTGGGTTCTATCGATGACACTGGCAATAGAAACAAACAAAATCAAGTCTCTTCTCGGTAACCTGCTTTTGTTTTGTTTCTATTGCCAGTGTCTATGAGCATATACAGGGGGAGGTAATCCCCCTGAGGAACAGTCATAGGGGAGGGGAGTAAGGGGAAAATGGGAGGGAGGGAAGAATGGGAGGATACAAGGGATGGGATAACCATTGAGATGTAACAAGAATAAATTAATAAAAAAAAGAAACAAACAGAATCAGAGGAAAGGGATCTTTCTTAAAGATTTGAAAGGAAGCAGACTTATGCTGAGTTATTTCTTCTTGTCTTGATTTTCTCTGTTTCCTAAGTCCTAACTCCAAAACAATCCACTGTCTTCCTTCACTCTTACTAATCATAATTTCATCCTAAATCATACACTGTTTGAAACATAGATGAAGTCATGCAGAAAGCTGTAAAATATTTCACACCTAAAATAAATCTTTTGTGTGAGAGAAAGTTCTAGAAGAGACAAGAGGAATTGTGAGTCGGCTGCTGTGTAATTGTTATTGATCACGATGTGCTCATGTCTGTGGTGGGTCTGCAAGCCTTGCCTCTGAAAGTCAGCACTCAGGAGGACTGAGTACAGGAACAGAGTAAAGATTATTTTGGTTTTATTTTTCATCTTACAATTGTAATAATGCTAATCACTTAATGATCCATCCTATTTCCATTTTGCTTCAAGATTAATACCCTGCTTGGAATCAGTTTCAATGAAGAAAATCACTAAGGATATGTAAGAGATAAATGATGTTATTTAGAAAACAGAGGTTTGCAAGATGCTGCTGGCTGGCATTTGTTGGTAGCAGAGAAGATATTGAGCAGATGTCCTTGCACATTGTCATTTAATAAGCAATGCACTCTTTGTTCTTCAAGCCAAGAGACTACAAATCTCTAGGACTGAAATGCCAACCAGTTCCTGGTCCTGCAGCTGCCTTAGTTTCCCAGGGTAGGACCATGTTTTTCTTGGTTCCTTAATTTTTCACAGGCTTTCTAAAGGTCAGCTATTCTGTATGCAATACAAGGGCTTTTCTTGCTTGACTCACCTATTAGCTTGGGCTTCGACAACATTTCAGGTTAAAATGAAGGAATACTGGGGCCAGGGATATAGCTTAATTGCTCAAGTCTAACATACAGAACTCATGTAAAATCCTAGGAGCAATGGTACTCTCTTGGAATTTCTTAGCTAGGAGGGTAGACATAGGAGGATCCCCAGGACTCAGGTCCAGTCAACCTAACAGAATGAGTGAGTGCCAGGCCAGTGAGAGACCCTGACTCAAAAACAAGGGAGAGATAGTATTGTGAGGAATCATACCTGAGGCTGAGCTCACACTTTCATGTTCATTTGTACACACTTGCATCCACAGGTGCCCCCACACATGAATGTGTATATAGGTGCACATAGAGAGGAACTTCCAGAAATTAGAGATGAATGATGCTTTTCAGGCTACAGTTATTTTCTTTCTGCATTTGCAGCATTGTGTGTTCATTAAAATGCATCCATACACACTGGGACCTCAATTTATTTTTACTCGCAATGGGTACCATCAGCAAATTGGAAAGGAGAATAGTTCTTTTAAAATAGGATATTTGAGGATGTGCATCTTATGACTCCTCTTTATCTGCTCCCACTCCCTAGGAAGTTTTGGACTGTTTGTTTTCATACCACTATACATGGACCCAATAACTCTTCTCTCAACAAGAGCTTCCAGGATTACTGGACCTTGGTCATGTCAACTTACATCAAAGTTCAGGCCAACTATTAAGGATTAGATGATTTCTGGGTTTAATTATGCCCGTTTTACAATATTATTAAAGTGTCAATACAAACACTTTCCAATAGTAATCAGACAGGTGTTAAGCAGGGCGTGGTGGCGCACGCCTTTAATCCCAGCACTCAGGAGGCAGAGGCAGGTGGATCACTGTGAGTTTGAGGTCAGCCTGGTCTACAAAGTGAGTCCAGGACAGCCAAAGCAACACAGAGAAACCCTGTCTCAAAAAAGTAAAAAAAAAAAAAAAAAAAAAAAAGACACTTCACTTTTATGATGTTATTGTCAGATTGAATTAATCTTTCTGAAATTCCTAGTCATATTTAAATGAAATGTGATATTTAGGCAATCTCAATACAATGACAAGGCATTGCATATTATCTTAATGGACTATGTAACTTGTGAAAGCAGGTGTTGCTTTGGGACAACACTAACATTTCAACAGCATTCTAAGAATGGTGGCAACCCTGACTGCGTACGGTATCTGTTTAACTCACATCCTGAGTGTTTAACTCACATCTCAGTAAACCTCAAAGAATGCTACAACAGTGTAGTAGTTAGATTGGCATAGGATAAACCCAAGGTTCAGAGTCTGAGTAAATCACCCAAGCTATTAAGCTGCAGAGTAAAGATTAGGCCCAGCAAAGATTAGGTCCGAAACCCAGCCAGAGCTATGACTCAGATAAATCAGTACACCAGACAGAGAGTCTAGAGGTGTTTGATCTACTGGAATATTTCTGCTCCTAGACATATCAGCTCTCTGTAATGAAAACTAAGTGACTTTCTAGTTTTTTTGAAGGTTGTAACAAGAAAGACAGTCTAAAGAAGATAGGTCTTGGTGGTAGTCCCAGTTGAAGCAGCAACATGCCCACTAACAGCATTGGTAGAGTAAACTTTTAGTTTCTATACAAGTTACAAATGAACAATTTCTATACTTTCAGCATGTAGGAATCTGAAGCAAGAGGCTTTTAAGTAAAGAGCAGCCTATGCATTATGGAGAGACCCAGCTCTTCCAAAAGCAAAGCAAAGCTGAGAGGATGTGGAGAGATGGCTCTTATCCACAGTACTGGGCCATGACTGACTGCATTGTAATCCTGGTTCCTACTCGTATTCTGTTTAATATATCTGGTTCCAATGCAGGCAAGTTTCACCGAGGGGTTAAAACAAAGAATAGGGAAATGTGACTAGCCTATCTGGGAAGAAAGAATACATTTTAAACAGACAGTTGTACTACTCTCTTTGGCTAGGAGGCTATTGAAAGAAAGGAATCCAAAAAATTGGAATTCACCAGGAACCTTCTTCTGAGAGAAGTCTGAAGCTCTACAGGCACCCAGAGGAAGAGCTTTTCTCCTGGATAAAAATTTGTAATATAATTTGTCAGAGGACTTTATAGGGCACACTAACTTTGCAGCAAGCACTTGGGTCTGAGACAGAGGTGGCCAGAGGACCACACCTTGCTTCCACTGCTTCATTATGTATATCTCTTGTTTCTATTGTTTTCTATTGAAACCCTTCCTTCCAGTCAGGACCCCAAAGATAGATAGATAATAGATAAATAGCTAGCTAGCTAGATTTTATGTGTGTGTGTGGTGTAGGTTGGGGGAGAAGGTGTCATTAGACCTCTGAATTCTTAGTGTGGTCACCTTGAACAAATCATTTTCTTTCATTATTTAAATAAAAAGATAAATGACATTTCTTTTGCATATTTTCTCACTAAGTAAAAATATTTAACTGAAGCCTTGGGCATTAATTGTACCTTTTTAAAGTATCATCTCCAGGTAGGTTTTGATGTACATTATTTTTAATTCTGTTTTCCTACTAGAGGAAACTTCTATTGTTAACTATGAACAACTTATTTACTTGTTTTTGCTGTAACAAATGCTTTTCGAGCTCTGATTTTGCAGTTTCCAGAGTGTGTGAGGCATGTGGGAATGGCTGAGTACAGAGTTTACTCTGTTGTACAATACCACATATCTGTACCAATACCCTGGAATCGTTGAGTTAATACAAATTCTGTACAATGAGCAATATTGGAATACAGGGAAGGCATTCTGTATCAAGTGTCATTATGTTTTTGTGCATGCAAATTACACACTTGAGGTAGAGAAGAGGTAGAGATTTTGTTGTATTTTTGTTTTATTTAAAAGCAATAGGTAGTGCTTCCTGACGCTTTATCAGCAATCTCTGAAAGTTCCCAGTATTACACTGCTGTAAGTATGTGGGTCACTTCTAGTTAAATGCCTCCCCCACCTTAACTGAATGTCTTTGTAGATTAAGTCTCATCTTTATTTCTTTAGTATTAGGAATTCTTTTAATGACTTTGTGCACATTCCTCAGAAAGTGCTAGACTAAAAATCGGGGTATTACTAAACAGAATAGGAAGTGAGGACAAGAAAAATAAAATAGAAAAACAGATGCAGAAGGATGGACGATTATGCATCAAGTAATATTTAGAATTTAGGGAGGACAAAACACACTTGGAACACCATGATCTAGGACTGGAAGCCATCACAGAACAAATGCTATTTAGAGCTGACCTAAGCAGGCCTAAAGAAGAGCCAGCAGCCCCTAAGGGAAGTCATCCTGGAGCTGAGAAGGCAGATTTTCAGACTACCCAGACAAGAAGGATCACTTCCTCTTCCTCATCTCATCACTGATTAAATTGGCACTTCTCATGGGCTAATCAGTCACTACAGATTCACTTAGCAAACAGCTTGTTTTAGGCAGTGTAGAACACAGGAAGAGAAAAGAAACACATGGTCTTGCCACGTGACTCACAGGGTCATGGGGGCGGGCGGATGAGAAAGCCCTTGACTAGTTATGGTACAAAACACAAAATCTGAGAAAGAAAAAAGTACCAGGACAAGAAGTGGGCTGGGTGCTAGGAGGTTAGGACTTCTGGTCTTACTGGCTATTTGATTTTGAGGAGGACCCTGTCTCTGCTGACTGTCTATCTTGGAAGTGATGACGGCAGTGTTATCTCACAGAGAAGCTTACCCGGGTAGTTTGTCAGGGCTTCTAAAGAGGGAAAAGGAGCTCCACGTGAGGTCAGGCTTGTGGGAATGTATGTAGGGAGGATGTGAGTCACTTCTGGGATGACAGGATCTCACACTGAGGCCCAATTATTTCAATTTGACTTGTTCATCTTTTCTCTTTGCCCTCGGCAATTTACCCCTGCCTCACTGGTCACTCACTGGCAAGCTTTACAAGGTTGTCTGGTAGTCAGTACAGGAAGCCACTTGAGGTACTTTGAATTTACTGTTAGGCTAATGGGACGGGAGGAGGAAAGAGATATGACTGTAGAGGAACTTGAACTGAGAACAAAGACTATTGAACTAGATGAATAAATACCATTGCACCTGGTCTTTGATTAATAGAAGCCTAGTAGCTACATAGGTAGATACAAAGCACTAATAACCTATGGAATCCCAGAATGAATGGCTTTACTAATTCCCAACATGATGACTAACATAAAGGAAAACCACACTGCAGGACGAGACAGTGAGAACTATTTAGTCCAGAGGCAATGAAGTCTCTTAAGAAGTGATAGTACCCAGCAGAAATGTAAGTACCTGTTTGTGCCTTTATCTTGGGCCCAGAATAGTGGCTGGAAGATAGATACCAGGGGCTCCAGAACAAGAGCATGAGCTCCACAAACTGATAAGTAAATAAAAACACAGACACATCTTTATGAAACAGAACTCCTAGCTATTGGGCTATTTTATAAATGTATGGAATCATTTTAACAAAACACAAAAGCCTCAGATTTGTCTGATACCCCGAGATACTAGAAGATGCCCCAAAGCTCCATGATAGATTGAGTTACTAAGATTTTATGGAAGATGTTTACTCCTGTTTGCATTCAATATTTATTAGCTTACATGGACCAAACACTTAATACCGAAAGATATGGGGGAAAATCTTTGTTGTTACTTTGAACTCAGGGCCCCATTGGGTCCAGCAGATGAACTTACAGAAACTGACTTGATTTCTATTTCATCACTATAGGCATGGTCTAATTTGTGAATCAATGTTGAAATTGAAGATTGTCACAGTTTGGTTTCCATCTTCTCTGAAAACTATTTTTGATTTATATGATACAGGTATTGACTAGTCCAAGTTCATAGTCACCATGGTGAATTTTAGACTGTATGGGAATAGACTACACTAAAGTTTTAGATTATACATCAGGGCTGTTATTATTCAACAGAACTGTATTGACTGAGATCCCTGTATAGTCAGCATGTGTGAGAAATCATCCGGAACATCTACGACCCAGACCATTCTCATCACTTGCTCAGAATCCACACTGTCACTGTGCACACAGGCAAGAGCATTTAACTGCTTGGGAGCTGTTCAGGCCAGTTTCCCTGAGATCAGAATAGTTGATATGCACCTGTACTTCTCATACAACATTAATTTCAAAAATATTTAACTTAAAATTGTTAGGATTATTTTTAGAGGGGACAATTATCTGAGCCAAAACAAATTGTCATTTCTTTAATATGACAGAACCAGCACAGGATTGTAATTTATCCTAAACAGTGAAGGTTATTGTTAAACTGAAATGCCATATGTAATTGTGTGTATATATACATATATATATGCAAATACATACATTTATGTATAAATACACATATAAGTATATAAAATACAAATCACAAGCCTATAGAGTATATATAGTTGGGGACAGGGTCATTTTTTAAGGTCTAAAATTGATCAAACTAAATTGTGGCTTTATCTATCTATCTATCTATCTATCTATCTATCTATCTATCTATATCTATTATTTATTTATTTTATTTTTTGAAACAGCATTTCTCTGTGTAGCCTTGGCTGTCCTGCATTCCCTGTATAGACCAGGCTGGCCTTGAACTCTCAGAGATCCTCCTGAGTGCTGGGATTACAGATGTGTTGATGCTCAATTTAAACTTCACTATCTTAACTTGTAATGTTAAAATTAGCCAATTTCTTAAAGTATTTTTCACAAATTGTGATGGTATACATTTACTAAATCTTTGGAGGTATTAGAAGATGTCTGAAGCATTAGAAATTTCCCAGTAGCTTCACACCAAAATGACACTTGGTGTGTTTCTGTGTATGTGCACACTAGCGGATTTTGGGGAGAGATAGAGTGGAAGACAGAGTAGCTCATGAGACATCAGAAGTAACTTGACAGCTGTGTTCTACATAGGAACATTTTCCATGTATTAAGGTATAACTGTTTGTGCCACTATATTATCTGCAATGACCAGATAAAGAATTGTTTTTGATTACACTGGTTCAAATATAAATAATTTTATGATGTTCAATATAAACAAAATTACTGATAAAGTGTCATGAAGCAAGTTGAAATTTCTAATTTTCAATTAGATTTTCCTCGAATGCTCACCAAACATTCTTTGTGTGTCAGGCACTGTGCTAAACTCTGAGACTAGAAGAATCTGTGGAGTCACAGATTTCAAGATAGAAAAACAGAAAGTAAGCAAATATCAGTTTCTTTTTCTAACTTTCCTTTGCACCTCTCTCTGAGAAATTACAAAATATCAGGAAGACCAAAATTAAATATGTAAATATGTTTGATGATACATTAGTGGTTTGTACTAGCAGCCATGAACGGGGAAAGCAATATGTCTAAGAGACCGTTGCCTAAAAAGTAAGTACTAGAGGTCCTTGGGAAATATCAAACTTTTCTTGATAAAACAAAGAAAGAAGAGTTTGACAACCATAGAAACAAACAATGTACTTGTTTCATTCAGTTCAAGACAGAATTGTGATAACTTCATATGATCCTGAGAACTTCTAAACATCACTCTTAAAATTCTTTACAGAGACTCTGCCTTATGCTGTTGGTGTTCAGGATGAGCCTAGAGTCATCCAATAAGAGTACAGATTTCAAATAGGGGAAACTCATATATGGCAGTCTTTGAAACACTTAAGTGATTCCTTTTTTTTTAAATTTATTTTTTTTAAGTGATTCTTAAAATGCAGAGATAATCATGATTATGTTCAATGACAAGTTTGAGAGTAATCTGATCTTTAAAAAAAAATTTGGATTTTTCACTTGTGGAAAGAAGCATATCTCTTGAGTTCCTATGCCAGAAGAAATATATTTTATTGGAGGAAGTTTGTCATGACTTTTAATAAGGATTACTTTTAAAGAACTTTCTATCATTCTTCATTTATTATTTCAAAATGTCACTACCGCATTAAATCAACTTTAACCCTCTTCTGCTATATAGTGTTCAAGTCACCTCACTTATCAAATCTGACCAATCTCATCCCCCTTGCTGTATAAATTGCAAGAACAGAAATTATTTCTAAAAGATGGAACAAGAAAAATTCATTTATTGAGTAACTTTGTGTATCTATAGATCCTATCAGGCTTGTTTACAGATATGTAAGCATAGCATCACTACTGAAGAAATGATTATACTTCTTAAGAGAGTCTATAATGTGGGCTTTACTCAAATCAGACTAGGACACAAAATTGAAAGCTAACTGATAGTCTTTGATCTGTCTATTCAACCCACCTGCAAAAGATATTCAAGCTACTCGGAGTACTTTTTGTGTAAAATCAAGTAACTTCAAATATTAGTGCAAGAAATATCAGTACTATATCTATCTTTAGTGCATGCCACTATTAGAAGTCACCATCCCCATGGTGATAATTTGGACCACTGTTATTCTTTCTCCCTGATCAATACTTGACCTTATCAAGAATCTAGAATTCGTATAAACAGGAGCAGACATGCATTTATGCGTAGCAAGGACTTCAGAGATGATATATCCTTAAATATACAGAATGCCTTTCTTTCTAACATGACGAGAATGAAGGAGATGTAAAAAAATTCCTAAATAAGTAAGTAAGGCATTTTCCTTACCGGAATGAAAGCGTGTTGCATAGCTTCTTCGCATTGTTTTAAAGAAGCGATCGTATCCCACAGAAGCTGATAATTTTCAGCTCGGGAAACACTTGGCCGTTGCATATTGAAAGCTGGTAACATTCAAACTGAGCTCAAAGAACCCAGTTGAAGAAGGGAAAAAAAAAAAAAAAAAAGAACCCTGCAGATCTGTTACATAAACTTCTTAATTAGATCGGCTACACAAACTGCTATCTTAAGACTTAAAAAAAAAGTTAATCAGAACATTTCTTTGGGGGGGATAACTGGGCGTGACTTGAACAGAGACAGATGTTTTCATTGGGAAGTATTTTCATTCCCACACTTGTGAAAGGCGAAATGCAATCCCATCAGTGTTCCCCTGTCTTCATATGGGTCTGGCAAAACGACACATACCATAAGTGTGTGGGGGGAAAGCAGTAGGAGGAAGGGAGTGGTGAAAAATACTTCTACCATAAGCTTTGGGTGGCAGGCCACGGAGGTAGAATCTGAGTGAAAACTAGTAAAATGGCAGCAAATGGACAATATACACACATTTATGTATGTAGCCAGGTACCAGTGCTTGTCTGCTAGGTGAGAAAAGCACACTCACTCACACTGTCTTTATCTCCAGCTCTTGTCTAAGTTAAGATATAGAAAGATATAATTCTTTTGCATTGTATTATCACCTTACCACACCCCACGTTGCTTATCTGAGATTATCCCTTAAGGTCTAGTCAGAAAGCTTATGATAATCAAATAAGGGCAGCTGGATATTTTGGAATTTAAAAGTATCGATTTAGAAGAACTTTGTGCTGCTTAGGCATAGGGAGACAGTCACATTTGCTTCTTGTTTTAGATAGCATTCACAGAGATAATGTAAGGAGAGCCAGGGCTTTGTGTATTCTTGGGACCTATGTATGGGTGGTCTGCACAGAGCTAAAATTTTTAAATTTCAAAGAAACGTATCTGTGTACTTTAACGACAAACAACAGTCACTAAACACAATATGAATAGACTTTCAAGATATATTATAGTCTGATTTTCCTTCGCTAAAGACTGCAGCCTGCCACAGTCCCTACAGCCTTCAAGGGATCGCTGAGGTAGGGTGAAAGCATTCTGAAGGAAGTGCTGAGTTAGTTGTAGCAAGATGGGAAGGAACACAGATGCTCAAAGCTAGTTTCACAGCCAACAGTGACAATGTTTATTGACGCATTGGGAGAGGAGAGAGGCAAATGGAGGAAAATATATAACACAACAATTACACTGCACATTCAATTGACCTAAAAATCCCAAAGCATGGAAAGCAAGGTGTGAGTGTAGGAAGGAGCCAGATAGCACAAATGAAAGATTTCTGCTGTATTATTTTTGGAAGACCTGCATGATTTGGGTTACCTAGTTTTTCTGCCTGTGTACTCTGGTGATGGTGCATTTGTTCATAATAATGACCTTGTAGTATAAAAGTCCCCCAAAGTGATGCCTGGACTTTTTTTTTTTAATCTCATTTATGTTGTGGGTTCTTTAAAATTTTAAACTGAAGGAACTGGAGGTACAATTGACCTTTCAGGAATTTCTACCTGGGCTAATTGGTAAGAAGATTGTTTTCCTTAGTACCGTGAGTGTACATCATAAGGCTATTGCCATCAGATGGGCTGCTTTTCAAAATCAATTCAGCCAACCTTTTCTTTTCCTCATTCATGGTGTTCTGTTCAGCTCACACCCACAGTCCCTCCTCTGCTTTTATCCCTACCCTTATCCACTCCCATCTGCCCCAGTCACATGCTGCTGCTTCAAACACCATCGGCCGGCCAGCCCACAACTTCCCGAAAATATTCTCTCACTAGTAAGCGTTCTGAATTTCTCAGGAAGTGACTGGAACATAAATGCTTATGTTTTTTAAAGCCATCTTCCAAAATCCTAACCTATCTTTTCTAATTTCCTTGAGCAAAACAGGGCCATAATCACGGAGTGCTGATTCTGAATCCAATTCATGCCTTTTGTTAAACAGACTTTATCCATACATTGACCAGAAGCTACCAAAAGATGCTGTTTTTCTTACTCTTTGAATACAAAATGTTAGAGAACTCACTCTACCTATAAAAAGTAAAGATAAAATGTTCTTCAAGTCTCTATTAACACAGTTCTTCATCTGTTTTACATCCAAGTAAAGCATTTCCTGTGTGCAATGTTTTGTGATAACTATTTGAGCAATAAAAAATTTAAAATTTTGAATCCATTCTTTTTTTTTTATTAATTTATTCTTGTTACATCTCTATGGTTATCCCATCCCTTGTATCCTCCCATTCTCCCCCCCCTCCCATTTTCCCCTATGACTGTTCCGAGAGGGATTACCTCCCCCTGTATATGCTCATAGGGTATCAAGTCTCTTCTCGGTGACCTGCTGTCCTCCCTCTGAGTGCCACCAGGTCTCCCCCTCCAGGGGACATAGTCAAATGTGAGGCACCAGAGTACATGAGAAAGTCATATCCCTCTCTCCACTCAAGTGTGGAGACTGTTCTGACCATTGGCAAGATCTGGGTAGGGGTTTAAAGTTTACCGCCTGTATTGTCCTTGGCTGGTGCCTTAGGGCAGATATAAACTAATTTCATCACAATGAAAACCCAAACAAAACATCTATGAGGAGATCAGGAGAGGCTCATGAAGATCCTGCACCTAACTAGAGCTTGACGTTGAGGAAGAAATCAAATATGCAAAGGCAGGTTGGTGAAAGAGTCCACAGAAAGGTGAGAAGTGGGGCAGAGTGAAAAGGGGACATTGATAATGTTCAGAAGGAATGTGACACCATGAAGGGAAATCCTGAACCAAGCCCTATAGGCATAACATTGACATTGGAGCCATGACTATTATTATTTTTTAAATTTACTTAATTAATTTATTCAGATTACATCTCAGTTGTTATCCCATCCCTTGTATTCACCTGTTCCTCCCTATCTCCTGCTTTTACTCTATTCCCCTCCCCTATGTCAGTGACCTAGGGGGACCTCATCCTCCACTATATGATCATAGGCTATTAAGTCTCATCTTGGTAGCCTGTCTATCCTTTCTCTGAATGCTACCAGGCCTCCCCACCAAGGGAAGTAGTCAAATATGGGGTACCAGAGTTTGTGTCAGAGTCAGTTCCCACTCTCCACCCAAGTGTGGAGAACTCAAGTGACACCATTTGCTGGTGAGGATGTGGAGAAAGGGGAATGCTCCTTCACTGCTGGTGGGAGTACAATCTTGGACTATTGTTATTTTTAAAGTTAAGTTTTTTTAAATTTTAAAAATTGTCTTTATTTGTGAGAAATACATACATATACACACACTTATATTATTTCTAAAGATGATCATGTCTAGTTCCATTTCTATCTTCCAACCCCCATGATACCTCCTGAAAGGCATCCTCCTCTCAAACTCAGGTCTCTGTTTTTAAATAGTCCACTAAGCCCAGTTAGTGCTGCCCAGTGTATCACATACAAAGAGATGTGCACTTAAGTACTTTCTGCTGGTGTGTGGTTTCAATATGATTGCATGACAATCATACTTGTAGTAAAAATGAAGTAATGGAGCCTGGATTAATTCTTTCAACCAAAATAACCCAAACCAGGACCAACTGTCTGAATGACAAAATTTCAACAATGGACATAAAATGGCAAATAGTAATGAACTCCAAGAGAAAGAAAGAAGGTGTCGCTTCTTCAACCTCCTCCTACAGATGAAACTTGCACACATCATAGAGGGGAAGGTGGTTGTAGCCCAGTGTACTTATATTTTTAAAAAATGGATTTTAAAAAGAGGAAAAGCAGAAAGGAAAAGTGGAGAAGTAAATTATTATAGTCATAGATACCAGTAATTTCTCTGAATAACTAAAGTAGACTGAAAACCTGGAAGACATAGAGAAAACCAACCATACATTTGAGCTAATGTAGCTCAATATGATACATATAGTAGCCTTTGCTATTCTTGTCAAATTCTGTTATTCATGCATTCTTTTCAAATATTGTGTATTATTTTCCAAGAGGGGATATATTATGGAAAATGTTTCTCATGATGTGTGTGTGTGTGTGTGTGTGTGTGTGTGTGTGTGTCCATATACTAGAGACTGAGACTGAATCTAGGGACTTTCTAATGCCACGTTAGTACTATACCATTAAGTAATAGCCCAGTTTTAAAGAATAAATTTCAAGAGTTTATTACTGTAATGGTGCAATAGATTGAAAATTAACTCATAGATCTAACATAATCCCAACCTAAATCCCAGAAGTAACAAGAAACCTTTCAAAAGAAAAATGAAAACCAAAGGAATAAAAATCAATACTAATATCTTGATATGTAGTTATATAGACAGCAGATCTTAAACAAAGGCACAGGACCATTCAATGGAGAAAAGACAAACTTTAAAATAATGATATTTGAAATATTGGTTATCCAATATGCAAAATAACAAACTTTAATCTACATGTCTTCTTTCAAATGGATTATTCATCTACATGCTAATTGTAAATAAAGTGTCCAAAAGAAAATGTAAGGGAATATTGTCAGGACATGGATTAGGTATAGTATCTAAAACACAATCCAAGAAGAAAGGAAAAATTGATAATTAAAAGTTACTGTTACTAAAAACAGTGTTAAAGAAATATACTATGGGCCTAAAACAACAACAACAACAACAACAAAATGTAATGATAAAATAACTTCTAATGGCATTCCGCTCTACTCACAGATCAGTGCCCTGCTCAGCCGTCAGCAGCTACTCTTTCTCCTGCTACAGATGGGAAGAAATACAGACTCACAGCCAGACAAAAAGCAGAGAGTGAGAGACCTTGGAACACTCAGCCCTAAATAGGATGCCTCTATCAAATCCCTTTCCTCAGAGCTTATGGAACCCCACAGAAGAGAAGGCAGGCCGCAAGAAGGTAAGAGCCAGAGGAGAAAAAGGACACCAAGAAAACAAAACCCTCGAAATCAACATGATCAAAGCTCATGTGAGCTCACAGAAACTGAAGCTGCCTGGACAGGGCATTCATGAATCTGCATGGGTCCTCAGCATATAAACTATGGCTTCAGGTTTAGTGTTTTTATGGGATTTGTGAGTGTGCAAATGAGTGGATTCATGTGCCTTCTCTTGGGTTCTTTTTCTTTTTGAAAAATAAATCTTGTCCAACTTGTATGTGATGGTTTTGTTTTATCATATTATATTTTATTTATTTGAACTTTATTATTGTCTCTTAGAAGTCTCTTCTTTTCTAATGAAAGACAGAAAGGGGGGAGATGTGGATGGAAGAGGAGGTGTGGACAGACTGGGAGGAGTAGAGGGAGAGGAAAATGTAATCAGGCTATGTTATGTGAGAGAAGAATAGATTTCAATAAAAAGGGGAAAAAGAAACAGGCAAGCAACTGAATGCAAGAAAATACTTGGAGTCATATATTTGATGATGGATGTATCTATAATGTAGGCAGAGAAACTCAAAATGCAAATTCTGAATAAAAAGAAAATAGTAAAATTAAAATAAGAAGATCTGAATAGGTAATTCAACCTTGTAGATATACAATCATCATGTAAGCATGGGAGAGTGATAAAGAAAATAAGTTATTATGCAAAGCGTAATTGAATCCATGGTCAAGTATTGTAACACACCTAGTGAAATAACTACTAATAGAAGATGTAGAGTTTTGGAATTCTAATACATTGTGCGACTGTATAATGGCACAAGTTCTTTAGAATGGTTGAGCGCTCATTGAGGACTTACGTGTAACCCTACTCTGTAAGTTAAGCATTCTACTCTTTGAAAGCATTTATGCAAGACAAATAAATATGAGCCACGTGAATGTTACAAATATTTATAGTTATTTTGGTTTTAACACCCGTAAAATAAATAGTATCATTACAAGTTAGCAGACAAACATTTTCTGTCATACTCACACAGAATACTATCGTGCAACAAGAAGGACTGAACTATTGATAGATGTAACAAAATGGATATATTTCAAAATAATCAAACGGTGAATACTGAGTGAATCCTTTTACATGAAGTTTTCAGGCAGGATGACAGAATAGAGAATAGTAGCTGCCTGGGTTTGGGGTCAGAGGCAGTAGGAGAGGAAGCTGGATCTAGGGATTGGAAAGGTGAATAAAGGAACTTTTAGGGGGGCGACGGATAGGATCACTGTCTTGAATAAATGGCTGAATGTGTCAAAACTTATCAAGCTGTACCTTGCTGAAGTTATTTTTAAATTTTTCTTTAAATGTTCCTGGAAGCATTAGAAAGACTCATACTCCTAAGTTTTTATCCTAAGTGACAGGTTTTTAATCGTATCATGTTATAATCTTATAATTTAAACTTTCTCTCTGGGAGCCATGGTTGGAGAGAGATTTAGGAATCAATGGCCTTCCAGCAGAAGGAGAGCAGAGCGTCCAGACCAGCCTAGTCAGAAGGGCTGAGGGGCAAACTTTGAAACAAGGTGTGTCTCTCTTGGAACAATAGTTTTGCTTTTGGCACTCAGAGGAAGGATAGCAGGTTACAAAGAAGAGACTCGATACCCTAAGAGCATATAGATGGGGAAGAGGTCCCCCTCAGTCACAGACATAGGGGAGGGGAGTAGGGGGGAAGCAGGAGGGAGGGAGGAATAGGAGGATACAAGGGGCGGGCTAACAACTGAGATGTAATATGAATAAATTAATAAAATAAAATTTAAAAAATTAGTTTTGCTTTGACAATCTTTATTTATCCACACAATTAAAGGATCAGACCCCACAAGGCCTCAAGCATCATGCAGTTGTAATATATAGCTATGTAAACACATTCTAACCTTCTGTAATCCCATTTTCCCCTTAACTAAGCACTTCTCAGTGGTCTTAATTTCCAAAAGGCTATGTCCTGCAATATGGAATTCTGAATGACACAGAAGCTAGGACTTTCTCTCCAGGAAGAAAAGCAACTGTCTTGAAGCTACCAACTTAAAATTTCTGGTTGTTCTGTATTACTATCTGAACCAATGTGAGTGTAATAGTGACATTATTAATGGTATTAAAATGATAAAAATGCAGCCTGTAATTTTCCCTCTAAAAACTACCTTCTACTACACCCCCATTCCTAATTTACATGAGGAGAAACATGCTCACAGATGTTATCACTCTGGAGCTCTTACTTCACAGAAATGTTGGGGATTAAATGAGTTACACTTGCAAAACTGCAGCAGCCCTGATATACAGTTAGTGCTGCTGATGTCTATGAAATTAATTTAGTTAATTTAGTGAACAATAATTCTATGATTAAGGATATTTTTATTTCTTTATATTATATATTTTATATGTATTTGACCAATGATAGGTAATTATTCTGAACATTATTGGTTCATCTTTCTTTAGTGCTTAGTTCAGAGAGCAGAATGCCCCATGTAGGGAGCTCTAGTACAGTGCCTGAGAATATATAAGGAATTTGATGGTATTATTACTATTCGTCGGACCATATTTTAATATATTCACCAGGATCTTATATATTTAAAACAGTCTACTGTATATTTGGCCATTATTATATATATTTAAAAGGCTGACATTTAAGCTACTTTCTCCAGTTTAAAAGAGTGGCCCTCCATTTTGATGATGTTAGGTGTTCATGAATGTACTAGAGTAAAATGGTAAGTGAACTTAATACACACACAGAAATACAGACACACACAAAGGTACACACACACACACACACACACACACACACACACATATGGAGTTTCTCTATAAATGGATAACAATATCCCTCCTAAGACACTAACAAAAAGAGTTCCATACCAGGATCCAGGATGGGTTACACCTGTGGAGTTGTTGGCCAGTGAATACTATAGGTCATTGCTAGTGGTATTGATTACCCTCCATAACTTAATGAAAAAACAAACAAACCTAACATTGTTAAGAATATCACTTGAGTCATGGAGTGTGGAGAAGTCAAACAGGATGCATTGTCTCTACTGGTTTTCTTTTGAAGGGCTGGAAGGCACTATTCACATTACTGGAGAAGAAAAAGTAAAAAGTCAGCATCAGTCTCACCAACCTATGAACCCTATGAGCTATGGTAATGACTGGCCTGACAAGCATGCCCACTGGAGCAAGGACGGCAAGAACATCATGGGTGTAAAACAACCGCCTTCTGATTGGCTTTTTGTTCTGCTCCACAAGATGAAACTTGTACCTGGCACCATTACCAGGTCAAGAAGAAGGGACTGAACAAGTCTTCATAGGACCTTGGGGAGAGCCTAAAAGTATCATTCTGCTAAATGGACACAGAATTAACTTGACTCCTAATACCTTACTGTTTTACCTATAGATAAATGGGTCTCTCAACTCTCATCACAGATGTTTGGATTTGCACTTGATGATGAGTAACACAGAGACCCACAGCTGGCCAAGGTTTAGGGAATAAAAGACTCTGGGATGCTCAGCCCTAAGTGGAACATCTGCATCACACAGCACGTCCCGAAAGGCTCAGAGTAGAAAACGTAGGAGCCATAGGTAGTGAAAAACTACAAGGTGACAGTGTCTCCTGGACTCAACAGCTTCACATAGGCATGCACCGCAGTTGTGACAGCATGCGCAAAAGCTTTGCGAGGCGGAGCCAGACCAAACCCCAACACAAAGGAAGGGAGATGGCATGAGGTCCACCGTGATCTGAAAGGCTAATGACAACTGAGAACCTCAGGGAGAGGGAGAGCCAATTTTCTTTAAGACTGTGACCCCTGGTGGGTCTCCCACAGCCTTGTGGAGAGCTACATATCCACCAGCTGTAGACAAGCCTAGATTGAACTTGATGGATGTTTAAGACAACGAAGATACAAAATACAAAGTTTGGTGGGCAGGAAAGGGTGGTGGATTTGGGAGCAGTTGGGGGTAAAGGGCAAAGATGATCAAAATATGTTCTACAGAATTCTTTAAAAACTTATTTTTAAAAGAAAAGTCCCTGAAACTGGCAAAAAAAAAAAAACAAAAACAAAAAAAACAAAAAACTATATTTGCAGCATATTGTTGTGATTGGCAGTAATTTCTCCTTCCTGTTGCTTCTCTTCTCCAAACTCACATTTATGGTCCCTTTGATTATATTCTTGGCCTAGATTTTTGGGTTTTTTTTTTTTTTTTTTTTTTTTATTATTTTGGACTGGATGTCTTGTGTGTACTGGTCATCTCTAGTCAGATATCTCACACATCTCCCAGCCTTCACACTTCAAATGGAACCTTGATTTCTCCCACCCACCAGGTGTGTCCCTTCTTTATCTTCCCCATCTAGTAAACACCAACTCCTTCCCCTTAGTTGCTACAGTGAGGTTCCTTTCTCTCTGAGTACTCATGTCCACTTCATCATGACTTTCTGTGCTTTGCATGGACTGAGTTTACCTGTACCCAATATCCTGTGTTAATTGCCCATCTGGGTATCAGCCCACAGGCCCATGCCAGTTCTTCAATAAGCAATAGGTTCTTACTATCTCATTACAGTGGTCAAGCAGGAATAATTGCTCAAGTCTGTGTTCTTTTGGTGTCTTGGGGCCTTTCAGAAGAGTGATCCTGGGAGGTACCCTGTGCCTGCTACTGAAATTTTCACTTAATAACCCATGTCTGCTGGGGTTAGTACTGCTGTTAGTCATAAAGACAGGGAGTTGAAAGTTCAAGTGAGACCAGCAGACAAGGTTAAGGGAACTGAGAGTGTCAGGGTGGGTGTATGAAAATGAAGGATGATGAAGTCCCTGCTTTTGTTTTATTTGTTTGTATTTAGGTTTTACCTCTGGCCTCCATGATAGAAGGCTTGAAATTCATTAGATGGCAATACTATGCCTGGTTGTAACAACAGATATCACCAAATATCAATAGACATAGTATCATATCCAGCTGAGAACCATATTAGCTTTATATGACTTCTAAAACTCTTTTTTTTTTTTTTTGGTGACTTTTACAAGGGAGATCTTAACATTATTTTTTAAACTCCCAACTGTATTGCAGCAAACACAAAGTAACTACGTAGTTCATTTATCTTTTATTTCATATATATTTGTTAAAAATTCAAACACATACATTTTGTACATCTGTACCTATGCAGGCATGCCTGCATATGTACATGTACTGATGAGTGCACCTATGTGTGCACACGTGCACATGCACACACCTCATATCTGGTATGAGATACTCAATGAATACACAAATGAATTTTATTCTTACCTACACAGTCAGAATCAGAAATTCTATGGTTAAACTGAAATAAAAGACACATGACATGTAAGTAGCTAAGTGAAAAGCCCTGAATCACACCACTAAGCAAGGGTAAATACTGGCACTTGAGACACAACTCATCAGGGAAAAGCATATACTATTTTTGCATAGTAGCTAATTTCGGCTCTCAGCACCCATGTCAGGCAGCTCATAACTGCCGATAACTCCAGCTCCAGGAATCTCATGCCCTTTACTGCGTCTGCACACACATACACAAACCAACACACAGCTACTCACATACATACATAATTTTCAAAATGAAAATCTTTTTTTTTTAATGGTAAATTTGATGGTTAGTTTTTATCAGTTTGAGACAGCTACAGTCCCCCGGAAGAGGGAACTTTACTTGAGGAACTGACTCTATCATATTGGCTTGAGAGCATAGCTGTGGTGTATTTTCTACAATAACAGTAATAACTGATGTGGGAGGTCCCAGTCCATTGAGAGAGATGCCACCTCTTGACAGTATCCCCGGTTGTATACTAAAGTACTCTGGGTAATCTGAGGAAGCCACAGGAAGCAAACCAATGAGTAGTGTTCCTTTAAGGCCCCTGCTTCAGTCCATGTATCCAGTTCACTTCATTCCTGCCTCGGGTTCCCTCCATGTTGGATTGTGACATGTAAGTCAAATAAACTTGTTCTTCACCAAGTTGGTTTGGATCAAATATTTTATCATAGTAAAAGAAAAGCATACTAGGATCGTAAAGCTCAAATTTGAACCTGAGTTCTTTTCTGTGTGCATCATTTTGCCATCATTACTCAGAGTTTTAGCCTTTTCAGAGTAGCTTGCTTCTCTTCTTTGCAAGATCTCAATTACACTTTGTTCTGACACTATAGAAATATACACTTAGCACTATTTCAGGACTAATATCATAATGACACCCTAGGAAGCTTTAGCCTAATGACTTTAAATTCTAATATCATATTCAATATGAGAGGAACAGTTAGAGTTTTGTGGGAAATAGGAAGAAAAGACTGCTTTTCAAAAGCTTAGTGAATATGCTTTCATGGTACTCTTAACCTTGTGGTCCATTCTAGTAAGCAGCTTGAAGAAAGTAATGACACAATAGGCTAAGAGACTCTGGTCTTAATGAAGGCATCAAAGAAGTGCTAACTGGAACATGAAAGAACCTCTGAGGGTGGCTGATTAAAATTATCTTTTACTTCCGTGCTGCCTAAGTATGGCCAAGCAGAAAACTCTATTGAAAACTGAAATTCTCTCAAATAGCAGCTGCAGCATGCCCAATACACTTTTTTTCTAAGATATTTATAAGGATCTATAAATTTCAGCTCCTCATGTTTTTCATATATTCATATATATGAATATGTATTTCATATATGTGAAAATATGAGTATCTGACATGTATAGCACCTTATTTAATATCAATCCTAATTTTATGATGAGGTACTTTTTATAGAGTAACATCATGGTGTATATAGAGTTAAAAAATCACAAAGCTAAAAGGTTGACAGGAAAGTCAGCCAAGCATGTACTAAGGACTAAGACAGCCAATGTGGTTTCTGAGTGAGGGTAAAGCATAGTGCTGAGGGATGGAACTGACTCAAGGTGCTGCTGGGCCGCAGAGAAGAGCCTTGCAGGTTGGTCCTGGGTTGCCTCCTTCCACTCACTGGCTGAAATTGAAGCTTTATATTCATCACCTTATCTTTCAACTAGTTGATAATAGTATTGCCATCTAGCCTGGGGAAGAATTAAATGAATTGGTTCATATGCCTAACATAAAATAGGTCAACAAATGTAATCATCATTAGTGATTATTTCTCTTCTGAAAATACCCATAATTCTATGGACTTACCATTAATATCTGTCAATATGTCACATTTGCATCATCTTACTAGTTCATAGGCACCATTAGCACCTAGACTATATGATTAATTCGAATGTGTTCATGGTTATGAGGTCAAGACAGGGCCTGGACTGGTTTCCTAACACTATATTAGGACTGTCGAATTTTCATTGACCCAGTTCTTGTCACCACTCTGAAGATACGTAATCTATTCATTCCTCTACATCAGTGGTTCTCAACCTTCCTAATGCTGTGACCCTTTAATACAGTTCCTTATATTCAGGTGACTCTTAGCCATAAAATTATTTTTGTTGCTACTTCATAACTGTAATTGTGACACTGTTATGAATCATAATGTAAATATCTGTGTTTTCCGATGGTCTTAGGGAATACGTGTGAGGGCTGTTTGACACACGGGTAGAGAACTGCTGCTCTAAATAACATGTTTCCACTGGGTAGTAGACACTAGTCTTAGCTACATTTCCAAGCCTCTGTCTACCTTTCCTAGTTTTGTTTTTGTTTTTGTTTTTTCTTGCTCCAATCTTCTTCCTTCCTCCAGATCTCTTATATTGTCTATTTTTCTTCCACACAGACATACAAACAGGAATATTTTTTTCATAGAATTCATGTGAATGCAGCATTGATAGTGACTATAGGAATTACATTTCTGAGATGAGATGACAGTGATCAGAGGAACGATCAGAGCAGGGGTTCCTGGATTGCTGGTCTAGGCACGGCATGTATGCTGGGTGAAAAAGCAAAGGGATTGAGCTTGATATTTTTTTGAAATGTACTCTTTACAAAAATGTAAAGAGACAGTCCTTGATTTGATTAAGTCTACAAGCAATAAAACATCAATTAAGACAAAATAATGCCAAAAGAAGAATAGCCCCAAATCTCCATTCTATTAATTATTTACTTCATGAATTTGAGGAAATTGATTGCTATCACCAAGCCTTTGGTTTTCTCACAAATTATGAATGACAATTACAAATCTTTTAGGATTGTTACAAAGATCAAAAGAATATGCACATATAATTTTCCTAGAAATTAAAAATACTAAAATATAGATAATTTTGAGATACCATCAGTATATTATTAGAGTTATCAGAAAGGAAAAAAGGAAGGCTTCAAAGTAAAGATGATGCATTTCTTTATATGATTAAAAGCTATGAGAACAGACTATGTATAATAAAAATATGTTTTAAGAATAATTTGTTAAATGACTAGAAAAGTAAATACTATGGCCACATGCAATTCATCTATGCTTCATTGCAAGTCGAAAGTGATGTGGAACCATAAGAGTTTTATAATAGACAGTTACATCTAGAAATACAATTAAGACTGTTGTACTCATGAGTTTAAGAACTATTTGCTCTAAAATTAAACCATTTATAGAATGTCAATACAGCAATTGGGAACTCCGTGTCATGCTGCATAGCATGTTTGAAATTACACTATGAGGTCAAGAAAGTGACATGGAAATTCTTCCAAAGTTGAAAGACTAGCACCACAGTCACAAATCATGCACTCCAGAAAACCAAGTGTTAGGAATGAGTTTACTGACGTGCAATGGCATGGGTAAGAGTCAGTTAACCCAACGATCACAAATCTGTGCAATGCAGTGAAGCCTAAAGCTTTACAACACACGGAAACTTCAAAGAGTGTAAATGCAGAAGTGTAATATTTGTGTACTATGCACCAATGTCTTTTTAACCAGCAGTCAGTCTCTCTCTCTCTCTCTCTCTCTCTCTCTCTCTCTCTCTCTCTCTCT
>OU015752.1:108229340-108239484 GCA_907169655.1 Acomys percivali | reverse complement strand
ACACACACACACACACACACACACACACACACACACACACACACACAGTATTAGAGAGTGAGTCAATTTCTTGGCTTTATTCTATTAAATGATAAGAATGCTTATCCGGGCTTTCAGTTTGGGGAGTAATCACCATACACCCTAACAAAGTTATTCTCTAGTCTGACTTGCCTAAGATGATTCCCCTCTCTACCAATACTTGAAGACAAAGTATTTTCCACTATTTACAAATTATTAGCTTCTGTTTTAGCGCTAAGAGTCCAGAAATAAATAACAGGGTGATGTCACAAAGCTTGCAGTGTGATGGATGAAGCAGGCATGTAAGCAATCGCAGTGCTAACTCAAAAGCAGGCATCTGTAGGACATTACTGGGAGCACAGAGAAAGGAAGGCCTCAGAAAAGACACAATGAGAGATGATCCTTTAATGGTGAGAGTGATTACATCAAATGCAGGGAAAGAGAATGTGATTACAGACAGAGGAAGGAATTAGCAGGAGGCTGCATGATGGCTTTTGGACTCAGGGGACAGTGAGTGACTAGCCAGGATCAGAGCACAACAGAAGTGGCTGGAGAGAGGTCTGAACTCCTGTTTAGGTCAAATTGAAGAAAACCTTCAGTGTTCTGCTAAGGAGTACACATCACTTTGTTTAAAAAAGTTATTTGGTGCCCTGTTTTCATGATTATAATTAT
Source organism: Acomys percivali (assembly GCA_907169655.1). Taxonomy (NCBI): domain Eukaryota; kingdom Metazoa; phylum Chordata; class Mammalia; order Rodentia; family Muridae; genus Acomys; species Acomys percivali. The sequence continues at coordinate 108,238,794 of OU015752.1, read as the reverse complement.
CATAGAAGAGAATTCATCACTACACATAAAGAATATTTTCTCAGGAACTCGACCTGACTCTATTAGAGAGAAAGGACATCATTATGAGAATTAGGGTTAAAATCCCCTATATACCAATGATTACTTTAGTGTTTTTCATAGTCAAATTAAAAAGAAAACATCAAAGATAACTCAAATGCCCAACAATATGGCTTTATGTAGGTAAAGAATTTCGGTAGTCATTAAAACTTACACCAATAAAAATAATTTACAATATGGAAAAATGTTGGCAGAATAATTGTAATTTTAAAAACATGTAATTTTGTCTCTCTTTTTACCCTACCAGTTCTTTTTGTATATATTGTGGCTTCTAGATTAGTGTTTTTAATCTGACTCCTAAGTGTGTGAACAAGTGAGTCTGTTTCTTATGCCTTTTCTCAGACTCTATTATTTATGTTTGTTTGTAGACCTGACTGGACTTAAACTCACAGAGTTCTACCTGCCTCTGCCTCCCAATTGCAAGTGCTGGGATTAAAGCCATGCACCACCACCACCTGGATTCACTCAACTCTTACCCATAGGTAACCACATTAAAAGGGGAAAATTTGCCCATGGCTTTCTGCATACACACTCCCTCACATTTTCCTACTGTCAGTTTAAAGTCTATGTTGGACTCCTAGCAAACTCTCCAGAAGCAGGGATAGTGCCTGTGTATCACCCTGTTAGACTATAAATTACCATTGCTTCTGTCAATCTTACAAGCCTGCTCACCTACATCAGGGTGAGAGGGCAAATGTTTAGCCCCTTTCCTTCCAGAGGACAGGGTCAAGGAAAGAGTATAGTGACAGAAAAACACAGGTCACCTAAGAATTTAGTGAAGTATAACCTACTTTCCTATATTTAAAATGGGTGAAAATTTTCTCTCTAGGACTCTTAAACTGAAACAATTTTCCTATATGTATAAGCATCCATGCATTTATCCATCTGTTCATGCACACTTCCTCCCATCCATTCAATGGACCAGCATGACCCTGTATTAAACTGTCATCTCTGCACTACTGTTTCAGAAGCTATTAGAGATGGCTTTGCAGGGTACCAAAATTACCTACAAACACATCAAAAGTGTGCATCCTAATTAATAAAGAAAGCAAAAAATAAAATTACCAATGGCATGCACTTTTTATTTTACCAGATTCAAGAAGATTTTTACAAAGGCTAAATGACTAAGTGTACAGCAGGAAACACACATTCATATACTCCCATAAATATGTAAACCTTCTTAGAAGTAATTCAGCAATTAATTCTAAGCTCTGTGGAGCAAGAAGCTGTCTCTCATTTTTCACTGATTAACACAGTGCTTTGGGATGTGGGGTGGTTCAATAATTAATTGTAAAATAAATATTGATAGAAGAGTTATGCAAATAGTATGAGCCTAAAAATCTTTCACAACCTTTTATTCAGTGATCCCTTTCTGAGAAAAATCATCATTATGAGAATTAGGGTCAAAATCCCCTATACACCAATGATTACTTAAGTGTTTTTCATAGTCAAATTAAAAAGAAAACATCAAAGATAACTCAAAGGCCTAACAATATGCTTTATGTTTATAAATAATTTGGGTAGTCATTAAAACTTACACTAATAAAAATAATTTACAACATGGGAAAATGTTGACAATATAATTGTAATTTTAAAAACATGTAATTTTGTCTCTCTTTTTACCCTACCAGTTCTTTTTGTATTTTGGCTTCTAGATTAGTGTTTTTATCTGACTCCTAAGTGTGTGAACAAGTAAGTCTGTTTCTTATGCCTTTTCTCAGACTCTGTTTTTTATATTTGTTTGTTTTGTCCTATTCCAATGTCTTTTTGTTTTTTTCTTTCATCTGTCTGTCTATCCATCATCTATCTATCTGTCTATCTATCTATCTATCTATCTATCTATCTATCTATCTATCAATCTATCAATCTCTCTCTCTCTCTCTATCTCTATTTAGTCTATCCGTCCATCCACTCATCCATCAGTTTTTTTCAGTACAAGGTTTCTTTTTTTTTTTACTATATTATTCTGCATTTATCAGTAATATGCTACAACTAGATATTATGTTGATATGAAAAATGACATTTTTAAAATTTATTTTATTAATTTATCCTTGTTACATCTCAATGGTTATCCCATCCCTTGTATCCTCCTATTCTCTCCTCCCTACCATTTTCCCCTTATTCCCCTCCCCTATGACTGTTCCTGAGAGGGATTGCCTCCCCCCAGTACAGGGTTTCTCTATGTAGACTTGGCTGTCCTGGATTCACTTTGTGGCCCAGTCTGGCCTCCACTCACAGTAATCAGTCTGCCTCTGCCTCCCTGGGTGCTGGGATTAATGGTGTGCACCACCACACCTGAGTATCTTATTATGTTTTATTTTATTGTTATCTGTTAGAAGCCTGTCTGTTTTCTAAGATACAGAAATGGTGTGGATTCAGATGGAAGGGGACATGAAGAGAAACTTGGGGGGAGTAGAGGGAAAGAAAACTGTATTCAGAGTATATAGTATGTAAGAAAGATCTATTAAAAAAATGAAACCACACAACCTAACATTATTAACTCCTCATTTAACTCATACAAATATGACAATATTTAGATGCAACTGTGACCAGGTAAACAAAACAAGAAAACAATGCATTCTCTGTGGAGATAGATTTTCAAAGACAAGGAACTATAACATATCTACATTAGGGTTACAGTAATCAGTGATGTCCACCACTAATGAGAACCATAGGCTGACATTATAAAATACAAGAATGTGTTCATTCATAGGTTTTCAATGTGGGGGGGGGCTAACTATAATTCTTTGAGCATTTATTTTTAGCAATGGAAATGACAGAGAAAAGCAATTAGAGAATCTGCAACAGAGTCTACAGGAACTAAATAGGAGTCAATATTTTCTGAGATTATCTCAACTTTGCAGAGGACTGACTCCTACATTAAACTACAAAGTTAAGTCAGGTCCCTTTGCTTTTCTGACTTGCTCTCACAGTAGAGTAGTCTACCTTGTGTGTTGCACCTATACAGTCTACTTGCTTAGCTGAGATGGTTTTCATTTTTTTCTTTTGAAACATTTATTCATTTCACGTCTCAACCATAGCCACCTCCCTCCTCTCCTCCTCGTCCCACCCTTCCTTCCTATTCCCCTTCTTCTCCCTCCTCCCCTACTCCTCAGAAAAGGGGACCCCCCTCACAACCCACCCCAGCAATCAAGTCACAACTGATTTCTGAGTAGTTGTTCCAATGTTTGAAAAGTATCAGAGAAGAGAAAAGCGATCTGATTCAAGGGAAGACAAAACTAACATTAATGTGAATACTGCTTCTATATAGATAGACAATAGAGATACGCACAACATATAGAGAGGTATATTGAACATAATGGCATTGGAAGAATTGTTACAAAGATATGGTTAGACAGCTAGGGGACATGAGGAATCTTAAAGTTTATAAGTAGAGACCCGACTAGCCACAAAACAAGGTAATGTTCTAATAACACAGGATGCCACATTAGGAAATTTTGAGAGCTAAAAGAAGAGGAAGATAGGCTCTAACCACACCTTAAAATGGGTAGTTTTTGTTAGTCAGAAAGGAGTAGCCCATCTGCAGAAAATGGAAATCAGCTGGTCTAGGCAGAAGTCAGTGAGCAGCTTTCTGTGAAGTTAGATAATAATTATTTAAGCACTTTGAGTTCTTGGGGTCTTTATTGCAACTGTTCAACGCTGTTACAACACCCAAAGAGCTACCAATTGTATGCAAAGTAATGACTGAGTGAGTAAAATAATTTATGCATAATAACACAATTATCTTCTATAACTCTCATGTTTGGTCCAATATTCCTGTGATGTTTTAGCTATTAAAATATATTTAGAAATTCCTAATTCATGGTCCATACAGAGATAGTGAGCAGGTTGGAACTGGTGTGCAGGCTGCACTTTGCTGAGTTCTAGACTTTTGAAGGGCAAATTAAAAACACACAACAGTTTTGAATGTATGACTCAGTGGTTTTGATCTTATAGGAGTGAATGTTTCAAGTACATAATAAATAAATTATAATTTTCTTCCTATCTTAATGTGAAAGGGGATTTATAGATAATACTGCTGCCTACATGGAATTTTTTTTTTTTTTTTTTTTTTTTTACAAAGTGCAACAAATGAAGTAAAAGGGCGGGGAAATCACCATTTAAAGTACTGCCTTCCAGTATGTCAGCAAGAAGACTCAGTTATATCAGATGATGCATTGAAAGAGTCAAATGCTTGCATGTTCTGATAAGCAATAAATGTGGACTTAAATGGTACATCAAGATGCCAGACATGTGTGATGATACGTTAAAGGAAATAGTTTGATGCAAAGAATATCTGAAAGAAAATTATAGATAATTGAGGTAGACAAAGTAAGAATGTTCTTGCAAATGAGCAGGTCTTATTTTTTAATTAATTAATTTATTTACTTATTTATCTATTTTACATCCTGGTCATAGCCCCATCCTTCCTCACCTCCCATTTCCACTCTCCCTCCCTCTCACCCATCTCCCTCCTTTATTCTTCAGAAAAGAGGAGTCCCCCCTCCCCATCCACCCCAGCTCATCAAGTCCTATCAGGAGTGAGCATGTCCTCTTCCCTGTGGCCTGGCAGGGCAATCTTATCTTAAGCTTAGTCTGAGCATTTAAAGAATTGTTTTATATGAAGCTTACAGTTGAGGAGACATAAGTTAGTCTTGTCTTGGTTACTATGTCATATTCAAATGTATTAGTACACCATTGTACCCACAAAGTGTGCACTTTTTGTAATTTTATGTACCAGTTAAAATTAGTTAAAAATAAATAAAGGCATATCAGACATGCAGTTCTCTAGTTGGATATCACTCATGTGTGTGTGTGTGTGTGTGTGTGTGTGTGTGTGTGTGTGTATGTATGTATGTATGTATGTTTTCAAAATAATTTTTTTATTAATTTATTCTTCTTACATCTCAATGGTTATCCCATCCCTCATATCCTCCCATTCCTCTCTCCCTTCCATTTTCCCCTTACTCCCCTCCCCTATGACTGTGCCTGAGGGGGACTTCCTCTGCCTTTGTATGCTCATAGGGTATCAAGTCTCTTCTTGGTAGCTTGCTATCCTTCCTCTGAGTGCCACCAGGTCTCCCCATCCAGGGGACATGGTCAAATATGAGGCACCAGAGTACGTGTAAAAGTCATACCCCACTCTCCACTCAGCTGTGGAGAATATAGCCCAGCCATTAAAGGCTAGGCTCACAACCATAAGTATGTATGTATGTTTTAATAGATCTATCTGCCATCTGTCCATGAGTGAAGTCTCTTATCCTGTAAAGTCAATGCCTCTGATTTCCAGTACTTCAAAATTCAATTCCTTGATTAAAAGTGGGCACTGATAGATAGATAGATAGATAGATAGATAGATAGATAGATAGATAATAAAGAGAACATGAATCTAGGGCTGGAGAGGAGGCTAAACAGTTAAGAGAGTTTGCTGCCATCACAGAGGACCCACATTTACTTATCACCATCCATGTCAGGTGGTTCACAGACACCTGTAACTCTAGTTCCAAGGATATAAAACTCTCTTCTGATCTCCAAGACCCCAAAAATAAATAAAAGCAAATAATTAAAATTAATAAATCTAACAACTTCAGAGGTGGTAAAGTTCAGTGCTGATACAAGCTGTGCAGCCAAACCAGAGTAATATTCAAATTAGTAGACTAAATAAGCTTAGAGGTGCTGCACTTGTCTACATGCATGAGGCCCTGGGTTTGATCCCATGAGTTGCAGACCAATAAGTGTTTGGGCTATTATTTGCTAGGTGTAAGAAATGCTTAAGATGATGATGTGGTGATGATGATGATGATGATGATGATGATGGATGGTGGGTGATGATAAAAGAAAAACAGAAAAAGTTAAAAATGAGTAGCACCTATGAACACCACACATCTTTGTATGTCATGAAGTATTTAATAATAATTTATCAATGGAATTTCATGAGCTTCTAAATCTTATATTTCTGATAATTTAAAACATTTAGTTACAAATGTCACATCTCACTACCTTCTGCACCGGTGACTCTATAGTAAATGACACAGTACAGCATATTTCAAAATAACTAGAAGCTTTAAAATTGTTCTTATGACAAAAAATGTTAACTATTTGGGATGATAGGGATATTGATTAGCTGCCCAGGCCACAAACACACACATTTCAAGATCATATTGCACATCCCAAACCTATACATTTATTACAAGCCAAATAATAAAATAAAACATAAATATAAGCAGAACAAGAGATGGCTATAGATTTACATGAGGAAGGCCTTAATCTGCTTGGTTACACATCTGCTGATGAAACCTCCATGTGTAGATCAGTCCCAAGGAGGTGTATCACAGATGCTACTACACGAAACAAAAGCAACGTGAGACCAGAATCAACAACATGGCAAAAACTCCACATAAAAACAATAGGCTTAAGTACAAAGGTCCCTTAATATATACAGGAATTGTGCTTCTAGAAAATGCAATGATTAGTAAACTTTTTAAAGAACATTTTACATTTATTCATAAACATAAGCTTTATTTTAGATTTACGTACTGTGTTTTGGGTAACCTTTATTAATGTCCAGTATGATGTTCAAAATTCTACTATGTACATGGTGGAATTTATTGCTGTATAAGACTGCTCTGACTACTTCATTGTATCTCTCGTCCCTAGTCTCATACTTCCCAATGCCAGTCTAACAGCCTATACATTGTCAACACAAAAGCATCTTCCTGCATTTGAATTTTTTCCTAAGCCAGAATCTTTGGTTCATGCCTATAATCTCAGCATTTAGGACTATGATACAGATTGAAATGTGTTCTAGGCTAGCTCGGCACATACAGCAAAACTACATCCCCCCAAAACCAAACCAAACCAATCAAACAAACACAAAAATCACAGTAAATAATGTTTTCTAGTGGCTCTCTTGTTTTCCAGGACTGATGTTCTTACTTCTTAATAAAAATTAAGTTCGTGTATTAACATAAAAGTTTTGCTTAATTCCCAACAACTTGCATGCCTAGTAACCTTTTTGGCAGAAATCCTCATGAAGATGTGTAGAGAGGGCTGGGATGGAGAGCATCTTAGAACAGTAAAAAGATAATTCAGTTCTAAGCCAAATGACCTTGGGCAAGTCTCTAGGCTTTGGTCTCTCACTTGAAAAATCTATCAGGTGGCCATGAAGTCCCCATCCAGTTTTGACACAATTATAAAGCACCAAGATGCATTTGAGAATGTAAAGAAATGCAATGCATCAGAACCCCAGTGAGCAACACCCGATGACTAGCAATAACAAATCAAGGGACATGAGAAAGAGCAAGGCTGCCCATGCAGATGGTGCTCTCAGAGGCATTTGAATATTAGCGATTGGTTCTCTATTTGCTTCCATGCACAGGCAGGTAGAACAAAAGTGTGAGAGTCCTAAACACTGGGCAATAACATCTCCACAGACTTTGTTTTTGCTTTGTTTTGTTTTGTTTATTTTTACCAGTCCATCCCAATTCCTCACCACACATACTGCAGACCTAACACAATGTGAAGACAGCACAGATTACTGAGGCGAAGAAAAGTATCTCATTGTGCTGTTGGTGCTCACAGATTTCAATGCTTCAACTTAGCGGTATCCTTAACCATGATGAGTTAGGACAAGGATCTGCTAAGGCGTTACCAAGGATTCCCAAAGACAAAGAAATAACGCAGGAGGGAAATTCGGCTTCTCCAGTTGGGAAACGCTTCTTCCATACACGCCCTTTACTGTAAAGCTTTATGGAAATTTCTGATAAATTGTACAATGATAGAAGTCTATAGTGTGTGTGGTGGATGGTAAGTGGTTGCAGTCTACCTCCCAGGGCTGAAAACAAGTGCACCTGTCAGATGTAGTAGAAAGCATATGTGAGCCAAATATACATCGAGTTAAAACCAGTTCCGTTCCTTTTAGTAATGCGATTATGACCAAGGAACTCTGGAATGTCATTTTTACTGCTTACTATGGGGATTAGAGTAGGATTTTGGAAATGTTAAAGCAATACCAAGTATAGTAAGGTCCCTAGTTCAGTGTTTCATCAGTGGGCATCAGGAGTACTCGGGAGACACCACAAAACCTTTCCCTTTTCCTTCCTTCCCTTTGGGCTGACTTTCTCCTTGTTCTGCCCTGTGGAGAGGGCTCTGCTTATGTCAGCATCCAGTGATGTGGGTAGCAGGGGTGTTCAGGCCTGCCACAGGAACTTTAATTTCTCCTTGACTTGTGTTTCCCTTCCTCAGAGTGCCTGGTATTTCCCAGAAATTAAATAAAATTTTAAAACAGGCTTCTCTCCCTTTGGTAAGGAGAGGGATTGTTCAAGAAGACAAAGAGCTCTAGGAAGACATGAGATATTTCTGATGGGGCAGATGCAGAAACTGATATTCAGTGTGGGGAACTCTTGCTTCTTGCATTGAAAGCTGTCCAATGTTGTTTCAAAATGCTCATTTCTGAGTTAATTTCAAAGGATTGTTGAGGGAGATGTAAAGTTACAGAGCTTGGCTGAATATTTCAAATGCAGCCCACCATCCAACAGGAGGTAGCTGCAAAATCTAATTTCTGTTAATTTTTGAATGTAAGGCCATAGGAATGAGTTTTTCATTGCTATAATCATATTTGACCCCCTTCTTCCTCCTCTCTGTCTTCTGTCCCTCTCTATCTCTGTCTCTGTCTCTCTGTGTCTGTCTGTCTGTCCGTCTCTCTCTCTCTCTCTCTCTCTCTCTCTCTCTCTCTCTCTCTGCAAAGTTATAAATTTCTGAGTTCCCTGAAGGACACAATGTCACTCTGGTGGTATAGACCTATGCCAAAAGTTTCTGGACAATTGCCTAGCTTAACCTTCATCATTAAAAGGGAGCCATAAAATTCTAATGAAAGGGCAGCATGCAGGAAGATAATAAGTTCTTAAGGTTAAGAAAATATAAAATGATGACATCACTGGAAACAATAAATACCACGTGCTGACCAATTAGGCTCAAGGTGCCATGCTGTGGTCTTTATAGAAATTATATTTTTATTTCATTTCTCTGTACCATGACTTTCTGATCCCAAGTTTTACAAAATAGAAAATCAGAACACAGGGAAGGAAGCAAATGGGCAATTTTTTTTTTTTTTTTTTTTTTTGTGGGGACTCCTGAGTACTCCCAGTGTTTGCAGATAGTAAGGAAAGGAGATCACACAGAACCTGTAAGTTCAAATTTAGGATTGTCTGGAACTAAAGTGTAAATTCTTTCCAGAGTGCCTCCCATTAACTTATGAATACCAGTTTGCCAAGTGAATGAATGCTTGTACAGCATTAGTGGCTTTTGTTTTTAGTTTTGTTTTTGTTTTGGTGTGTGTGTGTGTGTGTGTGTGTGTGTGTGTGTGTGTGTGTGTGTG
>OU015752.1:108206628-108229330 GCA_907169655.1 Acomys percivali | reverse complement strand
GTGTGTGTGTGTGTGTGTGTGTGTGTGTGTGTGTGTGTGTGTGTGTGTGTTAGAGAAAGAGAGAGAGACAGAGACAGAGACAGAGAGACACAGAGAGAGAGACACACAGAGAGAACTTGACACAAACTAGAGCCAGATGAGAAGAGGGAACCTCAATGGACAAAAGGCCTCCATAAGATCAGCCTATAGGTAAGTCCATGGGATGTTTTCTTGAATAGTGATTGACATGGGAGTGTCTGGACCACTGTAGGTGATGTCATCTCTGAGTTGATGGTCTGGGAGAATATAAGAAAGCAGGCTGAGCAAGAAGTGAAGAGGAAGCCAGTAAGAGGCACTATTCCACAGCTTCTGCTTCAGTCAGTCCCTGCCTCCAGCCTTGAGATCCTTCTCTGAATTCCCCTCATGATGGACTAAAGGAAGATGATAACCTAAAAGGAGAAAGCCTTTCCCTCCCCAAGTGTTTTGTTGTTGTTGGGTTATTTTTTCAGGGTGTTTTATCATAGCAAGAGAAACCTAGGTAAGATAAAGCTGAAGATTTTGGATGTCAGCAAGGAAAACAGCAGGATTAGAGAAAGCTGGGTTTAGAAGGCTCAACACATAGGAAGTGGCAGAGCAAGTACTCAGGGCTTGTTATCCAGACCCACAAGGCATTAATTAGTCCCTGGCCCCATCCTCCTCCTTATTTTTTTGTGCTGATAAACCTGCACTACAGGACCAAGAATTCTGGGTAGGCAGATCTATATACATTTCAACATAGGTGCTTTCCACCCAGTTAAATTAGGTGGATCACAAAACAACAATAAAGTATGGATGTGGGGACAGTGGGAAGTAAGAATAATTTTCAAAGAAAAAAATGCAATTTTAAGGGTTTACTTATTTTTATCAACTTTCAATTTTGTCAAGATTCAATCCAACTTAGTCCAAGTAATATTACTTCTACAGAGCCCTTACTAATTTATATGTTCTCTTCCTAGTGAGTCAAGAAAATGAAATAAGGCAAAATAAGATTATAATAGCTGCATTGACTGTGATATTAAACAATATTCACTTAGCCTTTACTAGGTAAAAACACCGTGATAAGTAATTTATATACACAATACTAACAATTTCTTAAGTTGCTATCTTCTGTAGCTGGGTAAAGCTTCCAGTAGAGGAAGGGGGACACCAATCTACCTATAAAACCTTTGGCCCAAAATTTGTCCTACCTATGATAAGTGTAGGGATAAAGATGGAACAGAGGTTGAAGGAAAAGCCAAGCAATGATTGGTCCAACTTGAGACTCACTTCATGGGAGAGAGCCAACCCCTGACACTATTAATGATACTCTGTTACAGTTGCAGTCACGAGACTAGCATAACTGTATTCTGAGAGGCTTCATCTAGAAGCTGATGGAAATAGACGCAGAGATCCACAGCTAAACAATAGGCAGAGCTCATGGAGTTTGTGAAGGAGTGGAAGTAAGGATTGAGGGAGCCTGAGGAGTCAAGGACACCAGAAGAATTAACCTGGGCTTCTGGAAGACCACAGAGACTGAACCACCAACCAGAGAGCATGCATGTGCTAGACCGAGGCTCCCTACACATAGGTAGCAGATACGCAGCTTGGTCATCATGTGGGTCCCTAATGATGGAAGTAGGCATGCTCTGACTCTGTTGCCTGCCTTTGGATCTTTTCCCCCTAGCTGGACTGTCTTGTCTGGCCTCAGTGGGAGAGGATGTGATAAGCTTAATCCTGCTGTGAACTGATGTGCCATAGTGGGTTGATACCCATGGTGAGCCTCCCCTTCTCTTAGAAGGAGGGAGGAGGGATGAAGGGAAGGGAGATGTGAGGGTGGGACTGAGAGGAGAGGAGGGAGGAGGTTGTGATCAGGCTGTAAAGTGATTAAATAAATCAATTAATAAAAAAATATCACCATTTTACAAAATGGAAAACTTGGTTGTAAAGAGAAGCAATATCTTTTCTACAAAGCATCTTGCTCTCTTAGTCTTCCACAGACCCTCAGTGGCCTGGATGCACATTTCAGTAACTGCTGCATACCTGGGAACTTTCAGGTCATGATATAATTGCCAAATGTGTATACTGTGATATGATATGGACTCTAAAGTAATAATAGTAGTCTACTTGATTTCCTAGAATACCCTAGAATACCCACAGAATGCGTCCCAGTGCTATATCATTGGGCAGTCAGTATTTAGTAGTTGAATAAACAATGGATGATGGAGGAATGAGGAACAAATACTTATGACTATGATTACCAAGCTTCCATGGTTTCATTGTGTCTCCCTATTTCAGCCTGAAATAGGAAGAAATGTCACATAAGCAATTATGAGCATGTGATTTTGCCAGTCCAGCACTTCTGGATGCTAAAATTATTCATCTTTCTTACCTATTATTATACTTAAATTAATTCTGCAGATTCAAATGGAATAACAACTTACTTGAGAAGAGATAGAGCTACTTTTTAAACCAGCCAAGGAGCAACAAAATGACCAAGTCTTGTTAGTTATTGTTATTGTTAAGTATTCAGCTCCCCAAAAGATGGGAGTTTGGCAAAGAACCTTCGGAGCGAGTCAGATCATTACCATGGACCTCTACTATAGAACCCAGAAATCACACTGCCAATTCCTTGCAGTAGAGTTTTTTGAGTCTTTGAGCACAAGACCTCAGCTCCCACACGTTAAGATTCTCCAGTCCCCTTTCATTCTACAGGTGGGTCATTCTAAAGAGCACATCACCGTTTTGCATCTTTCTTTAACAAAGATTATTTTTAGTGCCATAAGCAGCCACCCTTTGTACTAGAACATTTTACATTCATTTTGAAATTAAAGAGTAAAATAATATTATAAAACTCTCAGAAAAGATTTTAACAGACATATGCATGTACATTTCTGTGTTTGTGATAGTATGCAGACTTGTTGAGTGATGAGACATATCCATATAATTAAGATACTGGTTAAGTGCTACAAGTGTACATATGAATGAAATAAGACACACACATACGTACACACACACACACACACAAATTCATGTTCATATTTCACCAAATGACACCATATTTCACCATATTTCCTAAATGACAAGAGGAATGCTTTAAATGAAGAAACATTTCAAGTGAAGAGAATGAAATATTCTTTGGAAAGTAAGCTGATATTCTACCAGTGATAAATTAAGAATGATATAGAACATTAATTTTCATATATAAAGCTACATGCATGAATAAATGCATTTGTTTTTATGTGAATGGAAATACATACACAATATAGCATATACATATCAAGTACACATAAATAGTTAAATTTTAGATATATTTGTATGCAGATTTTAAATTTATGCACATGCATGCATTGAAAAGTTAAAGTTATTCCTTTTTATCTATTTGGATGGGTACAAAAAAGTAAGAAAGGAACTAATCAGTCTGGCACAGAACTTCGGCAAGTCTGAGATAAGAAAGAGTGAAAAAAGAGAATTCTGAGGAGGAAAGACTGTCACTGCAAAGCTTAAACAATATGGGATAATAACTCCAGCACATAGGTACACTATTATAGCCAATAGCAAAGTGAGTGACAAAAAAATGTCCACAAATGTATATGCTATGGAGTAAGGGAGATTGGGCTGCTTCAATTTATTCCCTTCTCATATGTCACTGGCTCCTTAATTGCCAGTGCAGAGTCTATTTCAATTGCCAAAAGTATTAACTGGTTATAAATTTCATGAAAGCAGAAAGCAGACTTGGTTAAAAAAGGAAGAAAGAAAGACATTTTCCTTGGCTGGAAGACACACTAATTTCCTTTTGTTATGTTGTTATTACAAAGTAGTTATAAAGATTTTGGTTTGGGAAATTTTCATTTTTAGAATGAAAAGCATGTTACTTCTTGAATAAAAAGGTATTCTAATAATAAACCAAATTTGATATATCAATGTAAAAATTATAAGCTATATGTTTTTAGTAAGTTTTAACTTCTTAGGAGAATTTAATGTGACCTACGTATACATATAGGTCAAAGAAAATTAAAGCAATGTTTTGTCCATGAGTTCACAGAATCATCACAATTGTTAAGGTTCTTTTTTCAGTTTGGAGTTCATATTAACTTTAAAATTCAACTACATTTCCCAACACCAGGTTCCATTTAAAGCTGGAGCAGTTGGTAAAACAAGATCTGAGATTCTGTCTTTCTAAGTAAAGCTTCTAATTCCCTACTAATGAATCAAAAAGCCATATGATTGGCCATGAATACATAACTATACTATTAAAATTAGTGATATATGGCATTCTTGGAAGTACTTAGGAAAAATTATTATTGAAATTAATACTCCTCTACACCTCTTAGATCATAACATTTTATTCATGATCAATATATACTTCTGAATTGTATTAAAATATTGAAACTGAGACTTTTCCCCCTGGAAATACAGCTTATTCTTTCCAGTGCATATTTAAGAATAATCTCTTCTCTGTGCTTATGATGGTGACTACAGGTGCATTTTATTTATATTTATAACATTTGTAAGAGTTGTCCCCCCCCCCTTTTATGGATGCAGGAAAACAAAAACAAATTCAATTTATTTCTGGTAAAAGGCTAGTAATTTGAGTGCAAAAGAAATTCAAGAATCAAATTAAATAAATATGCACATATTAAGAAAGGCATTAGTAAGAGAAATGGTTGTAGTCCTAATATAAATGACCTTATTGCTTCTTTCTCTATGATTAAATATGTTCCCTTCTCCTATTCTAAGTATGATAATCTTTCCTCTTGCTTCCAATTAGTCTTTTCATTTGTAAAATGAGCTATGTGATAGAAACACATTTTCTCTATAACTGAAAAGGCACATAGTATCATAAGAGTAAAACCTAATAACACAATCAAGTCTCTCAATTGATAAAAAAAAAATCTTCTTTTATTTTTATCACGGTGGAAAGTGTCTGATTAATATTCATTTTCTTTCTATTCCTTAAAATAATAATACTTTTAACAGGAGGCTGAAAAGAAAAACGAACTGTGATTAGGAGTAGAAGCCTGCTAACAGACCATGCTACAGAAAACTAAAAATCATCTGAGGATTTGAAACGTGAACTGGAGGAAAAGTCACTGACACCCACACACAGCATCCCTGGATTTCTACCCACCACCCAGAAGTGTAAAACCACAAACACGTGTGAGACTAGAAAGCTTTTTTTTTTTTTTTTTTTTGCCTAACATTTTTCCAAGCATACAAACCCAGTCAGCAAAGGACTCAGCAAAGTTTTCGAGCCACCCTGACCTTAAACACAACTTTCTTACAACACAGAAGGAAAGTCACAAAGAAAAATCTCACCTGTGCAGGGCTGAACCAACCATGTGGGCAGGCACACCGCTCCCCACAATTCCCCTTCCCTTTGGTGCTGGTCTTGTGGGGGCTTTTCCGTACACTGTCCCACAAGGTGACCAGCTTAGTTCTGTTTGAAGCTGGGCCCCCAGGTCCTGAGGAGGGCATAGTTTGGGAACTGTACCCGAGACCCTGAGCGTTCCTCTGCCAGCCACAGGCACAGTGGGCATCCCTGATGAGGGTGGGAGCACTCCTGCCGGCATCCATCCCATCGGACCCCCGGCTGCAGCTGTGTTGCTTGGTGAGGTATGCATTCATACTGCACTGATGCTTACTCTTTTCTTTGGTCAGCTCAGCATAGAAAGGCTTCCTTCCTCACACCCCTTTCTTCCAGGCAGTTGTAAAAGTCTTTTTTTCCCTGTGGATGCCTCAGTATCTTTGACAGCTGCTATAAGCGGTTCATCGTGGGAGCAGTGGGAGCAGGGGGAGCAGCTCCAGCAGCTCTGCACAGCATTATCTGCGGGCTGGTAGCTCTTTGTCAATAGATGACTCAACTCACAGAGCAACTTGACAGTATCCCTGCTCTAGGCAGAAGCAATCAATGCTCCACACAGCTGGGCTACAAGACTGTACACTGTGTTACAAGCCCTTTTTGGATGGAGCTACAGTAACGAACACTCCTCACAATTTGGCATTCTCACTTTTCCCTCCTCCCTGATCCACACATGAAATACAGATCTCAGGAAAGACAACTTTGTATCGGAGCAGCGAGACCTTTCTTTTGAGAAATGATGCATCTAGGCAGAAACACTATAGCATAAGCAGTATGGAGTGATGGGAAAGTTAACCTGGAAAGGAAACATTCACTATTTCTGGGAATCACTTAGACAGTTGCCAAGATATGGTCCAAATCTGGAAATAATGAAATCAGGACCTCAAATTAAGCCCAAAATGTATCAATTAATTTTGAAAAGATAATCAAGGTCACACTGTTACACTGGGTCCCTTTAAATTTAAATTTAATTTACTTTAACTCATGATTACATGGCATAATACCAGTATATGTTCTTTATACTATGAGCAATTATTAATTCTGTTTCTTTCAAATATGATGACTTTTAAGATTCAAAGATGATAGGTTGGTTTATTTTAAAATAGTACTTTTCCTCACCCGAAATTATTCTGAGGATTTACTTCCAAATTCTTTACCACAACAAATTCATTCACCACAAAGAGAGTCTGTATTTTAAAGTGAAAGATGTATTCAACCCTGCCATTCATAGTTTGGTTTTCTAAGACACAATTTTCAAAATATTTCACTAAAAATGAGTGAAACCTATCCAATTTAAGGCAATTTCTTTCCAAAGAGAACAAGCCTATATTTCATTTCAGCATGCTTGCTGAGCACATCCATGGTAATTTCAGTAAAGGGAAAGTCCAAATACAATCACACTTAGAAATTATACTATCTTTGTGAACGTTCATATCTTTGACCAACTGTCCATGTCTTATACATGTTCCTAAAGAAAAGAAGCATTGACTTGATTGAAATGCAAGTTGTCTTTCAGCTAGGAATGAAGAAGACATAACCTCATTCTATATCTAGTTTAGCCATAACAACTAAGTGCCATCAGACCCACCTTCCCAGTTGACTGACTGGTTGTAGGTACTAGATACTAAGTACTAGGTACTAGGACAGTGCACACCTACTTCTGTTTCACTTGACACTCCTTACTTCTGGTTCCAGAAGCATTACCACACTTATTTCTACACAAGGACCCTTGGTAAATCATTGCTAGATTTCAACACCATGAAAAGAGTTCAAACTTATCCCCTCCACACTTCCAGAAAATGGTTCTTTCCTAGGCTCTACACATGGATCTCAGTTTAGTAGAGGGAGCATTTAAAACAACTGTGCTAAGCTAGGTGAGGCCATGTACTCTACCCTCAGTGCTGTGCGGGCCTGAGACTGAGATAGGAGGCTCCCTGGGGCTTAAGTTGCCTCCAGACTAGTTCCATAAACAGACTCTGTCTCAAAGGAGTGAGTTAGAGAGTATTAGAGTAGGGCACCTGAAGTCCTCCTTCTGATCTTCAGTGTATATCTACATATGGATGCCTATACCTGCCTCCCATCTCCCATAACTAACTACACACACACACACACACACACACACACACACACACACATACACACACACACATACAACTATTAACCATAATATTGATACACACTTGTCAATTTGCATTCAGCTGAAAAAATAGGAAGTGCAAATATCCCAAGGCAGCCTGGGCTAAATAATGATTCAAAACACATACAGCCATGACCATCCCTACACATCATAACCAAATAGCAAAACTTAAAACTAAAAAATAAATAAACAACCCCTCAATAAAAGAAAGAGGAAGTCCTTGGTCTATTACTAATAATTTTGCCAAGCTCCTAACTACCACCCAGCACATAATAAGCATTTTTTAACCTTTTTTCTTTATTTTTGAGTGAATATTTGTGCTCTCATGTGTGTGCATGCATACACAACACACATGCATTCACACATACACAAATAAAGAAATGAGGGAGATAAGTAAATTTGGTAGTGATACTTAAGTCAGCAAAGCTCCAGACACAGGTATGCCACTTAGATTTTAGTGCTATATCTGAGATGAGGTGCTTTATATGGATGTTTGTCTAAGAAAGAAGAAAAGGAGGAGGAAGAAGACAAAGTGGAAAAGGGGAAAGAGGATGATGATTTGAACTATTGGACAGAGATAGTAATAATTTCATTTTCCTCCTGAAAGAGAATCAGGGGGCAAAATTAATATAAATGGACATTAATCCTAAGGCAGAAAAAAAAGTTGCCACAGGCTACTTAATGGGAAGAAAACAGGAAATCTGTTCCCATCCCATAACCATTGTCTTTATTCTAGATCAAGATATAACTAACAGCAGCAAGAACTTCTCGGTCAGATAAAGCCCCAGAGAACTTCAGATCTTTCTGGTATCACCACGACACATGGCTTTACACTGGCATTCGACAGAGTATGGCAATGCCATCACTCCCAAATGGCAATGTCAGGGACTGAAAACTATGGATTCTTTGATTTAATAAAACCATAGACGCTTCTCCAGTGGTTTGGGCAGATATCATTGCTCAAAGGTCCATTGGCGTGTTCAGGGAAGATATGTCCTATCTTCACTCATTTTCTTCTCAAGGATAAGAATCAATCTGCATAGAGTAAGTCAGTATGCATCCATCACAGTTCTGTAATGGTGTATGCAGTATGCAGCCAGACAGAAGGTTTCCTGGATGAGCACTATTAAGGTGTTATAAATCATCATAGGATTCTAAATCTGCTATGAAGAGATTTTTCAAATGAGCTATTTCTTCTCATCAAAAAGGCCATAGGATATCCATTTTCATAAGTCCAGTATGTCATTTCTTATGTGATAAGTAGCTACCTTTCATAGCCAATGTTACTTTCTCTCAAAGATACTTAAGATCACAGCAAGCTTTTATCAAGCTTACCAAAATGCTATATCGAAATCATTATTTCACTTAAGCATGTGTAAACTAATTTTCATCTTCAGCCTTTCTTTCCACCAAAGACCTTTTTTTTTCCTTTTCAAACAGGACATTTGGCTTTCTGCATCTGAAGACAGACCACTTAAACATATAAATTCACCCATTGAGACTTTCTGTACTATGAGACAGACCCACTAATTAACAGTAATCCAATTTGATCATTTGTAATTGGACAGCTGTGATAACTATGAGATGACATGAAATTCTGGTGAAACAAGAATTAGTAATGCCCAAGCACACAACCTACTTATCACTGTGATTTAACCTGGGCAGAAGGCGCACTGGGTAATGCTTTGGTGAGATATGTCTTACTGAACTTTCTGTGACCTGGCATTGGCTCTGTAGAACAAGCCCTTGTCTTAGAGCAAGAGTTCAAAACGAATATCCTGGCCTGGTTTGCTTAATAAAAGTAAACAGCAAAGATTAATCACTAAATAAATTGAAGTGTACTAAAATATTAGGCAGAATTTTTTTCTAGATAAAATTTCTTTCAGGCACTCTTTCCATATGGGAAATGAAAATATTAATTACAAAGGAGCTAAGTGCTTACGGCCAGAGAACTGGAAAGCAGAAGCCCTTTAGCTGCCACAAGTAATAAGTTAAATAATCATAGCATGCCATAGTGCATTAGATAGAATCTTCTTTGATTGAAAAAGTGAAAAAAAATATAAATGTATAAATGCTAGCAAGTCAATACTATTCTACGGTCTCTTTGGCCTCGATAACTGTAGAATCCAAGCACATTTACCTTTCAAAGTGAGCTATCCAAGATTATTTAAAATATCACAGACTTTAAAATGATTTCCAAATTGCTAAACATATTCAGTAATAAATCTTATGACCAGGAATTCATTGTGGATGGGCATGTTTCCAGGGATGCAGAGATCTAGCCTGGGCAGCCAAGTTGATAGGAAATAACAATAAAAACCTTTTAAAATGCTCTGAAGACACATAAACATATTTGGATTTGAGTGGGGACTCAGTGGGGAGAATTAATCAGAATTAGGGATAAGACTCAATTACAAGATAGTTTTCCGGAAATGTAGACTTATGACGTTCGGATGCACTCAGCAGTCCCATCATACAAGTCAGAACACTAATTATGTGACATTGTTTTAGTGATTCTGAGGAGAACAATAGTCAAATTGCAATAATTGCTGCTAATCTGCATATTTTAGCAATTGGATTCATGTGCTGAGCTATACAACCAAAAGTAATGTGTTCTCATGCTCTGAGATTCGACTAACGTCTGTAAGTATTCCCTGTCTCTCCCAGCACCTTAAGTCACACTCTAAACTACCTATATTTGTTTTTTTAAGTATCTCTATTATTTGTCTTCTCCTCTTGCTCACAATCATGACTACTCTAACCTAAGATAACATAAATTTACTATACACTAGTGAAATAGCTACTTAACTGCCACAAAACCTTGCTCCAATTCTAGACAGCCAAAGTGAGTTCTAAAGTAAAAGTGATCCACCCTATCCTACCTGGTATCTAGCAACCCAGTGTCCCTTGCTGGGATTTTCACTCCCTAAAGTCTGTGTGTGATCCTTCTTCACACCCTGTGTCATCTGGTGTCCGCTGCATTCACTGGGCTGCTTTATGCTTCATTCCTCCTGTGTCTTCCACTCACAGAGATCTGAATAGATGTCCCCAAATTCAGCTTGAAATCACCGGACATGCTGTTTTTCTCACTCCAAATTGTCACATAAACCCTACTGATTTTTCTGAAGAGTGCAGTAGGCATTATCTCCCTAAATCTACCCTAAGGGCACAACACGACCTAAGAAATGGGCTTATTTTCTGACCCAGGCCAAATGCAATCCCAAGCCTTGTTTTCTATTAGATTGGTAGATCTAAGCCTCTTCTATTAAATAATTACAGAGTACTCCTTGATCCCGGAAGGATTTAATGCCATCCACTCAGGAAAGCATTCTTTCAGCATTGGCTCCTTTTGAGGATAGACCACACTTTCCTTCCATCTGGCATCAACTTAGCTTCTGTGCTTCTATTAAAAGGCTATAATAATTGTATGTAAAATAAGGATTGTGGTTTTACTTTTTCCATTCTCTTCTAAAACATAGCATAAGCCATCACTGTCTGGATAAGTAGTGTCATTCTTGCCCATGTCTGCTGCACCTCCTGATCTCAGCATAAAGTAATAAGTGGTGTTTATTAAAACTATCAAGAAAGAAGACAGAGTTATTCTACAGCAACCACACCAACATGAGTACTTTAGTCTGTACTATACCTCTTAGTGTAAAATGAGTAAAGCAGCACTGTGATTAAAAAAAAAAAAAAGCCATGGATTCTCATGGTCATCAAGTCAGTGCAGCATTTATTGTAGCTAGTTAAATAATTGTATCAACTTAGTTCTACGAAGAAATGCATTAATGGTCTCGGTATTATAATAACTTCTTTATTTTATCAAGATACTAATTCATAAAAGATGTACTTCCTGAAAGCTGGATGTTTTTCAATTCTTTGTAAGTAGTCTCACTTTATAGGTAGTGTAAACACTAGAGTGTTTCCTAAAGTTAAAAATTAAAAGATTATAGCAGATTATAAAGATGGCTGTGTGGCATGGAGCACTTGCTGTTTTTATGGAAGCCCTGAATTCAGTTCCCAGAACCTACCTGCCAGCTTAGAAGCACTGTGACCCCAGGTCCAGGGGTTCGACTGCCTCCTTCTGACCCCCACAGGATCTACACTTATGCAGCATACTTCTATATGTGTAGTCAAAAGTCATACATATATAAAAACAAATAATCAGGGTCTTCCAAAAAGCCAATCAATAGTAAACTAGAGAAAGAATCTCAGACTTAACTAAAAGACACAGTACTTCCCAAGAAGACATAACATAAAATAAATGGCAATTTGTAGAAGCTTAAACATAGGAGAGATAGAGACATGGAAAGGCTCACTGTGCCTCCTAAAAATCGGAGTACAAAGTTTAAAAATGTAAAAATTACTATGGATAGTAGTAGTTATGAAATTATTATGAATATACATGGTACCGATTTCCTCAAATTTATCAGTGAAGGGCAGAGCTCTGTACAGTCCACCAAGGTTTTCTTGAAAGTCTCCTTGCCTGGAATCATTAAACTTCTGCTTCAGTTCATCTGTGTTGCTACCAGCCTTGACCAGAGAAGCTTCTTAATGCAGAACACAGAGACTCTTAACTCTTTAAAGTCCCAGGAATAAACACCCCTGAATCCTCAGGTATGTATATCAGCTGACATCATCCAGTCAAGTCTCAGGGAATACCACAGAAGAAGGGACAGAGAGAGCTGGAGGATGGGGAAGAGTGCAGTGACATTCTGTCCTCTGGTCATGACATGGATGTTACATAAACGAACTCACAGCAGTTGTAGTTACCTACACATACATGATCAGATCAAGCCAGTGGAAATACCAGCATGGGAGGAAGTGTTTTCCTGAATCAAGAAGCTGTTTTACATAGGGGGAGTGGTTTCCCCTAGACAAGAACCTATTCGAAATTGATAATTCCTATGGATGGGTGTGTCTCTTTTCTTTACAGGTGTGGCCACTGGTAGGTTCTATATGCACCAGGGAATGACCACACACCCTACCACATATGGACAACTCTAATTAATAAGTAAAAACTGATACTCTGGTGCCCCTTTTCTGACCACGTCCCCTTGATGTGGAGGCCTGGTGGCACTCAGAAGAAGGATAGCAAGTTACCAAGAAGAGACTTGATACCCTAAGAGCATATATAGGGGGAGAATTCCCCTCAGTCACATACATAGGGGAGGGGAGAAGGGGGGAAGCGGGAGGGAGGAATAGGAGGATACAAGGGAAGGGCTAACAATTTAGATGTAATATGAATAAATTAAGAATAAATAAATAAATAAATAAAAATAATAAAAAAACTTATAAAAGGAGGTCTTGGCAGGGAGATGTGATAGAAAGTTCTGCGCCATCATAGAAGGGAGTGAAGGGTGGTTATAATTAAGATATAAAATATACATGTATTCCTTTTTAAGATTAAAAAAGAATCTGATTCATTAATCACCCCAAAGTCTTCTTTCTACCCCTACGTCTGGCAACCACCATTCTACTTTCTGTTTCTATGGATTTAACTACTTTATATCTTTCTCACACTTGATGTACATGTAGTATCTACCTTTCTGTAACTGGCCAACTCCATTCTGCATGATGTCCTTGAATCACTATGTTACAGCTTCAAAATAGGGCTTCATTCTTCTTCATGGCTATATAATATTCCGTGTGTGTGTGTGTGTGTGTGTGTGTGTGTGTGTGTGTGTGTGTATACATGTGTGTGTGTTGCAATAGATTGTGGTAGGTAGTATAGACATAGATACAAAGACTGTCCTTCTACCAATAGAGATTGAATTAGTTTTATGGGCTGTTGGAACCAACTCTCAATATATACAAAATTACAACTACAACATCCAGAGTGATAATTTTGAAGGTAGAACATTAAAGGGGCAGGACCTAGTGAGATTTCTAGTGGGCATTATCTATCCTATGCTCTGCTGTGCTATCTTGCCATGGGCTCAAATATATAGGGTCAAATGATCATAGCTTAGAACTTCCACAACTGCTAGCCAAAATAAACCACTTCTCTTTGTTGGTTAATCATACTGTTTTTGTTGTTGTTGTTGTTGTTGTTATTGTTGTTGTTGTAACAAATGTTGAGTAGCATCCCAATCCCTCCTTGTGCCCTTGAAGCAGAGTTCCTGGAGTTCTTAAGTTGTCTCATGTAGAATGAGCCAGGGATCAAGAAGCTAGAAGGTCTTTCTTTAAAAATAACCTTTTAAGCTTTTAGTTTCTAGAGGTATTATTTGTAACGGATGTTCGCTGAGTATACTGAAATGCTTTAAAAGAGAAAAACCTTCTGGGTTCAAACTAAGGCAGACCCTGGCTTGTCAGAGGTAATTCATCTGGCTTGGCCTAAAGGCAGAAGCATGGATTAGTAGAAAGGACAGGCCGGCCTCCAACTAAATAATTGCCTCTCCTCAGAGATGTGACAGTTTAGACCTAAATGGCCTTGCTGTGGCCAGTGCATTTCAAATTTACATTTAATTAATCATCTCCGTGGGCCCACTTGATTTTTGCTTTTGGGTGTATTTATTTGATTTAGTACTTATTTAATGAGTACCTATTTCACATCAGAGGTTGTTCTATGAAACTGTAGACAGGAGAAAATTCTAGTGGAGTAGAGGTATTAAATACACAAGTGCACACCGTAATTAAATAGCATATACAAAGAGAAGAAATGAGTGTGTCCCCTGCTATTGCACTTGCCCCCATCAGGTGAGTTTTGTATATTGGCAAATTTGTCTTCACTACCACACTGCTAAACTACTGACATGCTAGGGTCATCCTTTATTTAATACTCAGAATCTCCTTTTTACTTGCTCCCTATATCATCTATCAGTAAAGCCTGCCATTGAACCATACTTAGAAATCAGCCTACTTCTATTGAGGACATATGCTGTAATTCTGCCATTGCCATCAGCTAGCTCTCTTATCTTTATTACAACGTGGTAAGTCTTAAGTTGTCATCATGGCATCCTACCAAGTTGTAAACAGCAGGGATAGCTGACAATGCTAATCTGTCAACAAGTTTAGGTTTAATAATTGTTTTCCTTATGACTTAAGAAATGTGCATTCAAAATTGCAATGTCGTTAAAAATAATAGATTGTGGATATGTTGTCTTATATTGTCAATTTACATTCACTCCATAAAATTTGCACACAGACAGCTATGATCTGGTGAACGACCCACCTCTGCCTTCACCATCATATCCTATTTCAATCAACTATTCAAAGGTAGGGATAAGGGTCTCCTCCTTTTCTCTGCCAGATCTCTACTATGTACACTTAGAGGTTGAACATATTTTAAGTGATGTATAAATATTTTAACTCTGTTGGCATTTTCTTCTTTTAACACCTGTCTGTACTTCTGTGCACTGTGATAAAGCTTTGTAGAGCATTTATGCATTTATTTTTTCTTATTTACTATTGATGAGGCAGGAACTCTAGAGTCAGACTTCTGGATGCACATCCCAGTTTTCATCATTTCAGATCATAAAGTTGAGCAAGTCACAAAAGCTCCCCAAATTTCAGTTTTTTCACCTATAAAGGAAGAAATTTCTTTTTTTTTTTTATTAATTTATTCTTGTTACATCTCTATGGTTATCCCATCCCTTGTATCCTCCCATTCTCCCCTCCCTCCCATATTCCCCTTATTCCCCCCCCCATGACTATTCCTCAGAGGGATTACCTCCCTCTGTATATGCTCATAGGGTCTCACCAGAATCATATAAGGATAACATGAGTTAATTTCTGGAAAAGACTTGACATAATATCTGGTGCATCTATGCTCAACAATCTACTATCTATCTATCTATCTATCTATCTATCTATCTATCTATCTATCTATGTATCTATGTATCTATCTATCTATCTATGTATCTACCTATCTATCTATGTATCTATGTATCTATCTATCTATTTATGTATGTATGTATGTATGTATGTATCTATCTATCTATCTATCTATCTATCTATCTATCTATCTATGTATCTATCTATCTATCTATGTATCTATCTATGTATCTATCTATCTATCTATCTATCTATCTATCTATGTATCTATCTATCTATGTATCTATGTATCTATGTATCTATGTATCTATCTATCTATCTATATATGTATCTATCTATCTATCTATCTATCTATCTATCTATCTATCTACCATCTATCAATTTTCCTACCTATCCACATATCAATTTCAAAACCTCCTCCTTATTCCACTTGTAAGTTCTACAGGTTTATATTTTAAAAATCTGCAATATCAATCTGGGCCCAGGGGTTCTGCACAAACTATGGCACCAGCCAAGGACAATATGTGCAGTAAACATTGAACCCCTACCCAGATCTAGTCAAAGGACAGGACATTCTCTACAGATGAGTGAAGACTGGGGACTGACTTTCACATGAACTCTGGTGCCCCATATTTGATCACACCCCCTTGATGGGGAGGCCAGGTGGCACTCAGAGGAAGGATAGCAGGCTACCAAGAAAAGACTTTATACCCTATGAGCATATACAAGGGGAGGAGGTGCCCCTCAGTCACAGTCATAGGGGAGGGGAATAGGGTGAAAGTGGGAGGAAGGGAGGAATGGGAGGATACAAGGGATGGGATAACAATTAAGACGTAATATAAATGAATGAACGAATAAATAAATAAATAAATCTGCAATATCCATGAACAGATTCATCAGTAATGGTCAGTTGGAGTCTAATGAACATGAGTATTATATATTGATCCTAAACTTGTCTTCCCAACTCCTATTTTGAGTTAGGTATTGTACTAGTGCTGGTGCTAAGCAACAAAACCACCAATGAAACATTCATAATTTATTGAACACTTAGAGTGAGTTTCAAACATAGCATTTGTTTGATCCTGGTTACTCTATATTAAGAAAAAAAGATGCTAGTTTATAATCTAAAAATATATGGAATCGTTCTAACATTTTCTCATGACTCAGCACTAATAAGGACTAGAATCTTTAATAAATCAGAGGTCCAGCCTAGACCTGAGTTATGCAAGGAAACTGGTGCATAACATCCAATAGAGGGTTAATATCTAAAATATCTAAAGAACTCAAAAAACTAGTTAACAACAAAACAAATAACCCAATTAAAAATATGGTACATATCTAAAGAGATAATTCTCAAATGAGGAAACGCAAATGGCTGAGAAATAATTAAAGAAATGTTGAATATCATTAGTCTTTAGGGAAATGCAAATCATTTGAGATTTGATCTTCTACCCATCAGAATGGCTAAGATCAATAAAGCAAATGACAGTTCATGCTGGGATGGCCATGTAACAGGGAGAACACTTATCTATCACTGATGAAGATGCAAACTTGCACAGCCACTATTGAAATCTGTGTGGCAGTAACCCAGGAAAAGGAGAACTGATCTACCTCAAGATCTAGCTATACCACCACTCTTGGGCATATACCCAAAGACATTTCATCCTATTACAAAGGTACTTGCTCAACAATGTTCATTGCTTCTTCTTTTTTTTTCAATAATAGCCAGAAACTGGAAACAACCCAGATGTTCCTCAAAAGATACACAAATTAAAGAAAAGGTAGAACATTTACACAATGGAGTTTACTCATCCATTAAAAGAATGAAATAATGAAATTCACAAGCAAATGAACGAGTTAAACCATAACAAACAAACAAACAAAAAACAAAAATGAGAGGGAGAGAGAGAGAGAGAGAGAGAGAGAGAGAGAGAGAGAGAGAGAGAGAGAGAGAGAGAAATATGGTATATTTGCTTATATATGAATATTAGCTGTTAAGTCAATAATAACCAAGCTATAAGCTACATAAAAACAGAGGTTAGGTATAGAGTAAGGGACTGGGGGTTGAGCTTTTGGAGACAGATAGATCACCATAGGAAAGGGAAATAGAACGATAGTTATGGATGGTAGGAGGCAAGAGGATCAAGTAAGGAGTTGGAGGGAAGATGGAGATGAGGGAATTAATATGGGGAGAGACAGATAAAATTAAGGGCCATGTGGAGGGTAGTATAGAAACCTAACACAGAAATATATATATGTATATAGATATATATGGTATAATATATATTATATACATACTGTACCTAACTAAATACAGTAGAATATATATTGGAAAGGTAATCTAAACGAGATGGCCAAATAATCTTGGAGAGAAAACCCCAAATAGCCATCTCTTGTCACTAAATGAAGCTTCTAGTGCTGGGAATGGGTTACATCTTATTGAGTTGTTGGCCAAAGAGGTCCCATGTGAATCCCCAAACAACGCAGGCTGTTGCCAAGACTATAGTTTGCTCTCCACAAACTGATGGCAAGGCCATTGTTGGAGACAATACCTACACAACTCAGTAGACATGGAGAGGTCAAGCTGGCGCTGACACAGCACCTTCCCCCCTACATTCTAGCATCTTTGGTACACGAAGGTAGCCTTTATGCTACCAAAAGAGAAAGGTAAACACTTATCCAGCCACAAATAATTTGATCTACAGTGATGTTCCTTCTAAAAGATAAGCTAATGCAACGATGGTGCAAAACTTTAAGGTGCAATATCTGAATTGACTCAGGACTCTCTCTACAAGATGGAATCTCTACTTGATACTGCCTGGATTAAAAAAAAAAAAAAAACAAATACTACTGTTCCACTAAAAGTATATAGCAATAAAATGGCTCCAAATGATATTCTGCTATATTCATAGATCAGTGCCTTATTTAGCTATTAGCAGAAAAGCTTCTTTGTGCATCAAAAGGAAACAAATACAGAGATCCATAAATGGATAATATTCAGAAAATGAGAGCCATTGGAACACTGGTCCCCAAACAGGATGTCTTCACCAAATTCCTCCCCCTAGGACTCAGGGAACCCAGCAGAAAAGGAGGGAAAGAGTGTAAGAACCAGAGGGAATAGAGGAAACTAAGAAAAAAGAGCCTTCTAAGTCAACAAGATTGACATGCATATAAACTGACAGAGATGTAGGCAGCATGCACAGAGATGGCTTGTGTCTGTAGCAGATGGGGTCCTAGAGCTAAAAGAAGCAGTGCATACTTCCCTCATCCCTAAGACAGATGCAATCTCCAATTGATAACCACTTGCAAATGAAAATTCAGTTTTCTCCAAGAGAGTCTCACTGGGGAACACTGTACTCTTCAGGCAGGCTGCATGACCAGCTGCAGATGCCAACAGAAGACAAACTCAACGGCATCTTTGAAGGTTCCTTGTTTTATCATGTCCTGTCTGGGCCTTTTCTTTCTTTTTCTCTCTTTCTTTCTTTCTTTTTAATCTTTTGTTGTTGTTATTTTCATTTTGATTTTCCTTAATTTATTTGTTTTCTCCCTTTTTTCCATTACAGATCTCTTGGGTATATATTATGACTTCCAGTTTAATGTTTTTATGGGATTTCTGAGTGTGTAAATTAGTGGGTTTTGCATGTTTTTGTGTCTTTTATCGCACTCTTTTCCTTCTGTTTGTTTGTTTTGACCTATTCCAGTGTGTTAGTTTTTGTGTTATTTCATTCTATCACTAAGAACCCTTTTTGTCTTCTAATGAGAAACAGAAAGCAGGTGGATTTGGATGGGTTGGGAATTAGGGAGGAAGTGGGAAGAGTAGAGGGAGAGGAAATGGTAATCAGGATGTGCTTTGTCCTTTACATATTCACTTTACATCCCAATCCTCCCTCCCTCCCCTCCTCCTGGTACCATCCTTCCTCTCTCTTCCCCCTCCCCTACTCCTCAGAAAAGGGGAGCCTCCTGCAATCCACCCAGGAGCATCAAGTCTAATCAGGACTGAGTGCATCTTCTTCCACTGAGGCTGAGCAAGGCAGCCCCGCCAGAAGGAAGTGCAAAATCTCATTTATTTTTTAAATACTGCCAGATCCTTGACCCCTCTTAATCCTTCTAAAAGCTTTACACTGGACATGCTAAAATCTGAGCCTTATTATCATGATACAATGTATTTAAGATCACAGTTAGTGAGTGACTTTGTCAGAGCCAAACTTTAAACCTCGGTGATCACTGTAAAACCTTTCCACTATCTGTCCCCGCTTCTCCATGCAGCACATCCCCATAGGAGTAGAACTGTGATGCCCTGTCAGTCCCTTTGCAACTGGACTGCTACAAGGCAGGATATACTTTTAGTAAACCTAGAACTTAAGTGTTTAAGTTCAGCGTCTGCATAAAATTTGCACTTGCCTTTTCCGTTCCTATTTGTAAGGAAAGGACTAATCAGGATGTTGCGTCTGATGGAAATGCTTTTTCTAAACTTGAAAGGACTAAATGGAAATAATGTTTTTTCTTTAATTATATTTTTTTTTTTTGCATATAAGCCTGGGAGCATCGATAGTTTCTGGCAACCTCAAGAACGTGGTTTGAGTTTCTGTAAACCCATCCTGTCTGGCTGTGTGACACCCACAGCCTCTGCAGCTCCCATCTGCTGGCCACTGTCTTAGTCATTTTCTTTTCAAACACCAAGATCAAGGCAACTCATAGAAGAAATAGGTCATTCGGGCTTCTGTTTCAGATAGATGAGAGCCAGTCATGGCAGGAAGGCATAGCAGCTGGCAGCAGGTATGGTGGCAGGACCCGGAAGCAGAGAGAGAGGAACATAGAAGTGGCGAGAGTTTTAAACTCTCAAAGCCAACTTCCAGTGACGTACTTCCTACCAAGCCACACCTCCTAAACAGTGCCACCAACAAGAGCTCAAATCTCAGCTGCTACATACTATGAAGGTAGCCAAGACTTAGGAAACTAAACCCGATTCTTCCAAGAGTTCCCCAAAATCAATGTTATTATTATTCTTGTTTCTCAATGATGAATCGAGTGTTCAGAGAAGGTACTCCATTTTTCAAGGTCACATAACTACTAAACAGCAACCAGGTAGGCAGACTCCAAATACCAATTTTCCCTGTTGTACCAATTCTTCCTCTTCCTCTTCCTTCTTATTCTCCTCCTCCCCCTACCATACCCCGTCCTCCTTTAAATGTCAATCTCTGAGTCAAACTGTAGTGGCTTTGGGAAGAAAGTCAAAGTCTAATTATATAAAGCCACTGTTGATGAGAAGGCCAAGCAGAAATGAGTTATCAGCTACTTTGGGGTGGAGGTTTTCTGTGCCCATCAGTGAGTATTCATTTAGGCCCGCTGCACTAAATGAAATGCGGGATTGTGTGCCAAGTACCAAAATGCCCACTGTGAGACCTTCCAAAGAAATTGTCCTTCTTCTTGATCTCACTCAAACCTAGGAAAAGAAACAGCTATGAATTGCAAATTACCTGTGGCCTGAGTTCTCAGGATTGCGTTCACCCCTAGATGTTCCAGTGGGAGCTCAGGACTTCACACTGAAATTACATTTGGGAACATTCACCCAGTGCAAATTTACTAGCATAAAATCAACAATAGAGCATCTTCTGCAGAAGGTCATTTATTTTCTACTTGAATCACTTTATTTTAATACATGCAAAAATTAACTATCACTAAACATGATTTCATAAATAATCATCTGCTAGCAACACAGTGCAAGATAAGCCAGGTGACCTTGCCTTACCTATACAATTTCCCAATTGCACTTCTCCAGGAAATAGGTAATGTATGGGAAGTGGAGGGTGATGATGGAAACTTTTTGCATCTAATCTGCTAGGTTATCTGCTATTTAAGTTCTTCTATTAGGCAGACACATATCCAGGGAGAGAGCATTTAGTAAGGCATCTTACTTCAGAGCTGCAATGAAGGGGATTTTGAAAAAAATCGTTTATTATTTTATGTGTATGCGTGTTTTGCCTGCAGGTGTGCCTATGTACCAAATGCGTTCATGAAGCCAGAAGAGGGCATCAGATCCCTCTGGAACTGGAAATACAAATGATTGTAAGGTGCTATGTGAGTGCTGAGAATCAAACCTGGATACTCTGGAAGAGCAGCCAGTGCTCTTAACCACTGAGCCAAATCTCTGGCCCCAAGTAGCTTCTTGATGGATCTCAAAAGGACCCAGCTGAGTAGAGGTTCAGGTGTTTTTGCACTTCTAACTTGTATTTCTACCCACCTTTCAGAAATCTCCATTGTCTGCTACAGCCATTGTATGTGTGTTTGCTTCTCCTATGCAAGCCCTTGTTACTTTATAAAGAACTCTACACAGGTAGATTGAAAGTGGCAATGTTCCTCTAAGACCCAGGTTCAAGGAGAGGCCTGCTGAGAATTGCGGAGTGTTCTGAAAGCTATACTGTGCTGTTAAACATCTGTGTGCTCAAGGTTTTCCCAAATAGTGAAAACAACTTGCTTTTATCCTTAAGCTAGTCTCACAGTAATGTAAAGGCTCTTACGATTTCAGGCTATACCAACCAGTTTGGTCTACAGTGCACTTGGTATTCAATACACAGTTTCTCTTTGTGACATTGCTGATCTCTACTGGAAAAGTGCTGGCCCCTTTTAAAATATGACCTAAAGCAATCACTTCTAGTTCCAAATAATTTGGGAGTTGCCTTGTACCTTTTAGTTACAGAAGTGTAAAAAAAAAATGGGGAGCGGGAGGCTAATTATACCTTTTTTCTCAAAGCTGAATTTCTGCACTCAGAGTAAGGAAACCCACACCAGAGCAGCAATCTCAAAAAAATTGGCCTTTGAACAACAGCAATAACAACTAACCATTGTGATGATGTTAATTATCTTAACATTAAAAGACTTAGTTTTACATTTCAGTTCTCTGCTTCTGAGTACAAGTATGAGATTCTTCAAAACTATTTAAGGAGTCCATGTATTGGAGAATATTACTGTCACAAATGTGGCATAATTTTTAAAGAATAGATAGGCTTTAAGAAATGGAACTGAATTGCATGTATGTATATGTATATTGGGCCTCAAAGGTAAGAAAATGGGGTATATGATTTGCCTAAGCTGTCACTCCTGCCTACAGACGTGATATAGATACATGCTCTGGAGGCTACAAATATCTTTGTGATACCGAATATTAAAGAGCATTTCTCAAAACAATAGACTCTGGATTCTTCAGTGGAGAGATATTTAAATTGTGAGATGGGTAAAAGAGGTTACCCACATCCCTGTGCATTGCATTTTACTAATGCTTCATACATGTTAATTACCATGGATACTCACAGGAAAGAACACTGGGATGTAGAGGGATCTCAATCCAGCAACATGGCCTCTCTGGCAAGGGATCACATCTAAAACCCTCTAGGTCTTTGTTATCAGACTGAAATCCAACACGCCCTTACTATACA
>OU015752.1:108171609-108200495 GCA_907169655.1 Acomys percivali | reverse complement strand
CACACACACACACACACACACACACACACACACACACACACACACACCCCAGATATCTTCTTATCTCAAAGCTGCACACTATTAGAGTTACAAGATTGTGTGGGCCACACCCATCGTTTTACATGGATGCTAAGATCTGAACTCAGGTCCTCATGCTAGTGCAGCTAATAGCTTTACCCACTGAACCATCTCCAGTGCCATGGTTCTCAACCTTTTGTTCACCACTCCTTTGGCAAACATCTACCCCCAAAAATATTTATATTAAAATTCTTAACAGTAGCAAAACTATAGTTATGAAGTAGACACAAAAGTAAACTTATGACTGGGTGTCACTGCAACATGAGGAACTGTATTAAAGTTCCTTAGGAAGGTTGAGAG
This sequence comes from Acomys percivali, assembly GCA_907169655.1. Lineage (NCBI taxonomy): Eukaryota > Metazoa > Chordata > Mammalia > Rodentia > Muridae > Acomys > Acomys percivali. Next base: position 108,200,117 of record OU015752.1, on the reverse strand, counting down.
CCACTGATCTGGTGCCTAAGATATCATTCTTGAAGGGCTATTGGCATAATATTAAAGTTTCTCATATACAGCAATGATGGGGTGGTAGTTGTAATTAAAACTGTGGAGCAAAATGTTTATTACCTTAATGAAAAGGAAAGACATGTAAAAGAACAGGGTAACAGAATGAAATAAAGGATTTGCTTGCTGTTTTAAGAACCTGCAAATCACTTCCTGAAATCAGGTGGGTCTGACTTTGGCATCTGTTACAGAACTTGTAAAATAAATATATCAAGTGATCTTCCAACTCTTTTCCCAATGATTATGATCTAAATATTCCTGGAATGTGCTCAGGCATGAGTAGTTTTATAACCCCAGTGAGTCACAAAGGCAAGGCTTCAGCCCTTCCACTTAAAGAACCCCACACAAGAGAAGCTCCCAGTTGCTCGCTTGCTAAGGGAAAGAAGTGAATTGGAAAAAGCAGAGCATTATGATGTGATCTACCATTGGGGCATAGAAGATCAGCAGTTGTTCAGAGACTAGAGTCATATATCAGGATTTCTGCCCCGTTTCCAAAGGTGGTGCGTGGCAGTCTTATTAACCTGTGCTTTAATTCATGACAACAAAACACCACTTGAGAGACACTATTTTCATCAAATGCCACATTTCTAAAGGAAAAACACATTTCAGCAGAGGAAATGTCACTGAATCGAGTGAAAAGCGATTTATTTGGATTTCTTGATTCAGTTACTTGGTTTATTACTTGCACATGTGGGTGGCCCATCTTGACTTTTCTTCAGCTCTCCTTGGCTATAGGCCTGGTGCAATGCTGGGCTGCTGATCTGTCTGTCATCTTTGGTGCTCCAGCAGACTCTACAGTCAGTATCCCTAGGGCATGGAGAATCACTGAGAGCAAATCCAGGTCCTAGTGAAGACCTGGACCTTGGATCCTCCAATTGACTAACACCAGAATGGAATGTTAACCTATACTCTAAAAACCTGAGTAGGGGTAGAGTTTAATTGTGACATATTCTTCAGGTTATTATGAATACTAAATGTGAAAATAAGTATAAAGCATTTAAAAAATCTTAATCTTTAACCCCAAATCACAGCTATTGTTAGACCGTAATTTTTGTTTAAAGAAAATACTTTCTTTTTTTTATTTCTAAAATTGAACTCACATATGAGCAATAAACTCAATAAAAAGTATGAATTTGCGCTACCAACACTAAGCATATTTATCTGGTTTTAAAATAGCAAAGCAGAACTTGACCCATCACTGACAATGCCTACATGGTAGTAGCAAAGTGCTAGCGAGAGCTCTGGCTTCATGCTGTGAACTGGGAAGTCACACCCATTAAAGCAAGGCTAGCTGCTTTAAGTCCCTCCCTGCTAGTGTTGCAGCACACCAGGCAAGGAGGACACCACCACATGCTGCCCAGTTGGATCCTTTAATCTAGCAAAGAATCCAGACTTTCCAAAGAATAATGACCACACTATGAAAAACCAAACAAATAAACAGCAACAATGAGAAAAGTGAGTGAAAGCAAGGGTAGAGAAAGGCTAATTGGGGAAGAGAAGTCTTTATTGGGATGGTCAGCTGTTGAAGGATCCAAAAGATTAATGAAGTTTTCTGGGGCAAAGTTTAGCACAACTTAATCTTCACATTAAATTCTTTCCTAGAGGCAATATGAAAGCAGAGTTCAAAGTTAATTATTTTTATTTCTTATACTTTTATGTGATAGCTTATAAGATTAGTATGTTATATTTATTATAGAATTTATAACGTGCTAAGATGAGGGAGCCATTCTGTACATGTGCTTTGAGAGGTATTTTCATTAAAGCTAAGTCATTAGCATTTGCCTGTCATGTATTATTTGAGTGTATTTGTTAAATACTTATTCTGTGGCAGAAACCCTGTCTCAAAGAAAAGAGATGCATGCTCTGTCTGCAGACTTTGAAACCCAATAGCTATATCTGTGTCTCCCAAGCAAATATCACTTTGAGAAGGTCAGGAGTTTGGAAGGACTCCACAGGTGGTAAGCAGGCAATGTTGTCACATTGAAATTCTTTGTATCTTAAATACTGAGACTAGTTATTATTGCCCTCCCTTCCTGGATGATTTGCTTTGTAAAAGTTGTGACACTTTCAAAGTATAACAGTGCCTGCAAAGATAACATGGAAGAGCTAGTATCACTGTCTTCCTGATATACCACATTTCCACGTTCACTTTATGTGAAGTAACCTATATTGTAAAATTTTCTTAAACGATGATAGTCATCCATGGAAACTGGGTACGGAATCATCTGGCAACATGTAGTATTTACTGACAACTACTTGAATTGTTTGTGAGAAATAAGTACAATGACTATCCTTCATGTCACCTAATTGCCTCCTTTAGGGCTAGAAAATAGATGCAGCCCATTACGTGGTGCACCCACACTCTCACACAGAGCAGAGACACAATTTAATGGTCCCCATGCTGTGCTTTAAAGAATACAGAATTATCCATTAAGGCAGAGGAACGAAGGAATAAAGAGCAAGACCAATCTGAAACAAAACCTGACACAAAGTCTAGTGTGAAGCCTATTTGTCTTCAGAGGGGGTAGAACAGGGAGGTTGAGACAACTTACACTGCAACCAGACAACCAGTGCCACAGCTGCCTCCAATACTTGTTAAGCATTTGGCCCTGTGTTGATACATTTTCAGTACTCATCTCTCCTGATCTCTAAAATTGAAGTCATAATAGGACCCATGTTGAAGCTTTTAGGACATCTCAATGAATTCGTGTTGGTAAAGCTTTTAGGGTGCTCCTGTTGTGTTAGATTCTCATTACAGCCTATCTGTTGTTGCTACTGTTGACTGGCAGAGCTACTCTCCAGCACACAGCTCTCCTAGTGGCCTGGGATTAGAAAGGGTAGAATGGCAAGCTTATGTCTCTTCTACATTTTGTTTTATTTGTTTAAAGTAACAGGTTCATCAACTTCAAACTCTCTAGTCCCTAAAAAAAACACCACTGTATTCTAATGATTTATCATTCCAAAGGCTTTTCCATATATCCCCTAGTGCGTGTTTCCTGCCTGAGGTTGTCTAGCTGGAGGGCAAAAATATCACATTTCATACTCAGTTTTGTAAAATTCCACAGCTAAAATTGCTTCATGACCAAGTTCTTATAAGAAAGGGAATTTCAAAGTTTTGGCTGTATTTTGCATTCCCATCCATTATTTCCTTCACTTTACAGAACATCAGGTTTGAGACTTTTAGAATTATAAAGTGAGAAATACGTGGAATTACAACTTGGCATATGTAACACAAATCAAAGTCGGGGGAGGGAAGAAACTCAATCCTCATATATTACTTTTCAGTCCTTTACATAACCATCTTGATACTTATGTAAAATAGATGAGCTCTCTCACCAGAGCTCACCTTGGATGAAGGAAGGCCCAGTTGCATTAGAGGGTGCCCATAAAGAAATCTTGCCATTTCAAACCCATGACATGGAGGAAAAGGGGAAAAGAAAAGTCAACCCCATCATTAAATTGCCATAGATTCTCCTTCCAAATGTGGGCCAGTAGGAAAAATGATTTGTGCTGACTTTAACAAAATTACTGGAGCAAACCATATGTGAAACATGGATCTGGAAAGCCCACTTACTTGGATAATGTGAAAGAAACATCTCAGAGCAGAGCAAATGTTTGGTACATAAGAAAATTGTAAGCTTCAACACCATACTTTCAAGCCTGATAGTTATGATGTTAAAATTTTTTTTTTTGGTCTACTGACCCAATTTCTGAGTCTTAAATACTTATAAACTTCTACTCTCTCAAATTTTTGGAACAGTCAACACAATTATTATACAAATGTTTTCATTAAAATATAACATAACCTGATGAAGGTGGTATATTCTCTCAGGTAAAATGCAGGCATATTTTTACCTCCTGGAGTTAAGGGTACAGATGGGATCACAATCTAATTGTATTTGTGTGATTTTTGCTTTGCATTTAAAAAATACCTGTGATTTCATAATCCTCTCCTGACCCCTGCACAATAAAATACCCAAGCCCACAAATAGCTGGGCTCCCTGAAAAGAACCATGCTATGTAACATCTGTGAGCAAACCACAACTTGTCAGCCACATCCTTCTCAATACCTGGTTCCATAAATTAGGATAATTCTGAAACAAAGGCAAGTCATCCAGTCAGTTTTTATCAACAAACTATTTTTGTCACACAACAGCAGAGCTGAATAGCTTCAGCGGAGACTCCATGCCCTACACCGTTAATGCTACTCCCCATTTATCCACCCTGGTACAGAAAAAGGTTGCTAACTTTTTGAGTGCTGGAAAAAGCACTAGATTAAGAAGTGAGAATGAAAACATTACTTTCAAAGGTATTGTCTCATCTCTCTGGGCAGCCTTTCGAAATCTGTATTCTCATTTTGAACTCTGGAGAAGGAGCAGAAAGAAAAAGTACATGACTGTGGAGCAGAGAGAACTCTGGGTAGATTTCTGTGGCCATGACACCTAGAATGCACTTTATTGATTGCCTCCTTCTTGCCAGCATCTTATGCTGAAATAAGCACAGTGCTCAAATATGCAGAAGTTATTTTGTGACAATAGGAAAACCAAGAGGTTTGCCGAAACACCAGCTTTCATATTACCAGTGGTTTACCTTTGAAGATATTCATATGGGAGAAAAATAGCCTCTCTTTGCACGACTGCCTGGGGCCTACATCGTTATTATCTTATACATTCTTCATTGGATTTAGAACTCACTGGATGCAGAAACACCTGGGTGACTATTTTAGTATAGGCATCTATTACAGTAGACTACAGATCTTTATGAATTCTACATAGACTGAATTTTAAAAGATAAAGCCATACTGAGCAATTGACAAATGAACTTGATGAAATTAAAAAAAATAAACAAATTTCTTCATAGAAAAAAAACCCCAGTTAATTAAGTGAATAGAGACCCCAAAACAATGAAAGAAAATCTTTAATAGATGAAAACTTGATGGACAACCCTATCTAGTACATGCAAAAGTTAAAGCTCCACAGTCAGTAAATGGACTGGCTAGTGAAATGAGCACATAATTCTCAAAAGATGAAGTACAAATGGCTAATCTATACAAGAAAAAATGTTCAACTTCACTAGCCTTCAGAAAGGGCAAATTAAAACTACACTGATCTTCTGTCCCATACAAATCAGAATGGCAATCATTAAGAAAACAAGTTAACTCAGGCAAGAATGTGGATAAAAACAGACTCTTAAATATGGTAGGTAGGGAAGTAAACCAGTCAGCCTGTATGAAAATCAGTATGGGACTCCCTCCAAAGCTAACAACAGAGGTTCCTTAGGATCCAGCTAAATCACCCCTGAGGCTTTACTCAAAGAGCACCAAGTCTACACACCACAAATATACTTGCAGGAGTTAACTTGTCTTGTTGTTGAAGAAATTTAGGATTGTAAGAACAACTTTAAATGTCATATTCTGTGTGTCTCTGAGGCTTTTGAAGCCCTTATTGAACTATTTTACCTCATATCGATAGAGTCATATCTATCTGTTAGACTTAGGATATATATTCTTGTATTAAAATCTGCCATGTATTTGACATGCCTATGTTTTGTATCAATATACTAAATTCTATAGCAATGACTTAGACATGACCTTCATTGTAAGTAACAATTAAGGCCTGTTAAGGAGTAGATTTAATCATCTAGCTTTTGTTCTGTCCTTCCTCTATGTTCCTAAATCTCCCTTTCTTTCTTTTCAGCTCCCATCTCCCTGCCTAGGTATGCAAGATAAAGGCAAAGAGAGATGTTCCTGTATTTTCCCTAATTTTTTTCTCTGTATAAAACCAATAATGACTTATGACCATTTTCCAATGAGAATAAGCATTTGTAGATCAAGCGAGCAAACAGCAATCTATACAACTGCCCCCTCCTTTGAGGGAATGGGGCATCATTCTCTTAATGTTTCTTCAGGTTCAATTGGGGCACATAATACCTTGGAGTAGGTCCCCCAAAATTGGAGAGAATGGTTAAGCAATCTAGTGATTGCATTTGTGGTTCAGTTTCTAAATGTTGAGAGATTCCAGGCTTAGTAGTAGATTGAAATGGTGGTCCAAATTGGATTAGAAGTTTTCTATAATGTTGTCCAGGAAGCTGTCCAACTCTGATGAGTAAAAGCAACAGAATCATCTGAGGCTGGAACTAGGAGGATGCAGGATGACAGTGTCCATTGTGCTGGGAGGAATGATTCTTGTCAGGTCTGATCCAGCTGGTTATTTTGTTCTGAAAACATAATCTCTCACAAGCATTACACAGTTCTAACATTATAATTGTATAAGGTGTGCGGGATGCACAGAAAAATTAAAGCTAGTTTTCTGGTCATTGAATGGGTTGACGTAAGGCATTTGCAAATCTTCCTTCTTGCCTTACTAGTAGTGGCCTCTAATAGTAAGTCACAGAGAATCTGTGGTCAACATGAGGCCTCTCTACGCCTTTACATTTATATCACTGCCAGTCTCAGAACTATTTCATGTAGTGGGATTAGGAATATAAATTACCTGCTTGTTCTGTAGTTTGTGTTCTTTACATCTCAGTTGTGGCCCCCTCTCTCATCCCCTCCCGATCTCATCCCCTCTCTCATCCCCTTTCCCTCCCTCCCCTAGTCCTTAGATAGGGGAGCTCTCCTCCTCTAACATCTGATCTTAGTTTATCTAGTATCCCTTGTACTATATATGACCTCTTCCTCTGTGGCCTGACTGGGCCACCCTACACACTCGGGACTCTGTCCATTGTCCAGTTTTCAGTCTCTGTAACTGTCCCTATATCCTGTTGACAACACCCAGCCGACCTCAAAGAAGATGATGAGCATCAAAGAGCCTCCTTATGGACATGGCTTCAAACGTGGCAAAATAGCCACTGGGCAAAATGTCCTTGTTCCTGCCACAAACAGAATCTGCCTAAAAATGGGCAACTTAGATGCAGGCAGAGTTGATGGCCGCACTCTGCCAAGTCAGGGTAAGCAAATCCTCAGTAGTTTCTGCCCTGCAAAAAAGTCTGGCAGAGATATTAGGCCAAAGAGCTGAAAATGGGGCTCCAGTGTTATAAAGTGCATTGCGTGACTGGTCAGGCAGTAAACTGTCTTAAGTCAATTTGTACAATTTGGAAGCTGCTAACCCACACTGTTGGTTCACTCAGGAATTTAAGTTTTATTCCTTCTCAAGTCTCTGAGGGGCCTTGAAGAGCAGATAGCATAGTTTTACAATCAAGTTTAGTTGGTTAGGGGACAAGATCATTTTAGATCAAGATAAAGAAGTTAAGCTATTAGAGTTGAGATGGGATAGATATTGAGTCTCATTCAGAAATTTAGACCCAACAAGACAGGAAAAACACTTCAAATGAGATGAATGCAGATGGCCAAGTCACTATGAATGTAACACGTATAGAACTCATTATTCTCATGATTGTCACATGGTTTTCCTTGCTGTAGTTTGTTTTATACATGTATAATAAAATAAAAGTATTTAAAAAAAATGAGACATTTGCACATCAAAGTTTATTGCAGCCTTGTTGAAGATAGCTGGCCTACATATCTAACAACTGAGGAATGGCTAAAGAAAATGTGGTTTATTCCAAGATGAGACTTGATAGCCTATGACCATATACTAGGGAGGAAGCCCCCTTCAGTCCTAGACATAGGGGAGGGGAATAGGGTGAAAGTGGGAGGGAGAGAGGAACATGAAGGTACAAATGATGGGATAACAAATGTGATGTAATCTGAATAAATTAATAAAAAATCTGAAAAGTAAAAAAAAAATAAAAAGAAAAAGAAAAAAAAAAAAAAAGAAAGAAAATGGATTTTTTTCCCTGAGAGCCTGGCATCCTATTCTCAATACTGCATGCAGTATGGCTAGACACATGACCAGACAACAGAGAGGGTTGAACATTCTTGCAGTATCTTAGCTATTCTGAAATCTGCAGCATGGAAGTTAAAGTTTGAATGTAACCATTTTTTTTAAAGGTTTTTTATCTTTGTAATTTAAAAGAAACCCAGTTGAAGTGAACATGATTTCCTTGACCATGTTCATGAATTACAGATAAACATGAATTGGTAGAATCATGTGATAGTCTGATGTGATACTTCATTGATATATCCCAATCTGTATATATTTGCATAAACAAACAAACCAAAAAACACCAAACTCCTGCTTTGCTCTGATTGGAGGATTTCCAGGACTCCTAACTCCACTTGAACTTTATTTTAACAAACTCTGCTTGTATTTTGTATGAAAAAAAGTAAAGGAACCCCTTATTATCAAGCATGTTGGCATTGCCCTATTTATTTATTTATTTATTTATTTATTTATTTATTTATTTATTCATTTCTCTTTTGGGCAAATATGAAGCAAGTCACTCTTTTTCTGTATCTTTCTCTTTTCTTTTGTAAACTTTTTGGTTTGATCTGTTTAAAAATAGATTTATAAAAGGGCTTTTATACCCCTCAAAAAAACCAAAATGGGTTTTTCCAGGCATAAAGAAGGATGAAATTATGTTCTTTTTTCTTTGTGAGTAAAAGGGATACAACTCGAGGTGATCATCATTAGAATTAAGCCAGCTTTGGAAGACAGACATTGTATGCTTTCTCCCCTGTGTAGCTACTATGTCTTATATAGATACATAAAATCATGTATGTAGATTTGACAAGAAGAAGAAGGAAGCTTGCCAAGAAGAACAAAAAGAATTAAGAGAAAAAGGATAAGTGGTATGTAGGGAATTTGGTCAATGTAATATAAAAACAGCATCCATATGCAACACCATACAATGTTCAATGAATATAAATAATGAAAAAAAATTTAAAAGAATAATGTGCTATGCTATCTATTTCCTTTTAAAAATACATATTCATATGTCCTGTGTATGAGTGTTTTAGCTGCATATGTGTAAGTTCGCCACATACATGCAATGACTGCAGAAATCAGAAGTATCAGGCCCCATGAAACTGGTATTATAGATGGTTGTGAGCTGCCATGTGCATTCTGGAACTTAACCAGTGTCTTCTGCAAAAGTAGCCTGTGCTCTTTACTGTGAAGCCATCTCTCCAGGCCCTATCTATTTCCTATAGTCATGTCACAGCTATATACTACTATGCTCATTTTGAGCACACCCCTTCATCCAGACTCCAAGCAAACGTGAAATTACCTTCCCTGAAGACCCTTGTCCACACTGGGTTCCCAAGACCTTCTGAGAGAGTGGACAGAATGAAATAATAAGAGTGGGCAACAGGCATCATGTAGTTAGCACCAGTAAACTTTCCCTAGTGCTATTATCCTTAATTTTCAGATTTCAAATGAATAGATGTTATTAACCAGCCACACACAATACACTGCAGGAATAATTTCACATTCAACTTCTTTTCATACTTTCAAAATTTGGTTGAATAAAATAACCCTTATAGAATAGAGTAATGGGCTCTCTATCAAGTAAGTTAGATACTCGAAAATCTGTCTTTGAGCTTATCTAGGCCAGCAGAAAGCAAAACATCAGACAGATCACTGTTTTCTTAGTCCTATTCCTTCCCTTTTAGAGAACTATATCTTGATTTCAGCCATTTATACATGTATGAAATAATTTTGTTTTCCAAGTCCAGGAGTGTTCATTATTATATGTTAAAGGTAGTTTTTTATAATATATTTTATTAATTTATTCATATTACATCTCATTTGTGGTCCCAGCCCTTGTATCCTCCCATTCCTCCCTCCCTCCAATTTTCCCCTAACCCCCTTCCCAATGTCTGTGACTGAGGGGGACTTCCTTCCCCTGTATACGCTCATAGGGTATCGAGTCTCTTCTTGGTAGCCTGCTATCCTTCCTCTGAGTGCCACCAGGCCTCCCCATCCAGGGGATGTGGTCAAATATGGGGCACCAGAGTTTGTGTGAAAGTCAGACCCCACTCTCCACTAAATTGTGGAGAATGTCCTGTCCATTGGGGATCCTGCTCAAACTATGGCACCAGCCAAGGATAGTATGTGCAGTAAACTTCGAACTCTATAAAGGTAGTTTTTACAGCAATGTGAACACTATTACACAGATCTCTTTATGTGAGAACAAACAGAAAATAATATTCTCTGCACCTTTGTCATAGGGAAATTATGTTTCTCTGAGAAAAAAGAAGGTTGTTGAAAATCTTATAGAATTTTTACTATCTCTTGCCATAGTTTCTCCCTCTTACTAGTTCCTTAAAAACATAAAATTTGGCTTTTATTTACTTTTGGCAAGAATAAGAAATCCTGTGGCATTCACTGCACATATAATCTTGCTCAGGATTCCATCAAAATTTCAAGCCACATTCTCTCATATTTCTGATTTATATCCCTAATTTTATCCTAATTTTAACATGCTATGTTATATAAAGAGTTATAAAACCATTTTAAATGTACCCTAAGAAAAGGGCAAGTATGTACAAACACATATGTTAAGTATATATAAATAATTAACTCACTGGATTTACATAATTTAGTAGTTAATCCATCTGCATTTTCTTTTGTTTACTTAAAAAAATCAATTGTCTACATACTTCATGGAGCTGTCAAGGATATAATACTTAATTTGCTGATGGGTTTCAAGTGAGTTTAGAAAATAATGGGAACTGGTGTTTGTTCTTTTGCAGTCCTTTAAAAGAATTTTGAATTTTGATAAATTAGTAGTCAGCAGAAATATTATGTTGCCAGTAATCTTGGGAAAGTGGTGATTCTGATTCTTGGCATGAGGTGGAGACATTAAAGGACCTTGCATCAGCAGATTTTGGTTGAATACTAATTAGAAGAGGCTGTTACAATGGGGGAGGAGCAGACTAGACATACTGTGCTTTGCATATAAATCTATATAGTAATTAAAATATAGTAATAGCTCTCAGTAATGACAGCCCTTGGCCAAGAGGTTTCTAGAGCTGAGATAGTAGGACTGCTAAATTCAGATGAAGTCTTATCAAACTGCTTTCAGCAGATAGGGCACATTGTTGTACCTGTGCCACATAAAAAGTCCTATAAGCTTTACATTAGAGAAGGTTTATTGATTCATAGACTCCTATGAAATTAAAAAGGCAAGGCAGCCTGGCAGCAGATAGAGGCAGAGAGCCCAGCAAACCACAGGGATATCTTTTTCTCCTATGTTTGGAAGTATGACCACATTTTTCTTTTACTCATTTTAAAAAAGCACCAAACCAGATGTCCTGAACCTTCATTTCAATTATAGCTGGGCTATATTCTATCTCGGGGATACCTGGAACAGACGGGGAGTCTGCTAAAATAGGGGTAAAAGTACGGTGTGAAATTTAAATGAAGAAATACACATGAAGAGTGTCACACTTTGCAGGAGAGTGTCTGGTCAAGAGAGGAAAATGGGAGAAGCCAACTGCACAGACAAACCAAGGGGGATGGCGAAGCTGTTTTGGATATTTGTACATGTCACCTTAACTGGGCTGAACTACATTTTCCAGTTCTCCAGGTCTTGCTTGCTTCTAATTAGAGTGAGCTATGAAATTCAAGAAAAGACTCCTGAGTAGTAACTGAAGGCTGTCAGAGGAAGAGGCCGCCATTTTGTAACGTACTCTCTCCCTTTTATAGGCTTGTCTTTCTGCATGGTCAACAGCTAGGCCAAAACTTGAGACACCTCCAGTGTCTTTAAATAATTTGTATCACTAGTATTTAGGTATTGCCTGAAATGATAAAATGAGCTCATTGTTAAAATAAACAAATTATGTAGAAGTTTCTTGAAGAGAACAGCAAAGGCTTGAGAAATGACTGACACTGAGTTTTCAAATGCGCATTAGTCTTGGTGTTAACGTTCTAAACTTCAGAGATGACTGAAGAGGAGTCACAGGAGAGAATAAGTCGTCCTTCCCAAATATCCAGTCTCATGGTTTTACTCATAAGACACATGGTGCTTTCTTGTCTCTTCCAATTTTTCAAGTTTCCCATCAGAGTGGGTATTGTCCCTGTCAGGTAATGTGCTCAGATCTCTGTCCCAGCTGTTACTGTGTCTTCTTCCTTCCATTTATGCAAAGTTCTTTGAAAGAGTTGTTTTTCCATTCTCCTTTTTGTCACTTCCTCCACAATTTTAACCTACCACAAACTGGTTTCTATCACTTACATTAGGGCTTTTATTCCCCACAACATTTCAATCCAATGAGTGGTTTTGTTGTTGTTGTTGTTGTTTTGTTTTGTTTTGTTTTGTTTTAATTGTATTTTATTAATTTAGTCATATTACATCTCAATGGTTATCCCAGCCCTTGTATCCTCCCATTCCTCCCTCCCTCCCATTTTCCCCTTACTCCCCTCCCCTATGACTGTGACTAAGGGGGACTTCCTCCCCCTGTATATGCTCATAGGGTATCAAGTCTCTTCTTGGTAGCAATAAGTGGTTTTGAATCATGAATTCAGCAGTGGGTGTTGTAAACCTTAAAGACATCTGATATGTCAAAGGCAGAAGCTGAGCTTGCATTCTCCTGCCTGTGGTCTTTCCTTCGGGTACCCTTTCCCATGAGCGATGCTGCCTTAGCCCAACCCTGCAAATAGAAACCCTGACAATCATTTCCCCTGTACCCCAATCACCCAGTCCTATTCTGTCTGCTTCTGAAATACAATTTGACTTCATCCAGTTTTCTGTCTCCAATGACATCATCATAGTTCATGTTATAATTAGAGACTTTAAGTTTTTCGGTATTCTCTAGCAGAATCTTGCTTCTCTATCAATCAATCTGCCTACTGTAGTCAGGAGGAGCAAGAAAATGAATAAGAAGCTAAAATGAGAGGTAAGGAGGGAAACCAACAGGTTTAGAGACTTGAGGCATCCTCCTTTCTGGGCCTTTCCTTCCCTCTAAACAATATGACTTACTTTTATCCCAATTAATCTCCACATAGCAGACATAGCTTTATAAAATATAAATATATGAAGTAATATTCTAATGGTGATCACTGATCTTTGAATAAAATGAAATAAAAAATCTTCAGGCGATCATCCTTTGTGTGTTCTTCTGTCCTGTCTTCTTGTTCTCTCTCCTCTCTGTCTCTCCTATGAGTCACCTCAGAAAGCTTGCAAAGGTTATTTGCCCTGCATGTAAAAAGCTTTCTTCTCCAGCTTCATAGTTTACCTACCAACTCCCAATGATCACTCAGCTCTTGGACTTAACTCCTGATAAATCCTTTGCTAACTTTGGCCAACCAGACATATGCCTTAAGATCCCTTAGCAACAAGATGCCAATTATGGATTAACATTTCCAGAGGTCTGTTTCCTGAGGGGACTTTCAGTTTGGCATCCCACATACTCCCATGCCCACCTACTCTCATCTCAACTTAGCATAGACACATGAGTTTCCTATCTTTACTGCCTTGTTATTTGGTGACCCAGAGTGTGGTCCAACAACATAAAGATGGCCTTGTTTCAGCTTTTGTCTCTGAATGGCATTGTTTTCCTGGATACGGGTTCATTTTAGGACAAGCAAAACAGCTCTCTTGAAAATACTGTTTCTGTCTCTGACATGGTCTCTGTCACCTGCTTTTTGATCACTTCCCTCTGGTGGGACTGCCTTGCCAGGCCACAGAGCAAGAGAATGTTTTCAGTTCTGTTGAGAGTTGATGAGCTGGGGGGGGGAGAGGGCCTCCCTTTTCTGAGAGGTAGGGGAGTGGGCAGGGGAGAAGAAGAAGTGGGAGTGGAACTTGGAGGAGAGGATGAAAGTAAATTAGTTAATTAATTAATTAATAAAAAAAAGATCCCTTAGCACCTTAGCACTTGACATGCTCAGATGAGCAGGATGTACACTTAGCACATCAACCTCACCACCGTCCTTTAATTATCAAATAATTAAATGCTATTAAGTCAGATAATGGGCCCAGCTTGCTCTCTTGTAATATTCTTTGCATGTAGAAGGATGTAATTTTCCATCTATTTTTGGATTTATGAATCCATTAATTTATTCAATCATTAATTCCACAATAAAGTATTTAAATACAAATATTACTACCATTAATATCTGAGTGAAATGTATACTAAAGTAGGAGATTTCAACTATCAAGCCCTTGCACCAAAATCAAGTAACCTATATGTAAGCATCAAAGTATATGAATATATACTAAACTGCTAATGTGGAATCTTTTAGCAATGAAATTGCATTAATGGATTCAGACAAACAAAATAAAACTTGCTTACATATTGCTGGTCTTTCAAAACCCTTCTTATAATTAATTGATTAATTTTGAAAAAGAAATATAATTTTCTCTTAGAACCCTTTATTCCTAGAATAACTATTTGGGGCATGAGAAAAGAAATGTCCGCTGAAAATTTGAAAGAAGATTTCTTATTAAGGTGAAATTTCTTATTAAACTTTGGAAAATCAAAGACTGTTTTAGAAATTTGCAGAAAAACAGGGACAGAAATTTAAGGGATAAATTGTGGAACCAATGCTCAGTATCTGATATCTAATACTATATCTGACTGCCTACCTCTATATCCCAGGCAAAAGCAAGAGACAGCAACACCAGCTGGAAGCTAGACTCTCTGAAGATCACGTCCTACAAACTTCACTGAAGCCTAGGGTCATACACCCATGTTCATGGCACCAGTAGTTTAATGACATGTCTGGCTTTCTTCAAACAATTGGGCAGTGAGTGTGCATCAAGCACATATTCCATGATGTATACAGGTGACACCTTATTAAAAGGACCCCTGCTTTTTTTCAGGGTGTACGTATCTTCTACACCAGCAAGTAAGGTTAAAGTAAATAATGTTATAATATTTGGGCAACTTGAAATATGAGAAAACAATTTGGTGGTGGTTACCCAGTGTTGAAAGATGGCAAGAGCTTGGAAAGGATGGAAGAGATGGTGTGGGAAGACAAAATGTGCCTCTTATTTCAGAGGACAGAATGCTGTGTTACTCACCTATTCAACTGTTGAAATCCTAAAATGCCATATGATATTATAAGCCCTTTAGGAAGTGTTTGTTAATTGACGTCAGAGTCTTCAAGAATAGAATCAGTGTTCTTATAAAAGATATGCCACAGAGTGTCCTGTCCATGAAAGACATAGTATAGATGCCATATTTCAACCAGAAAGTGACCCAGCACCATGTCTGGAACCTTGGTCTTAGGCTTCTCACACTTGAAAATTACAGAAATGAACTTTTGTGTTTTTAAACGCTTCTTACTTGTGAATTTTTGTTATGACAACTGCCTGAATACATAAGAAAACACTGCAGTTTAGCTTAGTTTAGAGTTTCTTTAGGATTGGAGAACAGGAGGAAGTGGAATACAAGACAGATCACAAACACCTGTGTGTACAGATGTGTGTGACTCTGCATCTATATGTGTTTCTTGTGATTTTACTTTGGCTCTTTTTTATTTTCTTTGGCTCTTTTCTATCTAGTTACTTTGTTGTTTATTATTATTATTATTATTATTATTATTATTATTATTATTATTATTATTATTTAGATGCCTGTTTATTTTATAACAAGAGACAGAAAGGATGTGGAATTTGATGGGAGTGGAGTAGGGGAGGTTCTTGGAGGACTTGAGGAAGGCAAAACCATAATGGAAATATGAATTGTATGAAAAGAATCTATGTAGATAAAAGAAGAATAGTGAAAATTCTCTGGTTTCTTTTCAGATCCTATTAATATTTAATCTACTACTGGACATATTTAAAGCCTGCTCCATGAGATGGGACCCACACTTGGTACCATTAACTGAACAAAATCCTTATGATTGTCTAGGTTACAGACTATAGGGGAGAGCCTACTACTATTGCTCTGCTATAGTCATATAGTAACAACATAGATTACTCTGTCTCTCAACCCTTCAAAGAAGCTTTCTTTTATAGTAGATGACAATTAATATAGAGAATTAAAACTGTTCAACAACCAAGAATAAAAGATGGTAGAATACTCAGATCTACATGGGGCACCTGTATCAACACCCACCTAAAGCTCTCAAAATCATGGAAGAAAGGTAGAAAGAGTAAGAGCCAGTGGTAGCAAGTGTATTCTGGAAAACAATGTTTGCTGGACATGATAGGGCCATTGCACACATGATCTTACAGCAGTTTTAACTACATGTGTAAGACCTGTATAAGAACAAGCCAGCTAAAATCCCAGGACAGATGAAGAAAAGATCATGAAGTCCTAGACCTAGCCAAAAAAGTTTTTGGGTGCCGTGGGGCTGGAGAGTCAGCCTTCATCAAGGATACAGCCCTTTAGAGACTATGTATTTTCCAGTAAGATGGTTCTCTATTTGTCCATATGCAGACAAATAATACTCTTAGGCTATCTTTGTGCTGAACAAGGTGAATGGTGTTGACTTAAGGTTGCTCAAGGTACTAAGAATAAGTTAGCGTGGGTTGCTCAGCATTAGCAAGAACACTTGTGCCATCACTTCAAAGGTTTAGGGAACATCAACAGAAGACAGGAAGGATGTAGTAAGCTAAAAGATAGGAGGGATGTTAAATACCATTTGCAGTACATAACATAGCATCATTACCATGAACTCATACCAGCTGCCATGATCTGCCCTGGACCAGCACAAGATCGAAATTGTCAATAGTCAGTCATGAGTGGCGGAAGGGAGCATGTGGCTTTACTCCTTCTTGCTGAGCTATTGACAACTGACAGATATTGGAAGAAGGGCATTCATTCTTTTCAGTTGTGTACCCACTGCTGAGCTACTACACTCCAATATGTAGTTCCATACCCTTGGACAAACAGGTTCTCCCAGTTAAATCCAGTGATATGCAAATCAAAGGGAAAAAACCACACATGTGTGAAAATGATTTGTAGGGAGGAGTATGGATAGGAGTAGAAGAGAGATGTAAAACAAGAATAATCAAAATTCATTATGCATATGTATGAAATACCAAATAATGTTTTTAAAGGTTTGAAAATGATGCTGAAGAATGGACAAAAAAGATGAAGAGACCTGGAGGTGTCAGATTTGAGTTTTATTACATATCTGTCTTGCATAATGCCTCTATATAAGTCATTCTTTAATAAATATTTATTGAAATTCATATCATATAAAAGTATATTGAACTGGGGTACCAATAAGTCTCCTTCTCAGTTGTAGATTGCTAAAATAAAGAAGCCATGCTATTTCCACAAGATCATGAGGACACTGAAGACAGGAAGACAAAACTGGCTAGCTGGGGAAGGAGATTTAAAGCACCAGAGGGCAAGAGATTTCTAGTGATAGCTGCTTTCAGTTCCACATGCTTTTTCCTACAACAGAGGTGAGGAAGTACCAGGTGCTTAGCATAACAATAAGCTTCAGCAGTGTGCTGCACCGAGTGTTTTGATGCATGACTGTTCATTAACAAACACTTCCTGAGCATCATCTATAAAGCAGTATCTTATAAAAAAGATAAGAGTCTGTAGTTTTAGTTTGCCCTGTGAAACTGATATACCAAAAAAAAAAAAAACCAAAAAACAAACAAACAAACAAACACACACACACACACACACACACACACACACACACACACACACACACAAAATCACAATATATAATGTATACTCCCCCAATGAGAGACAGCATATCATAGCTGTCCAGAGACTAGTATTAGGAATAAGATTAGGTGACCCTGGGTTTTTACTTACTGGCTGTATGTCCTTGAGGAAGTTATATAACTTAGGGTGCCTTATTCTCTGAGTTATAGAATGAATTTCATAGTAATAACCTAATTTTTATTACAGTTAGTATTGAATGAGTCCACAAGTCTAGAGTACTTGAAAGAGCCTGGAAAGGAATAAGGAATAAATTTTTATTATTAAATAATATTGTTGGTATTTTCTTCTTAAATTTGTCATTATCAATTAGTGCTGTGAAAAACCTTAAGTATGCAAAGGGGAAAGGCCTAGGAATAGATGCCGGAAGACAGATTGTAGATAGGTGAATCAGGGAAAGTGCAGATGCTTCAGCAAGCCAATTAAAGAAGGGGAGAAAGAGTCACATGGACACATAGAAGGTACAGATGAACACCTAGAAGAAGCTTCCAGGTAGGGAAGAATGCTGTGCTTCTGGGAGGAAACCATTTTGGCTTGCTGTTGCCAAGAAATAGTGAGAAAACTCCTGTACCAGCGAAGAACAAATCAGCTGGAGACAGCTTGGAGGCTAAGGAGGGAGCACAAAGGTCAGTACATGTGGAGGCTCCTAAAAGAAGTATGCACTTTCCTCCAAGATTGGGATAAGGTCATCATGAAGCTATGAATACACAACATGATGTCAATGCCTTATTTCAAAAACTATAGATGATGAACTGCAGGTGAGATAGCAGCATGGTCTCATTTATTCTGCTCATCAGCACAAAGGATAAGCATTGCTGTTACTATTTTATAGTAAATATATTTGAGCCTTGGAAATAAAATATACCAAAGAAACATGTGCCTCTAAGTCTGTCTGCATCATCTACCACTGTCAGAGTTTGTATGGGGTCCCCAATCCTTTGACATGTAATTTCAGCATATTTCTTTTCTTCGTATCACCTGTCACATGCTATCTCTACATTAGTTTGACAATTATTGATTTCACCTCCAAGGACAAAGGCATTATTTTACCCTAGTATCTTCCTAGCATACATAATGGGAGCCCAGTAGCAATTTGTTGAATGTATGAATACAACATGAAAAGTTAGATTTTAAATTTGATAGGGTAAGAACAAAGACATACTGTTTTTGCACATCTACTTCTTTAAAAATCTTCAAATAATTAGGCATTGCAGTTTTGAACTTAGAGTAACTGGAGTTTCCTGTACAAGATCTGTACAAGACTGAGCTCCTCCACATTTCATCATGGGTGGAGGAGGCACCCATGCGGACTACATATCTCTGGGGACTATTGGCCATTAATGATTGTTGAGAGTCATGATGTCATTTGTTTGTTTGTTTGTCTTTGCTTTGGCTGTCCTGGAATTTGCTCTGTAAACCAGGTTGGCCTCAAACTCACAAAGATCTGCCTGCCTTTGCCTCCCGAGTGCTGGGATTAAAGGCGTGCACCACCCTACCCAGCTATGATGTCATTTTAAAAAATAGTAGTGTAGCTACTGCTAGGTTTCCCTTGCTTTAGCAAATAACCTCTTACCCATGCTCAGGGAGGAAACTCTGATTAAAATCAGTGAGCCACACAGCAAAGAAGAGATAAAAGTAGGAGGAGTCTAATTGAAAAGGAGTCTGTGAAGAAAAGAAGAGGCTAAAAGTGGGCAACAGGGGATGAAAATCACTAAGTTTTATTATATGAATGCATGAAACTGTCGATAAAAATTAAAAATAACTATACACAAGTTCTCAAAAGATTATTAGAAGAAAATATATCATAATAAAGGAAAATGAAAAAATCATTAAAAATGCATGGTACTCTACGAAATGAAGCTCTTTTCTCAGCCTTCTTAATATTCAGGAGTGTTATTATAATGATTTTCTATAAGTTGCCAAAGAATTAATATCATGCTACATCTCCATACTTGAAAACAGATAAAAATGAAATAAGACCTCTAACGATTACTATTATAATGCTACTGCAGGATGAGGAATGATAATTGCTCTTTTTTTTTTTTTGTTAAGGTCTTTCAGTCTCCAAGTCATTGCTGCATATAGCACTGCAAAATCAGAAGGAATTTGACATTTTCTAACTCATTTATGTATACATACACACACTTTTGGATCATTTCTGCAGTAGCCTTGATAAAAGCTGATGGTGGCTTTTATTAAATCCAGTCCCCATTAAGACTTGGCATTGCTTGAAGGTGCTATCAGATGATGCTGAGCTCAGTGTGGGCATCTGATTTTGTACTTTCTGTCTTCATCAGTGAGCCCCATCATTCTTTCTTGGACCTGTGACTGGTAACAAGCTTCTCTTCTCATTAGTGTGTGAAACCAATCTCTATGCTTTTATTTCCTTTTGGTGCCAAATAATAAGTAGATGAAAATGACTCCCCAATCTGAACTCTAACACCTCTGAAATTAAGCCCTGGGGAAGCCAACGGTAATGCCAAGACGGTATCTTTATACTGGTGGAAAAAATAGCTTTACCAAGTCTGGGGGAAAAGGCTTAGGCATTTCCACACCACTTCATACTTCCTCTCTCCTAGGGGACTGTGTAGAGATAAGGCACAATGCTGGGAAACATAGGACTTCAACTCTAACAAGCAGGCCTCTCAGGTTCAGAATTGGACAATATATGTTTTGAGCTACTAAAGCAATAAATTATAAATGATTACTGGCCATCTACAGCATACCAATCAAGTGATGTTACCCTTATCATGTCATAAATCATTTATAACAACTATTTTATTTTCCTTAGTCATATATGCAGATAATACGCATAATCAATAAAATATAATAAGAGTTAGAAATAGTGAACAACTTATCCTTGGTCTTGTATATGCAAATAAGCAGAGCTAGGATGTCACCTCAGATAATTTATCTTCCAGTTTTTCCTTACTGCTTAGTTCATCTACGAAGGCAAGAGGCACAGCAGGGATACAAGTGTAGAGCTATGAGAATTCAAACCGATGTGTGGGGCACCAAAATGTAACTCCCTCATATTACCAACAGAATGATATGGTTCTTCCACCCAATATATAGATACATTTTATCACACCAAATATATTTCATGAAACGTTTTATTATGGCACATTATAAATATTCTTTGACCTGGTTTGAGGTACAGATATATTTTTAAAATTCATAAAATTCAGAAAGTGAGTGACTATGTTATAGTAACACTGTTAATCCAATTAAATGTCATTGCTTAATAAATTGCAATGAATTAGACTGAGATCTGCATACTAACACTCACCACAGTTATGTGAATTAACTCCCTTATTTAGTTTTGGGAAATGTAGAATTCAACACATTTAAGGTGACTACATTCGATATTGCATAGCATAGCATAGCCTAGTATTGCACAGCACAACATAGCATAGCTTTGCATTGCATTGCATAGCATAGCATAGGATAGGATAGCCTAGCCTAGCATGTGTAGCATAGTGTTATACCTCACAGAGTTATGATATGCCTGTAAAAACACCACACAGAGATGTCAACTGGAAGAGGGCAGTGGAAATCCTAAAAAGGCAACATACTTTCCAAAGTAATTACTATCATTAGCAGAAGTTGTATTTCTGTCTGAAAAGCATTGTCTATAATTTCTGAAATTTAATCTTTGAAATGGGAAAAAGTACCATGACTTGTGGAGAATATGTGGAACCAAGGAGAAAGAATTTTCATCTTGTAGAAAACTCCCATGCTCTCCTGTTACCTATGACTCTTCCTCAGGAGGTGTGATAAGCTCTCCCCACCACATCTGGGCTTGCTCTAGTGTCTATTGTTCTTCCTAAGGTTGAGAGAAAAAAAATGGGCCACCTTCTGAGGGATATTGGCCAAGCCTGTGGAAGCCAATCTTAACCAAGATAATATATTGTATCACTATGCTTTCCCACTTGATGATTGATTTATAATCTTTGCATTTTGGTCCATTTAATTGTGTAAATTTATATTGATTATAAACATCTTGCTGTGTTACACAAGGTTATTTTAAAGAATAGAGAGGAACAAGCATAGCTTTCATTTTGTATTCAGAAAAATATAATTGGTGGAACAGGGATATAGTTTATTCTAGTTTTCTAATCGTGTCATTTTCAAACATCAGTTCTAAACCATTAATGAAATGGAGTCAGTGATGTAAGCAAACAGAGGAAGAGAGTAAATATGGCTACTGGAGGAAAGAATTTTTCTTTTTCTTAAGATAAGGTCACAGGCTGGCCTCAAGCTCTCTACGTACTTGAGAATAATCTTGATTTCTGATCCTCCTTCTTCTACCTCTCTAAGTGCTGGGCATACAGCTTAGCCACAGTGCCTAGCTTATACAGTCCTTGAAAAGTTTCTGTTGATACTACTCGAAGACTAGCAACTGAGCCACATCTCTAGCTATTTCAGAAATGCAAGTGGATGAGAAAGAAAATACCGAAAAACCAATTTCCTCCAAATATTTTTAAAAATTCTCATGAACAAGATGAAATTACTTGGTATACATACATACATACATACATACATACATACATACATACATATATACACACACACACATACAAACACACAGTTTGTGTAATGTGTGTGTGTGTGTGTGTGTGTGTGTGTGTGTATTTCACATTTAGACATCTAATTGTCCTGTGCTTAGTGAAAGAAAAGTATTAACAAGGTGACTTCACAACTGGTCAAGCTCATAAGTATAGGCAGTTTCCAGGAGGGAACAAGAACCATGGAATTCAAAGAAAATCTATTTTTTAAAAGGTTGTTGAGAGGAAAGAAATTGAAGCTGAGGGCAGCCAAGTCATCTGAAAGTTTTGAGTCAGATAGCAGAGTAGAGACACTACCATGAAGGGCACAAGAGAAGACTTGTGCTAATGTGAGTGAGCAGACATTAGAAAAGCCCCCTACCACAGTCATTCTTTGGTTCCTACTGTACACAAGGGTGGCTGAAAACCTATGGATTGAGAAACTCTCACACCTTGCGTTAGTGCGGAATGGCAGCATTTCAATCACCCAGAATAGAGAAACCTTGAATTATCAGGATTGCCAGGTAAAGGACTGAGCTACTCACTGTAGAAACAACACCAGATTTAGGGCTCTTCTGTCTCTTCCTCTTAAGTGATTGAAAACAAGCATCAGATGAAGCAAGATTCTAATTAACTTAACATTCCTGAGAAATTTCAACTTTCTGAATGATTTCAGCATGCTCAGGAAGAAAAATAATCACTGAGGCAACGTCCAGCATCTCTTCCAAAAATTATACATCATACATAGAATCATTTAAAAATTGGCCCCTCATCCAGGATAGAAATTAATGAGCAAAAAGCAATCCACATTCGATATGATTAAATTGGCAGGTACAAATATTTGGAAGAACAATGCAAAAATATGCTGTATATACGTAAGATGGCAGAGAAGAACATGAAAAAGATATCTAAGGAACCAAACACTACAGAGAAATGCTCTTAGTTCAAAGAGCTAACTCCACATACCTGACTTAATGAACACAAGAAAACCATCACCAGGGAGTGAAAGCACACAGACACAGCTATAAAAGAAAGATACCAAACACATAAGAACAAGGAAGAGGTTTCTGATGCATAACCATTCAGATTTGGTGGCTTTAGATAAAATGACAAAGCACAATTGTGTCACTTCCGTGTAACATTCCGAGTAACAGTGCCCTTATACAAAGCTAGATGGTACACGAGAATAAGTCACAGTGACCTTTGGGTTCAAACAGTAAATGTGTGAATGCAAGATGCACAATTGTTGCTAACACAAGGCAGCACAGTTCCACAGTAGAATCTTTTGTGCCAAAAGTATAGTAGGTGTATATGCCAGTAGCAATCATGCTATCTCTGTAAATTATGTTCTAATTTGTTATACTTTTATTTGGCTGGTAGCATGTCTATACCTTCACCACTAAAACTCTTGAGTCATGCCAGACAACATAATGTTATGGTAGCCTCGATGTCACTCTATTTTAGGAATTCTTTTAGCTCCATTATAATTTTATAAGCTTTCTATCATACATCTTTCTGTCATTGACTGAAATGTCATCCTGTGGCACATTTCTCCACTTAAAGAAAAAATTGACAGCTAAATTCTATTCCTTACAAAAATAACATTAACATGAACATATTATAGCCATCAATCATTACCATATATTTTATTAAAAAAAAGAACTAGAAGAGGGGAATTTAATTTTTTCAATACAAAAAACAATGAATATTTAATGAGATGGAAATAATAAGTACTCTACCAAGACTTGATCATAACATACTATATACATGTCCTGAACTGCCTCACTGAATACTACAAATATGTACAGATACCGTATGTTAATAACAATGTACATTAAATAATCTTCTCAGAAAAGAAAACCTGTTAAGTTATTGGTACCAAAAGTGAAGTGCAGGAAGTGCTTGAGTATATTTTAGGATGAATAAAAATAACCAAAAATTAATATCCATACACAAAATGTACATCTTCACAAGGAAATCATGAATGTCAGTAATGTCAAACACCTAAGTATTTATGGGAGAATTGCCTTCATGTTAATCTCTAAAAGATTAAAGTGATTAGGTAAAATAAAATGATAATAACATACTATGTGATTTATATAGAGGATTATAAGAAATGAAGATTGCAGGTAGACTATTGTGAATTTCCTACATTGTGTGAGAGGTAATGTAATGTTGGTTAAAAATAAACAGTAATAAATTATATATATATAATTTTATATAAAAATTTCTTATATAAATTCAAAGTGGTTATTTTTTAAACTTATAAGGAATGCAAAGAGAAATATAAGGAAGTATCAGTGATATTATCACTTTCTACAAATACATATACTCAAAAATGTGTTTTGAAATGACATCTGCTTTTTAAAAATTAAAGTTTTACAAAGACTCACATGTCTGTGAGCTTGTAATAAGGTATGGGAATTTTATGGCTAATGCATCTACTTCCCTAATATCAGATTTCAGGACAATTTCTTTTTTTAAAAATTTTTTTATTAATTTATTCTTGTTACATCTCAATGGTTATCCCATCCCTTGTATCCTCCCATTCTTCCCTCCCTTCCATTTTCCCCTTATTCCCCTGCCCTATGACTGTTCCTGAGGGGGATTTCCCCCCCTGTATATGCTCATAGGGTATCAAGTCTACTCAGGACAATTTCTTACAGCTCAACAATTTTTTTTCAAGAAGTGAGAACCTGCAAGCTTGTGAGCCTGTATCATTTTAAGCAAATATCTTGTAGCATGCAGACAGACAGCCACACCAGACCTTATGGCTGGCAGGGCTGTGTATTGACATCAGCAGTGCGACAGATTTGACTTAGACAGAGAACCATTTTAGCACAGGGTGGTTGTTTAAAATTCGTGTAGTAATGTGTTTATTCCTTCTGCACTCATCACTTCTATAGAAACTTTTATTAGAGTCTGTATAAGATATACCAAGCTCTCTTTCTAGAAAGAGGATTGTGTGCCTCTTCTTCTTCACTAGTCCAAACATGGAAGACAAGGGTCCAAACACTGAAAGGAAATTTATTTTCTGTATCTAAGATCTACAACACTTTTGTGCTCTCATTACATTGTCAGATTTTTTTGCAGCTACCAAGTTTATAATAATCTTGACCAAGCTCCCAATGTCCCTCATATCATAACACATCATAACACAGAATGCTCAATCAGAAATATTCACAACAGGCATTAAGTACTCAATCTCTCTTTCTCAGATATTGTACTTTAGAGTTCTATTTCAGCATGCCATGGCTTCTATCTACAAGAATGAGACAAGGTGTCTACTTTTCCCACCTGTACATGTATGGTACTTAAAGTCTTAGCTACAAAACAAGAAAGGGAAGTAAAAGGAATAAAGACAGGAAATGAAGCCATCAAAATACCTTTATCTGTATCTTATAGGAATATATATATATATATATATATATAGGATTATAAGAAATGAAGATTGCAGGTAGACTATTGTGAATTTCCTACATAGTGTGGGAGGTAATATAATGTTGGTTAAAAATAAATAGTAATATATATATATATATATATATCTTAAATTTCTTATTAGTAAACCTTTAGACCTGGCAAACACTAAGAGCAAAGTGGCAGAATACAAAAATCAGCATATTCCCACAGATCAGCATATTCCCTATCTAGCAATAACAAACATGATGAGCAAGAAACCAGAAAAGCAGATGCATTCATAATTGGGATACCCAACCAACCAACAACAAGAACAAAACCCTTAGAACAAGCCTAACTCATGCTGCAAAGGACCTCTGTGGCATGAAGAAAGAAGTTGGAAAAGATGCTAGAAGGCAAAAAGATTTGCTCTCATTCTTGTAGAATACAAGAGTTAGTGTGAGAACAGAGCAGCCCATGGATTCAATGTGATCTTGATCAAGACTGCAATGTCACTCTTTATACAAACATAATGATCATAAAATCCATATGGAAGTAGAGGAATACATAGGTAATCGAATTAATCATTGCTTTTCAGAAATGGCATGAATTAGTGCCCCCAAACACTGCAATGTGGTGACTTTGAATTATTATTAAATCATTCATGATTTCCATGACCCTAGAGGGGCCTTTGAAATCTCCAAACTGACTCTCCTTGAAGTTACATTTGTATTATGCAGTTAGGGATATATTTTATATATGTTATCTCATACAATTTAGAGAACTACATAAATGTGTGAGTTTAGGTTTTGCTATTTTTACTTAGAAATATTTTGGAAATCCATCCAGAGAAGTTTGCCCATCCACTAAACAATGAATTTGGGGTGCAACTTCAGTTTAGTATACTTTAAAACCCAGGCTTTTATTTGTTGGCTTGTTTTTAGGTTTTGTGATTTTTGTTTTGTTTTGTTTTGTTTTTGTTGTTGTTGTTTTGTTTTGTTTTGTGTGTGTGTGTGTGTGTGTGTGTGTGTGTGCGCGCGCGCGCGCGAGCGCGCACGTGCGTGTGTGCATGTGTGCCTGCATGTGTGTGTGTCTGTGGTTTTTTCCCCCTGGTTTTTAATTTTTTGAGACTGCATTTCTCTGAGTAGTCTTGGCTATCCTGGACTCTCTTTGTAGACCAGGTTGGCCTCGAACTCACAGCTGCCTCTGCCTCCCAGAGTGCTGGGATTACAGACATGTGCCACAGCATACAATTCAGTCTTTAAAAAATACTTATTTCTTTATTTTTATGTGTATGTATGAGTGTGTCTAAGAGTACTGTGTACACTACATGTACCCATGAGTCTACAGAAGTCAGAAGAGGGCATCAGATCCCCTGTAACTGGAGTTACAGATAGCTGTTAGCACCATGCAGGTGCTGGGAATTGAACCTGAGTCCTCTGAAAGAGCGGTAAATGATATTAATCACTAGGCCATTTCTTCAGCTCTGTGACACCATTGTTAATCACTATGCTACTATGTCTCCCATAGAAAGTACACGTTCCTTTTACAAGTTATCAGTGCTCTCAATGAGGGAATAAAATATTCATATTTGTTCTACATTAAAAGATTTCATTTCTTAGATCCCATGACAACATTTTGATGAAGATCTGATAATGTCTACTTTCTCAGAGGAAGAAACTGCACCACAGAGAGGCACATGAGCTCAGTGACACCTGTAGCTTTGTTTTGAGGTCATGGTGCACAGGCACATACAGATTCCAGCTTCGTTTACTCTAGCTGTTCGTCAAACGTTGTCTCTGGGAACAATTTGACTCTATTTAATGGAAATTGGCCCAACCAATAGTTTCACAACAAAGACATGGTTGAAGAATTGAAAACACATCCTTTCCTAATTTTAGGATTTTAGGTCATTAAAAACTGATGGGTAGTTATATATAAACAATCCCATTGTAAAATCAGAGGTCCGGACATTTTCATAGAGATTCTGTTCTAGGGGCCATAAAGAAAGAAATGGGTCATGGTGATGAGTGATGAGCATGCACCAGCTATATGTAGATACAGTTGATCTTCACACAATAGGAAGGGAATACTTGTTCTCACCTCACTGAGGAAGGAACTCAAGTTTCCTTTCTCTAGTCTCTCAGTTGAGAAACAATAGAAGTACCTTTCAACCTCTGCATTTTTTAACACTTCATAAACAACATTTCAAAATGAAATATAAATAATTACAACAATGCTGGAGAGAGCATTCTTAACTATTCTCCTGAGGAGTGAACATAAAATCTCACAGCCAAGATGAAGCCATTTCTGTCCTGCCAATAGTACATTTTCCAAAATGAAAACTGCATTTTCATAAACACAACATATTCGTAGCCTTTAATATTTAATAGTTTCACAGATCTGAGCTGCCAGTCACTCACCTAAGAGTAACACGTGGTAATATAGGTTTTATTTTCATTTTAATTTTACTAGGTACTTGAATTCCCTTTCAAAACAAAAAGTGTTCCTCATTTAAAAGTGAGAAATAAACTTTGTAATTAGATATTTAAATTTCACCTTCTCCAAGGATTCTTGTAGTTTGACACAGCTGAAAAAAAATTAACAAAAATAACAACAAAAACAGTAGGGATTTTGGTGTTCAGCAAATCTGGGAGAAGCTTACAACACAATGTCTTAAGAAGTATTTATCAGCATAGAATATTTGGAAAATTGAGTGTGATGAGAGTGAAGATAAAGAGCCTACCACAGCATGTGGTAAACAGTAGGGTCTTACAAAACACCCCTTCCTCCTTTAAAGGATTAAAACCAATACTATTTATGTTCTCCCTTGAAGAGGGTCAGTTTCTGGCTTCACCAAAGATATTTAAGGAACAGTTTACTGGGTAATTGAAATAAAAGGCCATAAAGACCTGAGCCAAAGAAAGGCAAAGAGCTCTGATGAAAATATTGTATTCTGATGTGGCAAGAATGTTCTAAGAATTGTTTCAGTTGTGTGTGTGTGTGTGTGTGTGTGTGTGTGTGTG
>OU015752.1:108136647-108171599 GCA_907169655.1 Acomys percivali | reverse complement strand
TGTGTGTGTGTGTGTGTGTGTGTGTGTGTGTGTGCGCGCGCGCGCGCGCGCGCATGTACACGTACATGTGCACATGTGTGCAAGTTGTAGGACAGGAGGGCTAACCAGTTCATGGAGAAATGTGTCCCCTACATTTTCATTCATTCTTCACAATTCCCATTCTGGCTTTTTAATAAGCTGGTGTGTCTATCCTTGGTGGTTTTAATGAAAACTGTCCCTCACAGGCTTCTGTATTGAACACCTGGCTTCTAGTTTGTGAGTCTTTAGGAGGTGAAGGCTTAATGGAGGAAGTACATCATATGGGCAGCTATAAAAGTTTGTAGACTTTTCCCATCTCCAGTTCACTTTTTGCTACTTTCTACGTATGGTTGAAGATATCATCTCATTAGCTTCGTGCTATGGCCATCTACTGCCATCCCTCTTCAATGTTTGTGGACTCTGCCTCTGGAAGCAATAGCCAAAAGAAACTCATTTCCCTCCATAAGTTTTAGTATTTGTCACAGCAACAAAACACAATTTAATATACTATTAACATCTAAAGGACTAAGGACTCTATAACCCAACTGCAAAAAAGATTAGACAATTGGGATTAATTAATTTTCACTGGTTTTCTTTCAGGTATTGGTTTACATTGTATTTAATAAGGCTGGATCCTTAATGTGCCATTACTTTGCTGTTCACCAATAAATACTTTAGAAAGCTTAGATCTCTCAACAAATGCATGCACTGTATAAAATCTTAGCAATTTTGCCTACTCTGTTGGGAAGAACTGGCAGTCCTAAAAAAGATCAATTAATATTTTTTATCCTGTTTCACAACATGACTAGGACCATTCCACATCTACTTTTGAAAAACATCAAGGGATATTTTTATATTTCTCATAGTAAGCTTAACCAGCTATCTAATATAAATGTCCTTGGGACTGTGACTGGCAGGTAAAGAAGTTTGCTGTCAACCCTGGTGATCCGAGTTTGGCACCTGCACCCACGTGTAAGGAGAGAACTGATTTGGACAAGTTTTCCTCTGTGTGTCACATGCAGAGATGCAAATGAATAAATAAACACAAAAGTGTCCCTATATTTTGTAATAAAAGTACTATTTGGGCATTTACATTCTATATGAGAAAGTAGGTTTTTTCGAATGATATGTGAAGGTTTATTTCATTTTCTCTCTGCTAGACATTGCTTTTACGTTAACAAATGAAAACACATTTCACCACAAATAGCTGCCATTTTGAACAATTATAATATCTAAAGGGCTTTACTGTAGAGATCTATAAGAACAGTTGATTTCAGCTCTATGTATAAAGCAAAAGAATTTGATATTTACCTTTAAGGACTTTAGGAGGTGACTTATGTAAAGGCTATTTACATTTAAATTAATTCAGGAAACTCTAATGTAGAGAAAACAAACAGGGAAAAGTAATGATTTACATTTAAATTCATATTACAAAATGGGTACATTTAAGTACTATTTGATAATCATTATATTCAGTATTCAGTTTAATTATAGTTTTCAAAATTCATAAAGCATCTGAAGTGGGTTAGAAAGTACACTGCTTTATATTAATAAAAAAACGAATTTAGTGTTGTTTTATATTTTACAAAATAATTATGCCACAGTACACATGCAAATTCTAATTGCGCACAGCAAAGAACTGGACTTCTTTAAAAGTTCGTGTACTTACAAAATCTGTGAGAGTTTGGCATTCCATAATATTTCTATTTAATAAAAAGACAGAACACATACATTATCTATCAAGATTTTTCCCTATAACAGTTCCAAAATCATGGAAATCGAAAAATTATAGCTTTAACTTTCCATGAGCTATCTTTGCACTGCTCCAATTTGTGGTGGCTTAGAAACATTATAGGTGAAGAATTGATTCTTTCCAGATGGTACCAGTGCAACCACACTCATACTTCTGATTTAAAGCTATTTTGTTTAGCACTGTTGCAAATAAATATTTCTCTAGGGAAAGTCACAAGAACACGAAGTTCCATTAGCAGCTCATATTAGAAACTCATTCTTATTAGTGCATAGACATTTCTTCAGTGTTGAGCTTGCCTTGGTTTGAAGTCAAACAATGCTGAATGATTTCCACCGTCACTGTCCACTGTGGTCATTGTTTAGTTCATAAGCTTCTGGCTCAGTACCTTCAATAGCATTAAGTCATTCAGAGTCACTTATTGCAGGATCTTTGGCAGAATATTTTCACTTTTATTCTTAATAAGTAATTAATTAATTTACTAAATATTCTATGATCAGATTAGAGTAAAATTATGAAGCCACAAGAGTGATTGGCAAATGTAAATAATGACTTTTAACTAATGAGTAAAGAAAGTATATAGTGTGCACTTTAGAAAATAGTTGAATGAAAGACAGAGATGGAGAGAAAGAGAAAACTGGAGATAACTGAGGCGTTAATGAGAGCTGTTATCACTTGTAGAGAAATGATCATACTGAGTGAGTTAACCCAGAAGCAGAAAAACTCACATGGTATATGCTCACTTATAAGTGGGCACTAGCCCAAAAGGCACGTCCCATGAAAGTCTTTACTTACCAGGAGAATGGGATAGATGTGAGGACATCCTACCTGGACTCTAGTTAAGACAAATATAGGAGATGGAGAAATGGAAGGACCCAGAGGGTCCTAGAAACCTACAAGAAGAACATTGTGATGGGTGGATTGGGGCCCAGGAGAGGTCTGCACCAACCAAGGACAATACAATTAGTAAACATCGAACCCCTACTCTGATCTAGCCAATGGTCAGGACATTCTCCACAGTTATTTAGAGAGTGGGGACTGACTCTGACATGAACTCTGGTACCCCATATTTGACCACCCCCTCTCCATGGAGAGGCCTGAGAACACTCAAAGAAAGAAGAAGCAGGCTACCAAGATGAGACTTGAGAGCCTATGACCATATAGTGGGGGAGGAGGTCCCCCTCAGTCATAGACCTAGGGGAGGGGAGTAGGGTGAAAGCAGGAGGGAGGGAAGAGTGGGAGGATACAAGTGATGGGATAACAACTGAGTTGTAATCTGAATAAATTAATAAAAAAAGAGAAAAGTAAAAAGAAAGAAAGAAAGATAATATTCAAGATCTGCGTGATAGCGGATGTCCTTAACTCCATCATGTAATACTAACTGTCAGTTTGGAGAACTGACATTTTTAGAAACATCAAGATGCCAAAAGTTATATGCATTTGTTGAATTTGATCCCCAGTATCCACAGAGAGAAATATTGGGCATGATGAGTGGTGCTTATCATTCCAGTGATGGGAGAACAGCGATAGTTAGATCCTTATGGGGCATGAAACACCTGTGCGGAGCCTTAATCCTTCATCGCCCTTGTGGGGATAACTTTACTTTCTAAAACACCTACATGCCTGAAGCCACGCTCTGGAAACTTCCTTCAGAGTAGTTCTATGAAGGACTCTTCTTCACTTAGTACCCATAGTGTGCCAGTCCCACACAATCTCCGCCGAGTAATTCTTGATCACTTCCTTCTGTAATTTTCAGTGTTCAAGTGCTCATCTGCTCAGTCAGCCTGTGGCCTCTTTATCACCATTACTGTGAGTCAGAGTCCATCAACTGTAAGTTCCCTTCAAACTCATGCCTTTACCTACAATGTGTCCTCCAAAATGGAGACTGTGTGACTACCTAAATTGCACCACAGTTTTGCTGGGCACCTGGAGTTTAAAAGCCCAAATTTCTTTTGCGGCTCTCAGTCAGTCCAGTCTTCAAACAGTATCACATGAGCCATGTGACAGGCTCTCTCACACATCTGTATCAATTACAGAAAACCTTGCTCTGCTTTCTGAATGCTACACGCTGCTTTCAAGTGTCTACCTTTACAAATGGGCTTAGTTCTCTGGTATTATATTTCCTATATTTTTCACATTTCTTCCATTGGAAGAGTTGTATTCAGTCTTCAACAACTAAATCTAAAGTGTCACCATTGAAAGAAGCTCTCAAAAAAAAAAAAAGATGTATTTTAAGCAAATGAATTCTTGTTCTTTTCAAGTCATTTCCAGCACATTTCCCATAATCCATTGACGAACTTGTGATTGTCACCTCCTGCTGTCCTGGCACATCATTCTCTAAGGAGACTGTGAACAGCACAAATGAATAATTGCTGTCTTATCAAGTTTTGCTTTCTCAGTACTGGGACATATATCTGGCACATGGCATCTGATGTGTTTGCTGAGAGAATGAGTGAATCACTGCAGTAATTATGAGGTTGTTTCTGATCACTTAAAAAATAGCATATACACAATGGGAAGTGACAGTGTTCCCTAGCTTCCTGGTGTGACATACTGTCAACTTATGATAAATATTTTAATGTAGTTTTTATACTTTACATTTAAATAGTTTTTCAGTAAAATATCTAAAATTATGAATCCTCTTGAGTATATTTTTTCTGGTACGGATGAATTGAGTTTTGAATATTTGTCACAAGATTTTACCCCATTAAATACTAACCTAAAAGGTTACCTTTGAAACAGCTAATGAAACATATTTTTATGAAGAGGCTAAAACCTCATAATGAAAGTTATGGAGGCCAGATCTTTACTGTGTAAAAATAATATCTCTACCCCATAGGTTCTCTTTTATAAAATAAATTCTTTCAATCAACTTCCTGATCTTTATTACACATGCATTATAAATAATATGTCTTTTTTTGGTGGTGACGCACATTAAAGCAGAATGTTTCTTTGGGTGTGACCTAATTAATTAAGTCTTGTACTGTGACTTTCTTACTGCAGTTTTCATAAATTCTATTTCATTTAAACATTTCCTTTAAAATAAGTTTTGTACTATGTTCTGTCTTCATTTTCTATATATAATAAGATATTGATATAGTAGAAGGCCAGGGAGAAAAATAGCCCTATTAATCAATGTTTGCACACAGCACTAATTCTGTTTGTTTAAACTCCCATCAATCAATCCTCTATTTGCATGCTAAGAAGTTTCCTCTCTTTCTCTCTCTTTCTCCCTCCCTCTCTCTCTCTGTCTCTCTTGGTCTCTGTCTCTCTCTTTCCCTCTCTCTGTCATTCTCCCTCTCTCCCTCTCCTTCTCCCTTTCCCTCTCCCCTGTCCTGTTTTAAAATACAGATGATCATTTGAGTAATGTTTTTATTTTCATAATAACCTTTTTAAAAGTAAAATAAATTTTAATTAATTACAAACCAAATTCATGGATGCAAGATAGATAAATTTTTTTTTTTGAGACAGGGTCTCTCTACATATCCCTGACTGTTCTAGAACTCATGACGTAAACCAGGCTGATCATGAACTCACAGAGATCCTCCTTCCTCTGCCTCTCAACTAGGATGAAAGACGTGCATTACCACACCAGGATGGGATGGATCAAAGCCTATGAACACATTTTTCTAAAATTATCATTTAAGCATGGAAACCACATTGTCTTTAAAGAAAAAACAGAGAAATGAAAATGTATTTGTATCACTAAAGCATAGAATGGAAATGAAACGATGTAAAATTCTATTGTTTTTTTAAGGACTGTTGGAATGAGAGTTTACTTCAGTGGCAGAGAACTAACACATACAAAGCTCGGGATTTAATCTCTAGCACTGAAGCACACATGCACACACACAGAAGCATACAAATCATTATTTTATGCAGCTGACAAAATCAGTAGACGGTGGAAGGACAGACGAATGGCAATGAAGGGACCCTGGCCTCTTGAATGTCCTGTGCTACCACTGGGGATAGAAAGGTTCTGTCTTACCGAGTTAGCATTAGAGCAAGTGTTAACAAAATAAAATCTGTTACACATATTTTTTTTTTAAATCTCAAGCTTGTCCATTAAGGGAACAAAGGAATTACTAAAAATAAATCTGAAATTCTTTGCCACCAATACTGACCCTCAGTTATGTTTGACAATCCATGCTTGATAGTAACTCTGAGATACAATTGAGGGGATAACAATTGGGATGTAATCTGATGAAATTATAATAAAATATTAAAAATTTCATACAGACATGCACACAGACATATGCAAGTGCATGCATGCTTGACACACACACACACACACACACACACACACACACAAACACATGCACAGTCATACCCATACACTCACATGCACACACACACATTACACATATACACATCCACATGCATGCATCTACACATGCACACACATGCACACACACATTCATGCACACTCACACAAGTTTCATGCATCCAAGGCTATCATTGAGCTCTCTGTAGCTAGGGTGACCTTGACCTTCACTGGCTGAACCTCTTCCCTGTACCCCTTATGTTCTGGAGTGAAAGGTGTGAGCTCCTAGGCCCCGTGTATAGGTTCTGGAGACCCAACTGAATGATTTGTATATTCTTGGCAAAAATCTACTCTTAATGTTACCAAAGTTATAAGTGCCATTGTTTGCTTATGTTCTAAAATAGCCTGTGACAGACAAACTTTCTGTGATTTCAAGAAATAGTCATCAGAAGTGCAGAAACTTGACTAGGATTCTTAACAATTTTACTTATATTTTTCTCCTTATAAATACAACTTGAAACTTCCCATTTTAAAACTCCTGAAACAAACAAACAAAAAGAAAATAGAACATAATGTACTGAAGGCAACTGGAGCTCCAACCACTTACCTTCATCATTGCTATTTAAAAAGAAATAAGTAAGTGGCTGTTCTCATCTGTGCACGAGCATCAGTGTCAATAACAGAAATGCCTAAAGAAATAGTTTAGGATAGTTACATCTAAAATTGCTAAAGATAGAATTGGAAGATTATTCAGTGGACAAACTCATGAAAAAAAATAATTTTAAGAGGCAACACTCAGTGATAGAATGTAAAACTGTTAAGTGGTAAGATTAAGGGAGGATTACAATGGGAAGTTTAGGCTAGCTAATTTAGACCACAAATTAACCTTGATATTGGAGAATTTATGATTATTAGCTGTAAGCCTCCTGACAATAAAAACAAATAAAGTCCACCATATATGAAGTATCCAAGTGAAAGATGTTGAATTCAAAATTTAAAATCTGGGCTTTACTTAATAAGAAGTATGGAGAATTGAAAAATATCCTGTACACTCTCAGAAGCCATTGTGTAATACAGCTGACTCAGTTTTAGTGAGTCACGGGAATCATTAAATTTAGAAAGGACCATTCTAGATAAAGAGAAATCAAAAGAAAGTACAATAATATGAAAATTGCCTGGATCCTGGGTTTGAAGGAACCAAATCTAAAACGATATTTTAGAAACTGTGAAGTACAGGCCAGAACTCGATGACATTACAATATATTTATAATTTCTAAATTATTACCAAGAAAATGTCTTTAATATCAGAGTTAGATATATCAGCCTCATAAGAAGGTCAAAGGTGTAATGCTATAGTTTTAAAGTAGTAAATATTAAAGTAGTAAAATATTAA
This sequence comes from Acomys percivali, assembly GCA_907169655.1. Lineage (NCBI taxonomy): Eukaryota > Metazoa > Chordata > Mammalia > Rodentia > Muridae > Acomys > Acomys percivali. The sequence goes on along the minus strand of OU015752.1, from coordinate 108,164,174 downwards.
AGGCAGAGGCAAGATGAAGAACATTTTATAAAATGTTAATGATTGTTAAATATGCAGAATTAGCAGATGTAAGTTTAGTGTCTTCAACATTATTTTATCTAGTTCAATGTGTCACTAAAGTCTGAAACCTCATGTGTTAAATGCATTTGTGTTATAGATTATAACTCAAAATATACATATTTTAATGTATAGGTTGTATGAACAGAAACTATATGAAATGATAAGAGGCCAAAACAAACACACACACACACACACACACACACACACACACACACACACACAAAGCGTGAAGAGTAAACTAAGTACAAAACTCACCACCTTCAGTTGGAACTCAGGGCTTTCTCCATGTCCTGAACAGTTACTTACGATGCTCTAACAGAACAGGGCCCTAGATGTGCTTCAAACAAGCTGAAGTGGATATCTACACCTTCAAACCGTCTAGTAAAAGGTCAAGGAAAATATCTGTTCCGTAGCTATACACTGAGTATTTGTGTCCACCTAAATTCTTATATGAATAACTCAACCCCCAGTGGCACTGCATTTGGGAATGGGTCCCTTGGGAAGCACTGAGAACAAGGCGAGGTCCTGGTCTAAGGTGGGGCTATGATGCAGTAAAGGTTAATGTCTTTGTAATAAAAGCCGTCACCAGAGAGCCTCTCTCCGCCTTCTCTTCTCAAGCCAACTCTTTTCTTCCTTTCCTGTTCCCCTCACTCTTTCTCTTTCTTTCTCCTACTGCCATCCTCTCCAGGCTTTCTTATCCCCCTCTCTCTACTGACCACCCACCCTCCGCTCTCCTACTTCCTAACCTCTGCTTCCACCCTGCGCTTGTTACAGAAGGGCCATATGAAGACATAGTAACAAGGCAACCATACGTGAGCCAGGAGGAACGTCTTCATCAGAAACTGACTTCTCATTTACTCTCTGATCTCATGCTTCCTGTTCTCCAGAACTGTGCGAAAATTCTTTCTTTCTTTCAAACTGCAGAGTCTGTGGTACTCTGTTATCAGCTGCCCAGAAGTACTGATAAATCACAACTTTTAAATTAGAAAGGATTTTACCAACTTTTTACGCTTTGACAAAAATGACAGGAGCAGTGAAGGTAGAGTTCTTCCTTTAAAAAAAAAAAATGATCCCATCTCTCAACAGTCTTTTTTTTTTTTTTTTTTTTTTCAAATACTAGGTAGGACTCAAATTTCCATTTTATATTGTCCAAATCAGGAGTGACACCAGAGAATAGTTTCATATAGTTTTACGTATTTGAAAAAAGTAGACAATTATTTTTCCTATAGAAAAGTAGCCTTAAACCCATATTTGTAAACTAGAAAGTTGAAGTAAAACAAAAATTCATCCATAAAAATTTGAATTATTTTGCTTCAAAGTTAGTACTGAGAACAACAGACTGACACCTAAAATACTTCAAATTTCAGAATAAGTAAAATACAGTAACATATTCAAGTTATTGTCAAAGACATAAAAGGGAAAATTGGGGGCAAAAAGACATGAGATAAAAACATAAAAAGTGAAGACTAAATAGTCAAAGGAGACCCAAAGGGTTGAATACAATTCCTTGAAACCAAGCCTACTGAGGACATAGATGTGGGTTCTGGAACCCACCGGACAGCACACAAGCCCCATACATTCAGTCCCAGGTTGTCTGAAGGCTCCTACATGCATTTGTCACAAACACACACACACACACACACACACACACTCTTACAAAAAATAAAATAAAAGACAGTGTAGACTTAGCTAAAAAGTCTATTGGGGAATTTAAAAATTTGTAAAATTTCTCTGCTGATTTACATAGTATGTTTTTAGAGGAGAAATGAGATAAAGACATATGGAAAAGAAGACAAGACAAAATATCCCAGAATATAGAGCACCTATGGGAAGATGAAAAGACAGACTGCATTGCGAGACAAGTCACACCTAAGTTGGCAAGGGGGCATTGACTGACACATTTTCTACAACTCAGGAGGCACAGGAAAAGGGAAACAACAATAATAACACTACACATCGAAATACACTGAGATTTTACTAAAGTAAATAGAGGAAGAGACTTCAGAGCTTTGTTCAGATTTATAAAGGGGGGCATCAGAAAACTAAAAAGCAAAATACTCAAGTTGAGAACCTGGCCACTCAATGCGGGAAGAAATGCAGAACAGCAAGTAAAATTAAGGAAAAGATAGACACAAAAACCCAAAACTGGTTGCAGAAAGGTAAATCTAATGATGGAAGTGTTTGGCAAAACCTAACACTGCTTTTCATGGAAAAATTAGCAAAACTCTAGAAAGATCTCTCAAGTAAAGGAAAAGTGACCAAGAATTAATGTCACTGTTTAATTCATGATTCCATCTCATATTCTATTTAATTGGAATTTTCATGAACATATATTCATAATTTATTAATACTGAACAAAACAAAGCAGGAACTCAAACAGAGCACGAGCCTGTAGGCAGGAGCTGATGCAGAGGCCATGGAGGGATGCTGCTTACTGACTTGCTCCCCATAGCTAGCTCAGACTGTTTTCTTATATAGATCCCAGGACCAACAGCCCAGGGATGACACCAACCACAATAGAATGGACCCTCATCCATCAATCACTAATGAGGAAGATGCCCTACAGCCTGACTTCATGGAGGCATTTTCTGAATTGAGATTCCCTCCTCCCAGATGACTCTAGCTTATGTCAAGTTGATATAAAAGCAGCTGGCACATTTAGAAAATTTGTCTGAAGAAGAAATAATAAGGCTGGAAGAGCCTCAAAACTATGATATATCACTTGAAATTAGAAATTCCTGCAAGTAGATGGTTTTATATTTTAGTTTTATCCTCCAGGAAGTGGAAAACAGCACTGGAGAGATTACTTAGCAGTTAAGAGCATTGGCTGCTCTTACACAGGACCCTTGTTCAATTCCCAGAACCCACATAACAATTTACAACTGTCTGTAACTTCAATTCCAGGAGATCTGATGTCCTCTTCTGGCTTCTGCTGGCAAGAAACACACACATGGCGCACAGACATACATGCAGGCAAAATATCCATACACATAATAATAATAATAATGATAATAATAATGATAATGATAATAATAATAATAATAATAATTACTATACTTTACCTAGAAATTTTCATATTTCAGAATTCTTCTTGAGTAGAATAAGAAAAAGTGATATAATATTGAGATGAGACTAATATAATATACATAAAAAGACTAGTCAATTTCACTGTTCTTATACCTACAAAAATATCAGAATTTCACCATGTGAAACTAGCTACAAAAAGATAACCATTTTATTAAATAAATTCATCCTGTCCAAGTTGACTTTATCCTAGAAATATAAATTAAATTATTAGATTTGTTAATGTGGGTATATCCATCAATGTAAAGACAAATTTATACTTCAAGGCAATTTATTGATGATAAAACGTGTAAAACATCAAACAGAGTGACAGCTGGCAGGACCTCAGTGAGCCTCGATGTCCTCCTCACTTTTTAAACTGCTACCAAAACAGTGTATCATCCTGCACCCCCCCAACCTCCCGGTACCCTAGATTATAAACAGCCAGCTCTGACTTGCCTAATCAGTAAGAAGATACTTCATCGGAAGCTTCTGCAAAGCTTACGGGATAAAAACAGCAGAAGTGGACAAGGCGGCAGCTGCCCGTATGATTAGCTCCAGCAGAAGCCAGATTGTCTACGTGGCCTCCTTGCAAGAGGGAAGCATCTGGAAGCAGGGGCAGCTTTCAGCTTCTGGCATCCCTTCAGCTGTGGAGCATGAGGGCATGTGCCTTAACTTATGGTCATGTCAGAATTATCCGATTTGGAAGAGAAGGGATTCCGCAGAGGAAAACAAAGTGCAATTAGGAAGAGAAAAATAAATGCTGGACAGACAGCCACTCTTGTGGCTAGAAGCCCTGTTGCTATGGAACAGAATAGCCTTCCTGTAAGAAATCAGTTTACATCCCTAATCAAATTTGTTGTTTGTTTGTTTGTTTGTTTTTTGTCATTATATGAATGTCTGCATTAAAGCCAGTTCTCTATTACCAAGCTACTCCCTTTTCAGTGTCTGGACATAGCCATGTAAACCACCAGGCTGCCCTCACCAGGCCAACCCCTGGAGATGGCCACAGCCCTGCTAACAGGAGCACTTCCACTAGCATCCCCACAGTCTGCTTTCAGCACACAACTTCTATTACTTTGTGATAACATAGTTCTCCATGATTGCAGTATCATTCTAAAACTGGGCTGAAGCAGAAAGTAATTAAGAGACTGCTGTTGAATGAGGCACTAGGTGGGAAGGCTTAGAAGCTTCTGGATCTTGTCTAATCACTCAAGGTAGCAGTTAGGTTGTTATTGCAGGACATGCTGCAGCTACAGGCGAGAAAACTCATTGTACAGAGCTGCCACTTCACCGTAGCTGCTCAGCCCTAAAGTCCACTCTGGCCTTATATTACTAATGGGGGAAAAACTCTTGGTTGTTTTTGTTTGCAATTGTACCGTTACATTTAAAATCGTTTTTACATGTCTACTGGCTTTAATACAGGTGCAGCATTACCCACCATCTCTCTCCTATGACCACATGACTGACAACATATACTGTGACTGCATAGCCTAAATACGATTTATAACTAAATGCTGCTCCACTCACACCAGTCTGCTGTATAGTGCTGGGAGCACACAGCGGTTCATTATTCTTCACTTAGCTTCCTCCTATCCACCTTCCATGTTGCTGTGCACAGAATAGCAGGCATCCATGGAACTCTGATAACAGCGCTCTTCACCAGGTGGAAAACTCTTTTCACCATCACCTGCCCCTTTACTTTTGGGGATTCACATACAACACAACACACACATACACACACATACATGCATGCACATTCATACACACACAGACACATACACACATGCATGCATATTCATACACACACAGACACATACACATACAAACATGCATGAATATACACACAGAGACACATACAAACAAGCACGCACATTCATACACACACAGGCATGCACACACACAAAGCCTTTTGATGCACTGGCACATACTTTTTTTAATTTAACTACATTTCATCAAAACTGTTCTTTTTTTCAGCTTAATTAATTTTCCTATTATGATATCTTATCACAGTGGTTCTCAAGCTTCCTAGTGCCTCAACCCTTTAAAAGAATTCTTCATGTTGTGGTGACCCCCATGAAAAATTATTTTTGTTGATACTTTATGCTATAATTTTGCTACCATTATGAATACTATTTTAACATTTATGTTTTCTGATAGTCTTGGATAAGCCCTATAAAAGAATTGTTAGAGCCTGAAGGGGTGGCGACCCACAGGTTGAGAACCATCATCTTATCCCATTATCACTCCCCTGGGAGTCTTTCCAAAACTTTCCAGGTAGATTTGCTCCATCTCTAACAGACCCAAGCTAAGATAAGCTCCAGTAATCCCTGCCTTTTGCCTGCTTATACAGCATCTCTCCTCTTGTAGGGTGAAATGGAACCAGCAGAGGTGGGAAATAATCATGACAAATAGGCTAGGGTGTTGCTTTTGTAATTAGTTACACTGATGGTAAAGATGGTGATGTGTCATGACTACGGCCACCTGAGATTATATAAGATTTTGTCTCAAAATACTGGAGATCCAGCCAGATGTGATGGTGCAGGCCATTAATCAAGGTACTAAGAAGACAGAGGCATATGGCTCTCTATGAGTTCAAGGCCAGGATGGTGTACATAGCAAGTTCCAAGCCAGCCAAGGCTACCTAATGAGACCCTCTCTCAAAGATAAGTAAATAAGTAGCTAAATAAATTAATAAATAAAAATACTTGAGAATTTTTATTGTTGATTTTGTGTTTAGATACGTTCCCACTATATAGCCTTGGCTGGCCTGGAACATGAGATCTGCCTCTGCCCCTGCTCCTGCCTATGCCTCTGAACTATTGGAATTAAAGGAGTGCATCACCACAGCCTGATCTGAGAAATATTCTTGTGTTGTCTCTGAAGAAGCAGTCACATTATGAATAGCAAGGCTAAATGAGAAGAAACTGTGGGCAGTATAGTACTGCGGCTGATAAGAACCTGGTCCAACCATATGTACACACACACACACACACACACACACACACACACACACACACACATTCTGCTTTGAACCTTTGGAAAGTGACTGAATCTTTCCTTGCGTTTAGCCTTTACTTTCAATTCTAGTCATCTGTGGGACTGACTGGATCCTTAGAAAACTGGTAAAATTGAATAAAAATAGTAATATTGTTGAATAAACCTTTTATTTATTGAGCTCTATATATGGAGGTTATGTATTGAGTATGGGAGATTCTAGTTTAAGAGAATTTTCCATAATTTTCTCGTTTCTATGGAGAAGATAGCTGCAAATACAGCATCTGAACTGACAACTTTTTAAACAACATCAACTTTTGGGAGAATTAGCTGTGTAAATTAAGCTAGAGTTGGCTGAGGTCTAGAGCTAAATTATGCAGAACAGACTAGGAAGGAGTCACATACTGCGTTGGGTGGCCTTGTTGGTCCCTCTAACAAGTGGAAGGCATTTCTTGACAAGCTAAAGAATTTAAACCAATGGCATGAGGGGCATGTAATTTCAAGAATACTATAAAGCTAAATCCTGAGCATCATTACTTGTGGAACTAGCAACTACATTTCTTTAAATAAGATGAACATTTATAATCTAATCCATGCAGTTCCAATGAAAGTTTAAGGAACTGGGTGCCGCTTTGACTTCTGTATGAATTGTAGTGACTCTAGTAGCCACCAGGTGGCAGAGTTTCAGTACAGTGACTAACTCAGAAGACTTCAAAACACCAGTGCAAGATACGTTCAAAACAGCTTTAAGTGAGATTTCTGGTTCTCCCATCTGTTTCCATGTGCCAGGTGCAGAGGTTGGGTAAGGAATGTGAACTGTATATTTGGAGGTTCTTGGAAAGGTAGACGGCAGGATATAACATCACATATATTTAAAGAACAACTATTCAAAGATTTAACTCTCAGTTTGCTTTCAATCTCAAAATTACCACAGTGTAGCTTAATCATGGTTTCCTCTACTCATTGTATAACATCCATCCTATCACATTTAAATGGGGAGAAAGTCGTGGGTATCTGGCTTTTATTTGGATCCCTACATCATAGAAAGCAGTAAAGACTTATGTCATTTTTTTTAATGTGGCTTTAAAACTCAAAGATAGATACTTATGACTTTACTCCCATATGTATGTATAGGTCTCAGCCCAAAGGAGTATTATTTTAGTGACATGAATAGGGACAAGGACTTTGTTCTCACTCATTAAACTCAGACTTTAGAGGCAGATCTGTGTGAGTTCTAGGGCAGCCTGGTCTACAAAGTGAGTCTAGGACAGCCATGGCTACAAAGAGAAAATATGTCTCAAAAACAAAACAAAACAAAACAAAACACTTTAGAAATATGTATGTATGTATGTATGTATGTATGTATGTATGTATGCGTGTGTTTGTATGATAGGTGTGTGTTTGTGTGTGAGTGCTGGTTTCACATGTGTATATAAGTACTCATGCTTCTGTGAACACAAGATGAGTCCATAAGAGGATGTTGGGTAATCCATTCTATCACTTTCTGCCATATCCCATTGAGACAAGGTCTCTCACTGAGCATGGAGCTAGGAAGAGGACCAGCAAGCCCCAGAGACCAGCTTCTTGTTCCAACGCCTCCATAACACTGGCGTGTTACAGGCGCATGCGCCACACCTGGCCTTTTCGTGTGAGTGCTCACACTCTCATGCTCCTACAGTAAGGATCCCCACCACGAAGCCATGTCTACAGGCCAGCTTCAGGTAGTGTAGTGCTTGGCACACTTCATTATACTAATGCCTGCCTTCAGAAATGCACTTTCCTTGGGACTCATTCCAACTGTCTCAATTTATAACATCTGCATGTCCACACATGTCTTTTTTTTTGGTGCATTCTAGGTACTGTGTTTGTTGCCATCAGCCCTAAACAGCACCTGAATGGTAAATTTCTGCTATGGAAAATTAGTAAGTTGTATATGTAAGAGCATCAGGCCTCTGTTGTTATTTCTGGGCATGGTGCACAGTAAATGTCCAAAGGACATTAACCAAATAACACAAGTAAGATATGGCTTGTGTATTTGAAGTCAGGGTTAACATATAGTTTATGAATACATTTTGGTTAACTAACAAGAAAAATACCCACATGCCCCATTATTTTGTGGCTTCTGTTTAAAACGTTGATGTAGGAGCTCGTATATTTGTTACTCGTCAACTCTAGTTTAAACTGATGAGGCACCTATGCACTCTTACAAGGCAGTGAAAAACACACGAGGCAATAGACAAAAGAGAGCATGTTCCTACCAGAGTAGCACACAGCCTTAGACAATTTAATGGCTTCTTTACATTTATTTCTTTTTTTCTTTCTGGAAGTCATAGGTGCATATAAATATTATTTGCATACCTACACACATTGTTTGGGCCACTTAGAATCTCCTGGCACACCATTTTCTTTCTTGCTTCCTGATTCTCCTCTGGGAATTGTCTCCATTTCTTTCCTAGGTGCCTGATGAACCTACATACTGAATACAGGTCCAAGTTTGGATCTGCCCATGTTAGTATCTACTGACTCCCTTGTGTGAATGACAAGGATTGAAATCATCTGCCTCTAAATCTCACAACTGTGATGTTTCTACCATTTGAGTTATTATCTCCATCATACCGGCAACTATAATTTCTTTAAAAATCTATTTGTGTCATCATCTTTCAATTGGCTTCCTCAATTCCATTCTTTTAAATTATAAAAGTAGCCACTAGTCTTCCTTTGATAGCTGCATTTCTGAGGACCATATATCCCAGATTGTTGATATTTGTATTTTTCATGCAACTACAGCAATGCTTTATGCTGTTGTAAGTTATATATAAAGTTAAAAACAAAAATGATTTCATATTGTTTTTATTCTGTGAATATTGTTCAGCCATAGCCAGGCAATATATTAATTTTTTTTCTCTGCAATATAACACTATGAGTTTTAAGTCATTCAGAATAGAATGTTACTCACATTAAGGTCAAATGGATTTATTCTCCACATAAGACACATATCTCAAAGTTTATGAAAATTTTAACATATGTACTGTTATCATAGTTTGTTTTGTGTTTGACAGGTTGAACAGAGCCTGCTCAAGCCCTTTGCCACTTCTAACATTGTCTTTTTCCTTTGCTTGATCTCTTCACCATATCCAAAGCTATAACCTCTTCATTTCACTGCTTGCTTTGTCACTCCACTGTTCCTCTATGTTTTGTCCTCATTTACGCAAAGTGATTGCTGTCAGGGTCACTTCCACTGATGTTATTTGGGGAACTTTCTATTGCAATATATTCCCCAATTTTCTGAGTTTCCTACATCTGTGGTATCCTCCTTCTGGGTCATTTGTTTACTGACTCTTATGAAATTTAAGCTATTCTCATAGTTTATTTGCACTTTAGCTATCTATAGAGTTCTAAGTTGAGAAACATATCCCTTGAGATACTGATAGCATTGTATTCTCTCCTTCTTCATGGTAGTCTTCCCTTTCTACAACAAAACACCCAAAGTAAACCTTTTTGACTTTTAGCTTGGCACATTTAAATCCACAGTTGGCCCATAACTTGTGTGTCTGTGCAGTATATTGTGGTATGAACATGAGTTAAAGGAAGATAGTTAGCTTCATAAATGAAAATAAAAAATAGAGACAGCAATAGGAAGGGGGTGGAGCCTCAATATCCCCTGCCAGAGGCACATTCCAAAGCCTGCATGGCTTCATACCAGCTTCATGTTCTGGAAGTCCCACTGTTTCTCAATAGCACCATAGAATAGAAAAGGCATACTTTAAACACATAGGCCTTTGACGTTTATCAAAACCATAGCAATAAAGCAAATTAAGTATTCAATGAATTCATAGTCCACAAATTCTCTCCTGGTCTTTTAAGTTAGTTTCTGATATTTAATGGTAGTTCTAGCTTTGAAAATTAATCTTGTCCTTGAAACCCATATAAGCCTTGTCACGGGTGAATGTTGCAGATTGGGGGAGGTGCACCCTGACAGCACTCAAGCACAGAGACTCTGAAAACAGCAGGGCCTATCTGTCTGGTTATCACTTCACATCTGGAAGGGAACTCAGGTTGGGAATAATAAATGAACCTTTCACATGTGAATTCAGGTTACTCTTCACACCCAGAAGAACAATTAATCTGTCCGAATTGATTACCTGTTTTGAATTTACATGTTCTTTAAACTGCTCAATCTGTTCTCTCTCTTAAGACAAATATCGACAAGGTCCAGATGGGGCTTCATTTGAAAAGGAGAGTGTAATGTGGATTGAGTAGAAACATAGCATTTTTAAACTGCAATTACTCTGAAGGACAATAAGTGATATGGGATATAAAACAATCAATCAATCTAGAAAATAAACTACAAAAATTACAAAAAAATAGATATTAAAGTATATGTTATAAAGAAGGACATATGACTATAGTGGAATTATTAGAGAGCCCTGACCACTTTATATACTTGATAAAACTTGGCTTGTTTTCTTTACGTTAAAATAGACACCAAGCTATTCCATGATAACAAAAGTAAACTAGTAGTGTGACACCTTGAGTCCTACTGTGCAGCAGGCACTGTACTTGAGATCTTCATACGCCATCTGTTTTGGAGCCTCAAAATAATTTTGCACTCTAATAAGTTGTCTTGTTTTATAAATATTGACAAAAAGTTACACCAGAAATAAGTACAACTTAGGGACCAGATTGTCTCTTTAAAGTCTGTTGTTTCTAGATTTACCACATCGTCTTTAAGTCTATGTTATTTCACATGAACATCTATAGGACCCATAACATACATTTAAAAAATTCATTAAAAGCATATTGACCCTGAAATTGCTTCAATAAAAACTTCAAGACCAGAGAAATTTCCTTTTTGGTTTCATTTCATTGTCAGTATAAACATGAGCAATCTTAGACATTCTATGTCCATAAGTAAGGAAACTTCTCAATTTCAACTGAGAATAGGGCATAAAACAGGCAATGGCATTTACACTTTTAAATCTTCTTTGTGTTTTAAATTTTCATTCTGAAAGAGTGAACTTGTATGTACAGTGATTCCTATTTTAAACTGTATGAATATTTCAGATCTCACATACATTGTCTCTCTAGTTTTATGCTTGTACATCTAGCTCTGTTGGTAGAATTGTTGACTAGCAGGCTCAAAATTCTGAGCCCGATCTCTAGTACAGCATAAAGCCTGGGCACAGTGGTTCACATATATAATCAAAACATTTGAGTATTACGAAGGAAAGGGGATCAAAAGTCAACATTGGATAGCAAATTTGAACATAGCCTGGGATGCATAAGACCTTGTCTCAAAACAAAACAAAGAACAAAACAGCAGTCACAGCAATGAATAGAGTCCTAACCAAGAAGCTAATTTCACAGAAAAGAAATACAGCTTTGCCATAGGAAAAATAAAGTTATTGGTCAACTGTGTTTCTTTTGAAAATATCTGCTAACTTCATTAGCCCATGTATTTAGTGATTGTTGTATTTTCTTGGTACTTAATAACTGTAATCCACTGTGAATTTTAGGTATTAGTGCCCTGTCTCAAGTATAGCCCATAGTGATTTTTACCCATTCTGTGAGCTCTTTGCAGTCCTAGCAGTTTTGGCTGTATAAAACCTTTTTAATTTCACATTCACCTGTTAATACTTGGGATGTAAAAAAATAAATAAATGTTTCTGCATCTCTAATCATTGGGGATATGTAATTAAGAGTACTTTGAGATACCACCTGATCTAAATCAGATTGGCCATCATCATGAAGAAATCTGACAACAAATTTTGGAAAGAGTTGGGGGAAGAAAGAGAACCCTTATTCATTGCGGGTGGGAGTGCACATTAATCACATTAATACAACCATTGTGGAAGTCCCTTTAGAGGTTCCTAAACACATATAGATAGAATCGCCCTATGACCCAGATATTCTACTCCTGGGCATATACCCAGAGAAATCCATAGTCTACCATAGAGAGTCTTACACATCCATGTTTATGTCTGCTCTATTAATCACAACAAGGAAGAAAAATCACCTAGATGTCCACCAGCAAAGGCATGAATAATATAGGCTATATATATATATATATATTGGAATGTTATTAAGCTATAAAGAAAAATGAAACCAAGAAAGTGGATGAACTTCTAATGTATATTAATAAAGATTGTTCAAACTTAAAAAGAAATACAAGTTTATTGTTCTCCTTAATATGCATATTCTAGCCTATTTTTATGCTCACACATATTTAAACAGATGAAAGTATTGGTATAACATTTAGAAATGGACCAAAAAAGGGTCATTAGGAAGGATGGAATTCAGGAAAATAGATACACGAAGTCATCAAGTAGATTCCAGATAATTGCTTTTCAGTTTCAACTTTAGTATACATTTCTTTTCTTTTCAATTTTTTTTGTGGTGGATACATTCATAAATATGTCTTTGGTATCGAAAATGCAAGGCCATAAGAGAAACTCCATGGCTCAAAAGTTCATTGCAATTCATATGCATAAAGCATGGGGCTGGGCAAGTGGTTGGTTGAATGGCTACATTAACCTAGCTGTGTGGGTGACTTTATTACATTGATAAAAGAGTAAACATGTAGGCAATTAATTTTTATGTTGTTACCCATTTCAAAATAATTATTGAACAAGAAGACCATCTAAAATATGTGTTCAATAGTTGGTCCTTTGACAGGCTTAGACAGTACAAGAGGAAGACATGCCTGTCCCCAAAAGTATTCAGCCCAAATGTCTCATGTAGGTCATATACCATAATTAAACTTGTGTGTAAGATAATGATTTTACATCTACAGTGTCCTATGCTTTTTCCTTTATCTATATTTTGAGTGTTCTTTATGTAGCCCTAGCTGTCCTGGAGCGTCTTCTGTATATGAGGCTGGCATTGAATTCACAGAGATCCACCAGCCTCTGCTTTCTAAGTGCTGGGACTAAAGGTGTGTTCCACCACTGCCCAAGCTGCATTCATTATTTTAACTTTACTTCAAAGGCAAAGGCATACTAAGCCTGAAAACAAACCAGATGACATTTGGGTCTTTGTATTTTGCTTCTTTGCACACTAATGAAGTCTCACATATAAACAGTGCTGGCTGACATGGATGGCTGGGGCCTTGCTACTGTGGCATATTAAACACTTGTGCATGCTCCTGGGCCAATGTTAGGACAATAATCTTCAGTGAGTTTATGGTCTCTTCTTTTTCAATAAAAATATCTCATTTGTTTCTTAGAGTATAATGCTCCCTACATTTTCAATTATTCCTTACCACTACCATCACGAAGTGGTGTCCACTTTAATCTCAGCTTTCAAAAATTCCATTTGATTAATTGCACTTTTCTGTGTTACATTCCTTTAGCATTTCAACCTTTCAGCTAAGTCTGAAATATGCATTTATGATTTCCACACTTGCTTTAAGCTAGTGCTTTTAGATGTTTCCATTCAGTCCTATTTCTGAGGCTAAGAGTCCAGCTACTCAAAACTCCTCACTCAACCAGAAAGAGATGTAACTCAGGAAAAGAACAGCTCATTTTCAGACTCTACCAACTTAATGATCCACTTCGATGCACTTTCATGCCTTGCTCCAGTCTAATGCTGTATCTTGAGTGCAAGTATGAGAAGCAAACATTCAGTTCATCCTATAAAGGCAAGGAAACACAACAGTGGTAGGCCCAGGTAGGAATTAGCCTAACTATACATAACCCTAATGGTTATACCATCAGTACTAAGAAGCTACACACCCTATCAGGCATTCTAAAATAAGTCCTTAACACTTGTAAATCCCAAAGCACCAACCATACTGAAAGCCCATCTTTTATATCTCCTAGTAATTTTCTAATTTACTTAGAGTGGGAGCAAATTAAAAGCCAAGTCAGTAACAAAAACACTTTCCACTCTTTATTTCTCTATTTTGGTATATTTGAGTAACATAAAAACAATGAGTAGGAAAGAACTTTTCTGGAGGTGGTTGATGCAAAAGGGGCAGACAGTTCTTTTTAGTTTATAGTGAGTTTTTACATTAAATATGATATCATTACTTAAAATGTGACTATTATATATTGTATTGAGTGAACTATTCTAGGAATGCAATGGTTTAGAATACCCATACTCCACATAAGATACCAAAAGGCAAGAAAGCCCCTCAAAAGACAAACACGTGGGAAGCATAAGAAAAGAAAGGCAGGGAAAATGAGAACTAAGTCATCCTAGTGTGTGATTGGGAGCAGAACTATGAAGAAGCTGTTCACCATTACTTCTAAAGAAATTTTATGAGTTGTTACTGTATTGTTTTAAAAATAATTTTTATTTTTTTGAGATTAATATAAGAATACCATTTTCTCTTTCCCTTTCCTACTTCTAAGTCCCTATTCAAATACTCTTCCTTGCTCTTTTTCAAATTCATGGCCTCATATTTTATTGTTGGCAATACACATATGAATATATATATTAATAAATGAATAAATATAACCTGCTAAGTCTGTATAATGCCATTATACCATGAGAATTTTTCATCTTCTCACATGTATATTGTTTCTATGCTATCTAGAAATTCTAGATGATACCTTTACACTCTCAGTGAGTGCACCTTTCTCCTACATATACTTAGTTGGCCACATTTCCTTGCTTCTGAAAAAGAACGTGGTTTATTAGGCCTGGCAAAATGGTTCAGTGGATAAAACCATTTCCTGTACAATCCTGACTTCCTGATTTAGGTCCCTGGAACCCGTGGCTGAACGAGAGAAGCAAATGAGGAAAACTATCCTTTGACTTCATGTGTGCAATAGAAAGCAGCCCCAACATACACACACTAATAGTGGTAAATTAAAGAAAAGTTAAAAAAATAAATGTGATTTGACTTCCAATTTTTAACATAAACTATTGCTTTTAATTGATTTTATAAAGAACATGTTGGCATCCTATCTGTGTTATTGTTTTCGTGCAAAAGCTTAGTCCCAGGACGGTCTCCACTGCTAATGTTGCTGGAAGTGGGGATTCGGAAAGAACCTACTAACACTTGCTGACCATGTCCCATTCCTTGGCCATGACAGCAACACAAAAATCAACCTGGAAGTGAGTTGGAAACATCTTTCCTGGGGGATGGTCCTCATAGTGTCATGCTAGAAGATGCTGTGCAGAGTGCTGAGGGAGAACTCTTATCAACAGATTTATTTGGAGATAGACCCTGCATGTAGCACTATTGGCTCACCAGGGAAAGGAGCCCGTGGAGAAGAACTGGTGAGTTCATTATCTGGGTAACCATGGGCTTCCAGATTCGATTTGAGGTTAGCTCCACAGGAGGGAATATTCATATCTAGTACTGTAAGCCTAGTCAAAAGCCTAATGTGGGAATATTCTAGACCTTTGCAGAAAAGCTCCTGATATTGTTTCGCTAAACAGACGTGATTCCTCTTTCAAATGGTTTTCTAAATAACTGTCTATGCCCACAGAGTAGTAGTGCTTTTATATTTGGTCAGAAAAACTATCATTTGCAAGGTACATGGTGACTGCAGAGACTCATAACTGGTCAAAGTAAAGAAAATAAATGATTTTGAGTGCCCTGCCAGATAGAGGACATCTCTAATATCAGGGAATTCCAAGGCTCAGGGAATAGCACAAAAGAAGAGGCAGAAAGAATGTAATATCTAAAGCGATGGGGAGTAGGGTAAAAAGTTGACTTCTGAGCCTAGCATGGCAGTGATACTGTTGCACTCACAGCAGCTGTGACCACATGCACAGATCTTCACAAAATTGAGCCTACCAACAACTCCTTTTCATGGCTGTGGGTGTGGGGTAGAGGTCATGGGGATCTATCTCTCCTTGAAAATTTATACACAGTTAGTAGTCTATGGTGTGTGAGGGTTTGAATAGGAATGATCCCCGTAAGTTCATGTGTTTGAGTGCTTGGCCCATAGGGAGTGGCCCTATTAGGAGCCATATCCTTGTTGGGGTAGGTGTGGCCTTGTTGGAGGAAGTGTGTCAATGTGAGGATCAAGATGTAGAACTCTCAGCTCTTTCTCTAGCACGGTCTGTCTGCATGCCTCTTTGCTTCCTGCCAGTATGATAGTGGGCACTGGATTCAAAAAGCAATGAACGCTTAAGTGGGGCTTAATGGGCCAGACTAGCAGGAACATGGAAGACAGTGAAACTGAGGGTGATTTGAACTGTGGGGGCCTGACTCAAGAAGTTTTGGGGAAGAGCAATATTAGAATGGAGCCTAGAGATTGTTTTGGTGGTATTTTGGCAAAGAATGTGGCTGTTTATGCCTTTGTCTGAAAAGTCTGTCTGAGGCTAAATTGAAGAGTTTTCACTTTGCTGCATTGATGGAGGAAATTTCAAAACAGCCTACTATTGTCTCTGCTATGTAGTTATTAGTGTCTACTCTTATGAATTCCTATAATGAAAAGGACCATGCTGAGCAAGGAAAAATACAAAATACAAAATGCACAGTTCAAGGAGAAAGGGAATCAGGAGATGGAAAGGAAATTAAGTCCTTCATTTAAGGACATACACTGATTAAAGAAAAGTCTGATTTAAATGGAATAAAGAAAGTGGTGACCTCAGGGCAAGTTCTCATCCAGCTAATCCTCTGCCTTGTGAAAAGGTATAAAAGAAAATCTTAGATCCCAGTGTGGTGGTGCACACATCTAATCCCAGCACTCTGAAGGCAGAGGTAGGTGAACCTCTAAGTTCAAGGCCAGCCAGGTCTACAGACAGAGTTCCAGGACAGCCAAGCTTAGGCAGTGAAGGAAACAATCCATTGAATACAGACAGCTGATGAAGATGTAATTGAATGAGGGGGACCATGTTCCATCACGAATGAGCAGCAGAACTTGGCAGTTTCGTCCATGTTATTCTGGCGTTAGAGTCAAGGTTAGAAGAAAGAGCTTATAGAATCTCCCTCATGGATGAAGGAAAGCCTCTGAGACTAAGTATGTGTCAGGGGTGTCCCTGAATGGAGGCAATTACATGAAGCTATGAAAGTGAAGCTTTGATCCCCTTGGAGACACAAAGTGTCGGAGATATCAGAGCCATGCGATACCTGCCAAGAAGAACTCCTAACAGGAGTGGATTTAACTCAAGAGAAATAAATGTGCTGCAGATAACAAAGCTGAAAGGAGTTGGAGATCTGAAGAGTCCTTTGACATCAGACATAGAGACTCAGAGGTTGGAGTTTCCCCAGCTGGTTTTCAATCTTGCCTTGGACCAATGTTTCCTCTCTATACTCCCTTTTGGAAAGGTAATGTATGTCCTCTGCCATTATATGTTAGAAGTACATAATCTGCTTTTTTTTATTTTTTGACTTTGTAGGGGATTACAATTAAGAGATTGCATGAGTCTCAGAAGAGACTTCGAACTTTGGACTTTTAATCACAGCTGCGACTGTTATAGACTATGGGGACTTTTGAAGTTGGAATGAATGCATTTCTTCATTTTCTTTTGGCAATAAGTCTAGGGAAGCCATGTAGTGAAATATTGTTGTTTGATAAGAATGACCCCCCCATAACTCACGATTTGAATGTTTGGCCCATAGGAAGAAACATTATTAGTAGTTGTGGCCTTGTTGGAGTAAATGTGTCACTGTGGGGATAGGCTTTGAGGTCTCAGGTGCTTAAGCTAGGTCTACTGTGGAATTCGCTTCTTTGGCTGCAGATCAAGATGCAGAGCTCTGAGCTATTTCTCCAACACCATGTCTGCCTGTGTGCCCCATTTTTCTTGTCATGACAATAATGTACTAAGTTACTGAAACTGTAAGCCAGCACCAGTTAAATGTTTTTCTTTGTAACAGTTGTCATAGTCATGGCGTCCCTTAACAGCAATAGAAACTCTAACTAAGACATGGGGGACAGGGAGACATTTTTGTCAATGGTGCAGCCGCTGGTTAGATGCACATATCGGTCCTAATGATGACAGCAACAACAACATAATCAAACAAATAAATGCACAGAACACCCAAACAAATTCTCACCCATGCTTCCGTAATCAAACCCAATGATGCTCAATGGCTCCAAAAGACATGAAGATAGAAAGTAGAAGGGGTCTAGTTGGGAATGGAAGGGCCTCAGTGGGACGGAAGGGAAACAAGAAAGGGCGTCATAGGGTAAATATGACTGGCATGTATTAGTTACACACATGAAAATACAATAAACCTCATTATTAGTATAATTAACACACCTTTAAGAACATTAAAAAGACTACTACTGTTTTTGAGGTTTCTTCACCAAAGTCCAATACAAATGATATTTTAGTGAATTCATTATTTTTGTATAAATAAAAAGCCTGAAATTTTTAAGTGAAATTTTAAGGTTCAGATACTTTTCATGTATTTGTAAAGCTAGTATAAACGTAAAAACACTATTGACCAAGAGGGAAGGAATTTTGCTCGTCTTTTCTTGTTCCCAGATTGCTGTTGCTAGCTTTATCATCTACAAAATTTGTCCCAAATCATCAGCAAAATTGTGAATTCATATTTTTGGCACACATTAGTTAAGTATAAATCCATTTCATGAACTTTATTGTTTTGTCATTCTTATGTGTGTCTTTCATTTTCCTTTCGTCTCCAATAATTTGTTCCTGATGAAGTAAAGTTCACAGAAATTTATAGTTGATTTAAATTCATAGCTCTTGTGGTTTAAACATGACTGCACCTTATTTCCTTTTTGTCTTTCAAAGCTTTCAAGGCAATTTGATTTTTTTCTCCAGAACAATTTCACACATTTCCTTTATTTAAAATCAGTTAAATGAATGTGAAGATAACTGAGAATATTTGATACTTGTCTTTAGAGTTGAAAAGCCTCTAGCCTTGTCAAGAGAAATAGCATTCTCCTCTATATTTGTTGTATTATAGAAAACACAGCAGGATTTTGCAAGGACATCAAATTCAATTCTTGAATGTTCTTTTAAACACCTTGGTTTATATAGGGGCTCACTTTGAATTCATGAAGTGACAACATGCAAATAATTGTCTCTTTGGATATATTGGCTTAAAAGGTGCTAAAAATAGCTAATCCAACATTTCCATAAGTTAGCAGTGTCATTTTTATCTACATGCTTCATATGAATATTCGATGTGACATATACACCATTTTAAATTTTGCCTTAAGTGGTCTAATCATCCTTGGATATCAGTGCATAATCTACCTGGTTATAAAGGAATGCTTCCTTAATTCTACCTAAAAGTGTTATGTGCTACTCATCTATATAGCTATATATCTAGCCTTGTCAACAGAAATAACATTCTTCTTCATATTTTCTGCATTACAGGAACAAATATAGTTGCATTCATCTTTCTTAATTAATCAACATTCAAAGAAAGAATAATCGTTAACAAAAAGCTTCGTGAGAGAAAAAAATTAAGAAATCCCACGGTAGGGCTGGAGGGATGGCTCAGAGGTTAAGAGCACTGGCTGCTCTTCCAGAGGTCCTGAGTTCAATTCCTGACAACCACATGATGGCTCACAACCATCTATAATGAGATCTGGTGCTCTCTTCTGGCAGGCAGACACGTATGCAAGCAGGATGTTGTATACATAATAAATAAGTCTTAAAAAATAAATTTTAATAAAAAAAAAAGAAATCCCATGGTAACATAACTTAGTGACTCATGAGTTTTCTTCAGTAACTGATCATCATATATACATGAAATAAATAGGTTTGTATTAGTCGGGAATTTAAGAAGTGATGCTGTGATAACCACAGACTCTCACAGATGCAGCAAAGTGACAGTTTCTCAAGTGTCAGATGTAATGGGGTCCTGT
The DNA here is from genome assembly GCA_907169655.1 of Acomys percivali. Taxonomy (NCBI): domain Eukaryota; kingdom Metazoa; phylum Chordata; class Mammalia; order Rodentia; family Muridae; genus Acomys; species Acomys percivali. Next base: position 108,144,306 of record OU015752.1, on the reverse strand, counting down.
AATTCTGCTATCTGGAGCATATATCTTACACAGGGTCTGGCAGGTTGAAAGAGTGCTAGAGAGCTGTAGAATAGTTCACAGGATCTGGTCTGGACTCATGTGATTTATATATGTTGATACAATCATCATCTTACATGCTATCTCAGCCTTGTGTCCTTATCCTAATTACACACAAACTTGCAAATGCAGGTGGGAACATGTATTCAGTAGGAACTAACGCAAGGAGGACTAACTGTAAGAGTTCAATAATGAGTAGAAACAACACTGATACTCATAAGCAGAGAACTTTGTACATTAGATTACATTCATGCAGGGAAAGCACACATACACAAAAAGTTTGTTGATATTGTATGATCTTGAAAATGTTTATTTATATATTTGAGAGACCTGAAATGGATGAAGATATGAATGTATGCTGTCCTTTATATAGAAAAGGAAGTCTGAGATATTTGTCTTTTAATAACCAGTCTTTAGAATGCATGTTACTATCAAAGATCCAACACAACACATCTTGAAATAATCTAATAAAAATTTAATTCAAGCAAATTTGCAAGTTTAACTCCAAGACAATAAAGGGCAGGTGTTAGCTGAGAGGCGGATTTGCATACTTTCTCAGAACTTCGCAGCAACACTACAGGTTTTTTTGTTTGCTTGCTTGTTTGTTTGTTTGTATTCTGAGGCATCTTAATGGAGGCAAACAAAAACAAAATGCTGATTATTTCTCTCAAATTGTTTCTTCCCCAAAAGCTCAATTGAAATTTAGCATGGGGTTTTCTGTTAAGACAAAACAACAACAACAACAACAACAACAAACCAACAACAACAACAAAAACCAAACCAAAAGAACAAAAAGCAAAATGACAACAACAAAACCCTTCAAAGCAGTGGATTCTAAATCTCGCATATTAAGAGAAGACAGAGAATCGTAGGTGCCGCCTGCGGAGTTTCTTCACTTCATGAGAATTCTGGTATTATTCTGAAAATGAGGAAACTACTTCACATAGCCAGCTATGTTCTGTAAAACCAGGACTGAGCAGCTAAGGTGCCCTTTTGAGGCAGGAACGAAGACAGAATGTGTCTGTCAGAGATACACTCATGGCAAGAGCTAAATGTGACTCCTCCCACCCCTCCCCTGACCCCCTTCCAGGGAAGCTTTCCTTTCTGTCTTAAATGGGGCTTGCACCTCCTGTCATCTTCTCTCATTGTGCCTTTGAGCATCTTCTTCAAATATGTTTGTCTCCTTTAACGCAGCTAGTGTGTCATATCTTGCATGCCACACTGTGCCAAGTGTCTACTACAGTGGCAAGCATACATCCCAGTGTGTACTATGGACATACAGCCCAGTAGTTCATGGATGAATCAGTTGAATGACTGCAAACATTCTCTGTCCTCAGTAGCCAGGAAACACAAATGGCTGATGGTCTTAAAGGAGAAAAATCAATATCTATCTTCCATGTTGGCCATACCATATTTTATTGGTGAAGGATATAGCTTAAGGAATCTAAGTTATGCTGAGGCTTGGCCTACAGTTTGCAATAATAATAAAGTACATGCAAACATGTATTGGATACTTACTCTGTACAGACGTAATATGAGGCAGGTTATTTTTTTTTTCAGCATTTCTACGCAATGTATTTTGATACTTTTTCTGCTTCACAGACACATAAGCAGAAACTCTTAAAATGCTTCAGCTACGTTTGCCTAGCTACTCTCCCCAAGGGTAATAGTGTAGTTGGAGAAATTTGGGCTCAGAGGCCAAGATTTGTTGTAATGCTAATAGGATTGTTTATAATACACTGTAATTGCTTCTGGAATTTACTTTTAGGTGAACATTTTTAGTGACAGCATCGTTGCATTATGCATTCCCAACTTTCCTACTTCTTCCCACTGCCACAACCCTCTGTTTCTAAGGTTCCTCTTTATCTTGTTCATCTGTATTGTCTCTGCGTGTGCACTTTAAAAAAGATAGGCCTGTGGAATTCATGATGCTCCTTGACGTTTGGTGTTGGTGCATTTTAAGCAACTATGGAAAGTACTTCTGGACCATTTCTTTTCCAAACACTGCCACAGCCACATCCTATCTGTGCTTTTCTACAAGTGTGTACCACATGTTTGGCAGTCTTTTCTCTAGTCACTTCTCCTTTGTTTCCTCATTGGCTGCCCCTTTGTAATATATATATACTAAATACTCTTCTAGTTCATTTGTCAAAGTTTCTGTTTTGACTAAATTGCTACTTATACAACTCAATTCCTTTTATTAATTCAGTTTTTTTTTACTTCATTAAGGTTCTCTTTAATTTTTTTTGTTAAATATTCTAAAATCTCTTTTATAGTTTCCTCTACAATTTACTCAAGTTTATGTTTCAACTGCTTCAAATGACATGGGTAAGAGGTTTAGAATCTATTTTCAACAACTGTAAATTCATGCAGTTGCAATGCCCTGCGGGTGGAAGAGCGCCTGCTTTACAACGTGGCTGCCATCTCTAAGATCTCCATCTACCCAAGCTATGCTGTTATGCATCCCACACTTTTAAGTATTGTTTGGTTATTGCTTAATAAATTGTCTTCAACACTTTTAGCTGTAGTTAGAGAAATAGTTGATTCAGTTACTAGTAGAACATAATACTGCAAACAAAGTCTTTGTTTTAAATGGCTTAATCAAGCAGCATCTGGGGCCATTGAGTTACACCTGGCCCCTTTTCACCTGACCTTCTGTCACACTGTATGTACAGAATCATGAAAGTGCATCAAATGATACCCAATGAATAGTAGACTGTTCTAGTAGGCCTATACTGACCCACAACTTAGAAAGGCTGACTTATCTTCATGGTCATTGATGTATTTAATTTGTTCCTTTTTTCACCCCCAACTTGTAATCTAGAATGAAAAAAAAACTACGTATCTTAACCCATCTTTCTCATGACTGAAAATTTCTTAGATGAGTTAAGAGTTTCCAGTATTGGCTTTAAAAATGGCCGATACCCTTAAACCTGTCCCTGGCTTGTCATATGCTAAAGCTTAATAACCTCATCATGGCAAAGTGAGGAAGGGACATTAGCAGCAGAAATAATTACTCATACTTTTTAAGAGAAAGTTCCAATAAAAGAGTCTTTAAAACAAACACACAAATAACTTCATTATTCTGATTTTCTTTCCTTTGGTTTTTCACAAGGAGGAAAATATTTTGTACCAGAAAGCACACTTGTTTTTCCACATGGACACTGATGAGAACCCTTTTACTTAATTATGATAAATTTACTTTATGTCAACATTTGAAATTTTATGTTTTGCAAACGGCTGTGTGTGAGAGAGAGGAGGAGGGTGGGGGAAGAAAGAGAGCACTTCACGGACATTAGGGAACTAAAAGCCTCAGGAAGCCATTTTGTTCAAGAGGTACAGTTGGACCCCCCTTTTCATGGTACAAATGAGAGAAGAGAGTTGGCAAAAACAAGCTCTCTGGTGAGTCATTCTGAATGTCATTGGGAAGATAGGCATCATAGTCCTGGGCACTGGGCAGCTATCAAGCTCATTCCAACAAATGGAAAAAATCTGCAGTGTTCTGTTGACTACCACAACCAAAGTGGTTCCTCTCCCTACAAAAATTCTTTTTTGTGACAAGAGAATACCATTCTTCAGACTATCTCAGTGGTCAAGAGTACAAAGGTAGCCTAGCTGAAATATTATGAAAGTACTGAATTTAAGGAACTAGAAGAAACTGAAGGATAGACATCACCAGCAATATTTTTTAAATATTGTTTCTATTAATAAAGTTACTGAGTAATTCCCCAGCTTGGTCCATGATCTCATTTTATCATTTATTGTCAAGGTACTCTTCTTATTAAATGCTTTTATTCTCAATGATGGATGAGGAAATTTAAGAATAAAAAAAAATCTCAAAGACAACAAAAGGCTAGCCAGAGTAAATGAAAATTTGAAATAAAATGGATATAGTTCCAGTCCTTGATTTTAACGATTTTAACTAGACTGCCTGACTTTACTAAGACTTATAGAAGTTTTATTTCTTTGCTTGTTTTAAACATAAAAAAGAGAATGAGAATCATAAACAGGGAAAAATAATTATTATACCATATAAACATCTTCCTGACCATGTCATGTGTTCAACAAATTGCTTATTTTTTCCCTTGCCCCACAAGACAATGACTCTCTATTCTTGTCTGTAGTTTGGCTGGCACCAGTGATGAATGTCTGTCCAGAGGGATGTGGACAGACAGTAGAGGTAATATGAGACTCTTGTATAATTCCCATATCTTCTCTATATACATTTTGGCACACTGTGGGTCAAGGGATGAATATACTGGTGACAAATGAAAGTAGGTCTCCTGTATGAATATGGGGCCCATAGTTCATCACGGATTGATTTAAATGTACATATGACAAGTCTTTTTCTCATCTCACTGCCACTGGTTTGCTGTAGTTAATGGCAGTTTTAACCTACACTACCTCATACACTTCCTCCAACTAAAAGGAATGACTTTCAGTAAAGCTACTAACAATGTGCCGACATTGTCAACTTTCTTTCTACTTTTAAAAATACAGGTTTATTAGCTGATTTTATGAGTACTAATAACTACAAGCCTTGTTTGGATGAAAATGCTTTTGTCAGTCTATGGAAATTAACAATGGTTCTGTTTTCATGTGGGACAAGTGAACTATAATTTGCTTTGATGCAAAATCAATTATACACGAAGTCTTTCTTCTCAGTGCTTTCTTCTTATAACAATGGCTTCTATCTGGGGAAGAGAGACTGTGGGAATACAAGTGATATTGTTCCTTGAGGTAGCTCAGATCTGAAAGGTTTCCTTGTACTTTGTTAACCAATGATACAGGGGAAAAAAAAGACAATTTATTATGTGCATCATTATGCTAGGGTAGCTGTAGCAGATTCCTCAGATCACTTGTAGAGGGAGTGCTGGACACATGCTATATGCTTGGAAGGTTCTAGAGGTTGTGTGGGGTCAGATCATAGGTTCTAAGATGAGTGTGAATACTGTTGTTTAGGAATTGACAAGTATCAAAGTGCCTCATTACATGTTACTTTTGGCCTAAATCCAGAAGCCTGTGTTTCCAGGGAATAGTATTGAATGCAGAGTTTATTGCTGCATGAGATACTGATAATAAGTGAAGTCAAGTGCTCAGTCTAAACAAGACAAGTTCAGGGAACTCTGTGGCAGAAGGGCAGAAGGAATGCAAAAGCAAGATATAAGGTGAAAATCAACAAAAGGGCTTCTTCTGAGAAAGACACAGTCACTGTGATCATGAACTCATAGGAGCTCCAGATATCTCCACTGGATTGACACAAGCAAAGGGGACCGTGGTAGCCTTACAGGTAACTGTTGAACTATAGGCTGCTAATAGATTCGTGGAAAGAAAGTCTTTGAATTCCATGCTGGCCACCAATGGCAAGTTCTAATCCAGTGCTCACACAGATGACCCAGGTTAAACTGATCTGAGGCTCCACCATACCACAAGGACACTTGCTCAATTTTGTCCATAGCAGCTTTATTTATAATAGCCAAAAACTGGAAACAACCTAGATGTCCCTCAACCAAAAAAATGGATAAAGAAAATGTGATACATTTACACAAGGAATACTACTCAGCTATTAAAAATAAAGGCATCATTTAATATGCTGACACATGGATGGAACTAGAAAAGATTGTCCTGAATGAGGTATCCAGGCCAGGAAAAACACACATGGCATTTACTAACTTATAAGTGGATATAGCCATCAAGTATAAAATAATCATGGCTACAATTCATAGACCGAAAGGAGTTGAGGAGGGCCCAATGGAGGAGGCTTGAATCTCATTCAGAAGAGGAAACAAAATAGACATCTGAAGTAGATGGAATGAGGGAACTGTGTGTTAAAGGGAGAGAGAGGGGAACAGAGGTGGGGATCAGGATTAAGGAGGGGAAAGGCTGAGGGAGAGAATGAAAATCAGTGGGGGGCATGTCTCAATGGCAGGTGGGGCTTCTGGGAGTCTATGGGGGTGACCCTACCTAAGACTTCTAGCAGTGGGCGATATGGAGGCTGAAGAAGCCACCTCCTGTAGTCAGGAGGGGCTTTCATTAGAGGGAGAGGGACATCAACCCACCCACAAAACCTTCAACTTCAAATTTGTCCTGACTACAAGTAGTGTAGGGGTAAAATGGAGCAGAGATCAAAGAAATGGCCATCCAATGACTAGCCCAACTGGAGACCCATCCCATGTGAGAGAGCCAACCCTTGACACTATTAATGACATTCTACTATTCTTACAGACAGGAGCCTACCATAACTGTCTTCAGAGAGGCTTCATCCAGCAGCTGATGGAAGCAGATGCAGAGAACCCACAGCCAAACAATAGGCGGAGCTCAGAGAATCTTGTGGAAGAGTTGGGGAAGGACTGAGGGATCTGGAGGGATCAATGACACCATAAGAAGACCTACACAGTAAACTAACATGGGCCCATGGGGCTTTACAGAGGTTGAACCACCAACCAAAGAGTATGCATGATCTGGATCTAGCCTGTCTATACATATCAGGAGATGCACAGCTTGTTATTCATGTGGATCCCTTATCAATTAGATTGAGGGCTGTCTATGATTCTATTGCCTGCCTTTGCATCCCTTTCACATAGTTGGGATGCCTTGTCTGGCCTCAGTGGGAGAGGATGTGCCTTGACCTACTGTGACTTGATGTACCAGGGTGATTGGTACCCATCATGGGGCCTCCTCTTCTCTGAAGATAAGGGTTTGGTGGGATGGGGGTGTGAGGGTGAGACTGGAAGGATAAGAAGGAGGTGGGCTTAGATTGATCAAGCTGCTAAAAGAATAAAGAATTAAAAGCAGATCAAAACAAAACAAACAAACAAACAAACAAAAAAACAAACTCAAACTCAAAACTCATAAATCTAGGAAAGAGACTTCTAGGGAAGAAGAATGACTGATAGATATTGGAGGGAGACAGTACATATTGGGGCAATAAAGTATATTCATTTATAAACTTGTCAAAAGTGAAAATAATCAAGAATTTTAAAAAATTTACAAATAGATTGGTTTGGGCCTGAATGATAGATTTTAGAAAAATAACATGGAAAATATGAGGCAAAATTGTCACAGAACCGAAGGAAGGATAGGCAAACATTAATAATGCCATACAAAAATAGAGTGGCACTCACACTGGCACCTAGGATATATCGAGACAGTCCACTGGAGGGCTCCCAATGGTTTGCAACTCAGAAAGAATTTTTCTAATTATTTGTACTCCTCAAACAAGGTCATCTATCTGAATGTGGATCAAAACATAATATCCTAAACTGATTTTTTTTTATTTTATGTGTATAGGTGTTTTGTCTTCAAGTGTATCTGCACACATTTGTACAGTGCCTGAGGAGGCCAGTATGTGGTGTAGGATTATTGAAATTGGAGTTACAGATTGTTGTGAGACATCATGCGGGTGCTAGGAACCCAACTCAAGTCTTCTAGAAAAAAAAAAGCCAGTGTTCTTAACTACTGAGGATCCAGCCCATGAGTGGTGATGCCCATTTGAAATCCTGGCATACAGGGAGATAGTCTGGGTTACACAGTGAGATGCTATGAAAAAAAAATAGCAAGTATATATTAAACAGGTCAGAATTATAGGTGTTTGATACACCC
>OU015752.1:108121078-108136247 GCA_907169655.1 Acomys percivali | reverse complement strand
TCATCATTTGAGTATACACACACATATATAATTTTAAGTAATAGAACATAGTTTGAATGCTAAGAGTACCGGTTTTTTATCTACTATCACAGCCATTACTTATTCTTCTTCCCTCTCACCTCTTCCTCTCCACTTTTCCATTCTTTATCCTCATCACCCTCCTTTGCGCTCTCTATTAACATCCACTGAACAATTAGCATGCACCAAGAACAGTTCTGTTTATTCCTTATACTAATTCTGAAGAATAACTCTACCATGTTAGTATTTCTGTTTTATTTTACTATTAGGAAAATGGAAACTTGGAGAGATTAAGTAACTTTTCTAAAATCAGAGGATAAAACAGTAATGTGGTAGATAAAACTCTACAAAGAAATTTACAGAGGCCAGTTCCCAGTGTAGAGGCTGCACTGCATATTAAAGATCACACGCTCTTTAAAGTCTGACTGAACCTTACAGAATCTTCCCCCTTTTTGCCCTCAAAATACCTTGTATTTTTCCTTAATGGAACTGATCACGAATCATCATTATACATTTATTTTTGTGATCATTTGTTTAATGTCCTTCATTGAGGACAAGGATTTTTTTCCCTTAGTTTGGTTCATTCAAGGCTTAAGAAAGTGCTTAGCACACCACTGGCACTCTATAAATAGCTGTTGAATAAATGAATCTCCTCTGGACATACTGTCAAAGCTGCCTCACTGAGGATTCCTCTCGTGTTCCTAGGTAATACTAAGTGCTCAATAGAAATAGCTATGGAGCTTGGTTTTGGTAGAAGAAAGGAATGCATCTAGACATGATCCCTTTGCTCTAATCTCCACGCTTAACAATGGGACTATTTTAGTTGATACCCTCACCCCAAAACCAGCAGATGTTAGCTATAGATGGCCTTTTGAAGAGAACAAAGTTATACCCCCATTATCTATCTGCTCTAAGATAATGTTTATCTGGTTTGGAAATTGTATTGATAATATAAGAAATACGACTTCTGGGTATATTGAAATGTTAAGATAAACCATTCCCGTCTATGGTCCAATAACTAAATTCTCTGAAAATCCTTTTCATTAAAAAAGTTGAAAACATGGGAAGAGGTTAAAAAGAAGAAAAATGTGTAGATGAGTTAGCAGGTTCTAGGTTAGCCTAGCCAGTACTTAGGTATTTTAAGACAGACAAATGTATATCTGTCTATAATAGGCTTTTCAATTCTCAAGGTCACTGCATGAATGAGGGGCAGAATTTGTATTTGTTTTAATGTTCTATTATAGTACCAAGAACGTCTCCTTTATATCATTGGTTCTCAACCTTCCCTGTGTACAGGAACTATCTGGAGAGACATTTTATTCACAATATACTGAGTGCTATCTCATAGTTTCTGACTCAGTAGAAATGTAGAGTGAGTACTGATAATTTGAACTTTGGTAGAAGTTCCCATACTAGTGATGAGAATAGTTGACTCTCACACTTCAAACATCATTGTTCTCTAAATAGTAGAGATGAAACCCTTGCCTTCCTTTAATACAACATTTAGCATGAACAATTATTTGGGATTTTAATGAAGAACTCACAGACTTCTGGTCAAACATTTGTTTGTCCTTTGTCTTTATTAGCCATTATGACATGCCACTTTTTGCTCTGATTCCAAAGGACATATATTCACAGAGTCACAGATCTAATTCAGATAATAGTTTGTTTATGAACAATTAGAAACCTCCCTAGGTCTGAGGATATTACTTGGATTATTTTTCTCTTATATATTAACTCATTTGACCTTTACAGTTTTGGCTTAGCCAAGGCAGGTAACAGAATTTTCAGTGTATGCATGGGAAATCTAGGACTGAGAGGCTCACGAATGACAATATGGATAAAATCCATATAAAGATCAAAGATGATCTAAAATTTTGCAATGTTTTTAACTTTTTACACTGTTGGTAATTCTTTTTCATTCTGATCTCATGATCACTCTCACTTAAAAAGGTTGACAATACAACCGTATACATCTTATATATTGTAATAGGAACTTCTACACTCAAACTAGTGTACCCTCTGCGCAGATCCATTTCTCTTTTTATGTTTTCATTTTGTCTATTACTATTACCGGTTTTGCCGAAGTACATAGTGTTTTAATTTTTTTTGACGTGTTCTTTTAACTACTGAATGTTTAATCATTCCCAAACTCATTTTCTAGAATATATCTTCTGTCAGTAGGAACAGATGGCTCAGCTGATTGCTAATAGGACATGGAGATAATTGTTAGTAGGTTAACATTTAAAACACCGTCCATTTGGGAATCACCCAAAACTGCTTCGGTTAGTGACACAACTATCCCTGGCATGTGGGCAAAATATCATGGGGTTATCAGTTTGTATTCCAGAGTACAGAATTTATCACCTGCTTCAAACATTTGTACTGGAATCCAACAGAAAAGCAGAACCAGCAATGCTATGAAATCTTTAAGCCTCCCTCATATTCCTGACAGCCAATACATTCTCTCTTCCTACTTCCATGATATCTTTTGCATTCTTTCTGTTCCTACAGCCACCGCCCCCAATGAAGCTTTGCTGGCTCCCGTAGGATCTTTTGTGCTAGACATCCATCTGTTTTTCATTCTTTTTAACCTTCCCTCTTTCCAGTTCCTGTTAAATTATGCTACCCAGTTAACTACCCTGAAAGCCAGCATGAGCCTCTGTGATAGGCTCCACACCATCCAGTGAGTGACTCCTATTTGCTAATAAAATGAAACCAAATAGCGCAATGAGAAGACTCAAGCCTTTCCACCTTTCCATCCGTGCTTCGATCCATTTCTCGTGCATATAACTCAGGGTTCCCTCCTGCTCCTCACCTGGGAGTTACTGATTTGCTGCTGTTCTCCAAACATCAACCCATGTTTTTCCATCTTTCTGACCTTTTATTATATTGGCTTTCCTTTAAGGATTCCCTTGAAAATTCACAGTCCCCAGTCATGCATACACGAATCCCTCATCTTTTTGAAGACCAGTGTTCAAAGCCATCTTTTTCATTAATACTTATTCAACTTTCTCAGCGGGAAGCAATCTTGCTTTTATAAAGTTTTCTTTAGTGTTTCTGCCTCTCTCTTAGGATCTGTATTTTTTTTTCCATTCCACTTACATTTTCTATACTCTAATCCAGTCTCCAAATTTCACATCCTATAATTACTTTCTTTTGTTCATGACCTTTATTGACTTTCAATGGCTTTGAAGGAGAGAGAAATCCTAATGAGTAATGTATCATTAAAGCATCATTCTGCATGGTGTGTTTTGTTCTTTGCTCTCTCCTCAAGCCTTCTTCTCCCCTGACAGCTCCTGTCCACGCCAGTATTTTTCTTTCATCTTGTAGTGAGGCATGCCCTTGTTTCAGCATCAGTTCCTTCTGCCTACACTACTACGCTCCACTCACCTTCTCTGATTTGGTCCACTCCTTTCAGCCTTCAGAGTTCAAATATCATCTTTTGAAGAATCCTCATATTGCCTTATATGGTATATTATCTCAATAATGGCAGGTGTGTGTTAGTGTTATTTTCTACCAGAGACACATTGCCTGTCAGTGTGTGGATACATAATCAAAGGGTAAATGTGTACTATATAATTTAAGTATACATGAGTAGAAAATAAATTTATATACAGATAGTATATATAATTAAAAGTTTTATGCTTTGACTAGGTTTTAATATCAACGATCTACTTTTGTATTGCCCAACAGCCTCGCTCTGGAACCTAGTCAACACTAAGGAACAGTGTACTGAATGACGAATAAGTGATTGGAGGAAGAATTCACAGACTAGTAACACACAGGTGGTAATTTAATCTTTCACATAATTTCTAAAATTTTATGTGTTTCAACACTATTTTATCATATCTATATATGAAAAGTAACCAGGTTTCAGGTACACATTACAAATAAGTTATCTGGTTCTTTTATGAGCTGTTGTTGTTTACAGGAGATAAAAAGCAATAGAAACAAAAACACTATCATGGAAAATTGACAACACTGATAGACAATGTCCAGGTTTGCAGGAAAAGGATAGCATTCCATTTATTCTTATAACAGTGGAAAGAAACAGGACTAATCTATTTTTTTTTTTTTAAAAAAAGGCCAGGCAATAAACAGAATGAATGAAAAAACAGTCCCTGGAAGAAAAAGGAAACAATTTTTCCTGGGTGCTTCTATTCCCAAAGAAAATCTAATTCAGCATCTATTTTATATTTTAAGTTTCAATTTAATAATATCAGAACCAACTTGTAAGCAGCAATTTCTCACCATCTCCAGACTGCTGCATTGCTCCCACTGTTGTTTCTTTTCCTCAATGCCAATCATCCCTGGGAGACCAAGCCCCATTCATCTATCAGCTCTTCACTTCCTATTACCTCTGCCTGACATGTTGTGGATTTGACCTTGGGCAACTCATTTCTGTATTCTGTAAAATGAAGGGGAGAGCCTTAGCCTCACTGCTTCCTTCCATTCTAGGACAGCACACCTTGCCTGGTGCATGCCTTCTGGTACTTTGATTTCATTCATTCCATATTTTCTGTCTCCTGTATGGTTAGGGATGTTTTATGTATAGGGGATAAAATGATGAGACTTATCTTGGATGATAAAATGTTTGCCCTCAGAGAACTACATCCTATGGAGAGGAGATGGTTATTGGGAGAGACAAAGCCTGTGCTATGATAGCCACTAGAAAATACTAGGAAGGAAAAGAAAGGGATAAGCCCGGAAGGGGGGTTCAGAACACAGCAAGGGTGGTATGAGTCAAAGAAGCCACCTACAGGTGAAATGAAGACTCATTCTCTAATCCTAGGTATTTGTCCTTGATTCCTAGAAATGATCATTTTGGATGCATCTTAGTGGACCCAGTATAAATTAAGCAGTATAAATAAGCCCATCCGGATTCTTCTGTGTTGCCGCATGCTTGGTTCCTCCAATTTCCTGCCAGGAGCATGAGCCAAAGTTTTCTCTTTGGCCTCATTGTCACCACACTCTCCATCTCTCTCACCTTCCCTTTTCTCCTGCTGAAAGTTTCAACTCCCTGTACTCCGTGTGCCAGAGTCACTTGCTTTTGGAAAATTCCACAATCATTTCCCTTGCTGATCTACGACAATCCCCTGTGGTGTTAGCTGTCAACACTCTTAACTAGATCTGTCTTGAACCTTCTCATACCTGGCTTAATGCCCTTGCCTCACCTGTCTTCCAGGCATAGGGCAGTCTGCCCTTCAAGGCTCTTCTCCGAGAACAGTCCTCTTGGGACGTTTCCCAAGCCTGCTGGATGGAATTGGCACCTCTTCTGAGTGCTCCATGAATGTTGTGTGTGTGTGTGTGTTTCTGCTGTATTTACTGTGAGGTAGCATGCTTGTAACTCCTCCCTTGCTGGCTTTCCTTCTAGAGAATGGCCATGGTTCATTCATAGCTTGAACATCGGTAGCTCCCAATAAAACTAATGGAAGGAGAATGTGGGAAGAGGAGCTAGTAAGGAAGGGAAGAAGGCTGCCCTTCAGTTGTAGAAGCTGGGGAAATAAGGGAAAGAAAAACCATCACCTCTTAAAGCTGAGGATGATAAATGACCCCAACTCTCAACCTGAAGGTCTCTGCATTAACCTGCCTCCCATGAATCTAGCTCTGACTTCTTGTCCCAATTCCTGTAACAGGGCTTCCACAACTCAGCCCCCACCTGCCGACCCAGTTCTGAGGATTCGCCTTCTGTCTTGCTCCTCTGCCTGATCTCTTTTGGAGGCCTGCCTAATATGTCAGGCTCTCTAAAACTGGAACTCTCTATCGCTCTCATTCCGCTGCCCCCTCCCAAGTCTCCTTTTTAAAGCTTTGCCCTGCCTATGAACCCAGGCAGGTGGCCAGAGTCCTGCTATTCTCTGACAGACTTCCATGATTCTGATTTTGAGCACTACACGCTCCTGCGTTCTTTCACTGCCTTTCCCTGCCAGCCCGCTGTGGCCACCATCCCTCCCCTCCCCCATGCCATCTGACTGCTTGATGACCACCTGCTCTCCAAGGCTGTACCCTTCAGATCCCATTCCTCACCTGTTCAAGTGGCTTGCTTCCCAAACAACCTCTGGGCCTAATCGCTTGTTTATTCTTTTCCTCCTTCCTACCTTTACTTCCTTAACCAATTACATTGGCCTTACTTCCTGCTCTGAAAGGGGTATGCAAACTCTGACAGAGATAGAGGATCCTGGTAACATCACGGAGTTTATCTAGCACACTTTAACACATCTAATGACCCTGGGGCGCTGGGGAAACTGATTTGTTTTATATCCTAACATTCCCCATCTTCCAGATTAAGACCCCGGAACTCAAGAAGTGAAAAGATTTCCTCCAAGGTTGCACAGCTAGCCTGAAGCCAAACAACATCGAGATTGCAGGCTCTCTGAGTCATTGTCAGAGACTATCCTTTCTCTAGACTGGCACTTTGGCAGAGAGTTCCTGACAATTAAGACAACAGGACTATTTACAGGCATCCCAAAGAAAGGCAGGTACCAACCTTGACTGCAGTTTCCAAAGCTAAACAGAAGATACTGATTTAACCTCTTTCAAAGGCACAGACTCTTGGAAGAAATCAGTGGTAACTCTAGTGTTATTGTCTCATGGATAACAATATTTTCAAACATCTCTTCTGGGTACCAGTAAGCCATGATCTGGGAATCCAGAACAAGGAAAAAATTAAGAGATAAAAAGACATCACAAAATGAAAGAGGCAGAGCTGGTAGTTAAAAGAACACAACCCAGAGACCAGTGCCTTCTGAATTTATTTTACCTATGCTCTAGAAGCAGAAATAGAATACACATATATACCTAATACCTCTGTCCACTGAAACGACAACTGGCACGTTTCACTAAGACCATTGCCTGACCATTGCCCATGGCAAGGTCTTGGCCATTGTGAGCTTGACACTGCTTATGGATAATAAATATGCAAATGTCATAACCTCAAGGCACATAGTAAGTTTGACATCAAAAGCAAAGTACAACTGTTGTGTAACTGATAAGTAAAATTTCCCTCCAAAGCTGGAGTCCAAGGAACATCACAGAAGAGAAAGCAGCCTTGCACAGGCAGCCTTGTCACTGCTGGGCCACCCGAGTCACCTTAGATGTCACTTTTCTTCTACCTTCTACCTCCAAGCAGGAATCAAGCCTGGAAATTTGAGCATCTAAAATATCTTACTAAGCTGGTTTTCCCCTAAGCATCTGCCTGAGATCAGGGCCTTGTCATCTTGTGCCTGCAATAAAGGCCTAAGTCTGCTTGAATCTAGAGCCTCAGCTTCCTTCAATTCATCCTCCATCCCACTGTCAGAATGATCTGGCTGCCAATCTGATCCCATCACTTCTGAGTTTCAAAAATCTTCCAATGACTCACCATTTACAAAGATCTTCCATAATCTGGGCCCATCCTTCTCTTAAATCTCCCCTCCTGCTATCCTGGTACAGTACGTTCCCGCAAGATTGACTCCCACCTCCAGCCTCACCCCCAGGCTTTCTCTTGTGTAGCAGCACACTGCAATTTTGGCCTGATGCTTTTTCTATTCTGCTCTGCAAACTAGAGTGCATGATTGACAAGACGGCCACTTGGCAATAGAGAGACTCTCCCTCACTGCAGGACTTTGAAGGGTGTTTTATGCCAGACAAGCGCTTCTCTACTAATCTCCCTAGCAACACCACTCCTCCTCAGTGCATCACAACAGTGAGATCGCAAATATTTTGGTGGGTTCAGGCTGATGCCTTTTAATCAAGCAAAGGTGGTTTCTGCTGGCTGAAGCATCAAAGGACCAGTTAATAGGAAGGCAATTGGGATGCTGACAAAGAACACTAACATTTCAGAAGTATATATAGTACATGCATTGCTTAGTCTACTCTCTGAATATACCCCAACTGATCTTTACTACAGGCTGGGGATCTTTATTTCATTTATAAGATAAGGACTTATACAATGGCCTGCTTCCCAAAAATCCTTTGTAAGGATGGAGTAAAGGACTCAAGGCTCTCCTCTCCCTACCACCCTTTCCATGGCATTGTGCTTCCACATTGCCTTCTGAATCATTATAAAACCAAAACCAAAAACAAACAAAAATATAACATATTGAATTTCATTTTGCTGTAATCACATTTCTGATTCCTTGAAAATGGCCCACTTGCATGTTGGGGATGTGATACAATTGCCACCCATCCTCTTAAATCAGGAAATTCTGAGAGGCAGAAGCAGAACATGTCACACAAGCTTCCTGTGGAAGAGAGAAAGAGAAGCTCTCTCTCTTAAAAACTTTTGAAACCACACTTTTAACATTGTGTGTGTGTGCACATGCCATAGCACATGAATAACTTGTATGAGCCCATACTCTCCTTCTAATACATGGGGTCCATAGATCCAACTCAAGTCTTGGAAGCCTGTTGAGGCATCTTATCTGATCCAGTTTCATTTTTATTAGCATGGAAATCAGAATTCTGACTTTAAAGACCCACAGTAACTGAAAGTCAATATAATATAATGTCATCCTTTTACACAATTAATGATAAAAACTAGCCAAAGCTTGATGAGGACGCTAGGACTGGAATGTTCTCAGGCAAGGAGAATTAATCATCATTGATTCCGGAGAGCTGAGTGCACCCACAGATTGCTTCTGATAATCTCCAAGGGAATGGCTGCTGGTGTCACTCTGTCACAGTACAGAGGTTCAGGATGATCAAATGAGTTAAGTCATATAGCTGGAAGGGTATAAATTGAAGTTTAAAATTCAAGTCTCATGGTGTAAAAGTGCTGGCTTCAATCCCTTTTTTCATAGGAATATTTAAACCTTTATGTTCAAATATCTCCCAAACTATATATTCACTTATAGGTGGATATTAGCCCAACATAGATGTCCCTTGGAGACTGTACCCAAAGGGGGATTGGGACAGATGCTGGGACTCTCAGCTGGACACTAGGGAGAGCGCTTGAGAGTCTTATAGAAGAGTGGGGGGAGGGAAGGACCCGGAAGGGTCAGGAGCACCAACAAAGGACAATGCCTGAGGAGAAACTAGACCCCCTTCTCAGATGCAGCCAATGGACAGCTCATTCTCCACAGTTCAGTGGTGGGTGGGTGGGGGTACTGCCTCTAACATGAACTCTGGTGCCTGAGATTTGATCACTTCCCCTTGGCAGGGCAGCTTTGGGGGCACACAGAGAAAGAGGATGCAGGCTATCCTAATGAGACCTAATAGACTAAAGTAGGATGGTGGGGAGGAGGGCCATACATGTCAGAGGCCTAGGGGAGGGGAAGAGGGTGGAAGAGCACAAGGAGGGTGGGAACTGGAGAGAACAAGTGAGGGCATAACAATTAGGATGTAATATGGATAAATTAAAAAACAAAACAAAACAAAACAAGCAAACATCTACCAACCAAAGCAAAGCTCACTCTAAAGGCGAGGGCAAGGTCACTGAACAGTCTTCAGTCAGGAGAGCTGGCTCCTTTGGAAGCTCATTCCTAACAAGGGGGAAGGAAACTGTAGTGCAAACTTCAGAATTCTAGATTTATGTGTTTTGCAAACACATAAACTTGAATGATTTTTCTTTTAAGAACTTAGGCATACTATGTTAATGTTCTTGGAAAATAGTTTTCTATTCTTTTACTCATAGAATGATGTTTCCTTGTTCTTTTTTGAGGCTTAAAAAAAAAGTGAACACTAAAGCCAAAATCAAATGAGAACTCCAAGGTTCTGCTTTATGCAGCCATAAAAACAAGAGCCAAACAATGGGAAAAGCAGAAAACATGGTTTTTTTTGTTAATCAAGAGTAAAACTCCCATCATGTAGAAAAATAAAATACTAGCGGACCTCTGCAAATGGAAACACGACCCTGTTAAAAAGTGCAAGACTTTATTGCTATTATTTGGGAGACTCCAAGGGCAAAAACAAAAACATGAAATGCTGATTCTAAAAAATCCTTGACAAAATACCAGGCTAGAAATTAATATTTATCACATTTTCAGTGCTCCTGACACAACAGCTCTTACATGCTGATGTTTATGAATACAAATTTGCTGGAGCTGTGGGCATGTATTATCTTTTCAGAAAATAAAAAAGGTAGGCAGATGCTTTCCTACATATGATTACTAAAGCTAGAACTCTACCAAGAATAGACAGTAACATTTGTGATGAATAAAATTGAAATCATTGGACCACAAACTTCTTGATTGTGCACAGATTCAGTTAATTATAATGAGAACTGAGACAATGAGCCTCATAGTGGTTCAGACTTAGAGGACATCTGTGATATACCTTTGGTTCACTGTTAAGTTAGTATGCTGGAACTAAGCAAGTGTTATGGACAACCATCAAGGCTTCAAATGAAGCATATTTTTTTGAGTAGTATATGGAGCACAAGAGCATATTCAATAGTTCTGAATAAATTTCCCATAGCATGCTTTTACTGTGACAAACAACTATCACATGGCATCATATTTTAATGGCATATAGTGTCATATGTCATGTCTAAGTCTTAATGGTTATTTTACATTTCCTTGATTTAAGATAAAAAAAAAAACACTCCTGGGGTGGGTTGGTGAGGGGCATCCCTTTTCTGGGGACAAGGGAATGGGGTATAGAGGGAAAAGGGAGGGACCTGGAGGAGAGGAGAGGGCTAAAATTGGAATATAAAGCTAAAATATAAACTTAAAATAAAATTTAAAAATAAGATTAAAAACTCCAGAAAAATAAAGTATTCTTGACTTCTTTATTTTTTTATTAATTTATTCTTGTTACATATCAATGGTTATCCCATCCCTTGTATCCTCCCATTCTTCCCTCCCTCCCATTTTCCCCTTATTCCCCTCCCCTATGACTGTTCCTGAGAGGGATTACCTCCCCCGTATATGCTCATAAGGTATCAAGTCTCTTCTTGGTAGCCTACTATCATTCCTCTGAGTGCCACCAGGTCTCCCTCTCTAGGGGACATGGTCAAATGTGAGGCACCAGAGTACGTGAGAAAGTCATGTCCCACTCTCCACTCAACTGTGGAGAATGTTCTGCCCATTGGCTAGATCTGGGTAGGGGTTTAAAGTTTACCGCCTGTCTTGTCCTTGGCTGGTGCCTTAGTTTGAGCGGGACCCCTGGGCCCAAATCTGCTTATCATAATGTTCTACTTGTAGGTTTCTAGGACCCACTGGATCCTTCTACATTGCTATTCTCCCATGCTTCTCTCATCTAGAGTCCCAATAGGATGTCCTCCCCTCTGTCCCAGTTTCCTGGTAAGTGAAGGCTTTCGTGGGACATGCCTCTTGGGCTAGTATGCAGATATAAGTGAGTATATACCATTTGAGTCTTTCTGCTTCTAGGTTAACTCACTCATTATGATCATCTCTAGCTCAATCCATTTATTCACAAATTTCTGAAATTCCTTGTTTTTAATAGCTGAGTAGTATTCCATAGTGTATATGTACCACAGTTTCTTTATCCATTCTTCTACTGAGGAACACTTAGGCTGAGAAACACTTAAAGAAATGCTCAACCTCCTTAGTCATCAGGGAAATGCAAATCAAAACAACTCTGAGATTCCATCTTACACCCATCAGAATGGCTAAGATCAAAAATTCAAGCGACACCACATGCTGGTGAGGATGTGGAGAGAGAGGAACACTCCTTCATTGCTGGTGGGAATGCAAACTAGTACAGCCACTTTGGAAATCTATCTGATGCTATCTCAGAAAATTGGGAATAGGGCTTCCTCAAGACCCAGCTATTCCACTCCTTGGAATATACCCAGAAGATGCTCCAGCACACAAGAAAATTTGCTCAACCATGTTTATAGCAGCCTTATTCATAATAGTATTCTTGACTTCTTACCAATATGTTTTAAGATAATTTGGGTCTCATTTTCTGCCTAAAGCATTCATCAACCTCCCTTCCACCTTAAGCTGCATATGAATTTAATTTTCACTCATTCTCAGAAACCTTAAGTCCCAGAAAAGTGTTTAGCTTGGCTCACTGTAGTGATATCTGTTCTAAGGACTAGAATCCACAGCCTAGCATCTGAGAGTCTACCAGAAGCTCTTAAAATAACACTGTCTTTTCCCCCTTATTTCCTATTTTCTTTTTTTTCTGTCAATCTTTTTTAATTAAACAGTTTTTATTTTTTACATACACACTTATGTTATTACACATATATACAATAAACAAATTACCTATAACAAGAAGAACTATGACACAATCATGAATTACATAAATGTTACATTCTTAGTGTTTTGGCCATTTGTGTTTGACAGTCTTGAAGAAAATATCTTTCCTATCTTGGTGCATCTAAAATTCTGGATGTAAATCAATCTCCATCACATCTTGTCATTATCAATTTAAAACATCTCTCTTGACCTAAACACATCTTAATCCATAAACAATTAATCTTCATTGTAAAAACTAAGATACGTGGTCTTCAATCCCATCAGAAACTTGAGAAGGAATAAACTTGATTATCTGAGTATGCAGGGAGTGCAGGTTAGTAGTTTTCCAGAAGAGTAAATGACAGAGACAGTTTGCTACCTGAAGAGTCACCCAAAACTCTCTATAATGTTGGAGCATTTTCTTTAGCCTTCTGACCCAGTATATCTGACAGACATATTTGTGAGACAGGAACTACTGAGGACTTTCTTACCCTGTCCTGGCAGTTTGGCTGTTGATTCTGCCTGCATCTTAGCACTCATGTTTCTCTGAGATTTCGATAGTCATCCCCTGAAGAGCCATCAAAAACCCTTCAATTCTTGATGCCTATAATTTCTTCTATGACACCTGTCACAGTAGACATTTTAACTTGCCAATTTTCTTATGGGCCCTGTATAGGTCAAAGTAAGTCTTTCCTAGCTGGCAAAGCATCAGACGCCGGTTCACGGTGAATGTAATTAGTTGGTTTGGTAATCTCGGAAGCCTCTGGGTTCTACTGGATTCTACTTCTTAAGTGAGACCATTCAGCTCTGGACTGATCCTTCCATGCTGAGCCCACTAGCATCTGCTCTAGCCCTCTGTTTCAAGGTCTTAGGAGAAGAAATAATGTCTCCATCTGAGTTTGGAGGTGTGGAAGGAAGATTCGAGAGCACAGAGAGTAAGTGTAGGCCATATGGGTTGTCCATGGAACACAACTTTCCACAAATACTTTGCCTAACGCTCTATCCTGATCGACAAAACATTAAAAACATTCATGGGAGTAGGAATGCACTGAAAGTAGCAAACTTGAGCTGAATTGTTCCCAGATAACCTGCCACCTGCATGCTTTTATGAGCCCCTGTTAGTACGCTTGCTGCAGAATTCGCTAGCAGGTTCTCAGCACACTCAGCCAATGCCTACTGACATCGGCCATGTGATGGAGCACTTTTTGAAAATAAAGAATATGATTATCCTTGACGAGGGCAACCCAGTGAACCTTTCCTTCACTTCCTTTTTCTTGACAGATATGGTAATGCAGAGGTTTTTGTTCCTTAGTAGAATCATACTTAGGCATTCTGACTCCGGCATGAGCAAACTGGCTGGGAGCCTGCTGGGAATCCTCAGTTTATTTCAACAGCATAAAAGACTAGTTAGATGCTAGTGTCTCATTATGAGATACCAACATTTATATCAAAAGCAAACCCTACTTTTTCCAAAAAAGCAGCAATTTGTTGCATTGCATCTGTAGAAATGCAAAAGTACACGTACTGTTCCCTGTGCTCAATTCTCCCTGCTTTAAGTCCATAGGGAAGATCATGTCATAATGTACATGTCTGGTCATATGAGAACTCTGTGTCTCATCCCTGTCATTTGACATGCAAGGGAAGCAAACATTTAGCTAACAGATGAATGTGATGGTAAAACATTGTATTGTTATCCTCATCATTAATAAACTATTCGGGATATCCTGTATACATGAACCACATTGAACAATTGGCTTGTGAAGTGTAAACTGAGCTCTAGACACTAGGAAATCTAAAGTTTTCATCTCTTCTATTGCTCCAGAACCATGAAAGAAACACCCCCATGTTATATATGCTATGATTTCAGTATGCTCATTATCCAAGAGATAAACTTGAATCAGTTTATTGATTTATAATGAAATTAATTTTTGCTGATTGTTTAAAAATGGATCAGCATTACATTTTGGCTAAATATTTGTCTTCTCAGATTTCTTTTTCAGAACAACTCAAATGGTGGCCTTTCATTATTCTTCCCAGAGCACTTATACAAATGTAATATATAATCACAGTGACCCATGATGCAACACAAGAAAATGAGACAGGAATAAAAAGCAGTCCCATTAATATAAGACTATTTATAAACAGTCTTCCCAAATTGGAATGGTGCTACAAAGTAGCTTCTTGCCACTTGCAGGTATTAATGCCTTGATTAATTATAGAGTGATGTTTAATTATGTATTTTATTATGCATAACAAATATAAATTACATACCTGATGGTTCACAATTATTTTAAAAATATGTATCATTTATCCTTGAAAGTAAAATGCTTCTTCAGGATGGATAAATCTGTTTGGGGAACAGAGTACGGGTAGAATTAATGGCCCCCACATTAATCATTTATTTTATGAAAATGTGAAGGTCATTCTCTTTCAGATGCTTCCTGAATTCCTTTAGCAAGGACTAGCTGCTGAATTTCAATATGCAAAGCAGCAGATTACACAATGTGTCCTACCCTTCCCCTAAAGGCATTCAGCTTTTATTTAATAAAGATGTTATTCTAAGAAGGTTTACTGTGGCACTGTCACACACCAGAACTTGTCTTTGAAAGGTGGTTATTATTAGCAAGGACAGGACCTGTCCCTTTGCAAAGAACCACACATATAATTGTATATGCTTGTTAGTGTTCTAGGGTAGTTGCTGATCAAGGATCATGTTGTGAAATTGGTAGACAATATTACAGCTTTCTGAGATTGAGAATTTCCTTTTAATATAGTGTTTCCTACTTCTGTGTATTACTGTGAGTATTAACCAAGACAAGACACTATGAAATAGTTGTATATTTACAAGTTCCCTGTTAATGCTTTCCCTTGATTGATAGATGTAAGTGAACAAAAATGAAAACTGGCTGGTGGGTAGAAGGTCCAAATGCTCTTGCTTGATGAATGGCTGTATGTTATCAGATTCAGTTTCATTATACACACACACACACACACACACACACACACACACACACACACACACA
>OU015752.1:108056780-108113390 GCA_907169655.1 Acomys percivali | reverse complement strand
TAATAATAATAATAATAATAATAATAATAATAATAATAATAATAATAATATCATAAATGTAATAATAATAAAAAAACCTTAAACTTAAAGGAACCTTCAAAAAAAGAAAGGAAGGAATGAAGAATTAAAGAAAGAAATGAAAGCGAAAGTGCTACACTGCTATTCTACTAAAAAAGCACAGGGATTGTGGGGCCAGGGAGCCGTGCAACTGGGGAGCATCCCTGGATCAAGAGTAAAGTCAAGGCCTGTCCAAAACCCAAAAATCTATTCTTGAGATGGTCAGGAGTAGGACTGTACCTGGCACATGTAGCCTTATGCCCCGCCCCCACACCTCTGCCACCCATGAGGTGGTCATATAGCCTGACCATCAGGATACAGGTTAAGCTTCCTTTCCCCTTATAAGGTAAAGTCCAGTAGCAGCTGGAATTCCTCTTTATGCAAATAAGGCATTCCTAGCACCTTGGCCTCAGCCAATGATATATCCTTGCGCCCCCCAACCCTCTACCTACTTCCCAAGGGAATGAGGCTGTCTCTCTAGAAGGCTGTTTTTGTGTCCTCACCACCAGCTGAGGGTCTGCATTGTATACACCTGCCTCTGCTAAGCTTCACTTCCTGTGGTCCAGCCCAGTGTGCAATGAGCCTGGATACTCCGAGGGGGAAGCAGAAACAGGGTGGAAAGTGATTGTCAGAGGTTTGCTTTAATAATGTATTTGTCTCCATGTTATACTTACTGATCCCGGATAAAGCGTTCTTCGATCATTTCTGCATCCTTTTAAGTCCCAGCACAGTATTATTAATAGAAATGTGCAAATAAGTCTATGTTCACTACCAAAGGGAAATGAACATTTGTTGAATATTAATTGACTTAAAAGGCCATGGATAACTCATGTACTTTAATTTTAGCTTCCTGATGTCAGCCTTGAATCACTGGAAATAATACAACATGACTTTGAAATTGCTTGGGACACTTATACAGGTACATTATAAGAAACTGGGATACAAAAAGTATAAATGAATGAGAAATGTATTTAAATTTGTTTTCTAAAAGGCATAATGTAGTTCACAACTGCCAACCTGCTCCACCTCACTGGCAAAGCATTCTCAGGTAAAATGACCGAAACAAAAGAAATTCTTTTTATGTATCATACATGCTCTTGGAATTCCAGAGATAGGAATGAACAAAACCAAACTTTTATAAAATAATGGATTGCATTGAATTATACATGATGTTCAAAATGTTACACTTGGGGAGTTAACAAAATGTTACACGCTGGGTGAGTAGGAGGGAAAAAAATCCTGTAACATCCCTTATTCTTTATAGATTGAACATGAAGACATTAAACAAGTTATAACAACAAAGTGGATTAGTGAAAGAATGAAAATGGAAAAAGGAAATAGATTAGTGAAGATATTTGCGTCAAAAAAAAATCTCCAAACTATGCATCCTAGAGCAGCGGTAATAATGATGGTTATTTCTAAGAAATAGATCCACTGTGGCTCCATTCAGTTCACAGCAGGAACATCCAAAGTAGCAATTAATGCAACCACTGGTGTGGAATTTTTCTCCAAATGACACCCTGTTGTATGCCTTTTTTTTTTTCATTACATCCAGACTCTGAAGTCATAGTGAAGTTGGGTCAATTTTTTACTGAACATATCAGCATAGATAATTAATACCACTATGCAAAAATTTGCATACAAGCAGTGGTGCTGTGAAAAAAAATTGATGATTGCTCCTTATCCATCACTATAGGGTGGTGCCTGGCAGTCTTGGTGATATGAGCATAGAAAATACAGGTAGATTACCTGGAGTTGGCATCTCCAACTTTAACTACCCCCAAGGATCCTAGGCAAAATCACTCCTAAATAGTATAGTCTCTGGAAGAGGTAACTATGGTCATGGTTGAGAATGTGAACTTGGATCTAAATTACCTGCTTTAGAACATTCCAGCTGTTGTCTTTGGACTCAGATACTGACCTTTCTGTGCCCCAGGGTAATAATGTACACATGATGCTACTGAGCACACAGGACGATTATGAGAAGCGGCTAAATCGGAACATACCAAGTCATACAATAGGGCAGCATTTCTCAACCTTCCTAATGGTGCAGCCCCTTAATATAGTTCCTTAGGTTGTGATGAATAATTATAAACTTATTTTCATTGATGCTTCATAAATATAATTTTGCTACTGTTATGAATTGTAATGGTAGATATCTAATATGCAGATGGTCTAAGGCAACCTCTCTGAGGGGTCATTAGATGCCCCCAAAGAGGTTGGGACCCACAGATTGAGAACTGCCCCAATAGCATCAGCCTACAGTAAGCACTCTGGAAGTATTCATTAGTGGTGCTGTTATTGCCTATAAAACAAAGTCCCATTTTAGTTCTGAAAGCATAGGAAAGTCTTGTTGTTTTTATGAGTGTGAAATAAAGCTACAAACAATGTGATACATCTATGCATGGGACTTGAGTCATTCAGCATGTTTCACTTCATTTAAAATGAACATTCATAAAATACAGAGAATTACTCTTTCAGGGTAATTTTATGTACTCTGAGAGATTGGGGGTGGGGCAAAGAAGAAGCTCGGAAGTAGGCAATTTATAATCACCTAAAAATTATTTGTAAGGAATTAAAGACCCAAGCTTCCCCCACAGTATTGTAACAATTTCACCCTTTAAGGAAAGA
This sequence comes from Acomys percivali, assembly GCA_907169655.1. Taxonomy (NCBI): domain Eukaryota; kingdom Metazoa; phylum Chordata; class Mammalia; order Rodentia; family Muridae; genus Acomys; species Acomys percivali. The sequence continues at coordinate 108,110,702 of OU015752.1, read as the reverse complement.
TATCCTCATTTTCCTCTTTTGACTAGAAATGTAATTACACACTTGTTCATTCTATAAAGCCAAGATTGGGAAGCAAGTCTATTCTGAAACCCAAGGGAGTAGTAGAGAAAGAGGCATCGTTAATGAGTAAGTTACCAAAAGCTACCTTGTTTACTTTATGAAACTGGGTTGGTTATTGAAATGGGAAAGGAGGAGAGGATAAGAAAAGAGGAGACAAGAGAGGGAATGGTAAAATTTTTACATTAGACTGGATAAAAAGCCAGTACACAAATGATTGCTATTGTTTGTAATACACAGAAGAGAACCAAAATCAATGTATCTGAGGTTCTGTAAAGGTAAGGTGAGTTTTGCATATGTGTCTAAAGTCTTTAGCTGCCACTCTTGAGTGTGTGAAACAAAAAAGATTTCAAAAAATAGGAAAAGGACAGGGGCCAATAAAGATGACAAATGACCTCTACAATAAACTTAGAAAATAAAGGAAAGTAAATCTTTTTTTTTATGTACTTTTATTTTATGTGCATTGCTACTTGCATATATGTTTGCCTGCATGTATGTCCATGTAAGCATGTCAGAGGTTGGGGTTACAGATAGTTGTGAGCTGCCATGTGGGATCTGAACCTGAGTCCTCTGGAAGAGTAGTCATGCCTTTTACCATGGACACACCTCTCCAGCCCCTGAAAGTAAATCTTAAGCTAAAGTGTTTCTCAAACATGAAGGCATTAGAAAAAAATCCAAATTTCCCTGTTCTTATTCTTTCTCCAGCATCTCTCCCTCAACCCCTAAATCCCAGGACAGACTCTCTTTTCCGTCTCAAAGAAAAGTAGTTTCCCCTAGTCCCATGCTAAGGAAGCATCAATTCTCTCTTATCAACTGAGACAGCTCTACAGTGCTGAGAAGGGAAGTGACTCCCTTCTGTTTGTAACACCTGTCAACCTATGGACTCTTCTCGCTAACCCTAGTGAGAAGTCTAAATCCCTTCACTTAGTGGGAGCTTTCTCCCATCCTCAGTTATAAGGACCTCCTTGTGTTTATGCTTCAGAGTGATTTTTCTATGTCTGGGATGAGAAGTGTCCGCCACAGGCTCATGTATTGAAGTCTTGGTCCCTAGCGCAGCAGTGTTTACTTGTGGGGTTTTAGGAAAGTGACTGCATCCTGGAGGCTATCATCTCATCAATGGACTAATTTATTTATGGGTTCATTGCCGAATGTCCTATGAGGTAGCTGTTGAAACTGTAGGAGTTGGGGGCTAGTTGGAGGATGCCGATTAGTGAAGGGCTATCTTTAAATGGGTTTGTTTTATTGGTATACTCTCTGCTTCTGTCTCTGTCTCTCTTTCCCCCATTCATGGCCACAGTGTGGTGAGCAGTCTTTCTTTAGGATGCCTTCTGCCAAGTCTATTCTGCCCTATGGTGATAAACCCCAAGACAATAGATGCTACAGACCATCAAGTAAAACCTTTGAAATAGTAGCCCAAGTACATTCTCTTCCTTTCGGTTGATTGCTCCTACATGGACTGTGTGGTGGTTACTGTTGGTTGTCAACTTTGCAGAATCTAAAATCATGTGGGAAATGGGCCTCAGGAATGCCTGAATGCCCACGTACTTAGGGTGACATGATTCCTGGCTGTGATCCTGCATTATATAAGCACACAAAGGAAGCCAAGCAGCGCAGTTCATTCTTCACCTCTGTTCCTGATCGTGGTTGTGATGTGACTAGTCATTTAAAGTTCCTGCCACTCTGAGTACCCACTATGATGGACTGCACCCTTGAACAGTGAAGAGAAATAAACCTCTTCCGCCCTGCCCATGAGTTGTTTTAATCATGATATTTTATCACAGCAACAGGAAAAGAAACAAAGACAGATGGGAGGCTTACTAACAGGGTTGTATAGTAAAAAGTAGCAATGGGGAAGAAAAGCAAGATTTAATGAGCACTTTTTAAAAGTTTGTCACTTTTGGGGGTTGAGTAGTTAACATCCATTCTCTTGCCCTACGCTCTTGACAAGAGACTATACAGTCAAACAAACAGACCCTCCAAAAGCAGCTATCCATTTACCTCATTATCCTGTCTTCTTCTTCCCTAACTATCTTGTTTATATTAGCTTTTCTGGTTCCTTCAAACAATTACACGGGATAGGTCCTGTTGAGGCTGTGTGGGCTCCGGAGCTTGCTTACTTTGGACTCATAGCAACACTAAACTAGCAACCTACTCATCCTTAATGATGATACCCAAGTTTGCTACTGGAAAAAAACCCCTCCTTATTAGACATCATCCTACATAGCCATCATGGTAGGAGGCTGCAATTCAGATGTATTGTGCTGCCAAACAAAGTATCATAGTTTCAGGGGCTTAAACAGCAGAAATCAAGTTTGCACTGGTTTGAAGATCAGGAAGTCCAAAGTCAGAGTTTCATCAGTGTTTGAGTCCTTGTGACCATCCATTCCTCATTTGTAGTCTTTTCTGTGTGGATACAGAGCCACTGAGCAGGAATGAGAGTTAGTGCTGGGGGTCAGGGAAAGCAGTATAATTCCCCCTTCCTCCTCTATTGGTACCTGATCCTACTGATGGGCACTCTACCATTGTAACCTAATTTAACTCAATTTCCTGAAAGGCCCATTTCCAAATAAAGTCACACTGGGACAAGGAATTTGAAATATGAATGTGCAGAGACATAACTCATTCTATAGCTAGTAGAGTGAGAATTCTCTCAATAACTAGAATTTATGGGCTTAGAAAGCAGAAAGAAAAAAAAAACCGAGATCATTTCATGTTCACATATATAAGCCCATATCTTGAGACATGTAATCTTTACATGTTAAGTGGGTGTTTTTCTCAGCAAGCAATGGGGGAAAACCTTCAGCATCTCTCATCATGATTCTTCTTTGGAGATGGGCTCAGTCTCATTCTGGTTCTTTAAAGAACAGCCATGGATGTTCTAGATCTTTCCTATACATTCCTCTGACATGCTTATCCAGACACATGACTTTGTGCTCAGCAATAGGCATATGAGTACAAATCGGTACAAAGTCTTCCTTCGACTATTCTGTGGTTTTATGCCAAATACAAACCTAAGAGTTCTAAGTTGTGAAGAAACCTCATTGCCGATGAAGAAATGAAGCCAAGGCAGACTAGCCAAGAAGGCCCAGGCAGTAGGGGCGGAAGTATACAACCAGTAAACATCCCGGCATACTAACCCATGGTTCATGTATAATTCACTCAAAAAACTCCCAGATGCTAGGTGCCCTGAATGAAAGGGACAAAAGTTACAGTATTTTGACAATGTAATTTAACACTTAGTGATTAGCTTCAGGAAATGAAAATATGTAGCTCAGACAAAATTAGTGAGGACAGCAAGGCATTACTCCAAGTGAGAGGACTTCTCTAATGAAGTCACACACGAGGCGTATTTACAAACAGGAACTGGAATATCATCGATCTTAAAGGAGAGCATTATCGGTAGGGAATCTTATATTTTTCATCTTCGTCTCTTAATCTAGTTCCACAATGTAGAAGAAGGTCTCCCTGAAGCAAAAGGAGGAAACACAAACTAGACTCAAATGAGCTTACTGGACTATCTGGTATCTGAGCAAACTGTAGTGAGGAATCAGATGTCATTCAGAGAGCCCTTACTATCCCAAGAGAGATGTAGTGAAGAGCATAACATCGACATGGTTATAGTCAAAGGTTCTTTGGTCAGTAATACCTGACACTGAATATTACCTCTACCAGTTATGATGTGGGCTAACTTCTTACCACCTTACACTTCAGTTTCTTTAGCTAGTGATAAAATCAATTCAGGAAGTAGAAGTGATGCCTAAATGAAATAAAGGATTTAAAGTATACATCCTAGTGCTTGGGCAAATTGCTCAAAGGGCATTACACAATTAAGGTCCAGGTTTCTGTGCCCTGCTCTCTTGCCCTCGCCAGTGCTTCCCCCTTTCTTTCTTCCTCTCTTTCTCTCCTGATCTGGTAACAGCTATGCCCTATGAATGCCAGGGCTGGCAGCAGTTAAGGGGCTTAGAGCAGGTTCTAAGTCTGGTCCTTTCCCTGGTCAAATCCCCCTGTGAGGTGATAGAAGCAGTCTGCATTGCTGCCCTCAGCATGGACAAGCACCTGTCTTCCTGGTTACCACCACTTGGTGACACTAGTGCTGAGTCATTACTGGGGATTGGAGACTCAGATGGCCTTGGGAAACAGACTTGAGAGAGGGAACTGTCTCTTCATGTCTCCTGGTCAGACTGCTCTTCTAATTACCATAAGACAAGGATAGGCAAGGAAGAATCTATAATGCAGGAAGAGCTGATGGAGCTTCCACATTAGAGCATATCTTCTAATACCTAAGCAAAATTCAGGTAGTGCATGTAAAGTTTATTTTCCACAGGGAAAATAAAGTTGCCATCTAGGTAGTTTGTATACACACGTCACATATGCAATTATATTTTGAATATGCAATATATATTTAATTTAGAGTATATGGATCTACACAGGATTGCTTACCCAATTAACTGCAATAGTATGAAGTCAGTAAGTACTAGCCGTTGTTCCATTGTTTTATGTACACATATACACAGAGTGAGAGAGTCTGGAAGGCTTTTTTTATACTTCCTCTTCTGCAACTTACATGGCTCTATTATGATTTTGGCTTTTAATATATCACTTATATAGCATTAATATGCATTTTACTTCTTTATTTTCCATCCTAAATACAGAACAGGATCCATAATGCCAAATGAGTTCTATCTGTCCTGGGAAATCTGTATGACATGTTTTAACATTAACTATTATCCAAATTATCAATATTATTGACAAAGAAATGAAAGTAATTGAATGGAAGATGTTACTTTTCTGCAGATTACTTATATTAACTTGTTTCATCCTTAAATAATATGCATTCATCCTTTCAGCCTTGTGCCATACTCTATTCATTCTAAAGGTGAACCTTTCTCACATTTTAATAATGTGATGAAGATTCATCTTATAGATACTATTATGTCACAGGCCCACTCACTGTTCTTTTGTCTCTGGGTAATAAATAATGATGCATTTTACAAGTGGTGACAATCTAGATTCTAAGAACCAAGGTATAAAAAAACAGCCATCGGTTGAGTATTCCTTTAAGCTCTATAAATCTGGTGAACAAGGATGAAAAAAAACCCCTATTTCAAATAATCTAATGAGAATTGTAGAAACATGAAGGTGATTAGAACTAATGTTGTAGGGACTGGTGGGAGATCCATTCTGGGTTTCTGAGGCCACAGAGTTTCCTAGTAATGATGATGTTCCTTCAGGATGCAGAACTAGTGAAGAGTAGGGTTAGGATGTGGTCAAATAGCAAGCTGAACAGGTCAAGCAAAATCTATGAAGTTAACAAAAAGGTCGGGCAATTTGCTTAGAGCTTAGAATTCCCAATTTAGGTGTCATGGATGGAGAGCTTGGTAGAGAGGGAAGGAGACGCCAAGTCATGGCAGATCTAAGAGAACACAATAAAGGACTTTACTTTCATTCTGAAAACATCTACTTCATCATATTTAAAAAAGTGGGGATGAAAGTTCCAACTGACAGATAAGAACACTGAAGTTACATAAGCCAAATAAATGTCTGGATTCAGGCTTCATGCCAAAGAGCAACAACTGCCCTCTTTTAAGTCCCCATCCTCTTTATAAGTTGCTAGGACCACCAAGGTCATAATTCTTTCTCTTTGGCCACATTGCTGACAAGCTCATCACTCGGTTGTCTTGTGCTTCACTTTATGCCAAATTAATGTGATACATTTAGAAAGAAAGTAAGAGTTTTCTAGTGCTTTAATTCTTGGGAACATTCTGAAGGTTAAATATGACCAAATGTCAGGAAGAGTGTGCTCAGAGTTCAGCTATATCACTTGTAGTTTATCTTATACTGTCCAGGTTATCCATGGCTACTTTTATTAAATGAATAATGTGAATACATGCTTCCCCTCAGTGCATATGCAGGAACTTTTTTAATGTTTCTCCTCAAGGACGTAAAAAGCATAAAAATGAAAAGAAAAACAAAGAAACAGTTGAAAGAAGGTTCATAAGTTTGAGTATTTCAATATTCTTTGGGATTTTTGGGTGACCAGAAACTGCATTTTCATTATATCTTAAAGGTATTAGCTATCCTTTTAGTGTAAAGCAATCGTAAAATAGCCTAAATTAAGAGAGTTACTATGAAATGTAACAACAGGCATAAAAGAGAAACACTGACTTTTCAACTAATTACAAAGGATCTCAGAAAGGAGAGAATAATTGTTTAAATGATGCTGTCATGTTGTGACCACACAGACTAAGTAGCACATTACAACCTTAGGATAATTATGTTCACAGAATTTGCTGGTCTGAGCAATCATCTTTTCAATGAAAGAATAACAAAGAAAGAAAATAGCAATGTGAATTATCTCACACTTTGACTCATTTTTAAAGGAAAGTCACAGTTATAACTGACTAAAATATGGGTTCTTTTTGATGAAAGACATCTTTAGATTCTATAGGAAAGATCAATGAATAAAAACATCAATGTTTAGGTTATTAAGATATGACAATTACAGACTATTTATCACAAATAGGGGCCAAGAAACACATTGCTGCATTTATCCTACTAGAAAGGCAAAGTGAAAAATCAGTAATAGAATAGGCAATTTTCTATTTCAGACATAGGTATCACTTTATCTGAAGGATGGAAATTGAGTACAAAAATCACAAACTTTGATTTTTGGAAACTTCATGACTTTGGGAGTTCTAATACAAAAGAGAAAAACAAGGTAAGAAGCAATGCTTAACTTATCTAGATATGACCATATTAGGAGGTCATGGATAATTTTGAAAGCCATAGACAGTGCAAGAGAACCAAGGATATAATTTTGATATAGTTTGGGACTATTTGAGTTCAAATTCCATCACCAATAGTTACTACTACATCTGTGACCTTGGGCTAGCCCATCTCCTATCTAGGATTTTACAAAAATAATATATCATGCAGGATCTGAAGATCATATTAAGTGTTACTTATATAGCAATTCATTGATGGGTCATGTATAGACAGAAGTTATTGATAATAGTTCTATCACAGTGGTCATTATGATAGGCATTACACAATGCTGGTGAACTGCACTAGTATTTAATTAAGGCCAAACAATACACACAAGCAACCAGAAGTAAAGGCATACTGTGTGTTTAGGATACCATTTAGGCTTTTATATTCCTAATTAGCTCTTCAATTAACCCTAGCCTTGAGAAAAATACTTTTCAGATTAAACCTGAATGATAAAATAGGAATAGGATGGAAGAACTGTGGTTAGTATGCATTGGCTTATTACATGGAGGAGGGGCAAACTTTATAAAGGATAGTAAATTGATACCCACTTCCATAATATAGATGAGCCCTTCAAGCACTGCAGCTTGTGGTATTTATCAACTTCCTTCTCAAGTATGTTACTGAATTCTTACAATTATTCATTTAAGTAAGTAATTTGATCCAATTATGCAATGTAAACTATTGGCACTCACCAGGTATTGACTGAATGGCTACAGTTTTTTCTAAGCACGCCATAAACACAAACTCTATGCGATCTCAGCACCTAGTGTTGAAAGTTAGCTCCTCCCAGTCCTTTTGGTTTGTTTTGGTTTGAATCAATCCGAGTTTTGTTTTGTTTTGTTTTGGTCTTTCTCACTCTAACAGCTGAACTTTAGATGATGCTGAGTTCCTCATGTGAATGCATCTTACACTCTGAATAAGACAAAAAAATTAAAATCCTTTAGCCTCACTCTTGATTTCTTCTTGCCTATTCTGGGCATTATCCAGCCTGGAAATGGAAAAGATATTCTGTGCCCCCTTTGCTGCTGTCTTCACATACTGGAGAAGCTGAGCCCAAGTCACTTGGTTAGATTAACAGCCTTTCAAGTCCTTCACACACAGCTGCTAGTCTCCACATTCAGGTCTGAACCTGAATTAAACGCCACTGGAAGATTCAACTTTTCTTTGCATACTAATTTGCCAGAAGCATTATCCCCCAGTGTCTTTCAGAGTCCTGTCATCCATTTAGCCTATACTTTTTTTATGGAAAGGAATACCTTTTGTCCAAAAAAGTGCTCTAACAGAATTCTAAATACGTTTTTTTTGTTTGTTTGTTTTTGTTTTTTTTTTAATCTCCTGTAGGCATCTTTCCTTGAAAATTACTTGAGAAGCAAATAAAGAGACTGCCAACCCAACATACTGGAAGACAGTAAGTTTGCACTTTGTGAAATGTAAAATGTGGGAGGGTCCTTTGTTACCCTAAACCTTCCCACTCACTCCTTCATCAAAGGGGGTCAGTGAAGAACAAGCTGGCTATCATGTGGCAGCTTTGGGAAAAGGCAACAGCCCTAAATACCAAGGCTATTTTCTCTTTTCACATTGCAATCCTATCTTGGTTTATCACTGGGGTCTTACGTTTTATCAACACCCTACTCTGACAGAACAAACAAAATGTCCTAGCCATCACATCCTTGTAGTTGGGCAGAAGGACAGAACCATAGACCCTGAGAGCTATCCTGCCTGAGTCAGTCTCAGGAATGTAAGAAAGGTAGAAAGGATCTGGGCTAAAAATAACATCCTCAGAGTAATATAGACAATGTGAGTTTCAACAAAATTCTGTTAGATTTGGTGGAAGTTTCCCCAGCACCTACCAAATCCTTTCCTCGTTTCAAAAATATGAGAGTTTTTGGCTAGGGGCTCAAAAAGCTTTGGAAAAAATCAAAGATGTAAGCCAGTATCTTCTGTTGTGCTCAGGTTCTTAATGTATCATGGGACTTATAAGCCATTTTAATTTCTTAGAGGAACAAAACTAAGGAGGTCACTCTGTACAGAGATTCTCTGGAAACTTGTCATAAAGAATACTAGGGACACAAAGCCATTCTCTCCACAGAGACCAGGAGCTCACTGAACATAGATTTTGTGCTCATTGTAAACTGTTGTAATGAAGATTCGTGTTCAGTGGGAGCAATATCACGCACTCCTGTGAGGTGTGGTGAGTGCCACGGTAAGTCTCCCAGGAGACAGGACAGAACATGAGCTAGAGAAAGACACAGGCATTTATAATGCTCCCACAAACCCAAAGATCACAGAAATAAAAATAATGCAGTACAGCAACAAGTTTACTAGTGAGCTCCCCCAACAAGCATGGGCTGCAGCTGCTCCCCAGCTTTTCTCTGTGGATACCCTCTTATCAGCCGCTGATTTCAGCAAACAGTCTGAATAGCCAATGAGCCAGATTAACCCCAAAGCTCCCCTCCCTCCCGAACCAGGCTCTAAGAGTTACCCCCTTCCTAAGTGCCATGGACCACATTCCCAGAGAATAAAGGCTGCATCTGTATTCAAACCAAGAGCCCAGAACAGGCACTTGGCACATCCGTAAGGCGATCTTCCTCCCCACTCTTTCCATACCTTCTCTGATTTCGCCTTCCTGGCATTGTGCACGAACCTACGACCCAGCTTCTTGGCATACCAGATCGAGGCAAACATAGCGATGCCAACGGAGATTCACAATGAAAGCCTCTGCACAATCAACTTCCCAAGGAGGCTGAGCCCAGCGGATTCCGGCTGGAGCTGTCACTTGCCGGCTGTTGCTTTCTCCGAGCCTCTCACGCCGGTTAGCCAAGGAGAGAGAGGGTGGGAGGAGGGAGGGGTTGGGGGAAAGGCAGTCCTGTTTGGCCGGTCTGCAGGTATATTTACATCCTGCCAGCAGGAGGTTCGGGAGAGGCGGTGCAGCCTTCCGAGCCCGCTCACACTCATCCACTTGGCTAAGTGTCGGGCTGCGGTTCCTAAGCTCCAAACTCCATGTGTGTGAGAAGGAAGAGAAGCCGCAGTTGTCTCCACAGAGGCAGCACACCTCTGGCTCTCACTCCAATTGCATGCCTCGCTTGGCTGTTTGGCTTTCCACAGTCTTCACAGTGAGTGTTGGCGGCAGTGGCCACGTAGAGAAATTCACACACAGGCTCACGGGTATCTCAGACAATGCCAGAGTGGCTGGGCACCAGAGAGAAGCAGAGCATCGTGGCTCTGGCCATGGAGCAACAAACAGGTGTTCCTGGAGCCCAAATCCCAACCAGGTCCTCCAAGATGGCCAGAAAAAAAAAAGCCTCATTTCCTTTCCTTTCCCATTTTCAACTCACTTGGTCCAAGGAAGTTACATCTCTGTCCACAGCTGGCAACAGAGGGAGTTTACCTCTTAGGAGATTGACCCACAACAAAGGGCAAAGTTAACAGCAGGAAGCATCATTTCAAATGCCTCAGTGGAGGACTTTAGTTTCTAAGTCATTGCTTTTAGATTTTTTTTTTTTTCAGTATGGGAACCTGGACTATGGAAAGAAACTTAAAGCTACCTTGTCCCAGTTTTTCTTGCAGTGGTATTGTCTCTTTTAAAGAGACAATTGCCATCGTGATAGCACCTGGGGATAGGTAAATTAATGACAGCTGTTAAATGATCATTCTTTGAAGAAATTTCATTTTTGATTCTATCAGAAGGGGTTTCCAATTTCAGTTCTCTTATTAGGGTTTATACTAGCATGCCAGGCGCTTTTAGGGTAAAGTCAATTTTAAGGCACAGGTATTTTCTTCAGTGAAAGACAATGCTTAAGGCCTGGATAACACCTAGATAGACAAACTTCCTTCCACCTAGCCAGGCTTTTCTAGATGACCTGGCAGAGGGGCACCATAAGCACATACGAATCAAAGACAGTCAGCATAACTGCAGACACCTGGAAGAGAATTTTCCTTCTCTCAACAAAGCCCCTGTCAGCAGTAGGTCTGTGTGAGGTGGCTGAGGTCGGCCTCTCAAAAGGGCTGGAACTGCACTCTACAGAGAAAGTATATTGTTAAGTGTTGGGCACCTTGGAGGCAACTGGAGGTGGGACAAGGCAGTCAGGTTTGTCATTAGCAGGTCAGGGGACTGTGTTCCTAGAACACGCGATGCACAGTTATTGAAAACAATGAATGCACGATCTGGTTTTTGCCCTTTTGATTTTTGCTTCTAACTCTTGTTCTCTCTGTCTTCTATTGGCCTAACCTATAAATTAAGAGAACTGGGTAGATAGCTCTTATGGCCATGTTCTGTGCTATGAGTCTAATTGTGGGGTTTTATAGAGAGTTTAATGGCATTCTCTATGGCTGTGGTGAGGTGATTAAGTATTCTATACAGCCAACCATGGGCCCTACAGGGTAGCCAGGTTCCTTCCACCTTCTTTGGTGTGCTTAGCTGCCACCCAGGGTTTGGTTTTGCCAAGAGCTATTTCTTTTGCTCTGTGCTCTCACTTCCTACAAGCACTATTTTCTTTTCATTTCCTTTTCACACTCTTAGGCAACCCCTGTGTACTGTTCTCCACATTACACCCTGTACTCCTTGGAGGAAAAGTACTGCAGAAATAAATGCATGATAGCGCCTGCTTGGGTTTCAAAGAGCTTGTCCACAGGCCCCCAGCTTACCCAGTGTCAGTTACTGTGATGCAAAAGGCATTCATGATTTCTGCATACAAGTTTGTCCAAGCCACGCAGTAGTTAAAATAGCATTTAATAAGAAGAGGAAACGTAGGATATTAAAGGCCAGAAGGAGAATATTCACCTTAAGGTACGGAGTAAAAAATTTCTTCTGTAATATTTTAAGATGGAATCGATCTGGTAAGGGAGAATTAGAGAAGCTACTAAATTTCAAGCCATTGATAGATGCCATAAAGCAATACAAAGAATGCTCACTTATTTTGAGAGGACTAACAGACTATACAATTTGCATTTTCTATAAATTTGCCTTCTCTGAAATCATGGAAACAGGAGCAGAGAAAACCTTTAGTATTTGGTCATTTTATTGATTTATTTTGCTTTTATGCTGTCTCAGATAACTTTCTCCACACATTTGATTGGAGGGTTGTATACATGTTTCCAGGATGGGATACTTCAGAAAATAAATGCAGATTACCAACAAAGATTCATCTGAAAAACTAACAGTAATTACTGTTCGGTAAAGAGACAGTTGGGGATAAAAAATGCAAATAGAGTAAGGTATTAGCTGTCAGGGTACATATTTGTGTTATATAAATGTTCATCAAAATGTAGATAATATAAATTTATGTGTAACATGTGTCTATGTCAAACCAGGAAAATTTAGAAATTAGGAAATACTGGAAGAGTTGGTAGAATACTGTAAATATTCAATTTCAATATGGATGTAATGTCAGCTAAATACATTCATTTCCACATTTATATAACAGTCTTCGCTGGGTTTCCAGGCGCAAATGTAGCTCATTGGAACAGGATGGCACCTGCCCACAGTTAATCCTAATTGTCTCTAACCATTGCTCTGCTGATTGAGACAAATAAGTTGCAGCCCTGTTGCATTAGGAAGACAGATAGTTCAGATACTTTCCCTCTGCATATAATCACCACCTGGATAGACCCTTTCTTCACAATTTCATCTTTAATATCTATCACATAGTAGAAGCCTACTGTGCAGCTGACTTTGAGATGCAACATTAAAATTATTTTAATCAATTTTGGGCTCATACCAAAACATACATACACACCCACACATCCATATGATTACTCTGAACACTCAAGGTCAATGAAGTGTTTAAGTACAGCCATTGGGTTTTACACAACTACAGTTTTCTGTCTGGCATATTAGTTACACTAAAAAAAATGCTACTTAGACATTTAACAATCATTTTAAAAGCAGAGTAAGAAACTAATGCTTAGAAATCAGTATCAATCTAGACTCACTGTTGAACTTAAAGTTCATCTAAAGTGCATTTTTATCCTGTGTGTGTGTGTGTGTGTGTGTGTGTGTGTGTGTGTGTTGGTTTTATGCTCTTTTCATAAGAATACATGATAGTTCATGGCTATCATGTGACTTTATCCAACTAGTAAGCAGCAATTATGAAGCATACATGACATAATTTGGAAGTAAAACATGATGTATATATTTGCCTTCAACAGAAATGCCAAGATCTTAGTGTAAGTTTCCTCTGCACAGACAACCATGTTTTTATCTACATATTTTTATTATGAGATAAATAATACAAAGGTTATGAGTATCAATGCACATTATCACTTGTGTGATAACATAGGTGACTGATTCAGTGCCATAAAAATGTATTGAGTACATACTACATGCCAAATGCTAGGGACTGCTAAAGGAATAAAATGCAATTGTTCCTCTCATGAAGTTCTATGCAGTCAGGGACATTAACATGAAGAAATAAATTTCAGTGCCAAATGATGTTATGTCAGATACGTATGTGTAACTTGTAGACCCCAAGACAAAATAGGTGTTTTTCAGTTTCTATATTATATATTCCTAGTAAGAAAAGTTAGCAATGAAAACACAGTAATTAATATTGATGTAAAATTTGAAAACTTTAAAAATATCTCTCCTTCATGTTTGGTTCTGTGGTAAACAGAACTGATGAATGGATAATCAGTTAAAACTTACATGTGTCCCAATGTCAAAGTGAATCAATTCACCTTGTCATAGAAACAGTTTATCCCAAAGATACAGTCAGTTATGGCCAAGTGTGAAAAAACTTTTGGCTTATTGCAGATAATAGTTCCCTTGGCTTCACTATAAGTGGGCTAAAATTTATTTTTCTGCTCTCACAATCATCAGAGCTATTTCTGTGACGGTTTACTCTCTCATGCATCTTTACTCTTTTTTAAAAATATTTATTTATTTATTATTATGTATACAGTGTTCTGCCTGCATGTACGCTTGTAGGCATCAGATCACATTACAGATGGTTGTGAGCCTCCATGTGGTTTCTGGGAATTGAACTCAGGACCTTTGGAAGAGCAGGCGACACTCTTAACCACTGAGCCATCTCTCCAGCCCCCATCTTTACTCTTAAATAGTTTATAATGGCATACTAGTATATATTGTATTATTACATATAATAATAATATATAACTATTTCAATGAAACTATTTTCTAGACTTAAAGCATTTTTATATTTTGCAGCAAATTTTCAAATTATTTTTTACAAAAATACTGTTCTCAAAAATGAACCAGTCTTCTCATCCAACTGTATTCTACTTCATCTAAGACTACCCCCTATCAACTTTCCTACACCATCTCTTTAAGCACATAGGATTTTTCTAGATACTTCAAAATATAGCTGGTGATTACAGACTATGTTCACCTTTTATTCTGGCTTACTACCAAGTGCTTTCTTTATATTATTATTTTATGAGTCACATATTCTAGATGACATTCTAACAGGGCATGATTCATAACATGCTATCTGTTTGTAGCTCTGCTATTATGTGCTCTGTAAGGATGGATGTGTAGTGGGGGTTCAACCACTGAGATATGCCCTTAGACCTTGATATATAGTCTGCATGGGACTTAGAACTTCTACGTATCTATTGGGCATTTCAACTTCCTTCTGCTCACAGTCTTTTCACTTTAAAACAGAGCTACATTCTTGTTGGTTATTTAGTATTCTGGATATTAATCCTCTGTGTATATCAGCCTTTAAATATATTTGTTCTTATTCTCTAACTCACCCCTTAATTTACTTCATATTTTATCATTCAGAGCTTTAATACATATTTCAATGTACAGAAATCCATTAATATTTTCTTTATGTTTGTACATTTTTTTGTATTTTAAGAATGTTTTCCTCTTCCAAATTTGAAAATATATTTTTCATTTTTTTTAGATAATTTAAACTTGTGCTTTTAAAACATGTGTTTGTGTTTTTTTTTATTTTAGCAAAATATAAGAATTTAAATTTCTTCCATATGAACAGCCAGATCAATTAATTAACTAATTAATTAATTAATCAATTAATTTGGCATTTAAGAATGGTGTTCCTTGTCCTCATTATCATGTCGCAGGCCAAAAGTCATATGTCCTGATGATATGTGTGTATATAATTAGGTTCTGGGCTGTTTTATATTGTTCTGTTTTTATTTGTGCCAAAATCTCATTATCTACATTTCATAGTAAATACTACATATGTTGAGCTCAATAGCATATTCAATGTGCAACTGAGCACTTCTATTGTAGCCCAACCTCTCATGTTATGGCTGTAAGAGATTTTACTCCATCTAGACACCATAGTTCCACCAACTATCAAACCAGTCACTTAGGCTCTCCATGTCTCTTGCAGGACATTCTTACTATCAAACTTTTCTCACAGTAATTACTACAAGTTGTTGATTTTTCCTTAATTTTACCATTTTTGTCCTTGTATCTGGAATAAATTTTCTTATACATGTAGATATTTAACAGATTTTCAACAGCAAATTTCTGTGATAATCATACATACTTAGTCTTTTACTATTTTTCTAAAATGCCTGTTTTCACTTTATACTTGAACATTAGTATGGGTAGTGATTTTCAAACTGATCACCATTTTTTTTTCAGCTTTCTGAATATACTATGCCACAAGGTCTTATGACATTAATTTTCATGATGTAAAGGTACCAATCTAATTACTGTATTTCAAGAAAATTCTTTACAGACCTTGAAAGATCAATCCTCAACTTCACATGAAAAACAGTAATGAAAACAGCATGGTACTGGCATAGAAATAGGATGGTTGACCAATCGAAGTGAATCAAAGACCCAGAAATAAATCCCCACACCTATGGACACTTGATTTTTTAACAAGAAGCCAAAACCATACAATGGAAAAATGATAGCATCTTCAGCAAATGGTGCTGGTCTACCTGGATGTCTATATATAGAAAATGCAAATAGAAACAAAACTAAATTCCAAGTGGATTAAAGATCTCAATATAAAAACCAGACACACAAAATTTGTTAGAAGAAAAAATGGGGAAGAGCCTTGAACTCATTGGCACAGGAGTTCCTCAACAGAACACCAGTAGCTCAGGCTCTAAGATCAACAGTTAATAAATAGGACCTTACGAAACTTAAAAGCTTCTGTAAGGCAAAGGACATTGTCAACAGAAAAAAATGACAGCCTACCAACTGGGAAAAGATCTTCACCAACTCTATATCTGACAAAGATCTAATATACCAAATATATACAGAACTCAAGAAATTAAACTCCACCAAACTAAATAGCCCAATTTAAAGAGGGAGTACAGAACTAAACTAAGAATTCTCAATAGAGGAATATCAAATTGCTGAGAAAAACTTAAAGAAATGCTCAACTTTCTTAGACATCAGGGAAATGCAAACCAAAACAACTCCGAAATTCCATCAAAAACTCAAGTCACATCACATGTTGGTGAGGATTTTGGAAAAGGAGAACACTCCTCCATTGCTGGTAGGAGTGCAAACTTGCACAAACACTTTGGAAATCAATGTGGCACTTTCTCAGAAAATTGGGAATAGTGATACCTTAAGACGCAGATATAATACTCCTGGGCATATACCAGAAAGATGGTATACAACACTATACAACAAGGACATATGCTCAATTATGTTCATAATAGCCTTACTCATAATAGCCAGAATCTGGAAACAAGATAGATGTCCCTCAACCGAAAAATGGATAGAGAGACTGGTACATTCACACAGTGGAATACTAGTCAGCTATTAAAAAATAAGAAAATCTTGAAATTTGCAGGTAAGTGCATGGAACTAGAAATGATCATCCTGAGTGCGGTAACCCAGATCTAGAAAGACACAAATGGTATATATTCACTTAAAAGTGGATATTAGACCAATATACATGTCCTCTGAGAATCTCCACCCTGTGGGGGATCTGGATAGATGCTGGGACTCCCTGCTGGACTCTGGGTGAAAGTGGTAGGGAACAATGGGGGGAATGGAAGAACTCAGAGGGTTCAGAAGCCCCAAAAGACTATCAAGGCCAATGGTTCTGGGCCCAGGGATGGCTGCACAAACTGTTGTAAGAACCAAGGACAATGCATGCAGTAAACCTAGACTCCTTGTTAAGATCTAGGCAACGGAAAGCCCATTCTCCACATTAGTGGGGAGAACAGGCATTGCCTCTGCCATGAACTCTGGTGCCTGAGATTTTATCATTTTCCTTCAGTGCAGAGCCCCGGTGGCACACAGAAGAAGGGGAAGAGACCTGATAGGCTGTGGTCATATAGTGGGGGAAACGATCCCCCTTTGGTGTGAGTTCTAGGGGAGGGGGATATGGGGCAAGAGGGAGGGAGGATGGGAATGGGAAGACACAAGTGAGGGGATAAAAATCAGGATGTAATCTGAATAAATTATAATAAATTAGAAAATGAATAAAAAAAGTATCTTCTAATTCATGTAACATTTCTCCTTTGCTAAATAGCTTCTTTGTATTCTTGATTGCTTTTTAATCAGATTTTTTTTTTGTAGATCTATGGGTGTGCATGGTGTGCATGCATGTATGTGCATTCTCATGTGTGTTTGCGGGGGATGAGTGTGTGCAAGTGTGTAAGCATAAGGAGTCCAGTGTTTGTCAATGGGTAGTTTTCTTAATCATTCTTCACCTTATGTATCTAGGCAGGGTATCTCACTTGAACTGGAGCTAGCTGATTAGGATAGTCTAGGTAGCAAGTTTGCTGCAGAGAAGCCCCTGTCTCCATCTCACTCCTAGTTATAGAGAAGACAGACTGACCACCATGTTTACTCTGCATTTCCTTGGGAACTGGGGGTCAGAGCTTCGGTCTTTAGGTCTTCAGTCTTGCACAGCAAGTGTCATACCCGCCTGAGCCATTCAGCCAGCCCCTGACCAATTTTTAAAATGTCTCTGTTGCTGCTCTTTTAAAATATCTTCTCTCTCATTTTATTACTCACTGTATTTAAAACACATATTCTTCCATTGTATGCAATGGCTTCGTATAACTCTCATTTTCTTCCCTCCTAGATCGCATCCCGTATTGCTACTTGCATAAATTGTCAAAATTTGGTTTCTATTTTTTTACTTTTCTTTTTACTTTGCATTAATTGACCCTTTTAAAAAGTGAGATTTGGGGGTTGATTTTTGTCTTTGAGTTTTTGTTTTAGTTGGACTTTGGCTGGTCACACTGCATAACCCAGGGTGATTTTGAACTTGCTGTATAGTTGAGGCTGGTCTTTAACTTGTAAACCTTCCAACTCTGTCTTGTGATCACTGGAATTGTATGGCACACCACAATGTCTAGTAACAGTGATTATTATTCATGAATTAGTATTAGTATATGTATTTATTTTAGATACTATACCTCTTTTTAAAATCTATCTATTTTTAAATTATAATTTTTAAAATTCTGGCCTTTATTGGACTTTAATTTAAACCACGTTTAATTGTCTTTTTGTTTCCTATTTGTTTTGGGGTCTGTTCCTGTCCTTCCCTCCTTTAAGGTCATTCCCACATGCCTGCATGCTCATTCTGAGCTCTGCTTTAGGCTGGTCCTTCCAAAAGATGCTCAATTGTGTGGCTGCTGCACTGGGAGCACTCTATATATCTGTCTGGCAGTTACTAGTAGACTAGTGGACATTTTAGTAGTCCACAAGGGGTTTCACGTTGACTTTCCACCTGGCATCCAATCTCTGCACAAATAATTTTTTTTCATTTCTCTTTAAATACATAATAGATGCTTGATCTCCTTGATGTATTCTGGGGCTGGTGAATGGAACTTTTTAGAATGACTTTTACTGAAGAGTATCTTCTCTGTTTTCTCAAGTTTTATTCAGAATCCTCTGTCCGTCTTTTAGGTAAACTAGCATCAGGTAGCTCGTCTTGAGAGGGCATCAGAAGCCCTCATTGCTATCCTAGGGCCCTTTATTGACCCCATAAACTCCAGTGATGCCACAGTTAACTCAAGAGCTTACAGTTAGGACATTCACTAAATGTGTGCACAAATAAGGCACAGTACCACACCTCTAATACAGCCCCAAAACCATTACGACTTTAGCCTACACAGAAAGCTGTAATGTTTAATAAGCATGCATGGGAATAGGATTATAAAATTTATTGTAACATGAGCTATTTCATGCCATAGATTATAGGAAACCCAAAGCCACCATTATACAATAAGTAATCATTTAAATTTATCTGTGGGCTTCTGCCACCATGTAATATTTATTTTTATACCTAGGAAGTCTGCATAGTTACTTGCACATAGTAGGGACTCTTTATACAGTTTTGTAATAATAGAATAGGAGCATCATGGATGAGTGAACAAATGAATGAGTGTAACACTATAGATAGATGATAGTCCTGCAAGAAGAAAATAAGGCACGCTACAGACACAGACACAGCCCTCTTTCTTATCCTTCACCCATAGTTTTACTTCAGAATAAACTTAATAGTACAAAAGATGGCTACTGGATAGCTTCAAAGTGCTTTGAAAAGTACAATTTGTAAGGGTATCAGCACTTGTTTATATGTGTCCCACAAACTGTCTCATTTTTGTATTGTAATTTCTTATCTTCTATAGAAACTGGGATACACAGATAAACAAAGAAATAATAAGAAAACAAAGAAACAAACACAATCTATTAATGGATAAATAAATTTTATTTTCTTACAAAAGAAAAAAACCCACTAACAAAAACATACAATTCATTTAATTTTCCATCCTTCCACCTACATAAAACAGAAACAACAGCTGTTGAAATCATCAGCGCAAATGTCAACTGTAGACAGTGTTGCTGAAAATATGCTGGATATTAATCGTACCCTCTTGAGCTTAAAGAATTTACAAAGTTTGTAAGAAATGTATAACCATTTTGTAGTGTTATGTCTATGAAGGATGACGAGAAGCAGAGTTGAGGAGCTCATTATATGTTTTCACATGAAATAAGAACATCTTTCCTTAAAGATATATTAAGGGTCTTGAAATATTAAGTGTCTTGGTTTTATTTAGCATTACCCTCTTGGGATATATTTATATACTGCCCTTGTCAGAGTTTACTTAGTTTTAAATTTTTCATTTGATAAGCATTATTATTATCTATATTTTAAATATATAAACTTATATTTTAAATACACACACACACACACACACACACACACACACACACACACACCCTCATCCTATGCAATATAAAGGAATTACTATATAGGCAACCTGGGACTTCTTATAACTTGGGAATCTTCCCACTTTACCTTCCTACTCCCCTGGTCTCACTAATTCTTCTATTTCCTTTATTAAATAGTTTTTTATTCTATGTCATATACACATATACAATCCCTAAAGTTCTACATAAAATATAGGAACCATAAATGCAATGAAAACATACAGTAGAAATACTTCTGAATCTGGCTTAATGCTTGATATTTAAATGAATTATTTTAACATGGTACCATCAGGATAAATAAGCAAGTAGAATAAAGTTATTAATAATATGAAAAAGAAAAACAAAGTAAAAGTCCATTGATGAGGCAATTGACTATAAACTTCAGCTATAATTCATTTTATAATTTGCATTGACGTTCAAATATTTACTTATTGTTATAGTCAGCTTGAAAATATTAGGTTTTATTATGGTATTTATATTTATTTATAGAAAAGAAAATTTTAGTGTTGCAAATATATATGTGTAATTTTACTTTGCTCTTATTTATCTCCTCCCTTTTTCTGGTTGCTTTATTCCGTCTTAATTAGTCCACTGGTCTGGTCTACTTTCATCTCATTAGCCTCTCTTTATCACTTCCGATACTTTCAGAGATCTTCCTCCTTCCTTCATGCCCTACAAACCTAAATAAAATATAGCTAAAATTTAAGTGCAGGTTATGAATGAATTGTATTTCTGAGACTGGCTTATTTTGCTTCACAGAATGATCTTCTCCTCCAGCCATTTTTCCCTCAAAAGTCATGATTTCATTTTTCTTTACAGCTGGATAAAATTACATTGTGTGTATATACCACATTTTCCTTATACGTTCTTACATTGATGGACATCTTCACAGCTCCATCACTCTGCTGTGGTGTAGCTATAAACAGGGACGTTTAAGTATCTTTTCATTTTGCTGACTTATGAGAAATGTTCACCTTATATTATCGGAAGTATATCACATGTTAGAAAATACTCTCATCTCATTTGATCCTCACCAGAAACTCTTGAGTCTGATAATATCTTACTTTTCCAGATGGAGGAAACTAAATTCTACAGAAATAAAGTAGCTTATCCAAGTTATGAGGAAAAGGTAAAAAGATTGGAACATGAGACATTTTTGAGCGCTAGTAGAAATTTAGTCAGAGAGGCTGTATTCTGTAATTATTCATACTAGTAAGTGTTCACCTGTGAGAGACAGGGCAGAGTTAGAGGCTAGGGAGAAGAGGTGACAGAAATGATGAAGGCCTTTTTAAGATGACAGTGGCAGAAATAAAGTCAAGCAAAAGCAAAGGAAATGCTGTGTCTTGATCTTCTTGAAGAGTCTCAGGTTACTGACTCATTGAAACAGAACATTGTTTTTTATACTTACTGTGTTTAAAACAATCATTTAGTGTATATATTTTCTTTGTGGATCATTTCAGGAATGTAGAGACCAACCTCTCCCCTGCCGTTGTATTCTTCATTCCTAATGAAGTGTCTGGTAGATGGTTAATTCCTTAATGAGAATTATTTAGCACATCAGTGAAAGAAGGGATCACTGAGATATCAAATCTGTAATATCTCATGTGATTTTTTTTTTATATTGAAAACTAGGATTCAAAGTCAGGGAAGAACTGAACTCAGGAGACTTAAAGAAACTTGTAAGTAAAAAAGGAATTTACTCACAGGGTCTTCTTTCATTGTAGATTTTTTCCCCCATCAATTGTCTCATCAATCATTTAATGTTATTGTGAAGATAATATTTATGACTTTCATTCATAAAATTTAGATACTTGATCTTTTTCTTATATCTGATTAGTATTATCCATGAATAATAGTTTCTAAAAAGAGTCTTTTAAATTTCTTGTGTTAACTTTCTTGTAACTAGGTATTTATGGTATTCTTTTTCTAGTTGTTTTTGAAGTGTGGATGTGTCGTTGCCAACTATGCTATGTATACTTCAAATTGTTCCAGGATACTTACCTGGTACCCTGAGATTTTTCCCATTCAAATGATAAATGAAAGGAGCCATGACACACATATTTTCATTTTAGTGTGGAAATAAGACAGTAAGATACATAATTGCATATACTGAAATGTCATTTATAGAAAATCTCCCATTCTAAAAGACTCAAGTTGCAATATTAGAATTTATTCAAAGTTTTGGAATGCATGATACATGCTAAGGTCACAATGGTATTATATATGGTTATTTTTGATACATTAATACAAATGATGAATATTATCCAACTGTGAACATGGCACGCTACAAGAATGACCTGACAATGTATGCCCACTTGGAAATAGTGGTATGACTGTCATGTCATAGGAATAACCAAGCACTTCCTGTGTGTATTTAAAGCCTTCTTTCTCTACAAGATGGGACTCTTACCTGGCACAGTTATTGGGGCAAACAACCTCTGGCCAGACAAGTCATAGTTCCAAGAGGAGAATCTAGTATTACTCCATTAGTGAGACATATTAAACTGATTCCTAATGACTATCCATTATGTCCACAGATAAGTGCATATCTCAGATCTCATGAGAGAAACTTGCTTTTGCAGAAGATGGCAATTAACACAGAGACTCAAGATGCAGCAAATAAGTGATTGCAGAGTGCTCAGCCTTAAGTGGGACATCTGTATCATTCCCATTTCCCCCCAAGGCTTAGTTATCATTGCAGGAGAGAATGCAGAAAGATTGTTAAGAGTGAGGGGCAGGGGAAGACCGTGATGGAATAAGTGTTTTCCAGATATAATGGGACAATTGTACATATGAGCTCATAGTAGCTGTGACAGAATGCACAAGACTGTCAAAGCTCAAGCCTGAGAAACTCCCTGCATGAAGTAGGAAAGAAGGGCATGAAATCCCACCTGCATTTGAGGAGCTATTGGTAATTGATGACTACTGGGAGATGGAGAATCAGTTTTAACTGAGGCATGGCATCTGGTAGGTATAATATGCTCCAGAAAATAACCACATACTCAAGAGTATATAGGCAACAGCAATTTCACTCAATGAGTTTTAAAAGAAAATGGATAAGGACACAATGTTAGGTGGGTATAGATGAGGGGTGGATCTGGAAGGGGATGGGTGATGAAGATGAAGATGATCAAAATGCAATGAATGGGATTTCCAAAGAATTAATACAAATATCTAAAGACAAAATATTGCCAATTCAATATTTTATAAAGTAAAACATCACTGGCTTCTGCTATGAATGGGATGGGAAGCAATTTCAGAGACCAAATGTGATTTTGATGTTATTTTTTTTTAATTGCTACTCACTCATTGAAAATTATGACTGTAGGTGGTCAAGGCTCAGAGCAGCAAAGCAGTTAACAAGTATTGCTTTCACAAGTTCAAAGGAAACAGCAACGTGAACAAAACTAATATATTCAGAAACTGAAAATCAGTGGTTAGGTTCCATCTATATTTTAAAAATGGATGCAACAGATGTGTTTCTGTGCTGAATGTCATAGAGAGAATCACAGCACAGATGATTCCAAACTGTTTAGACTGAGAAGCACAAAGGTTAATCTCCCCAATGGATGCAGAGAAAACAGAAGATAGAGTAAGATTTTTGGGAAAAAGAGGAAGTTCGTTTCTGGGCATGGTATCTTACAGATATCTTTCAGGCATCTAAGCAGAGACTGAGTCAGCAGGTAGGTATACAGGTTTAAAGAAGATACTGGGATAGAAATTGAGTTCAATGTCTTCATTTCAGGTTATAATAAATGACAGCTCAAAGACAAAATTCACAAACAACTTGATGCCTATAATTATGTATTTAATAATACTTTTCATATTTATTAGATTATGAATTCTGAGAGAGCACTGTGTTAAATAACAGAAAGGATGGAAGCCTATACAGTTGGACTGGCAATGGCAAAATTTCACATTATTTAAGGTGGGGAGAAGGCTAAAATAAGCAAAGCATATTATGAGATTGATATATTTAAAGACAGGTAGTGATCAAAATATCCTCTGGAATCCATCTACATATAGATACTAAATATTTGTATCTGCAGTACTAAGTATCAAGTGGTCAAAGTGCTTATTAAAATTAACATCAATTTATTGAGTCAAATACTTAATGCTTATCTTATTCAATATTCAAATAATTTTTAGAATTTTGACACCGTTCTACACAGGAATAGAAGTTAACTTACTCCAAACCATTGACTAGCAGTGATTCAGACTGAATGCAAGACATGCCCTGATTTAGGATTCCAGCTCTCTATCAAAAAGAGAGGATGCCGTCAAATGATACATTCTTTTCCTGTGAGGCTGGTGAACAGCCTCCTGTAAACGTGCTAGCTGTGCCTGGATTGGAATCCTGCTGTCAAACTGTATTTTTTCTTGTAATATTCTTTGTAAAGTAAAGTCTTTGTAAAATTCGTTTCTTATAGAATATGGAAAGAATCCAAGAAAGATTCTGCTCCCAATTAACAAAGTCATGCAGAGGCAGCACTACCCAAGGTAATCCCACCGAAAACAGAATTACGGGAAAACAAGGTAAGGTGCCTCTATCCAGTAACCCATAAACAATGTCCCATAAAAAAAAAAACCACTTAAATAAATGCTTTATTAACGTGCAGTATGAACTGCAGTGCTGAAATTTCAGAGACCATGGTAAATCACGAAGACAAGGGATGAGAGATAGTCATAAAATTTGCACTGTCATGGAGGGGATGGTTGCCCACTGAGAGAAAATAAATATGATTGCATAGGAATTGGATTCAAGGAAGTTTCCAGTCTGAAAGAGAAAGAAGCTATAGATGCAGAATGGAACGGATCCTTTGGCAACATGAAGCAGTGGAAGCATTTTAGAATGGTCCACTGTTTCTATAATAGTCAAACATATAGCACACTATGACGTAGCTAATCTATTCTTGGCATTTGCTTAAGATAAATGAAAGACTATATTCCTCCAAAAAGACTGCACAGACATTTCATGAATGGTTTATTTGTAGTAGTCCCAAACTATAAAAACCCAATTCTCTGCGATAGATGAATAACCAAAGTGTATTTGTAGAATGAAATACTATTACATGAAAAAAAGAATAAACAACAGTATATATTTCTTCTCAAAATTAATGACGTTGAATGATATCAATCAGAAAATTTAAAAAGCACAAACTGGATGATTGTAGTCATAAAAATTCAAACAAAACCATGAGTGGTTGACTGTCACTGATGCATAAGGGAAAAGAAAGCTTGTAAGAGAGTACAAGGAGACAGTAAAGGAAGACAGACATAGTCATTATCTTTACTGTGGTGACAGGAATACAGGTGTTTACACATGACAAAATCTGTCCATTACTTATAAGCAAGTTATTATGTGTACCAATCTTATTTTAATAAAGCTATTATATCGTAAAAGAATATTTGGCATCTAAAATTTGCATTTTTTGTTTCAGTGGGAAGATTTTAAGAACAAACTAGTTTATATAAGTAAAATATCATGAAGAAAGGTAAAACTGGGACAAATTAGAAAAAAAAATCATTCTGTTTCCTTTTTTACCCCCTCTCTCTACCTAACTTTGTTCTTTTAGCTCTCACCTTCAGCAATTTTTTCCTAATGAAATTTCACACTTGTCCACTTCTGCCACCATTTTACATTTAGCAACAGTGCAAGTATTAACAATGTATTTTGGGTTTATGTCTCTTGTCTGCTCTGCATCACGAGGACATCAATAAAGAATTTAAGAAAACCCAATAAATCCTACTTTTCTATTTTCTTCAGTTTTCCTGCAGAAACACACTTAACCGTGGTACTTAATTTTGATCTCAGAGATTGATTTTTCTCTTCTGCTTTGTGCTGCTTGCTTAGGGAAACAAAGTTCTCGAAGGCTATTCTCTGGTCTATCCATCTCAGCAACCTTTGGCAGGCAAACTACTCTAAAAAATGCAGAGGATGTTGCACACTGTCTTTCTTTGCTGGATGCAAGGAAACCAGTAGGTTTTTTTTATTTTGAAAAGAAAATTAAAAACATAGCCAAGGATCACGTATTCATCAACACATATTAAAGTTTCATCACGTTTTTACTGAGCATTTCAAAGGCTAGAAATGCATGTGAGAATATACTAGAAGGCCTAACGGTAGGTCTAAATTCAGACTCTACATGTGGCACCATTTGGAATTCCAACTACATCACATAGGAAAGTCTTCTCTGATGAGAAAGAGCTGCTGCAGATTCAGGCACAGACAGGCACAAATGATCAATTTGTTTCCTTTCGGCACAGTTCAAATTACAGTTTTGTCTCTGAAACATTGAGCTCTTTCCAGCACATCCATTAAGGCAACTTGGCTCATGGTGAGGTTGTCTGTAAGACCTAATGTCTATGAGAATGAACAGAAGTATTGCCAAAGGAATGTGGAACACTGGGTTCTGAGCAAAGGACTTTTGTCCCAACACAGTAGCTCATGAAAACTTGGGTGACCAATCCAACACCAAATCTCCATGCAGTTGGGTAGGACAACTCAAATTTCCTCAGCTCATTCCCAAAAGCTACATAGGAGATTTTTTTTTCTTTTTAATGTATATAGCTGGTTTGCCTGTATGTATGCCGTAGACTTCATATGTGCTTGGCACCCTCAGAGGTCAGAAGGGGGCATATCAGATCCCCTAGGTTGGAGTTACAGACAGTTGTAAGCTGTCATGTGGGTAATATGATTTGAACCCTGACCCTTTGAAAGAGCAATCTGTGCTAACTGCTGAGCCATCTCTCCAATCTTCCAAATTCTTAGTAAGTTTATTTAGAAGCCTTAATAATTACCTATCAGATACAAGAACTTTTGTAAAAAGAAATGCATCACATCCAAGTTGATTTAGGCCAGATACATGCTATAGGAATCACTGTTTCCCAATCACAAACATTAAGTTGTGGTGCTTTTTGTAGTAATGTTCTAAGAGGTCCATATAGCTATCAAGTGATCATGAATAGCATTGTTAGTTTAATATATGGTAAAAGTTTGAAGGCTAATCCCAACTTTGCTAAGCATAGAGCTTTATACCTGTTATATAGATAGCCAACCAGTCCTTGTTTTGGTCCTTATACTTTGAACTTCTTGCTCAAGTCTCATGCTTCACTGTACCCATGGCATAGACTTCCCTTTCCAAAATGTCCACTCAGTCACTATGTCACAACTTTCATTGTTCAGTAATGGGAAATTATTCTTCCTGCTTTTCTGTCCTTACTTCTCAGCATTCCACGTATAAGAAGCCAACCCTCATCTCTCTCCTCTTTCTCTATTTGCATTAGAGATCAAACATCTTGGGTTTGTTCACATGATTGCGGCAGTGCTAGGCTTAGCACCCAGGATCTCACACCACGCCGGGTGAACACTCTTACCCTGAAGCCCATCCACAGTGTCAGAACAGAGGCTTTAAGAGTCTGGAGACTTGTACTTTACTTACTCATTAGAAGGAACATCTGCTCATCAATATTTGGAAAGGGAAGTGATGTGCCTTTGACTAGTTATTGAAATCTAGTTTAAAAAACTTATGGCCAAGTCATCACCACAAAATAAAGCTTTGCTTTGAAAGTTAACCAGATTGTGTGTCCATAATCAAAATGTTCATACAACGTCACCCAAACTTGCTTTACAGAGAAGAAAACCCAGTTCAATAGGCAGTTATTCTAGGCTTGTAAACAGGTATAAGGAACAGAATGTATGTGACACCTGTCACCTCACACTCCTGAGCCTTCCATTCTTGTTGAGGAAATATATGACCTGAAAGGATTATCATAGACTCTGTGAATTAACAAAACATTACCTCCATGTGCACAGATTTTAGGCATAGGTGCAGGAAGGAAGTCTAGAAATAAATAAAGCATAGCTCCAAACCTTGTGGAGTGTATAGTCTGGCAAAAGAGAAAATATAGCACATTGCAAGGAAAATATCCACCATAGAATAGAAAAATTGATGAATAAAATACAGTATAGTAAAATTGGGTGAAAATATACAATGGCTTGAGAGCTCACAAGAGGAGGAAAGTATAAAACTATGTATTATAAAGTGCTAACCTGAATATAATCAAATGACAAACTATATAACAGAGACAATAAAATGCTATTGCCTATCACTTGAAACACACTGGGGATTTTAGCAAGCTTTCATGCAGAAAAGAACATATGCTGAGGCTCATATTTCTTTTGGTTCTCTGTGAAAGAGCACTGAGCATTAAACAAAGCACAATTCTGAATGATGTTCCCAGCTGTTCTCAAGAACAATTCCATCACCTCTGTTTCATTCTGCACTTCCAGGTTTTTCAAACAAAGGAGACAATCTAGTATTAATCATCTAAAGGTTAAATTTATAATTAAGTCCATGCAGAATTTACTAAATACAACAAATTCCACAGATGTAAGATGTTACAATTCAAAAGAGGGATCTTCTCTCACACATACAGGTAAAAAATCATTCATCTCATTTTCCTCTGGTTATTTGAAGTTCCTAATTATTACAAAGTATCTTAAAATATACAACAAAAATTTTTTAAATGCTGTATTTTTCTACATGATATAAAACTGATATATTTTATTTCTTTGTAAGTGTATATATGATGTAGATTTAGAAATAAATACTGAAGGTGTAGTATTGACTGATTAGAATTATCATAATGTTTTACTTTTTGTGAAAAAGTAGATTACAGTTCAACCGTCTACAAATACATGATATTCTTTCTCATAATATGCCACCTACTCTAAGTAGCACTGTGACAAAATAAGAATAAAAATAAATATTCATATTTTAAATTAGTCTTCCCAATTAAATGGGGAAGCATAATGGGAAGATAGGGTAAAGCTGAGTAAATGGAGAGAGAATAACTAAATCAAGGGCTATTTTAAAAGCCATATAGAAACTGATTGTTCTAGAAGTTTCCTAAAGTATATACATATGTGAAAAAAATTTAAATAGGTTAATATGTAATGGAGAAGACAATACTCCAAGTAAACATCCTATGCTACCAGGTAAAACCTTCAGGACCATGAATTGGCTACATTTGTTGAGTTGTTGGCCTCAGAGTTACTATAGAACAAATCCAATTGGTTACCCTCCACTACATGACAATAAGGCCCTATTCCAGAAGATACTACTTATGTCATTGAACATGGATTAAACCAAACAGTTACCAAACTAGAAGCTTAAACCTTCATTTGGGTTAGTTTTTAGGCCTTCTCAATGAGATAAAGTCTACATCTGACAATGAGGCCGATAACCTGAGGCTTCATAGGTCATAGGCTCCGGAGGGGAACCTAGTAAAATGCCTAATGCCTTAGTGCTACACCCAAGACCAGTGCATTGCTCAACCCTCATCAGAGATGATTCCTCTTGCAATAGATAGTAGTTACCACTAAGACTAGAGAATGATATATCTTGTACATTCAGACTCAAACAGAATGTCTTTATCAAACTCCTTACTTTGAGGCTCAGGGACCTTTGCATATAAGGAGAGAGAAAGCTTATAAGAGCCAGAGGTGGTAGATGACTCCAAGGAAACAGAGTCTTTCAGATACTGTAGGGTATATATGATTCACAGAGATTGTAACTGCATACACAAATCCTACACACATTCAAGCCAGACAAAATCCCAGCAGAGAGAAGGGGAAGTGGGTACAAACTCCCACCCTTAACCGGGAAGCTATTTGGAACTGATAGCTACTGGGAGAAGGAAAATGGGTTTTCTCCAATGGAGTGATACTGGGTAGATCAACTCATGCTCAGGACCAGTTTGCCAGCACAAAAGAAACTCCATGTTTTCTTGTGTGCTCTGTTGCTGGTGTTATGGTTTGGTGTTTTCTGTCTTTTTAGGTTTTGCTTGATTTTCTTTCTTTCTTTTTTTGTTTGAGAGAGAGAAAGAATATAAAGTTGGTTGAGGTGGAGATGAGGAGGGGAAAGAATAAGATCAAAATATATTACTTGGAAATTTAAAAAAACAACAAAATAATGAAATAGTATAAAAACATTTTTACAGTATTAAGATTACCAAACTACCTACAAAATCACTGAATTAAATTCTTCTTTTTGGACAGCTATGAGGCTTTATTTGATATTCAGCAGGTCAATTCTCATCCACCTTGACTATAGATTTTTGAATTTGGCAACAAGCATGTAAGTTACTAATATGCAGAGCTTGTTTGGTGAGTCCTCAACTTATTAAGTTTTCTGGACAAAAGTACATGGATACGATATGGAACATTCCCTATTCCTTTGGCCAAGATGACTTTATTGAGCCTGCTATAACTGAATACTTCAGGAGTTTCCATCACCTCCATAAAAGTTTTTCAGTTGCACACTTCTTGATGTGTTCCACGGATGTGCTTACGGATGGCGATGGTCTAATTCTTGGGTCACCACAACTTTGATGGTAGAATTACCCTTTTTCTCTCCTCCAGTCTTTGTGGAAGTCTTCTATCTGGGCCCAACTTGGAAAGGCACTGATGATATTCTGATGTGATTATGTGCCTCTAGCCTTGTCCGCTCGAGTTTATTTTAATTTTTCTAATTTTTTCAATTGATGGCTTAAAATAAATACCCATTAATATTTTCATTTACATTGTTTCAAATATTGTTTTTTATACTTTTCAAAACGCAATTGATCTTATTTCATTTCTTGGGAACTTTTCCAGCATATTGTTATTTTTATATTGACTTATAAGACTTAATTTTTATATTAAGCATAATTCATTTGTCATATCTGAAAAAAATTTAAAATTATGTATATATGTGTATATCTGTGTGTATGTTTGTGCTCATGAGCTCAGTTTCTGTGGGGGCCAGCAGAAGTTGTTGGATCTCCTGGTGCATCACTTACAGGCAATTGGGACAAATCCAATGTGGGTATTGGGGAACAAACTAGAATAGTACACATTCCTAACCACTGATATATTTCTCTAGCCCTATATTTGAGGCTTTTAATTATTTAAATTTTTACATAGTATACAATCTTCCTCCTCCTCCTTCCTCTTCTTTCTTCTTCTCTCTATCTCCATTACAAAATATTATATATATATATATATATATATATATATATATATAATTACAATGACTATTAGAAAGCCTTTCTGAAAACCAAAAGTTTGGTACAGACTTGTCAATTTTAATGTTTTAATTTGACATGTTAAATTATATCTACTTATCATGTGGGGCAGTATAAGGTAAAGTGCATAAACATTGTAAAATAAAGAAATGTAGTTAAAGCATACATGCATCACCATGCATGGTTATTGTAGTGAAGGCAACATTCACCATCTTAGCATTAGTGGGCAACACAATATATTGTAATTAGCTACAATTACTGTGTCATATAGTATGTTCTAAAATAATTTTTTATCAAATTATGAATTTTGTATTCATTAGCCAGTATCTCCAAGCTTTGATCTCTCTCAGTCACCTCAAATTATGGTATGCACAATACGGCATCCATGTCTATCAGGGAAATATTTCATATTTCATATGAATGAACTCATGAAGTGTGTGTTATTTTCTGTCTTCAGATTATTTTCTGTACCATGATGACTTCTAGGTTCATGCATTTTATTGACAATGACAGACTTTTCCTTCTTTTCCTGGCTCAGTAATATACGTGTGTCTGTGCAAGTGTGTGTGTGTGTGTGTGTGTGTGTGTGTGTGTGTGTGTGTGTATGTGCATGTGCGCATGCTCTATTCTGAAGCTATTGTGAAATGTAGTATGCCCCTGCTTCTCTTCTCAATCTGTACTTTGGAATGTTTAAAGGATAAGATTTTTGTGTGTCAATTTTATATCTACCAACTTTACTGAAAGTGTTTCAGTCATAGACATTTTTGGTGAAGTCTTTAGGGACTTTTAAATATAAAATCATATCATCTGCAAGTAATGGTGCTTGGATTTCTTCCTTTCCTGTCTATAACCCCTGTGCTCCTTCAGTTGTCTTATTGCTCTTGAAATGACTTTAAATACTATATTGAATATTACTCACATCAAGGTTTTTCAAGTGTCTGTTGATCACTTGCCATATACGCGTTTGAGAAATATTTACTGAAGCTTGTCTATTTTTAAATTAATAATTTTCTTGATAATCAGTTGAATTTCTTAACAGTTTTATATTATATTGTGAGCCTAGCCTTTAATGGCTGAGCCATCTCTCCAGCCCAAGTTTCTTAAAAGTTTTAATACTGACCTGTCAACCTTTTATCAGAAATAATTTGAAGACATTATTTCTTGCATTCTGTAAGTCATCTCTTCTCCCATTTACTTTTCAGCACAGAAGTTTTTCAACTTTATATAATTCTACTTTTCTGCTCTTGCCTTTGCTCTCTGACTCCAAAACACCACTACTTAGACCAGTGTCATAAATATTTTCCTTTGTTTTTTTTCTAGTGGTTCTGTGAAAGGTACTAGGTTTGGTGAGATACATTTACATCGTTAGGTCAATGGGAGTTGGTTTTTATGGATTCAGATGGGAGTCTAATTTCATTCTTTTGCATGTGCTATCTAATGTTCCTAATAACATTTATTGAAGAGAATGTTCTTGGCACCTTTGGAAAAAAATGTGCCAGCTATAAATGTGTGGATTTATTTTTAGTTTGTCTATTATGTAGCATTGGTCTGTATGTGTGTGGTTTATGCCAGTATTATATTGTTTTGGTTACAAGAGAAGCACAGTGTATTTTGGGGTCTCATAGTATGATTCCATCAGGATTGTTGTTTTTATTCAAGATGGTTTGGCTTCAGGGTCTTCTGTATAGTACACAAATGCTAGGTTTGTATTATTCCTTTTCTGTTTAAAACAGCGTTTGTATTTTGATAGATATTTTATTAAGTAACTCACAATACACTGATAAGGCCTAAATGATGGCTCAAAGATTAAAAGTGTGAGTCACAAAAGCCTGAGTTCATAAATTCAATCACCAGAACCTATGGAAAAAGCCAGATGTTGTGGCAAGCATCTGTAATTCCAGTATACCTACAGCAAAATGAGTTGGATTATGAAGGCAATAGAATACCTGTAATCTCAAGGGCATGCTAGTCTAGAGCTGAAATGAGAGAATCTCAGCCTCTACAATGGTGAATGAGAGCACAGACTCCTGGAAGTTGTCCTTTGACCTCATCATCCATATGAAAATGAACGCTACTGATAATGTAAAATAGAAGAGAGAAGGCTGTAACAATATACAGTCTTCTGATTCCTGAGCTTATCATTTTTCTCTATCTATTTGTAGTTTCTTAAATTTCTTTCACCAGTCATTTGCTTTCAGTGTACATCTTTCACTCTCTTGGTTAAATGGATTCTAATGTTTCTCATTTTCGAGTTGCTATTGTAAATGAGATTGCTTTCTCCATTTCTTCTTCACATAGTTTGTTGACACTATACAGGAATACCATTGCGTTCTGTGAGTTGACATGCTGCAGCTCTACTGAATTAATTTTCAACATATTTTGCTGGAATCTTATGGGTGTTTCTGTATAAGATCAGTCATTTGGGGCTAGAGAGGTAGCTCAGAGGTTCAGAACACTGGCTGCTCTTCCAAAGGTCCTGAGTTTAATTCCCAGCAACCACATGAGATCTGGTTTCTTCTTCTGGTGTGCAAGTATACAAGCAGGCAGAATACTGTATACATAATAAATAAATAATCTTTTTAAAAAATCAATCAGTTACAAATGGAAACTATTTTCCATCTTCTTTTCAAATATAGGGACTCTTGACTAATCATTGTGATCAGGATTTCCACTGCTACACTGAATGTAAGTGGTGATAATGGGCATACATGTTTTTGTTTTAAGTCTTGGATGCAAAATTTTCAATTTTTCTCTGTTGGCGACAATGTTATGTGTGAGTCTATCTAACCTGATATTCCTGTGAGGATATATACTCTTACACCGAGTTTGTTCAGATATTTCAACAGGAAAAGATTTAAATTTCTTCAAGTGCTCTTTATTACACTATTAAACGACAATGTGTATAATATACTTCATTCTGTGGTAATGATATATTATACTTACTGATGTAATGGCTTCTGAATAAGCCTTATATTCCTGGGATTAATATCATTTTTGTCATTGTTAATAATCTTTCAAATGTGCATTGAATTTGGTTTCTAGTATTTTGTTGAAGTTCTTGCATATAAATTTATGGGGGATCAGTGTGGCTATTTTATGGTTTTATTTTTGCATAAACCAACTAATAAATGTGTTACACATATAGTGACTGATAAAAATCATTAACAATATATAATGACTAAATACTATATAAATTATCTATATAATTATCCACTATTTTATCCTCATAATAATTTTTGATGTAACAACTATTATCTCTTTTCATAAGGTAGGAAAATAAAATGAAGAGAAACAGCCATCTGAGTTTATGACAGCAGTAGATGGAGTTGTGCTTTGAGCCATAGTAGACATTGAAATGTGCTCTGTTCGTGACTTCATATTTATGAGAGATGACGTCAACTTGATTTTTCTTCAATTTTCATCTTTGTGATGTTTTTTGAATAAAACTATTGGTAACTTCTTGGATTTGTATTTCTCTTGGATTTCCCAGATCAGATTGGCCTGTGATCATGGCAGTGGATACTTGTGTTAATTACTGAATGTTACTATGAATGGTCCCAGCCACTACTGAGGGTAGTGGCCCAGCCTGGCAGGTGGACTTAGGAAACAAAAGAAAGCTGGCTGAGCATAAGCCAGGGAAACAAGATGGTGAACACCATTCCTCCATGGCCTCTGCTTCACTTCCTGCCCTGGATTCCCTCAGTGATAGATTTTGGCCTGGGAGACATAAGTGAGATAGACACTTTCCTCCCATAAGTTGTTTTTGTCCATAGTGTTATTCATACAATAGAAACCTAATACAAATACTTGTCTCCAAGACCCATGTAAGCTAAATTTTTTGTGATTGCTGTCCCGTTCTCATACCAGCACTGACCATTTTAATTTGTTGAATCTTTATAACGCTTTGAACAAAAAAGAGAGCGCCAATTTCATTCACTGTTCTGACTTATAGCAAATGACGCTGTTGTTAACATGTTTAATAATTATACTTCTTTTTTTTAATGTTTTGATCTTCAGATACAATATTTTATTTTACAGTGATATACGCTTAATTAAACCATTTGATCTTTCAAGTAACTCTACATTTGTTGGATGTCTTTTTTTTAAATTTTTTTCTTTTTTTTTTTATTAATTTATTCTTGTTACATCTCAATGGTTATCCTATCCCTTGTATCCTCCCATTCTTCCCTCCCTCCCATTTTCCCCTTATTCCCCTCCCCTATGACTGTGACTGAGGGGGATTACCTCCCCCTGTATATGCTCATAGGGTATCAAGTCTCTTCTTGGTAACCTGCTGTCCTTCCTCTGAGTGCCACCAGGTCTCCTCCTCCAGGGGACATGATCAAATGTGAGGCAGGAGAACCTGTTCATTGTGATCCACGAACACAAACAGACCAGCACTATTTTTGTGACTGTTAGCTTTAACATCTGGGACACATTAGCATCCATTGTACACAAGTAAAAGAAGAAAGGGCAAGCAGTACGTGGAAGGTGTTCTAGAGACAGCAGTTTGAAACTGAAGTCTTAAAACGTATAGAATACATCGTTAGCACAGGTGTCACATAGATGGCTAATATCTCAACCCCATTCTCTTAGGTGAGTATCCTGAATTATTTATATAAGGAAAATTGTCACTATATTTAGTTGATAAATGCACTCATGAATTAAACTACTTTGAACACTATTATGTCACACACTAATAAATACCCTTGAGATAGTAATTTATTAAATATGCATATGAATATGATTTAAAACTCATAACATCATAATTTATCTGTTCAGGAACACAGTTTGTGTAACTTGTCCACCACCTCTGGTGTTTATGT
Source organism: Acomys percivali (assembly GCA_907169655.1). NCBI lineage: Eukaryota > Metazoa > Chordata > Mammalia > Rodentia > Muridae > Acomys > Acomys percivali. The sequence goes on along the minus strand of OU015752.1, from coordinate 108,074,843 downwards.
TTGCACTGGGAAGCAAGCAGCCCAGCTCTTGACTTCATAATTCAAATCAAGTACCATGATTTTCCTGGCTTCACTTGGAAAATCAAATCAAATCCCTTGGCAATTTTTTAAAGAAGCAGCCTTTGCACTATGTTGTAATCAATTTGTCCTGAATGCAAATAACTGATAGAATAATTCCAGGTAATGCCATTCAGTTCTAATGCTGCAAGCTCATAACCATGCTCAAATTACTAATACTTTGTTATGAAGAATGTGAACATTAGAAACATTAAAGCAATGTGAACATTTAAGCCCCAAAGTTTCATAGTGATAGCATTTAGCTGTTGAATGTACCTTCTTCCAAATTGGATTATGTAGTAGGCATGTACTATCTCCTTTAAATAATAGCTCAAAGCGTATATTATCACCATTTAAAACCTGAAATGGAGAGCCTAAAGTGTATGTTCACTGGCCAATGTTATACACTTAGTAGTTAAGGCCCTGCAATGCAAATCGAGTTCTTTTTTTAAATTATCAGCTCTGTCTTTTGTACATGTATGTCTCCTGACTAAACTAAGTGCAAAAATATTATGTGAAGATATAGACAGACATTCTAAAATTTTTTTAAAATTCTGCTTTAAAGTAAACATAAATAAATGGCTAGAAAGGGGAAACATGATTAACTTGTCAGTCTTGTATAAGCAGTAATTCAAATATAATTAGGATATCGATTTGAAAAAAACTGTGAGATTCACATTGCCCTGACATTGTTGAAGAGCTGATAATAGTATAGAGTAAGCATTGGGTGAGCATTGCAAAGTAATTTAAAGAGTGAAGAAGCTAAGGTTGGAAGTTAACTGAAGGGGCTCAACAGATCTCAATTGAATCAATGTAGCCAAAACATCTTTATTTTAGGAGAAGAAGGTACCAGCCTATAGCTTTTCTCTGATAGATGGAGCAGTAGGTTTTGGGATGTCAGCACGATATTTTCTCTATTGTTGTAACTCCGGTATACAGCACACTTGCCACATAATAACCATTCAGGGACTAGCTGAGTAAATGATAGATGAAATGAGTCTCTGTCTTCCTAGAGAAGTCAGCTCAGATGACAGAAACAGACACTAGGAACACAGACAGCCACCCCTTCACTCCATCAGGCTACTAATTGCCATCAGTGTATAACTTAACTCTCCTCTATGCCTATTTTCTCGGCTGTAAAATGAACAGGCAGAGCTAAATAAACACATGGGGCCTTATTAACTGTATGATCGTTGTAATTCAATAATGGGCAATTAATCATTCTAGCTTTTTCTCACAAAGCCTTCTCACCAACCAGAAGAGCAAAGCTCTGATTCATCAAAATAACTCCAGGTGGTTAGAGATTCTCACCACCGATTAGAGAAACTCACGAGCTGCTGGAAAGTAACACAAGAGGTAAATGCTAACTTAAAACAGTTTTCCCATAATCACACAATAATGAAAATGGAAAATGAACATATAAAAGAGGTAGGATTAATCCATATACTTAAGGGTAGGTGTTTAAAGGGATTTTAAAAATTACAAGTGTGGTTGGAGAGAGTAGTGAGTGAGTGAAGGTAGGTGGCTTCCTGTGCCAGAGGCTTCAATTCCCTGTGGATCTGGAGCTGCAGGCAGTTACGGGCCACCTAATGTGGGGGATGGAAACTGATGAGATCCTCTGGAAAAGCAGTACTTTTTCTTAACTACTGGAACATCTCTGCAGCCTCTCATTCATAGGATGTAAAATATTTATGTGTGTTTAAATTTCTCAGATTCAGAAATACAGTGCCCAGTTTCTGCCAATATAATATTTGTCCAGCAAGTGAGAAATAACACTATGCTAATAAGGAAACATGGCAATCCTTTTTGTTCAACACTAAAATCATAATCACATCTGTATACTTTGAATAAAATATTTATTACTATTTAGGGGAATACCAGTTTGTCTCCACAGAAGTATAATGATAATGAGATAAACTTATTACTTTTTATGCTGAGTAGGAAGGAAATGACTTTATTACCATCACTGGGAATTGGAGATGCAAAAATTCAATAAAGTATTTAACGGAAGATGTTAGTGAGTCAACATTAGTGGTCTAGTTAGCAACTGGCCCTGATTGTTTTAAGGAAGGCCCTTATGCCAACATTAACTTTAGCAAGCCACTAGCAAACATCACAGACCTGACATTTCAATGAGAAAAGAACTGACTGTCAGATGAATAGATATGACTAACTATTTGTTACATGAAATCTTGGTCTCATTGGCTACAGAGCCAATGTATGAGATATGGGATATTACAGTTGCCAATTCCTTGCTGCAGGAAAGAGAGATGTGGGTCTCCTGGAGCTGTAGACCTTGCTCAAGGTCACAGAGAAGCTCCGAGCCAGCTCACAGCTCAGCCACTTTCCAGGGCATCACTGCTTCCTCTTTTACCTCACAAGATCTCTTTCTCAGCCAGAGGCTTGTTTATTATGATATTGCTCATGGGATACATCCTCTGCAAACCCAGCTGCTGGGGATAAAAATAGGTCAGGAATGATCGGGTCAGAGTATTGTCCATTCTCCTCAGAAATACGCAAGAACTTTGAAGAGTAGGGAGGAGAAAAGAAAACTGATTATCTCAAATAAAGGCTTCCTGTAGGCTGACCCCTTCTGATTCCTCTGTGCTAAGGTCACAGTCCTGATACAGGCTGAAAGAAAGCCTCTGATTGACAAATGGTGCCTGTGTTCACTATCCCCAGAGATGGAGAATTGAGGAAAGGATGGGAGTTATTATTTCTTCATTAATGGAACCGATCCCCGCTTTTGGATAATTGTGCTTTAATTATCTGATTGACTCTTAACTCAATTATGAGCTCACTGAAAGAAAGGAATATGTCCTAGTCATCTTAGGTCCCTGGGGTCTATTATATATTTGGTGCACAACAAATACAACATGATTGAATGAAGGTCTGAGTGAAATATGTGTCATTTGTGTTATTTATGTTTCTGACTAGGTATTTCTTCCAGTCCCCTCTTTAATAGTTTTGGTTAGAAATAGAGCATGAAATATACGCGATGTTTTCTTACTCTGCACATTGGGCATGCGTTGAAACTCTCTTTCTGTGAATGGCATTAGTCATTATGTATACAGCAACACTCACTAAACATTTCAGGGCTTGGTGTTGTTTTAATCTAGGATATGCAGCAACTGTTACCCATACAATGTGCCAATTTGCATTAGGAATTGAATTTTCGTATTCAACAAACATTTATTAAGAGCCTAGAGGGGATTTAGAGCACCCAGAATGGATAGCTTAAGTACGTAACTAAATAATACAGAATCCTGATCTCAATTATACACATTTGTCAGCTAGGAAAACCTGCCAACAGGGAACAGGACATAGAATGGTATCTGACACACAGAAAGGATGCACCACAGAAGTGTAGAGTTAAAAATGGGGCAAATGGCTCTGGCAACATCAAATCTCAGGTTTAACTTCCAACCCAGTTAACAATTGCTTAGGAGTTTTATTGTCTGAAAACAGTGAACAGAGACTTTTAAGGAACTCTGCTCAGGCCAAAATAAGATTCTTGCCTTTGATTCTAAAGGAATTTCAGAGGAATTTCCTTGAGTATCTTACCATTTAATTTGATTTTGGCTATTGGCTTGCTGTATATAGCCTTTATTATGTCTTGTATCCCCGATCTCTCCAAAACTTTAAACATGAATGGGTGTTGGATTTTATCAAATGCTTTCTCAGCATCTAAGGAGATGATCATGTGGTTTTTTTATTTTCAGTTTGTTTATATGGTGGATTACATTGATGGATTTCCGTATATTAAACCATCCCTGCATGCCTGGAATAAAGCCTACCTGGTCATGGTGAATGATATCTTTGATGTGTTCTTGTATTCGTTTTGCAAGTATTTTATTGAGTATTTTTGTGTCAATGTTCATAAGAGAAATTGGTCTGAAATTCTCTTTATTTCATGACTAGTTGGTTTAGGATAAAACATTGATCATTTTATTAAAGACAATTTAATACAGACTTAAGCATAAAGCTTAAGAGAAAGAAAGGAACTTATGAGAAAGAAGGAAATACCCAAGTGGGGGTAAGTACTTCCTAAAGGAGAGCAAGGAAAAGTAAGAGGCATTCAAGCATGGGTTGGGCCCCCTCTAAGGAAGAGAAAGCAATTAATTTTCTTACCATTAGCAGCATATACTCTTTTGGCAACTCTCACATTATATCTCAAAAGGTACCTAAGAAATCCCATTTTCTTTCTCTCCCCCTGTCTTTTAATAAGAGGGACATGAAAAGTGGCTCTGGAGATGCCTAGCATGAAATTATAACCTAATAAGGTAAAAACAGAAGCTACAAGAGTTGCACAGGGAGTTTAGTACATGGCCTTTCTGAGTAAAGTGCTTCTGATATGATTCCTAGAAAATTACAAGTTTATTACCAAGAAGGGGAAAGAGCCTCAAGCGGTGTGTGATATTTCTCTGCTGGCATTCCTGTTCCACTGACAGAGAGATGCTTCATCTGACTTCCAGAGAGGGGGCTTCTTTTCCTTCTGTCCCCAATGCTTTCCTCATCTTTGTTTCCTGCCTCCGTCCTGCCCTTGTATGTGACAGAGGATGAAAATGGTAATCCAAAGGATTTTCAATATGATACATAAAAAAGGAACTAAGATGCCAAGAGTGACTTTCATAGTAAAGAAAGAGGTCTCATTTGCAGACCTCTTCAGATTTTAGACTTATTGCCAACACATTCAACATTTTCCAGGGTGAGTTGTTTGACTGTTGGAATGCCTGTATGTGTAGTATGTAATAATAAATACTTAATCCAAATGGGGAATTATCACACATATGATGCATTCTCATTACCATGGCTCAACGGCAGGACACGCTGCCTGCTTTGATAACTCAAAGTTCCTTTGTACAATGAACTGTGATTACTTCATAAAGGTCAACTCTCCAAAATCCCTGGAAACCATGGCAGGCCAACCCACCAAGATCACAGAAGCAATTAAAAGTGTTTAACCGGGAAAGTTGCCAGGAACAGATGGCTTCTGCCAGTGGGCTTTTGTTTTTTGTTTTAAACTGCTCAACATTAGGCAATGACATTTATTTGCTGTATGTCTGTTTACTTGTGGGTCTTCTTCATATCTGTAAAAGAGCACACTCATTGCTGGGATTCTCACCTTATGTAGACCTGAGGATGTGAGCCACGAGAGCAAGGAGGGACCACAACCTAAATGTCTACATTCCAGTTTAGCTTAAATTGTTCAAGCCACACCCACAGGCAGTGAGGAACTTGTGTGTGTGCATATGGGAGAGTCCACCTTTTCAAATGATAAGGCTCTTCAAGAGTTTTTTAAAAATTGCAGTAAATAGGATAACCTATATTAAGATAGAAGGCTTACAACAAATGAACATTTGTGCTGCTGAAGCACTCTCTGCTCCTGAGCTTAACAGCTCCCAGTGAGTAAATACTGCCCCTTCCTTAAGGTCTCTTTGACACAAAATTCTAACATATATATTTCTTTGACTTAGACTTATATGTAGAGGGCTAATTAAATATTGCCAACACATTGCAGCCCTGGGTCAAATCCTGAATTTGGCATTTTATGCATAAGTTAAACTTGACCAAATAATTTATTTCCTAAGTGGCTATGCCTTCATTTTTAACACTGAGAGAAAGGCTATTACAGTAAGCAAAACAGTATGATGCCCCAACATTTCTAGAGACAATGCAAAATTAAGTTTGATAAGACTTGAAGATGTAATTTGTATATGGCAAAGTTTATATTTCAAATTAGTAAGAAAAAGTTGATTTTTAAATAAGTAATACTGAGGCTAGTGTATTACCCTTTCAATGGGAACCAAATTAAGTCACTACTTTATAGCATATAGTGGAAAAATTTCAAAATATATCAGATAATTAGATGTGAAGAAAGAAAAATAGAAACAGATGAGTACTAGAGAAAGACAGAGAAAACCATAAATAGTTGTCTTATAACCCAAGAGAAGGGAAAGTGTTTATAATTAGAACTTAAACCTGGCATGACTTTAAATATATGTATATGTACACATATGAGTTACAAACTTTAAACATACATTTACATTGTATATTATGAGCACAAAAGCCTTTTGATATAAAAGAATGCTATGTCCATGAGGAAGTTATTCTATGAACTCCTCATTGTTTTTAATAACCATGCAATAGTCCATTGAATGAATGGACAATGACATCAACTCAACAAGATGTTAAATGTTAACTCTGAGATGCATTAGTAATTTGTTAGTATATCTACCATTCTTTATACTGCCACAAACAGTACTATGAATGTGTTCTCTTTTAATTTTGGAGGAGTTGCCATGGAATAGATCTCTGAAAATGAGGTTTCTGGCTTAAAGGCTACTCATATAAAAATTTTATTAGAATGGTCTGATGTACTCTTCCGGGGGTGGTGGCACTTGATACTTTTCAATGCCAGTAGAATACGTCATAAAATATTTCAGTGTGAGAGCATGGACGTCTGTGTCTGGATTTTTGTGAGTGATACTGACTGCCCTTCTCCATGGCCAGGATGCATTTGTGCCCCTACTTGAGGACTGGTGGGTTCTTTGTGTATATCTTCTTACTGACCCCTTGCTCCTTTCTCCTCTTTCTTCCACAGCAGCAGGGCTGGCATTGTGCTGGAGCAGTAACTGAGAGCTTACATGTTGACACAACAAACAGGAGGTGGAAGAAGAAAGCAGACTGCGAATGGTGTTGGGGGTTTTTGACACCTCAAATCCGGGTCCCAGTGGCACATGGTCCTTCCAACAAGGGCCACACTTCACAGCCCTTCAAAGACACAAAGCCTGTCTGAGCCATATTCCCACTCATACCACCCTACCTGTAATCCCAGCACATAGGAAAGTAGAGGCAGGAGGATCAGAAGTGCAAAGTCCTCTTGGCTACCTTAAAACTACCATGCAAACTGAGTAATCTGTTTCATTAAGAAAGCCAAAATGAAACATATGCAAATAATGTAAAATAATCTACGTAAATGTCTAAAATTGATGTTAAACCCATGACAAAAATAACTATTTAAAAAGGATTTTTAATTATAGTTCATCTTATATGAATAAAAAAAAATTCCTACATCTTCATTTTATTCAAATCTTATGCTTATATTTTTATGAGCATTGTTTTGTTTTTCTTTTTGCTTCAGTTTTAAGGGAGATTTTGTGATGTGGTCCAGGCTGGCTTGGAATTTATTATGTAATTCAGGCTGACCTCAAACTCCATATCTCATGTTTCAGCCTTTGAGTGTAGTTACGGGGGGGGGGGTGCACTATCACATCTGGCTTTGTGTTCTAACTTAAGCTATTTGATATATAATATGTAACACACATAGCTTTATATACTTTTACACAACTTTATATAGAGATTTAAATATAGAATTAAGTAAACTATAAAATAGTTATTGAGAAAAATATTTTTTAAATTGTTTTAAAATTACAAATGTATATAAAAGAGCTGCAGATATAAGATTAAAATCTGGAAATTTTTAAAGAGAAATTACATAATCTTGGATGGTAACTGGCTTGTCAATATGCCATCGAGGCATGTGACAAATGTTTGAGAATCAATGGAACTTCTTCTTTTTTTTTTTTTTTCCCAATGGAACTTCAATAGAGTGAGCATCACTGCTACTCAGAGCTTGGTTTTAGCCTCTCAATATCTAATAAAATTAGACAAGATTCCTGATGTAATTACTAATTGTGTATGTAGGTTCTAGAACCTAAAAGCCAGCTTCACTGAAGGCATCCTTCCTCAGTGAAATTTTGTAAATATTTGAGGACCTTAAAGAAGGATGACACTTACTAACACATGCAAATCACTTGCCATATAACTGATTTTTAAATTAGTAAAGATCTGGAGTTTGAGGTCAGTCTGAGCTATCTCAAGTTCCAAGCCAGCCTGGATTACATAAAATCTGTCTTAAACAAAAATCAAAATGGGAGGCTCCCATGTTGGCATTCTTTATATAACTATTTTATTTTGGTTTCTTAATGCCTCTATCTCCCTTCCACCAACTCTCCAACACTAGGTATGATATACTTCATAATCAGGATATCCAACAGTCCAGCTAACCAGCAAACAGCAAATGGACCATTTGTTGAAGATGCTATCCTTTGTCCATTGAACCCCTACCCTGATCTAGCCCATGGACAGGACAGTCTCCACACTTGAGTGGAGAGAGGGATTTGACTTTCTCATGTACTCTGGTGCCTCACATTTGACTATGTCCCCTGGCGGGGGAGACCTAGTGGCATTCAGAGGAAGGACAGCAGGTCACTGAGAAGAGACTTGATACCCTATGAGCATATACAGAGGGAGGTAATCCCTCTGAGGAACAGTCATAGGGGAGGGGAATAAGGGGAAAATGGGAGGGAGGGGAGAATGGGAAGATACAAGGGATGGGATAACCATAGAGATGTAACAAGAATAAATTAATTTAAAAAAAAAAAACAGCAAATGGAGCAGCAGGTTAAACCAACAGTGCTTTTCCTCCTCAAAGCACCCGTTTCTATCTCTGGACTCTGATATTTATATACTCTCAGAGTCCTCATAATTAAGCTAACAGTAGCTGGCAAAGACTACTCCCCTCTCTGAGCCCCACAAGTCTGTTATCAATTATGGTAAAACTAAAAGCAGCCCCATATCTCATACATGGGATTAAAACAAAATACATGTCTATATAACTGGGTTTTTAAGAAACCAAAACTTCCACTACACTTTCAGGAGTCTATGGGGCATGGGGCCCTAGCTGAGATTCCTGGCAACAGGGTTTAAGGAGCCTAAAGAGGTCACTTTCTATATCAAAGTAGTACTTCAAGTGGAATGAGGGGAACACCAACCTACCTGTAGAACCTCAACCCAAAATTAGTCTTGCCTACAAAAACTGTAGGGATAAACATGGTACAGAGATTGAAAGAGTGGGCAACCAATTACTGGCCTAACTTGAGACCTACCCCATGGGAGAGACCCAGCCCCTGACATTGTTAATGATACTTTTCTATGATGGCAGACAGGAGCCTAGCATAATTGCCTTCAAGACGCTTCATTCAGCAGCTGATGGAAACAGATGCAGAGATCCACAGCTGAACAATAGGTAGAACTTGGGGAGTCTTGTGGAAAAGTGGGAGGAAAGATTGAGGGAGCTAGAATAGTCAAGGACACCACAAGAGGACCTATAGAGTAAACCTGGGCGCATGGTGTCTCACAAAGACTGAACCACCAACCAAAGAGCATGCATGATCTAGACCTAGCCCCCTACAGGTATGTAGCACATGTGTAGCTTGGTCATCATGAGGATCCCTTAGCAATGGGAGTAGGGGCTGTCTCTGACTCTGTTGCCTGTCTTTGGATCCCTTTCCCCTAGCTGGCCCTGTCTTGTCCAGCCTCAGTGGGAGAGAATGCTCTTAGTCTTGCTGTGCCAGGGTGGATTGGTACACATGAGGGGGGGTCCTCTACTTCTCTGAGCAGAAGTAAAGGGAGGAATGGGGGAGAAGAGTGTGAGGGTGAGACTAGGGGAGAGGAGGGAGGGGCCTGCCATCAGGCTGTAAATTGATTAAATACATTAGTTAATGAAAAAATCAAAACAATGCACATTTTTGTTTTCTTTTGTTTTGTTACTTTTTTTTTTTTTGACAAAAAGGCCTCATGCTCTCATGCAATATAGGCTATCTCTCAATTAAGTATGTAGCTGAGGATGACCTTAAAAATGCCTGTCTTCCTGACTTTACCTCCAAAGTGCTAGCATTATTGCAGGTGTGTGCCATCCAGGAAGCAAATTATTCATCTTCGCAATTATTAATTAAAAGCAAAAAGTATTAAGTCACCGAAGTAGCATCTTAACATAAATAGAAACTTTACAGAAAGGTCCCACATAAAGGAAATGACAGAATTTGAGTGAACTAGGGAGAGCAATTCAACTGCTACAGTGAGTGGTGTAAAGATGATATCTATCTACCCTTCAACTTTACTAAGATCTTTAAACCATTAAGAGTAAAGCAAATGAAAATGGCCATTTCCCTGAGAAAAAGCTCAGGAGAGCCTTTCAGATAAAATTATACTAAAGAAAAAAGATTCAGATGCATAAACATTAATTATATCTTCCCAGAAAAAAATCATAAAAATCTTGATGGAATGGTTGTAGAATTTGAACATGGATTGGGCATTAAATACTACTGCCTTGTGCATGTTAATGCCACTGTGGCTTTAGTGCAGGCAGATACTAACCTCACTACATCGAGAACTCTCTTTTACATGGTTCTATGAAAATTATCCTGTCTATTCACTTGGATGCCATAGGATATACTGACAGATCAATAGATAAAAAGATAGTGAATATGTATTTGGTATATTGTTGACAATGACTGAATCCAGGAAATGCTGATGTTCTATGTATCATTATGTCAATGTCTCACCAAGTTTCTAAGTTAGCCTGACACATTGCTGAAATCATAAGTGAAGAGAACAATTAATTTTGAGTTTTAGTATAAGGATAAGTATAAATAAGTCAAGAAATAAAGTGCATTATGCCTAGTGGTGAGCAGATCCTAAGCAAATGTTTGTTTATTCCTTTGAATATGCTACATTTTTATAACACAGAAACCAATTAACATATGGAGAAAATTAGGGATGCCTTATTGCTGCATTGAGAAGACAACTTTGGGTTTAATGCACATGCAACTAAGTAGGTTAAATTATCATAAAATGGTCCCTTGCCTTCCATATGTGTTAATTGGATCTTGTTGGCTAGTTCCGAATTTCCCAAAGGAAGAAAAGCATCCTTGTTTCCCACTGTCTGGTTTAGTTCTTCCATTTGAACTCAGTCAAGTGAATAACAACAGCAATCTTTTCTGTGCACATCTACTCTACATATCAAAGTTCCACATCCAAATCTAGGGCCTCTGCGTTAGCACATCACTTGAAGACAACAATCACCATGTTCTTATGTCATGGCCTTTAATTCTCCTTGCAGCTGGAAACTGCTATTGGAATTCAAGATGAAGGTCTTTTCACTACTTCCAATTGTGTTCATAAACTGGGTCCTTATCCAGGGATTAAATTAAGACATGCTTTAGTAGTTTTTTTTTTTTTTTTTAATGCTGTTAGCCAAATGTACTATGTTAAATTTTTCACACATCAAATCAAGTTGTATTTTTTTTCTTTCTCATTTTATATTTCTTGAAAATTTAATTCTTACCAGCTAGCTTTTTAAAACTGTTTTCTTTCTTTCTTTCTTTCTTTTTTTTCTGGGGAAGAAGAGAGAAATTCACTCACAAACAGAATATTATTAGGAAATGAGAATAAAGCACAAACTGAAATAACATTTCCTTTGTGAGTCTTCCCAATTCCACAGGCAAGGATCAAGCCAGTTCACCTCAGTATTTAGAAAATTACAAGGTAAGAAATAACAGCTCATTAAATACTTCATCAGTGTCAAAAGAGTTTACCCTCACAATAGTTATTATGCTATAGTGTCAGTCTCCCTTCAAGAGACCTAACAGTGAACACCTTCAGCTCTTCAGGAATGAGATAATGAAGATTAATCTGAAAACTATTTTCAGGGTGAGGGGGATTCATGGATGGATACACTAAAAAAGGGGGAGATACTCATCTGTGATTGTATGGAATATACTACCAAAAATTCCTTCAAACCTCAGGATTGAACCTCAGATGAGGGCAATCGAGTCCTAATCTGCAACTATTAGTTTGATGACATAGCAAAGCCTATTTGGCTTATTTGTAAAGTCTTGTGTTAAAGTTAAAATTCAGAAAATAATTTATACCTTTAAAGCCCCAGCAAAAAAGTAAGAAACCACATGATTTTTTTTTTTTCAGTAGCAATAAGTCTTGGCAGTGGAGATTTGCATTGCATGGCAAAGGAAATTGCTTTATTCTCATTCTGTATATTGTAGTGAACCAACATTATAATCATTAAATATTTATCCAAGACTTCTGGTAGCTTGCTGTAGCAAAATGATTTTTTAAATGCCTCTTCCCATGTAATTATAGGCAAAATAGATAGCATGAATTTAAAGAAGCATGAGAATGTAACCAATAGCATAGATATTGACATTCTTTTGCAGTGTATTGCTGATCACAGAGTCAGAGTGGGGCTCTTTGAATACACACAAAGTATATGGGGAATATGGCCCCATGAAAGTCCGTGCCATGTAATATGTGAAGCCCAAATGCCGGCAAACAGTGGGTACGTGATATAGGGAGGCTAGGAAGTGAAGTGATGCAATTGCTAAGAGGCAATCAAGGAGGGTTCCAGGAAGAGCAAGGCTAAATCATGCACTCTTTTATGTAAAAATTCTCACATTCATTATTTTACAAAATTATCCATAAATGTTTTCCATCTCAACCATGCTAAGAACTTAAGGTCCAGAGATAACTCAGTCCTTGTTTGTTTCCTAGGCAACATTTCCTAAAAGTTTCTAGTCTAGCAGGGAAGAAACATGGGGTGATTAATTATGGCTATTCAAGGAACTAAATAATTGGGAAGGACTTTGGAATGAGGAAATGCTTTAAGAAATTACAGTTGGAGACCAAATGAAAGGAAAAACACAATTAACAGCATTCTTCTATCTTATCTGTAGGTATGAGATGTGCTTGTGTATGTGATAATGGGCACAAAGGATGCAGGTACCAGTAAGTATCTCCAGGCTAATGGATAAAGGGCACGGAGAATGCAGAAGGAGTAGAGCACATTCAGGAATGACAGAAAAGTCAGGAAAGCAATACGACAGAGGAAAGATGGTACAGGAATAAATTTGTACCTTATCATGTATGTAACAAGCATATAATTAAATGATTAAGAAACAATCTTATAGACAACCCAGACATCAAAATATAGATAAGTGAAAGGGTAAGAAAAGGGGGCATGTTATGTGCTTTGCATTTTTATACTTGTGGGTAATGTCAGATATTCAGCTGTAAAGCACTTGAAAAAACTGATGTTGACAAGATTTAGAGGAGATTACCAAGGTCAGGTGGACAACCTACATGGCACTAAACACTAACATTACAAAAATGTAGCTCTTATTATGATTTATATTTACCTTCAAATCCATGGAACCTTCAGAGAGCATCACTAAATTTTGACATCAATAAAAACAGTTATCATTAATATCCCATTAAATATGACAAGATCTCATTGCTGCAATTTAATGCTTAATCTTCACAACATGCAAAGTAGCTTCAGTAAGCAAGATGTTTCAGAGGTTTACTGATGGGAATGGCATAGATGGAGAGATCTAGTCAAGCAGCCCCACCTTATAAATGGAAAGATGTATCAAGATTGTCATAGACTAAGCATGGTGTCACATGGCTTTAATTCCAACACTCAGGAGGCAGAAGCAGGTATCTCTCTGAGCTCCAAGCCAGCACTGGCTACATATTGAGGCTCTGTTTCCAAAACCAAAACAAAGCATAGCAACAACAGCAACTGTCATGTGTTATCTAAAGTTTATAAAAGGTTTGGGCAGCATCAAAGGCTTACATTTTATTTTCTGAATCCCAATCTAAAAGACCTTTTTTTTTCCAGAAAGGGTTTCTCTGGGGAGCCTTGGCTGTCCTAGACTTGCTTTGTAGACCAAGCTGGCCTCAAATTCATAGCGATCCCTTGCCTCTGCCTCCAAAGTGCTGGGATTAAAGACATGTGCCACCATGCCCAGCCCCTTTTTTGTTTTTAAGAAGTTATCTTGTCCTCTGTGGTTGCATGCCAGCACTCAGGATGAATAGGCAGGGGAATCTCCAAGTTCAAAGCCAGGTTGGTCTACAGAGTGAGTTCCAGGACAGCCAGGACTACACAGAGAAACCCTGTCTTGGAAAAAATAAAAGATTCTATTAAAGTGCCCTTATGTTGAGGTCATGAAAGAATGGATGAATCACTTCCAAAGAGTAAGTAGACCTGACAGCATTTCTGTTTTCTGATATAAAGATCTGATCTTGTGCAATGGATGCATAGCATTCAAAGGTGAACGGTGACCTTTCTTTCATAAATTAGCATATCTAACAGGGACTGGAAGTGTGCTTTGAGCAAGAAAGTGGACAATACTTTCAGAACTGCATAGTAAATAAATATGAATTGGTAAAAAAAATATCAAAAGTTTTAAATGAAAGGAGAGAGCAGGATTTCCTCTATCAGTATTACAAAGTCACTTTCTCCAAAGCAATTTTAAAAGATCCAGATTAGATACCAGTTATATATGTATGGTCTTTGAAAAAACACTCCAAACTTTCTGATCAGCAAACGTTGTTTCTTTCTTTGTTTTTGTTTTTGTTTTTGTTTTTGTTTTGACACTCTTTACTTTTTTGTTAAACTGACACTTACATACTTTAAATTGGGTGGGAAGATAAATACTTTAGTTGGGTGGTGAGAAAGGATCTGACAGCAGTTCTGTGGACTTCACTTATCATCTATCTTATTAATTAGTAGTCAAATTCAATACAGGGGGCATTAGGTCTGAGCTGAGGAACTACTTAGAAAATTAAATATTGCTTACATCAGTTTTAATATCAATAAGAGAAACACATGTGCAGAATTCCGTAGTTAATATTACCTTGCTTATCAAAAACTACAAAGTAATATTAAGTGATGTCTGAGAATAGACAACAGGATTCCTGCCTTGATTTCTCTTTTGGGATGCTTGCCTTTGCAAGTCAACCTCCCTGTTATGAGATATCCAGGCCACATGGAGAAATCACATGTATCTCTTCTAGACCACAGACTCAGTACTGGATCAACAGAGCCAGAACCACTTGCCGAATATTTTAGTGACTAGATCATTAGAGAATTCCAGAAACCTTTCTCTAATGTCACAGACACATGGATAACAGCTCTGCCATTCCTGCTGTGTCTCATCCAAATGATAGCTATCAAAACCATGACAATATTGGAATAACTTTCTATGTGAAATAGACAACTAATGTAGACATTTTAGTCAGACTTTAAGAACATAGAGATCCTGGGATATAGTAGCCACTCAATAAATATTGTATTGGTTGAACAAAGCCTAACATCAAGCAATGTGGGCTTCTTATAATACGAGAAGAAGAAAACATAGCTCTTAGTGACCAATGAATTTTTGTCTTTTCTTTCCAAATGATAGCGTTTCCTCTTTCCTAACCCATGAGAATAATAATCATAGGACAAGAAAGCTGTTCAAATAACTCAGAGTAAAGTACTGTAAAATCTCTAGAGACTGGATCACAAAATCAAGAAGCTGTTTTGTTTGCTTGTTTTATGCCATGTGAGAATCTATTCAAATGACAGTTTCTAAGCCTTCAGTTGGGAGAATTTAAAAGCTAATTAAAATATTTGTAATCTTGGGATAATATGAATATTGTTCTGTTAGATAGAGACCCTGGCCAGGAAAAACCACAGTATAGAAGAAAGAAAAAAGATTGGATTAGGCAAAGTTACAAATTCTGACTCTAACTTTCCCCACATTCATTTATATGTAATTTTAAAATTATCACAGAAATAATAAAACACCATTAACCTTATTGTAGAAAAGGGAAACTGAATCCCAGGGTAGCAAAGGAACTCAATGTCACATAGTCAATACGTGGCAAAGATAGTAAAAAGGTCCATGATAATGGGTAGTTTGCTGACTTTAAATATCCATGTACTCAATTAAGAGGTTAATATAAAGACACAGGTAATACTGCATTTTCATTATTATAGTTTTCTTATGAGGCAGATAAATAGCCAAAAAAAATATAGGTGTATTGGAAAACTCTTAATTCAGATTCATATCATGTTTTTATTTGGTTTGTTTGCTTTTTTGACTCTGTCTTTGCAGTTCTTTATATATTCTTTGAAGAAAAAGTGTGGAAGAGCCTTGAACTCATTTACAGAAGAGACAACTTCCTGAACTGAACACCAAAAGCTCAGGCACTAATATCAACAATAAACAAATGGGACCTCACGAAACTGGAAGGTGTCTGTAAGGCAAAGGACATTGTCAACAGAAAAAAATGACAGCCCCAGACTAGGAAACGATCTTCTCCAACCCTACATCCAACAAAGGGCTGATATCCAAAATATATAAAGAACTCAAGAAAGTAAACACCACCAAATCAAATAAACCAATTAAAAATGAAGTACAGAGTTAAACAGAGACTTCTTGACAAAGGATTGTTGAATGGATGAGAAACACTTATAGAAATTCTCAATATTCCTAATCAACAGAGAAATGCAAATCAAAATGACTCTAAGAGTTCATCTTACACCAACAGAATGGGTAAGATAAAAAATTCAAGTGACAGCACTTGCTGGAGTGGATCTGGAGAAAGGAGAATACTCCTCCATTGCTGGTGGAAGTGCAAACTTGTACAACCACTTTGGAATTCAATCTGGTGCTTTCTCAGAAAACTGGGAATAGTGCTATCTAAAGACCATGCTATTCCACTTCTGGGCATATAACTGAAAGATGCACCACCTTAAAACAAGGACATTTACTAAACTATGTTCATAGCAGCCTTATTTGTAATAGACACAAATTGGAAAAAAACTAGATGTTCCTCAACTGAAGAGTAGATAAAGAAACTCTGGTACATTTTACACAATGGAATACTATTCACCTATCAAAAAACAAGGAAATCTTGAAATTTGCAGGCAAATGGATGGAACTAGAAATGGTCACACTGAGTGAAGTAACCCAGACATATAAAGATATGCATGGTCTATACTCATTTATAAGTAGATATTAGGCCATCATAGAGGTCCTCTGAGAGACTCCACCCAGTAGGGGACAGCAACTGATGCTGGGACTTGTAGCAGGACTATGGGAGAAGAGCTGTGAATTGTATGCAAGAGTTGGGGGATGGAGGGTCCAGGAGGGAACAGGAGCCCCACAGGGACACCATCGGGGCCTACAGATCTGGGGACGTGCACGGACTGATATACCAACCAAGGACAGTACATGCAGAGGACCAAGCCCTTCTCCCACTACACTGCTCAGATGTAACAGATAGACTGACCTTTTCTCCACGATGGGGTGTGGGGGTTGCTGAACCTCTGACATGCACTCTGGCACCCATGATTTGGTCCCTGTCCCTAGACAAGACAGCCCAGCAGGCACACAGAGGAAGAGGATTCAGGCTATCCTGATGAGACCTAATAGACTGTGACCAGACAGTTGGGGCGGGAGGGCCTCCCTTCTTCTCCCCTTGGAGGCCTAGTAGAGGGGAATGAGTAAAGGAAGGACTGAGGGTGGGGATGGGAGGCCATGAGGGAAGGGATGGCAGTTGGGATGTAGTAAGTTGTAATAAATACAATATACATTTAAAAGAAAAGAAATGAGAAAAAAATGTAGGTTCTAAACTCAAACTGTTAGTATATCTGCAGATCGGTTACTTATGATCTCAGGGACTTCAGCTTTTTAATATAAAAATATATTAATATTCATACTTATTATTACTTAATATAAACAAAATCAGATGATACATCAAAGCACTTAAAGTAGCATTTGAAAGGTAAGAAACAATGAGATATTTCATTTTTTAATGCAGGCTGTTCAGGTAGATTTTGTTTTCCTTTAATTCTTGATTGATATTTTATTTTATTCAATTTTTTCATTTTCTTTTAGAAAAGCTTTGTTTGTTTGTTTTTGAGACAGGATTTCTCTAAGTAATTGCTCTAGCTGTTCTAGAACTTGTTTTGTAGGCCAGGCTGACCTCAAACTCACAGAGAACTACTTGTCTCTGTCTCCTGAGGGCTGGGCCTAAAGGTGAGTGCCCCCACATCTAGGTAAAAAGTTCTTAAAAATTAAAATATAATTAAATAAGTTCTCATTCCATTTTCTACCTGAAACTTCCCGTGACCTTTTTGTTCTCTCTGTAAAAAAAATTTATTGGTACATATACATATAAACATATAAATATATAAATATAGTCTATTCAATCTGTTTAGTGTTGTATTCATATGATTTCAGTGATGCCTATTTTGTATCGGTTAACCAATATTTTTATTTTTATTATCGTGTGTGTGTGTGTGTGTGTGTG
>OU015752.1:107997687-108052013 GCA_907169655.1 Acomys percivali | reverse complement strand
ACTCATCACCCACTATGGATATGAAATCCAAGACATAAATTCACCTTGGCATTCAAGGAAACATTGTGATTTAATGTTACATCATCATCTGACCTACTGGAACACCAGTAAGCTCAATGTTATCATGCGATTCCTTGTATCATTTTCATACCACGGGATAATGAACGTCTGAGCATATATAGGCATTTAGTTAGCTTAGCAGTCTTTTCTCATTACGATTTATAAACCCAGGAGGTATTAATCTCCATCAGTGTCTTATCAGCTTTGCTAATATGAATTAGTATCCAAGGGCTTGATTGACTCTGGCATGCTGACAAATGTGAGTTTTCCAAGCCTGTAAAACAAAACAACATGACCCTTGAATTGGAGGTGGTTGCCAAGGTAACTCTCCTTTCTGAGATTCTTTGAAGCCAGGTGGCTGTCTCTGATATTTCTAACCGGTTTTCACACCAATTTATTAGAAGAAGCAACAAAATCACTAATGTTTTAAACTTGAACAACTCAATGGGATAATGTATGAATTTTAAAAGGCAAACTGAGTCACTAACTCTTCAATGTATACCTGCCCTACACCAGAGATGTCTCGATGTTTAACTCCACAATCCTCATACAACCATAGATGGTAAATTCTATCTATACTCGATTTACAGGGAGCAAATTGTGGCTGAGCTAAGTAATGTGAGTGTACAACTTACACAGAGCCAAGATTTTTATCCCGGTTCATCTGAATCAAGGCTCTGAGGTCATTCTGAACTTGAGCATTTAACTACATTTTCAGAATTCAGTTATCAGGGACCTCCTACTTGCAGTGATGAGATAAACACAGCCCTCTTTTCCCTTTCACTGTGATGTTAAATTTGATATATACTGAATCCATTTTACATTATTTATCTTATTCATTAGCAAGATGAAGGACGCTCAATAAAGACAAAATGTCATAATTCCTACATAGCCAAAATGAGTCATATGCAATAACTTCAAAAAATACAAGTAATTCTATGGGATAATAATGAATATGAATTGACACAAATTAGCTTGCTTCGTTTCCAAACATCTTTTCTAATTCTGTGGTCATTAACCTAATCAATAGTCATTGTGCTTCTGTAAAGTTTCAGCTTCAATAATTTCAGCATAGATAGATGTGGCACTACAGAAGTGAGAAGGTAGGAAACAATTTTGGAAACATACACACACAACATGAGATTAAAGCTGACAGTCACCAGGTGGAAAGAGCTGTATGTATCTTCCTTAACACTCTGTTAAGGAATAAAATCTAAGTTGTTCATCTTATCACAGCCCAGCGATCTGGATACTTTCTGAAAGCTTTTCTAACCTGACCATTGGTAAATACAGATAGTAAAAGCAGCACTGGCCGACCTAAAAGCAAGACAAAAATAACAAATGGAGTAAGCTATTCCCCACAACCCACAGGACGTTTATAAACCAAGAGGAAAGTTAAGGGAGATACTAATCAGATACTAACAGATACTAATCGCAGTGAGCCTGGGCTAGAGGAACATTCAGTGATGGCTGTGGTTGAGGGCGTGTGAGGGACTCAAAAGAGGACACAAGTGAAAGTTCAGAAGCACTTTGTGAAAACAGTGCAAAAGAAAAAGAAAAAAATGACCAGAGCACTTTGACAGGCTGATATTTAGGAGATTTAGGGGTAAAACTGATAAGACGTAATGAATTTCAATGAACGAACATAGAGGTAAGATGCACTTAATATTTTCGAGAAAAAAAAATCTCATCCTCCTGGAAGTGATTCCTGAATGATATGGGCAGAAAGATGGGATTACACTAATTTAAGAATGCAATTTGATGTCAGAATAAAAGATTTATTTAAGCAATAGTTATCAAGAAGTAAACTTTTGTGATAGGCTTCCTTATTTTACGAAGAGGAACTTCCTTCTGTCTTAGACACTGACATTCCAGCACGGGGCTTGTTCTTAATTGGATGTCTTCATCAAACCCCTGCCCCAGGGTTCTGAGAACTGTGCAGAAGTGGAGGTAGAAAGACGACAATGGCCCACAGGGATGAATGACACCAAGGAAACCATTTCTTACAGACATAGCAAGACTTAGGCACATATGAACTCACAGAGATTGTGTAAGCACCCACAAGGCCTGCACAGGTTCAAGCAAGGTGCAATCCAAACATCCAGCCACAAAGCAATCTCCAATTAATAACTACTTGCAAACAAAATTTTCGTTTTCTCCATTGTAGTCTCACTGGGTGTTAAAAACCATAATTAAGGTAGGTCCCATGCCCAGCAGGAGATAAACTATACAAAATGAACTCACTGGTATTTTTGTAGACTCTTTTTTTAAAAAAATCATATTGCATTACTTGGGCATTTTTGTCTTAGTGATCTTTTGCTTGTATAGTATGGTTTCTGGGAGAAAAAAAATAGAAGCCAAAATAAACAAACAAACAACTTGAGAAAGAGCCCAAGCAGTGTACTGAGATGCAGATGCTAGGCTTCTGAAGTTGAAAAGAAAGCTGCTTAAAGCAAAACAACTATAAAACTGAGAACAGTATCTTTAGGACAATAGAATTGGAAGGCCCCTAGAAAGAGCTAAGGATGCCTACAAAGCAAAGAAACACTCAGCTTCACTGGCAGAGTTCTGGAGAGGCAGTCAAATGTAAGGAGTCTTGGGAGCTTGGGACCCTATTTAATTTGGGCCTTTATGTAACCCTTCCCTACTTTTCTAATAATTCATTTAATGACCTAGGTATTTTATCTGTACATAGCATGAACACACAACGTCTCCAAACAACACACCTAATAACCTCAACACTCTTTGGATCCCAACTTGCATAGGACTACACTACATCCTGAAAAACAATCAAATCTAGAAACTTTCCTTAAGTAAGTATATTCACAATATATGGGAAAATAGCAAGACTGAGTTGGGCCTGCATTAATTTGGGGTACATACCCAGCAGGTAAATCTGTGCCAACCAAACTTTTAGGGAAAATCTTGTTTATTGTTTTGTGCTTATGTATAATTTGCTATGCACATGATTAAAGTTAGATGCATATTGAAAACGGACATGCATTATGGAGAAATGATTATATGACACAGTTTATCAATCAACATAGAGAACTTCCCAGCCACACCCTTAGCAAGCAAACTACTCCTTCTTCTGATGATCATAAAGCAAATGTTTAGCAACAATTGTGTTCTTGAGTACCCTCACTTGTGTGAACCACCATTGATTTTGAGAGTGTATTCTTTTGTAATCTACACTACTGCTCCATTTGCAAAGAGAGTTATCTTACTGCTTTTGCAAGTCCGAGTAATCCCCTTATCTTCTATTATTTGAATAAAAGGTCACAAATTTCAAATACCTGGCCTTGACCTGGACCAGCAATATCGTCTTAAGCTGGGAATGGCTTACTGATGAGGTGGGCATCTTGTGGAGATGCCCCCGCCCCATATCTGGCTAGGGATGGGGAGGCCTTTAGGGCTTCAGTTGATGGCTGCTGCCCAAACCTGAATAGTTCTATAAGAACTATGCCAACTGTCCTCTGTTGCTCTACACTGTCTTTGCTACAGGATACAGGTTTTCCTGGCTTTGGGTTTCCAATAAAAGCTCATTTCCTTATTCTAAAACCTTGGATGCCTGCTATACCCTATGAGCATATACAGGAGGAGGAGGTACCCCGCAGTCACAGACATAGGGTAGAGGAGTGAGGAGAAAATGGGAGAGATGGAGGAATGGGAGGATACAAGGGATGGGATAACCATTGAGATATAATATGAATAAATTAATAAAATATTTTTTTAAAAAACTTGGATGGATTTTCATGTGATCTACTCTTACGTCACATTACCATCCCCCATCTCTTTCTGAAGCCAAGCAGGATTCATTACTCTACTTCTCCATCATTAACTTATTGTCTTTGAGACAGAAAGTGGACTGGAAACCAAATGACCAGCAGCAATCTAAAACAAGTCTCTCTTGTCAATTAATTACAAAGGGACCACACAGTGGCAGGAAGTGTAGAATCATGAGTGAGTCGTTCTATAAAGGTTGCCGAACATGATAACATCATAGTTTATAGTACAAAACTTGATAACTTCATACCCAAATACACGTTTGAGATTTACAGGTTGAGTCAATAATCTCTAAACATTATCTAGTAAGTAAAAATATGACTTTCAGTTCCTGGAGGAGCCAGCTGAGCATGTTGGCTGGGACATGTGAAGATGAGACTTAACCCAACATGATCCCCCAAATGTCCAGTAATGATAACAGCAGTGCATAGACTCAGAAGTACTGAAAGACATTCCCAAAAAGTAGTAGCTTGAGAGTGGAGATGGGTATCAGTGGACACATTATATGACTCAGGAGGTGGCTCATTTACGAAAGTGCTCCTCTAGCTTGCATTAAGCCCTTGCACGGTGGTGCACACCTAAAATCCCAAATATCAGGGGATGAAGACAGTGAAATCAAAAGTTTAAGGCTATCATCAGCTGCATAATGAGTTTGAGGGAAGCCTTAGATACACAAAAGCGTGTCATCTGTCTCAAGAGACAAAAAAAGCAAATATCCCAAAGCCAACCATCCAAATGAACTAAGCAACTAACCAACCAACCAAACAAATGACAAAGTACAATAAGATATCATTTTCTCCTTTACTTGGGTTATCTGCCCTTGGTCTAAGCTCTCATTGTTTATGTTCCCAAGGAAAACCTTACTATTTTACCTGTACTATATTTAACTATGTATGTGCTTCTGTCAAGCTGGCATGTGTAACCTGAGGTCTTCCTTCAGAGATCTCCACCTGGTAAAGGCAAATCTTTAACTTTGTTACAGAAAGGAGTTTCAGGACAGGAGAGTATAAAGCAGAGTTGTAGTTCATAGCAAGACGTTTGAATGTAGATTATAGATATAAGACCAGTGCATAGGAATAGGAGTGCTTAGGGAAAGGATAAGATATACAGAAGTGTGAGTATGTGAATCTACTGCAGTCTGTGCTTTAGTGTCTTTACAATGATTGTAGTAGGATCGGGGCTTTCTTGAGGTTCTACTCAGAGGATTTGGAAGACATTAAACAGAGGACTGCTCCTGATCTGTGCCGGACAGGGTCACAGTTAATATGGTAATGCCCTGAGTAGCAAGAGTTGCAATGTACATAAGAACTAAAAGTCTTATTTGTAAGGTTTCAAGAAAATATGTAGAAGTTGAAGTGGATAGGTCTATGGCTTAAGTATGGTTCATTGCTGTTTTGAACATTCTTATTAGAAAACATCTCTATATCAAAGGAATATTATCTCTTTGTCAGCAACCTCCATGGCAAATGTTGCTAATTATTCTCAGCTAGTGAGAGGCTTCAGCCAGACTTTGAAGTGAAAAGCCTTTTATTCTTCAATGTCCCCATAATTTTCTGTTTCTGCTCTGTCTTATTTTGAGTATCATCAGTTACTTTTCTTCTTCAATCACCCATTATTGCTATTTAAAATGTGTTCTTAAATGCTTCCCAGTAAACACTTCATTCTCTACTTTTAATGATGGGAACACAGGGACTTATGGTGAAGAAGCCTGAGTGTATAAAATACTTAGGTTCTTGCCCCATTTCCTCTTTTTATTTCAAATACATTGGGAGAAATTGATGCCTGATTGGCCTATGACGTCTTTTATCAGAATTATACTTAACAGTTTCCCTCCTAAACTGCTTTTATTTACAAATCTCTCTTGTTGGCACTGTCCTCCATTCCCTACTCTGGTCTGCATCCTTGAAAATTTTTGTGGCATTCTCTTTTCTTTTTTTACATAAATATGATAAGCTTTTATCACATTTATTTATTTAGTTAGTTCTTTTTTATTTATTCACTTTGCATCTAATCATAGTCCCCTCCCTCTTCTCCTCCTGGTCCCATCATCCCTTCTTCTCCCCCACTAAGCCCACTCCCCTACTCCTGAGAAAAGAGGAGCCACCAACCCATCCTAGCACATCAAGTTGCATCAGGACTAAGTACATCCTCTTTCCCATGTGACCTGGCGAGCCAGCCCTGCCAGGGAGAAGTGTTCGAAAAGCAGGCAGCAGATTCCATGTCAGAGACAGCTCCCTCTCCCAGGCTGGCAAGGATGTGGCAAAAGGGGAACACTTCTCCATTGCTGGTGGGAGTGCAAACTTATACAACCACTTTAAAAATTAATCTGGCACTTTCTCAGAAAATTGGGAATTACTCTACCGTGCCTGGGCATATACCTGAAAAATGCTTTACCATACTGCAAGGACATTAGCTCAACTATGCTCACAGCAGCTTTAATCATAATAGCCAGAAACTGGAAACAACCCAGATGTCCCTCAATTGAAGAATCGATAAAAATACTGTGGTACATTTACCCAATTGAATACTACTCAACTACTAAAAACAAAGACATCTTGAAATTTGCAGGCAAATGGAATGAACTAGAAAAGGTCATCTTGAGTGAGGTAACCCAAACCCAAAAAAAGACATGCATGGTAAGTGCTCCCTTATAAATGGATTTCAGCCATATAGTACAGGAAAATCATATGACAATTCACAGACCCAAAGAAGACAAGTAACAAGGAGGACCCAAGGGAGGATGCTTAAAGCACTTTAATCTCCTTTTACTTCTATTTGCATAACTTAATTTAGGTGTACCTCCTCTTCTACCCCCAGCCCATTATTAAAAATGTAAGGAGCATTAGTAGCCACCAAGATTCTGAGCTTTTGAAATAGTGTAGAGAATAACAAGATGGATTTCAAGCAGTTAGTTAAAAGCAATAAAATAAATCTTGGCTATAAATTAATTTTAAATTAGAGAAATTTAAGTTTATAATATCAGCATAGGATGCTAGCTCAATGCATCTCTATGGGCAAGCTTTACTGACATAAAAGAAATAGATTGGGTTCCAGCTTTCAAAGTAATGGTGATGTGTAACCTGGGCACAACTTTGGATTATAGAGAGATGAATGTCAACTCCATGTTGGATTATGGTAATAACATGATTTGACAAAAAGAACAAGCCATTCCTTTTCCAGTTTTATTTTATGCTATTTTAATTTTTCTGTAGTCATATAATCATCACTTTTAACTAATAATATCCTGATAGTGTAACTTCCATGTTCAAAATCATAGCTTCCCAGAATAGTAGTGAATCCACACTCATCCCATTGGCAAGCCAGGATTTCCTAGCATATCCGCATTTCATTGACCAAAGCATAGGTCCCCACTGTATATAGTAACTGATTATTTTTCCAGCCAAATAAAACTTATTAGCATCAGTTTGTAGTATTATATGCTAGCACAGTTCCTGTATTTCAATTATTTCTTCTTTTTGTATTGATGTACATGGGCTTTTCCTTACATCCTAATTCAACTTGACCTTTAATAGTCATCTCATAATCCATTTCCTCCTTTCCTAATAATTCTCATAGGTGCTGTTGCTTCCTGACATTTACATATTTTATTCTCTGTTGGATTTATTTTTTGTCAGTGGAGGAGAAAAATAAGGATAAAGTAGGAAAGAAAGAGGAAAGTAAGAGTAGAAGGAAAATAAAGAGGAGGTTAAAGAAGAGGAGCATTCAGAGGAGGAGGAAAAATGTAAAATATAGGTTAGAAAAATAGGAAGAAGAAGAAGAAGAAGAAGAAGAAGAAGAAGAAGAAGAAGAAGAAGAAGAAGAAGAAGAAGAAGAGAGGGAGAGCTTTAAAGGTGTTCAAAAGGATGCTAGTAAGAATTTAAAAAAGATTAAGAAATAAGCAGGAAGGTAACCTTTACAAAGCTTGAGCATAAGTAGTAAGAGCACAGCATTGCGCCCAGAGGATGGACTCAAGTCTTAGTTCAAGGATGTGCTTTACCTGTGACATTGGGCATGATGTATCGCCCTCCATTTTTCATCTATAAAATGGAAACTTCTTTTCATACTGTCACTGGGCTTAAATTTGCCCTAGTAAGGTACTTGAGACATTATTTGGCACATGCCTTTGAGCAGAATAAATGGAAGCCCCTTTCATACAGTCCACTGTAGTTAATGCTTTTACAATTCCCCTTAAATCAAAAGACTGTAGGTAGAAGTCACAAGAAAAGCCAACGTGTACATCTCCTAAATTCCATTACTGTAAAGTGACCCAAGCCTGGGCAGCTGGCATTTCTGATTAAGCAATATCCTTAAGTGAAACACTATGGTGAAACCAGCGCCACTTTAACAACCCTCTGTCTTCTGTTTAGTCATAACACTTGACTCTTCAAACAGATTAATATCTCATCTGTGGAAACAGGCAACTGAAGTCTTAGCAAAACACTACAACACAGAAAAGCAATCGCTGTTGGTCAATAAAGGTCAGTAAAAGGATCAGAGCTCTCAGAAAAAGACTGCATTTAAAATGTATATGTGAAATGATAAAAAACAGAGAGAACTGAAGGAAAAGACAAGCACATCTGTTAAACCCAACAGATCCATGCAGGCCTTTTCTTGCTTGGGAACTTTTATTCTTAGAGTTTGGGATAGTAGGGAACATGTCAGCAAACACAGCCTATGCTGCCCATGTTGGAGTGATGGTGGTAGTACATGTGTGAATACACGTAACCACCACTAGGTCTCATCAGTTCCCTAGGTCCTATCATTATCATCATTTTCCATGTTGTAAAACTGAGATGGAAATGTTAAGAAAGCTGAAAAGTCGTGGAGCTGGAGTGTGAAAATGAAGAGATCTGCTTTTGTTCTTTTGTTTTGAATGACTAACTTCTGTTCTCCTGAATTATCTCAATGGTAAAGTTAGATAGTCTGTAATATCATTTTCCTTCTATTTTCTTCTCACTAAGGGATTCCATATGATAGGCAGATTTGGGCCCAGGGGTCCTGCTCAAACTATGGCATCAGCTAAGGACAATACAGGCTGTAAACTTCAAACCCCTATCCAGATCTAGCCAATGGACAGGACATTCTCCACAGTTGAGTGGAGAGTGGGGTATGTACTCTGGTGCCTCGTATTTGACCACATCCCCTGGATGGGGAGACCTGGTGGCACTCAGAGGAAGGATAGCAGGTTACCAAGAAGAGACTTGATACCCTATAAGCGTATGCATGGGGAGTAGGTCCCCCTCAGTCACAGTCATAGGGGAGGGGAGTAAGGGGAAAATGGGAGGGAGGGAGGAATGGGATGATATAAGGGATGGGATAACCATTGAGATGTAACAAGAATAAATTAATAAAATAAAATTTAAAAAAAGAATGATAAGCATTTTGTCCATGTCTCACCCCTGTCATCTTTATATTAGAAGTTTTCACTAAGGCTTTCCCATTGAGTCAAATGTACTCTGTAGACATTATATACCTACTGCCTCCTTTTCCTCACTTGTATAATAGAGATACTGATAATGTTCTTTTCCTCATTTCCCTTTGTTGATCTATTTAGTCTATTCTTTGAGACAAAAAATGAGTACATGAATTAAATTTAAATTTAAGCATGTAAAGAAATCTATGTCCTTGTCTTTTGTTTGTTTGTTTGTTTAGTTTTCTTTTTTTGAGAAAGTGTTTTTCTGGTTAGCCTTGGCTGTACTGGACTCACTTAATAGACCAGGCTAGCCTGGCCTCTAACTCACAGCAATCTGCCTACCTTTGCCACTCTGAGGGCTGAAATTTCAGGCATGAGCCACCATGCTTAGCTCCATGTCCTTGTTTCTATTATGGTGCATACAATATAAGATATACATACAACATCAGAGGATCAGAAAGATGGCTCACTCTGTGAGTATGCAAGTCTGAAGGTGCATCCCTGGTTCTTAGCTAAAGTTAAAAGAAATTAAAATTAGAAACACTGGGTATAGCAGCACATCTAGAATCTTAGAATTGGGGAAGTAAAGCAGCATAAAGAATGCAAGGGCTATCTCAACACAAGTCTAGTAGAATCACTGAATCACTGAACTCATGGTTCAATGGGAGATCCATCTTTAAAAAATAAAATGGAGAGTAATAAAGCAATACATTTGATATTGACCTTTTGCCTCCATACACACACGAGAGAGAGAGAGAGAGAGAGAGAGAGAGAGAGAGAGAGAGAGAGAGAGAGATTAACTGGTTGGATGAATCAGTGGTAGTGAACAAAGAGAAATCTGCAACCTGAGATGTTACTTAGCTCCTCTTAACAAACCTCAAAAGGTAGGAAGATGGGGTATCTGCACATACTAGAGCTGTTGTCAGAGACAGAGGCCAGCAAGATGGAAGCTTGGTCCTGGACAGCAGAGGGAATAAACTATTACGGTGCTTTACAACTGAGACAATGTAGCTTTAGCATTTCAGCTGAGCTCCATTATTTTTAAAATTTAAATATATCTTTTCTTACTATAACTCTAAATATTTCACACTGCCAATCAAGTATGATTTTCATCCAGCTTTCTTTTCATGGAGCTGTGGCCTGATCCTTTTATAACTGCCTTTCCCAGGGTCTACATTTACACATCTCTATCTCTCATGAAATGAAAGTCTGTCACATTCCCTTTCCATTGCAGAGAAGATTGTTAAGAAGAAATGTATGACACTATGGAGACTTTTCAATTATTTAAATATGAGGTAACAATATTATTCAATAGAGTTTATAAAATAACATGTTGATTTTATTTCATCATACACAAGAGACATAAGTGCAAGGATTTTCAGGTCAGAATATGTAATAATTCAGAAAGGAGGCACCAACTGTTCTACTATGAATTAAAAGTTCTCTCTTATTTTAGCCCATACATTATATGTGCTAAATCATTTTCCTGCCAAGCTAACTGCATATCATCACTGTTGCTCGGATTCCATTTCTAAAAATTAAGCTCTGATCAGTATCTCTGGCATCACTAGTATGAGTGTCTAGCCAAACAGACCCCTGTGGGCAGAGAGGGTGGTGCATCTTCAGTCCAAGCAAAAAGACTTATTTCTTCATGCAGAAAGGGTGGGTTTCTGAAGATCCAGTGTTATGCTACCAGGCTTCCTAAAATGTTGTAGTTTTGTGGTAGATAAACATGAGTTTCAGTGAATGAACTCTCCATTTAATGTTCGTTGGAACCACTGTACTTCCCTTATTACCAGAGGAAAATAATAGTATAGAACAGAAAAATCAAGGGAGTAGTAAGATTATTGATGTAGGATGCGAATGGAAGTGGTCAGTACATTTATTAAACCTTGGTGTGGTTTTGGACATCTTCATCCTCATCTTTAATAATACCATCTTCATCAATATCACGTAATCTTCACTGTTACTAGAGCCAAGAAGTGCAGCCGACTTTTGAAGTTACTTTTCTCTTTATTGTGACTCAAATTATTTTGAATCACGATTTCAGAATTTTTTGTTTATTGTGGTAAAAGTGAATGGCCATGACTTCCCACATCACGTCCAGCCAGGAAGCAGGAAACAGGCCAGAACCAGGGGGAAGGTATGACATTCAAAAACTGAACTTAGTGACTGATTTCCATCAGGAAAGCCCCAAGGTTCAAAAGTACCACAACCTCCTAAAACAGCATCCCCAGCTGAGGACCAACTGCTCAGCTCATGAGCCTGGAGGGATATTCTCTTTCAAACCATCACAGTCATCCTTGCCACTGCCATCTTCAGCTTTACTGGAATCAAGAAGAAGTACCTTGGAATGAGATTATTACACCAGCTTCAATGGAACATATGGGTTTTTCATTTAAGTCCCTAAGTGCACTTTTAACTCATCAGACTAGAGTAATTTATTTCAAATTCTCAGAGGGCATTTCCTTAAAGCATTCCTGTATAGAGTTTTCCATGATCTTACTGGTGGGCTCTTGGATTCTGACAAGGGAGGCAGTTTTCTATGATCATAATTTGCAGCTGACTCTGGATAAGGCGAAAAAGAACATAGAGGATCAGTGGCTAACATAATTGATAAGAGGGACCATGACTTGCAGCCACATATGCTTTGCTACCTGGACTTCGCATCAGTTTCAGGATATGGTGTGTTGTGAATTAATAAAGGCTGATTCAAACCAATCAGAAGATCGTTACTAACTCAGTGGGGATCTCTTTGTCAGAGACCCAAGTACTCATTACTATGGGTTTAAACATATTTACTATTGCCACCCGGTAAAATTTAGTTTTATTAGGCAGGACAAAGGAAATAGTCAGCCCTTGATTACTTAAATATAAGTGTTGGTGGATATGGGAATTAGTTTGTTTGGCAAACGTTTCCTTTCTCCCCCATCAATGGCTATTTTGACCACCTTTCCATCCTCTCTAGTCAGCACATATAAAGCTTGGATCATAACAATGGCTCCTATCCTGGAGGTATTCTTATGCATCACACATCCATCAATTTGTTGGATGCAGTCCCCTTGAGATACTTATCTCCTGATAAACACTGAGTGGACGTTGAGTCACTTAGATTGGCTGGAGTACCAGCCTTATTGCTCACATACTTCACAGATGCCCTAGACAGCAGGGATGTATAGGCTTATTTAGAAATGATGGGGCTTTCAACTTTAAAATGAGAATAATAATCCCTATTTCAATGGTTTCTTGTTCATGTGAATAAGTCTAATGATTATCACTTGATATTAAAAAAGTGGAAGTTAAAAAAAGACTACTTATGTTTTATATCTCCCTAATCATTTTATCAGAAACATAGTCTAAAAAGATTAATTTTACTGAGGTAAGTATTTTTTTCCTAGAAGAGAATTAATGACAAAATTCTAAGAGTCTTGTTACAGTCTAATGCAATCAGAACCATAGGTACATTCTGGAGTGGGATGAGGGAGGGGGCTGCTGGTTTAAAAGCAGACAGAGTAGGCAGGGAGATCACCGTGGCATGGAAAAGGCAGAGGAGACTTTTGTAACAATAATTATTCCCTTCTTAGAAATGCAAACCAAAACCAAAATGAGAAAATAACCCACTTGAGTCTGATTGTCTGTTATCAAAGACAATAGCAGTGTGTGCCTAAGAGAAAGTGGAAGAAAAGGAACCCGTGAACCCTGTTGATGGGAATAGAAAATAGTCCTGCCATTACCTAAAGCATGCTAATAGGGGATGGAGAAATGGTCCAGGAGCTTAGAGCTTTCATTCGTGCTGAAGAGGGCCCAGGTTCAGTTACAGTGCCAACATTGCATTTCACAACTGTCAGTTTCAGGGGATCCCACACTCTCTTCTCACTTTCTGGGCACACCTAGGGTACAAGTACATATATACATATGTACTTTCAGGCAATGCAATTATCCACATAAAATATAGTAACTAAGTCTGAAAAATATATCATACTACTTTATGGTCTATCTTGTGGGCATCTAGAGAGTCAGTTAAGGTGTTTTAACTTCCATGGCCACTGCAGCACAATTCAATCGGCCAAGGAAAGTAAACAAGGTGAGTGCCCATCAGCTGGTGAATGGGTAAAGAGAATGGGGAGCATACAAGCAATGGGACACTATTTATTCAGAAGAAGAACGAAATCTTACAGTTAAATAAAAAACTCACATAGAACTGGAGTGTGATTCATTAAGGAAACCAGCAAGACACAGAAAGACAAATAAATAGGAGCTAACAAAAAAAAATGTCTTCAGCTAAAATGGTTGTATCATATAAACAGCAAAACTAACCAAAGATACATAATAGGAAACTAAACCAGACAGAGGCTGCTGGCGTGATAACATGACCCTTATAGAGTATGATAGTCCTTTAATTGAAAATCATTGGACAATTTTTCAAGAAAGGATTGAAGCAGCTGTAGGTCTCTAGTTCCCTGTGCATACTGTTTTGGGAAGTTCACTATGTTGTTTTATTTAAGAATTCCTCAAAACATCACCTTTGAATTATGGAAACTCGATGTGCCCATGCTAACCTAAGTGTTGTACACTACTCAGCTCACAAGTGTGAAACGCCATTGTGCTCCCCCTACTTCATTGCCCTACACAAATTCAAAACCATGTGCACTTACATTGTAACAGCCGTCGCCTTTTGTAAAAAAGAAGAATCGGTCATATCCCTTTTGCTCTTATGGTATTATCTACTTGGACACTGGTTACTACATGCTTATGTGTGTGGAATAAAGAACAATAAAAAGGATGACGGCTTAGTTGCTTATCACTTATTTGAGAAAACCTTCCTCCTGCGCACTTGTTTATATCCAGCATGTATTCCTCTGTTAAAATCAACTACACAATAGTTAGATACCTCTCCAATTTCCTTCAATCTCTGTGATGTCCTGAATTCAACTTTGTTCTTTCTAGCAGACATGGTGAATGGGTGGTCCCTTTGTTTGGAGGATGAAGGGCAGTTAACAAGTACCTTAGAGGAGCAAGGATGAGCTGGTGCTAATCAGCTGAAAGGTGGAGTCCCTGTTTCTCAAAGTCTTCCAATCTATGGCAGATAATGCGTCAAGACAGAGGCTGAGTGCACAGGTGGGCTCAGATAAGAATATGGTGCAGGGGACTGGAATGCTGTTATAGTCTCCTCCTCCAGAACAAGCAGGCACCTAAACTAAGCTGTGCTGACCTAAGTAGTTCTATGTGGGAGAAATAATATACAGGCTCTGCATAAGGAATAGCTTCTCTGATGCTTTCTGGTTTAAGAAATGAGGACATTGAGATAAAAATATCCCGAGCTTAAAAACAAAAGGTTCCCTTGCCTTTTCAGCTTCATGTTCTCTATTTTCTTGGAAAGAGGCTGTTTTGAAAGAGATTCAGAAATTACTGATGAATAACCATGGCTGCATTATTAGGTATGTGGTCTCATGAAGCTTAGAGTAAGTTCTCTGTGTTTTTATAGAGCTCCATGGACCTAGAACAGGCATTGAGCTCTCAACTCTCACAGCTGCTTGCTGCTCTTTAACTTCTGTTCAACAAGATTGGTGTCGTTAACTTAACAAGCCAGTCATCAGAATGGTAACACCTTTGAACTGTGCACACAGCCAGCTACACAGTCTACTAGATGTTTCATTACCTGCATCATAAAAGTGCAGCTCGCTGGGATGGCAGGCAAAAGCCCTGTAATGTAAGAGGGACATAAGAATGCTATCGCTGATAAACGATCTGATGCTGTTTCAGATTAAAATGTTATAGATGGTAAATTTTTAATTTATAAAACTTCAGTATGTTATGTTTTCAAAAAAATGTTATTTAATTTTCTATCTTACTTTGTTCTCACATGACTCATAAGTTCCCAATGAGAGCTGTGACATGACAATAAGCCTTATACTATATAGCACTAATGTCCAGAGAGTACCCAAATATACTAAGAGATGACGATTTTGGAATAGAGAATAGTTTATAGATTCAATGTGAAGTAGAAAGTGAACTAATCCAGAGTTAGGAAATTACAGTGAAGATAAAAGATAGTAATGAACGGAAGTGTGGATTTTTCTTCATCTGTCCTTGTTTGTGTGCTTAAAGTTGGGTCATGACCAACATGACCTCCAGCTTCTACTGATTCTATTAGAAAATCATCCTGTTAATGGTGTTTAACTCTTTCATGTAGATTAAATAACACGCCTGTGCTATTGGTGAAGGGTTCGCATACAGAAGCTATCCAATTAATGTTAGCATCTTTTATTTTCCTAAAGGAGAGATACAAGCAAATTGCTATGAGGATTCAAAGGAGTTATTATGTTCATTTTCTTAAAAAATATATATGGAGCAAGAGAGTGTTAAGCCATTAAATTTCTTGCCAAGTTCACATAGCTAATAAGTAATGAGCTAGGGCTGATTTTGAGCTTCCCCAAGTACTAGATTATTGCTATTACAACTATGTCCCATGGCTTCTGTAGTCTCAGGTTTGGGGTTTGGAACATGCTAGATGTGAATATCTATCTCACTATCCAATAAAGAAGTGCTATCATTTTTTTCTAACAGCAATACAAAGCAAGGACTTAAAGACTTGGGAGGCCATTAGACTACCCCAGGAGATGAGTGCCACCTCCAAAGAGGACCCTTGAGAAAGGGCCTCAAAATTTAATTCAAGTAACATTATAAACTCATTTGCCCTCTGCATGGCTCACATATTCCTAATTAGAATTCTCATGACATGAGTTTAGTAGCCCTGGAATTCATATGAAACATGGTTATTATTTTGCATAATGAAATATGTCAACCTCCATGGCAATTAAAGTAACGAATCATGTCTTATCAGTGACACTCAAATGTCGTCTTACCTCCAGTGAATGTCAGTTCTGTGCAGGCCCATTACAGACCCATGCTACCCTGATCTGACAGCAGGCAGACAGGTAGACTTGAAGCAATGAGACATTAATAGGTATCCACAGATTGAGTTGCAGTTTGTAAACTGGCAATCAAAATGCACAATACACCAGAGGACCAAACCACAGTACTCCGGGCAAGGAAATAAATGAGTACAAACCACACATGAAAAGACAGTAATTTTCTACATGACAGCTTCCCACAGATTGTTTTCAAAGGTAGGTCTGTTCAGTGAGGTGGAAGCTGGGATCAGCGCAGCCTCCCTGACATCTTGTGTTTCTGCTGGCGCTAGACCTGAAACATAACCACTAAATTAGTAATGGAATACTTTCGCATGGTATTTAACACATCCTAGGTTTGAGTAAAGGCATCTCAGATATATTTACATGGCACTTATGTTTTAATCCATAATAAAACTGAAGCCTAAAGAAGCTATGCATTAGATATTCCTTACTGCAGCTAACCAATTGCCTGCAGAATGGGCTCTAGTAGCTGCGTGAGTTTCAGTGTAAAGAAAAACAAAAACACAATCTCCTTGCTAGTGAGATCCTCTTCTGATATAGATCATTACTGCCAAAACTGCCTCAGTTGAAAGCCCTGATGCAGAAAGAGTGTGCCGAGCCATCATAATTTCAAGCCACCTAAATGATTTGATAGAGGTACAGGTCTAAAGCAAAACAAAACACTAGCCATAAAATAATAGGCTTTGCTGACACACCAAAGCAAAGATCTCTTATCCCAAAAGAAAGTTCCACTTTAAAAAAATCTTATCTATGAAATTCTGAAGTAGTCACTACTAAAACAAACAAACAACAAACAAGCAAATAAGAAATCCTAATGCCTAGAATATTTGAGAGCATTCTAGAGTGTTCAAGACATGTTTTATGTAATATTAGTTTTATTCCCTTTTGGAGTATCATTGGAGTTTTAATACAAATTTAACCTACATTCGAGGAAAGAGAAAGGGAGAAAAGGGATTTTTTTTCTTAATCCTGACACGTGCCAAGTATCTTTTATTCACCTTATGATTTTGCCATTTACACAATGACAAATAAGGTGAAACAGAGAAATAAGATGCTATGAAGATTCTGTGATTGAATGCAGGTATGCAAGTCCTAGACACAAAGGCTTTCAAATACAGTACAAGAAGGTCTGCACAAGGCCACAGGATATTAAGCACCCCTGACCCACTTATAATTTATTCTCCTGTGATACTGCCAGCACAGAAAAATAATTTTACTTGTTTACTGCTTAGGGATTTGACATGCACAGTTCTCCTTTTAAAGAACTTTAGCATTTTCCAAATATAATTAAGTACTTAAGAGCTTGAAGTAATGAACGCCACATTTGATGCTGATCTTCACTCTCTGATAACAGAGAAATAACTTACTTTTTTTTTTTTGCACCTTAGTTTCCTCATCTATAGGATGGAACAGTAATGCCTGCTTCGTGATAGTGTAGGATAGTAACACCTGCCTTATGAGATCATGGGATAGTAACACCTGTCTCATGAGATTGTGGGAAGAAAAAAAATAAGTTCTTTAATATCTAAGATGATATCACATAATGACAGGTCCGATCAAATAGATTTAATCAGCAAGAACATAGTGAAAGGTGCAGACACGTGTGAAAAGTGGATAGAAATCCTGACTGGTCAGCATCGTAAGCCACAATCTTTACTCTGAAGAGATGATAAAGTGCAAGCTTAGGATGGAGATCGCAAGTGGGAGGCTCTGTATGCAAAGCCCCAAACTCGCAGGCTTGCTTCCTACACCACTGCACTAAACTAAAAAGCGCTTGCGCCTTTGTTGGATAAAAATGCTTCGCTAGCTCTAGGATAGAGCAAAGATGAACAGTTTTATTTCAGCATTTTAGCTTAGCACTAAATAGAACCATTTGCCAGGTTAGCAAATCAAAGAAGATACATCTGTTTCCCACAACATTCTCTCTTCCTTCCTCTTTGTGTCACTCTGAAGTTCTTCTCATCTGAATTCACACACGTCCGTGAGCATGAGTTCATATGGGCACACAGAGAGACTTCATTGAACTCTAGTTTGAAAACAGCCTGCAAATCTAGCAAAGGGGAAAATGTTATAAGTGCCAGGGTTACATGAGTGCAACTTAAGCTCAGCCTCTGGTCCACAAAGGCTACTGACCACAGGCAGGTTTTTAGGCCATTTATTTGTCTGTTCATCCACTGAAAATCACTGGTGATGATCTCTCTAGCAAACATATTTTCTGCGGGTTATGGAGAGGAATGCAGACAATGACCTTGGACTGAAAGAGACTGTGT
This sequence comes from Acomys percivali, assembly GCA_907169655.1. NCBI lineage: Eukaryota > Metazoa > Chordata > Mammalia > Rodentia > Muridae > Acomys > Acomys percivali. The sequence goes on along the minus strand of OU015752.1, from coordinate 108,033,549 downwards.
TTTAGAGAAGACTGATACAATATGCAGATAAAAAAATTTAAAAACCTAGATTGTGGTAAAGGATATAAAATAAATATGATCGTGGGGTGCAGAGATTTATAGGGTGGTTATAAAAACATATTGTGGGAAGAACACTCTGCCATCTAGATTAGATGGCTGGAAGGCATAACTGATGGCTCCCACCCAGCCCACCCAGGCACGCAATGGTTTCTATTCACACAGATGATGATGGCTCAGCCACAGCTATCAGGTTTTAAACAACATAAAATCAAAACAAAGAAAGGGGTTGGGTTAAATTAAGGAGGGACACAGAAATGAAAGGTAGAAAAATTAAAGCAAATAGCTAAGTGTGTGGAGTAATTGACTGAGTAATTGGCTGGATGCCTTCACAGAGAATTTTTTCATCTATTCTTTCACTACAGTCTGGCCAGGAAGGTGATTTGGCTTCTGGTCACCCGAACTCTCCCATCTTAAGTCAGGGTCAGGCACCTGCATTTACAGCTCCAAAGCATGGAGCCCATTGGCCTTGAGGACAAGGAGGCCAAAGCCGCATGAAGGTCTGGGTTAGCTCTCATTTCAGTAACATTCAAGGTCCAGGTAAGGCAACTAACAGTTGAAAAGCTCATGTTGAGTGATTTCCTCTGACCACAGTTTTCAGATAGAAGGAAAGCCTTCATATAGTCACTCAGAGTTCTTTCTTCCTGGCCCAGAAAGCAGGAATATTCTAAGCAATTACATCTATATTCTATAGGATACTACAAAACCCTCACAATTGTACAGGTAGGGTTGATTCACTATTGATTTGGCTAATCGAACTTCACACAATGAATTTTGAATGTGCAACTCACCTACAACCTGAACGTAATTTCTTTCATTGTTCAGTCCATAATAGGTTGCACACAGAAGAAATTAACAACAAGCAATATAAATAATGCTCACACATCTTACATGTCTTACCATTTAGTCATTCAAATACAGAAAAAATAATCTCATAGTTTACACAGTAAGCATTTATTCATGAAGTGTCAAGCACGTAAAAATACATCTTTTTATAGACTCATGTTTACATGATAAATGATAAAAGATCTGGAATTAGGAAACCTGCACACAGAATTAGTTATGAACTGCTTGTTGGAGCTGAATAATTTGGATAGAGGCTCAACATATGACTCTTAGCCCCATATATAACAAAGAATGCATGTATCCAAGTATGGGAGTGAACCACAAATAGTGTATCTAAATAATTGAAATTCTGTGAGAAGCAGTTAAATATATGTAAACTTTCTAGTATAACTGAAATATAAGCTACTTTGTTATCTATAATGATACATTTTCTTTTTTAAATTTTTTATTAATTTATTCTTGTTACATCTCAATGGTTAGCCCATCTCTTGTATCCTCCCATTCTTCCCTCCCTCCCATTTTTCCCTTACTCCCCTCCCCTATGACTGTTCCTGAGGGGGATTTCCTCCCCCTGTATATGTTCATAGGGTATCAGGTCTCTTCTTGGTAACCTGCTATCCTTCCTCTGAGTGCCACTAGGTCTCCCCCTCCAGGGGACATGGTCAAATATGAGGCACCAGAGTTTGTGTAAAAGTCATACTCCACTCTCCACTCAACTGTGGAGAATGTTCTGTCTATTGGCTAGATCTGGGTAGGGGTTTAAAGTTTACTGCCTGTATTTTCAATCTGTATTCTCAAATTCATGTTGCTACATTGGGTTGCATAGCAGATGTGGTGGTCATGAAATAGTTGGCAACAGTATAAGTTTTCTAAACACAGAATGATAAAAAATTAATGAAAAATCAAACACATAATGAGTTTACAGCATTTCTGGTTGTGCTCACCCGTGCGACATGGCTTACATTAGTTACCTTCTCATTGCTATGACAAAATATCCTGACAAAACCAACTTAAAAGAGAAAAGGTGAATTTTGTTTTATATTTCTAGCAGAAACCATCCATCATGGTGGCAAGAGCTAGAATTTGGGAGGTTACATTGTACCTGCACAAAGAAGCCTTGTGTGAACAAGAAGTGGGGCCAATTTCCAAGGTATTATTCGCCCCAATTCAGCCTGAAGAAACCTTAACAGAATGATGCCCAATTCCCTCTAAGCGGGGGAGGGGGGTGCCATATAGGTTTCTGTTTGCTCTCTTGGTCTACAAATGCTTATTCTTATCAGGAGGTGATCATAAGTCATTACTGGTCTTATACAGAGAAAAAACTAGGTGAAACTCATGGATGTCTCTCTTTTCCTTTATCTTGCATACATAGTTAAGGAGATAGGAGCTGAAAAGAAAGAAAGGGAGACATAGGAACATAGTGGGAGGATGGAACAAAAGCTAGATGAATGAACTTACTCCTTAACTCAAGGCCTTAACTGTTAATCATAATGAAGGTTATGTTTAAGTCATTGGTATGGAATTTAGTATATTACTACAAAACATGGGTGTGTCAAATACTTCTCAGATTTTATAGCACAAGAATATATATCCTAAGTCTAACAGTCATAACTCTATCAATATATTAAGTAAAATTGTTTAATAAGGTCTTCAAAAGCATCAGAGACACACAGAATATGGCATTTAAAGTTGTTTTTATAATCCTAAATTTCTTTGACAAGACAAGTTAACTCCTGACAACACCCAGTCGACCTCAAAGAAGATGATGAGCATCAAAGAGCCTCCTTATGGAGATGGCTTCAAATGTGGCAAACCAGCCACTGGCCAAAATGTCCTCGTTCCTGCCACAAGCAGAATTCTGCCTAAAAATGGGCAGCTAGATGCAGCAGAGTCGATGACTACACTCTGCCAAGACAGGGTAAGCAAGTCCTCAATAGTTCCTGCCCTGTGAATAAGTTGGGCAGAGATACTGGAAGAGAAAGCCTAAGATTAGGCTCCAATGTTATAGAAAGTGTTGGGTGACTGTTCAGGCAGTAAACCGTCTAAGTCAATTTGTTCATTTTGGAATGTGCTAATGTGCACTGCTGGTTCACTCAGGAATTTAAGTTTTATTCCTTCTCAAGTCTCTGAGGGGAATTGAAGGCTAGACAGTATAGTTTTACAACCATATTTACTTGGTTAGGGGATAAGATCTTTTTAGATAAAGATAAAGAAGTTAAGTTATTAGAGGTGAGATAGGATAGAAATTGAATTTCATTCAGAAACTTAGACCCAACAAAACAAGAAAGATACTTACTTCAAGCTGGACAAATACAAATAGCCAAACCACTATGAATGTAAGATTTATAGAACTCATGATTGTCATATGATTCTCCCTGCTGTACGCAGTTTTTTATACATGTGTAATACAATAAATGTATTTTTTAAATGAAGAAGTGGGGCCAGAATATAAAGCTTCAAGGACCCTCCCCAGTGACGTACTTCCTCCAGTGAGTCTCCACCTACTAAAGGGTCCACAACCTTCCTAACATGCACATAGGATCTGGGGACCAAGTGTTCAAATGTGTAAGCCTATGCAGGCATTTCATGTTCAAATAACATAACAACTTTATTGTAGCCTTGGTTCTGAACATACTGTTTACTGCACTTTTATCATACAATGCAAAAGTATTGTATACAAAAACTCTGCTGGAAACTCACTGTTTTTTTTTTATTTGAGACCATGTTATGATTGTAAATCACAATGTCTAATATTCTATGCAATTTGCTTCACTCATAGAAACACGATAGTTTAATTACAAAAAATAGAGACTTTTAATATGTCCCTACCACTATTCTGCAACATAAAAATAGTAAATTAATGTATTCTTTGCTTATGTTTTGCTACAAAGATTGTTTTTAAAATTTTATGTTTGTGTTGCATGAACAATAATTTGTCTGGGCAATAGGACATAATTCCCAGCAACTTATAGAAGGTCCCTAATAATCTTGGACCATTTTGTCTTGTGTGTTCATGTAAATGGGCATTATCAGTTCTATTATAAAATCAAAATGATGGCTTCACACCTAAAAATATTGATGATACTATATGTCCTGTAATATCTAATACTCATATTTAATTTTATATGAATATATAAACACATCTATGTTCTTATGATGCAATTACCCTTTCTTCTTCATTAAAATTAAATGATATATCAATGATTTATTTGAAAATAAATTGCATGATTCATTGTCAATAAATTTTTTTATTTGTATATATGTTTTATAAACTTCTATATGGGTGACCATGTAAAAATTTCTGAGACAAAAGGGATCATGATTGAGAGCAGTTTAAAGGCACCTCCTCCATCCATCTTAGATCTAAAATTATGTTGAATGCCATAATCACCTGATTAAGCCATTATAAACTGTGATCTCTTAAGGAGAAATAAATAACACAATAGAGAATTCATTATACAGAGCATAAAATATAATCTTTTTAATATTTAATCATACTGACACCCATCAGGTTTTACTACATGTTTCCACCCCTCACCAGTTCTGTGACCTCCTGGGACTTGGCCTCACCTCACAGTCTCATCTGTAAATTGGAGACATTAAAGTACTCCATTAATGTTATTTTCTTAAGATTATCTGAACCTTTCCAGGGTTGTTTATTTATGTATTATAGACCATACCAATTTACCAAGCTTGCGAAGGAACTTCCTATTATAACTGGGGTACACAGAAATAGCTACTTGTGAAAGGGGAAGAAAATAAAATAAAACCCACTCACTGGAAACCTGATAGCAATGTAAGTGAGTTGTTACATCCCTGAAGAGACTTCTCTTCAGAGAGAAAGGTCAGGGAGAAGAGCCTCACTGTCAGAAAGAGTCACTGAGCTAAACAAAACTGGAGTTTCTGCAATAATAAGTCCTAAACATTTTCTTGAAAGTTTAGTTTAAACAGTGACTTAACGAACAGGAGTAACTGGCAGTGGTACAGATCAAAAGAGGATTTGCAGAGAAGGTCAGAATTTGATAGGAATGACTATCTGTATGAGAGAGCTTCTGGCGTGCTCTCCTTTGGTGAACAGAGAAGGAGCTCAGATAACATGGCTTTAATCATCTTTGAATGTCAAGTACTGTTTTATATGATTGTCACAGGCATGATGCATCAACAGGTGAAGATATGTAATCAATTCCCATGCGTTCTATCCCAGGAAAGGTTGGTGAGGAGAAGAAGAAATAGGTGAAGACAGTGTGGAGCAGATGAATGTAATGCCAGTCAACCAAGACCAAGGGTCTGTGCGGGGCACACTGGACTACCTGTGTGAGTCTTAGGAGCAAATCTTCCATGCAGCAACACATGAGATGAGATACTCTTATACACTCATTGCCCACAAAACAATGTGTCTTTGTCTCGCTTCTACCTCCAGGGTAGACTGCCTGCTTAGTGAAAGTGATGAATGATACCAAAGAAAAGTCTAACTCAGCAGGTTCAAGAGTATTTGTCTTAGAACTTTAACAAAACCCTGACATACTCAAAAAGGAACATCAGTGGAAAAACGGAAGTATTATCCTGTAAACTTAACTACATCTTTCTTGTCAGAACTTAGGGTTGTAAAGGAGTTTGCAATTTCATGATACTTCTTTTTCCTTCTCAGCAGCCTAAGGTCAGGAGGTGGTGGCTGGTATTTCTTACCATGTAATCTGATGTATCTGAGTGTGCCTCTAAAAATTGGTTAATGCCTGTGATACACAGATAGGTTCCCTGCAAGCATGGGACCAATATTATCTTTGAAACCAGTAACCAAACAGTTGCCAGCATTTGCTGAGCACTTCCTTCACTTCCAAATCTACTCTGTGCTCTCTTCCTGTTATTCAATTTAGTAAGTTTATAAATTAAGAGTCTTGCCTGAGCCTCAGTTTACCACTTTTATACAGGGGAACTGAGGCTAAGATATGCACAGTAGAGTACATTTCTAACCCAATTTTTTTGGTCCCCAAAGGTTTAATCTTTCCACCAGCCCCAATCTCTGCAGAGGGAAAGGGAGCTATTATTTCTTTTTTTTTCTTTTTCTTTTCTATTCTTTTCTTTTTTTCTTTTTTCTTTTTGACAGCTTGCTGTACTTTAATGTGAGATACCCAAGGCTAAGACACTGCACCTGACACTTATAAATAAAAATCCCATCAGTTATCAAAGGCTCCAGAGTGAACGGCATTTTCATAACCTCCATGTTTATCGTCTTCGCTTTCTAGGTGTAATTTTATCAGATCATCAATTTGAAGAATGGTGATTGCAACTTCTGTTGCAAACTTCAGGCTCTTCACTTTAACTACGGTTGGTTCAAACACCCCTGCTTGCTTATTGTCTCATGGTTTTCCATTGATCAAATCAAGACCAATCCACTTTAGATTTTTACGTTCTGGGATAATTTGAGCCTCATTGTGGAAAGCTCTTAACTTGGCAACCAGGTTGGTAACTGCCAGTGTATTAGGAATAACAAGAAGAGATCTTGCAAATTCTGCAATTGCAAGTTGTTCCTGAGATCCAATACTGGTTGCATAGTTTTCAAGGTATATGGACAGGGCAGCTTCCACAGTATCTCCACCGGGGACCACAGACTTGGATTCCAGAACTCTCTTCACCATACAGAAAGCATCATGTAGAGAGCGCTCCCTCTCATCACACATGAAATCATTTGGGGACCCGTTATTTCAATACTTCTTTCCATCAAGCAAATTAAGACATGATTAGGTGAATTTACAACACCAAATACTACCTAACAACTAACCATTTAACTTATTAGAACCCATTGTGGGCATTATTAATTCTCAATTATTAATGAAATCCTTTTTATTATCAAACCCTGTTATGACTAGATATTTTAGTTCCGCAAATGAAACCTCATTACTTATTTATCAAAGACACAATTTAAGCTGTACTTCAAAGATAAAAACCTGAGATTGTGTGGACATAATTGCCAACGTTCTTTTTAATCTTTACAGTTTTTTTTTCCCTTACAACCTCAAACTTGATTTAATTAGTAAAGAGCTCTACAGTATTTTTCCAGTGTTTTAAGCCAACGGTTTTGCAAAGCCATTTTGTAGGGTTGAAGTCTTCACAGAGCATTGCTTCTCACTAGAAATCTAAGTGATAACTCAAAGGAATCCCTGAAAAGAATAGAAGTTGAGAGCTCCGGCTTCATGCAATAAGTGGTCCATGCAACGGTGTCAACAGTAATATCTACAGGTTGACTTTGCTCTTAGACTGAGCAAATAATCGACCTGAGATGAATTTAAACTGAATTCCCTCTTCAAACTCACGCCATGATGTCTGGTTTTGATACTGTGCCATATTGTGGATAGCTTGCTTGATGTTTAGGCTTTTACATTTTCTGATGTTGAATTAGTAAACAATACCAGTAGGCAGGAACTCAGGAGACTTGGTTTTATGTGTGTCACACTTGGATCCAGAAATAACTCTGCAGATGCCTTAAAATTGAGGGGGTCTCATTACAAAGCTCAAGATGATCTCAAACTGACAATCCTCTTTCCTCAGCCTCTCAAATGCTTGGGATTTCAGGTAGGTACTACCACACTCACCTCAGTGGGCATCTTTCTTTGTGACAGTTTTCTGTTCCTTGGTTTTGAGCATGGTAAACTTTATCCTGTATGCTGTACACAATTAGTACTCATACATCAAGGAAATAATGATAAGTGATTCTTCCCCTGAACTTGATATAAGATGTCAATCAAACTGAAAGGCAGTTATGAAATTAAAAGAACCATTTATTAATCTCATGTTCTACATGCCTGTCCCTGTAGCAAACACCTACATAGATTATATGTAATGCTTTGTGTGACTTTATGAGAATAATACAGTGTAGGTACCGCTACTGTTTTGATTTTATGGAACTTGATAATAACATATTTAAAACTTCAAACTTAGTCAAATTTCCGAAGGTATTCCATCAGAGACACATAATTTGCGTTAACGCTACACCAATTAGTACTTAGACAGCTTTGAGCAAGTGCTTAATTTTTACTCAACATCAGAACCCTAATTTTCAAAACAAATAATAACATTTGCCTCGAAAAACTATTGCAGGTTATAAATAGAATCACATGTTCCTAGAATACTTTCATATGCTCACTAATTCACATTCATCATTAAATTTAATTATAGCACTTAATTTTAGCAGCGGTACAGAGAAATGTGAAAGAATTTTCTTCAGATATGATGAAAAGCAGCCTGTAAGGACTAGTTATGGTAGCTAGGGGTTATCTTTTTGTATAAATTACAACTTGTATTTGTACATGGGAAGACAGCTTCTGGATATATTTTTTAGATCATAACATATGTAAAGAACTGTTAAGTATGCACCAATCCTACACACTTTGACTTACTATTTACCAAAAAAAAAAAAAAAAAAGGCTGTTAAAGCTTATGTTTATCTGCATACTAGCCCAATGAGCATGTCTCATGAAAGCCTTCCCTTACCAGGAAACTGGGACCGAGGGGAGGACATCCTATTGGAACTCTTGATGAGAGAACAATGGGAGAATAGCAATGTAGAAGGATCCAGTGGGTCCTAGAAACCTACATTATGATAGGCAGATTTGGGTCATGGGGTCCCGCTCAAACTAAGGCCCTAGCCAAGGACAATACAGGCGGTAAAATTTAAACCCCTACCCTGATCTAGCCCATGGACAGAACAGTCTCCACACTTGAGTGGAGAGAGGGATTTGACTTTCTCAAGTACTCTGGTGCCTCACATTTGATTATGTCCCCTGGCGGGGGAGACCTAGTGGCACTCAGAGGAAGGACAGCAGGTCACTGAGAAGAGACTTGATACTCTATGAGCATATACAGAGGGAGGTAATCCCTCTGAGGAACAGTCATAGGGGAGGGGAATAAGGGGAAAATGGGAGGGAGGGGAGAATGGGAGGATACAAGGGATGGGATAACCATAGAGATGTAACAAGAATAAATTAATTAAAAAAAAAAAACTTATGTTAGGCAAGATAATGGTGCCCCAACTAGCTACATTCTGAGTTCTAAATATGTAAACATGTGACCTTACATAGCAGGAGTAACTTGCAGATACGTTTAGATTAGGGATACTTTTTGAAATGGTTTTGAGGTTACTTCGTTGGGCCTGATGTAATCACAAGGGTTCTTAGAAGAGCCAGGAAAGGACATAGGCAGACAGAAACAGAGCCAGAGAGGAACTGCAAAGTACTGTGTTTCAGGAAGAAGGTTAAAAGATGATCTCCTTCTGGCTGGAGAGGTAAGAAAACAGTCCAGCAAACAAGAAATGGTGTAAGAGCTTTCTTTAGAAGCTAGAAAAGGCCATGAACCCAATTTCCCTCTGAACTTTTACACCTGATGTTAGCCCACTGTGGCTCACTTTGAGTTCGTAATTTTTATCCATAAGATAGTAAATCTGGGCTGTTTCACGCCAGTGACTTGAAGGAACTTCCTACAACACCAATGTGTAACCAATAAAAGAATAGTGGGTAGTGCACAGTCAATAGGGTAATAGACCTGGTACCCAAATGAAAGGGAGGAAATAAAATCAGAAGGATTTATTTCGGTATCAAGCAGTGGCCGAGAGGGGATAATATAACTGGAGATCACAGGCAATCATTCTGTCCTCTCTGACAATGCAGCCTTCCTCAGTGCAGCCAGCCAGCCATGGCTTTAAGGTATTAGACATTCTATTGCTCTGTTTTTAATTGTTGTTCATTGCATAATCTTTGGTTAATAATATGGCTGTTCAAACCAACATTTCTATGAGAAAGCCTGGCTGAATAGCCAAGGAAGCTTTCACTTTTCTGGGGAGATTGAGCCCTTATCTCAGAAAATTACTAGCTTGAGAATTTGTGTTCTCCCCCCACCCCACTCACTTATTCAGTGAGGGGACATCCAGCCATTGTTTTGTCATGTACGGTACTATCACCTTACAAATAAGACACACCTGCTACCTTGACAGTCTGATAAATAACAGAATTGGGCTGAAGATTCACAAATAATGCAGTGCGATAAATGTTAAAATATAAGTCAATAATGATACCACGAAAATGCCAAGAAGATCTGTAGTTTAATTTTGAGGTACTATGTGGAGGCTCTGAAGAGTGTGCAAACTCAAGATTTAAAATATTGTGTTAGCATTTAGTCAGTAGATGGATCCTGGTCCATTTGGGATGTAGAGCCACACTGAGTCCTTATTTTGCATCAAGTTCGACAGTGGATGCTAAGAAGTGGTAGCATAGGATGTTTGATGGAACAGACATCTTCATTTTTGACACTGACTTATCTCTATGTTTCTTGATTCTTCTATCATTTTAAACTGAAAACAAAGAGAATCTTATAGTCAATATCTAGAAGATATTAATTTTTCATCCAGGAAAGAATTCAAAAGAAGTCACGTGATCTTAAAATATTTCCTAAGACATAGAATGAATTAACTTCAATAAGTCTTTGTGCTTACAAATTTCACAATCCCTGTAATAAAACTTGATAACTCTTTTATTGAAAACAACTATACTTTTTATCTAGCTACTTCAAGTAAAATTCACCTCAAAGTGATTGGGAAAAGATAAAGGGCCTTAATATTTTACTGAGAAATTTGAAACTAATTTGGTTTATAAAACAATCTCGGATCTATAAATGTGAAGCATGATTAGATTATACTTTTTCTATACCTGTTTATGCTGTGCACACAAAGTGACAATATATGATGTCTGTTATGTAGACATAAATAGCCTATTCTCTATAGAGCAGCCAAAGAAACACTTTTCCAATGATAAATTACATCATCTTACTGCACTGTTCACACGCTTCCCTGGCTTCTCATCTCATTATGAAAATATATCTTTATTTCAGCTTATAATATCTATATGGAAACTGATTGCCCACCCACCTTAACCTCCTCAGTATCACTCTAACCTCACTTTCCACTACACCAGAGATTGTTCAGTTGTCACACTGCCTGTTATATATCCTTGGACTGTAGTAAACAAGGCTCAGCCACAGAGTCTTTGCAGTAACTGATGTGTTCACCAGGGTTATCTCCCCTAATGCATACATGGCAGACACCGTTAATTCTTCTAGGATTTTGCTCAAACACCATCTTAGTAAACGTTCTTCTCTCGTCTTTCTACCTAATATAGTCTTGTGCTTTAGTGCTGACCATCACCACTTTTCTCTAGTATTCCTCTGTTTTGAATCTCTGTAACTCTTATCAAATCCTGCATGATGGCTTTACACTTTTTGCCTGCCTATTTTCATAGGCTTGTGAATGCTTTAAAGAAAAGAACTGGCTCTGTTTTATTCGCTGTTGTATCTTTAGTGGATTCATTTGTGCCTGACACAAAACAGATACTAAATCGACATTTGCTGTCAGCTAAATACTCACTCATAGACTACATGTGATTCTATAAATTTGTTGTTATGCATCTTTTATTATATTTGCACAATGCGAAAAATTAGTAGAACTTTAAACACAAGCAGTTTGATTGGGGCTCATTTACTTTATTTTGTTAATCCAACAATAGTTAGAAGTGGTGTCTTACATAAGGCAAAGCAGCCACTGTGCAAGTCCAAAAACATGTTTCTGTGTTGACAGTGAAAGGGAAGTCTAACATTTGATGTGTGATGACCATGTGTCTGTTATCAAACTAGACTTGAACTTAAAAAAATGTATTATTTAAAAATCCTCAAGATTGTATTTGCTACATTCATAAAAGTGAAACTGAATTTACAAATAATATCTTGTCTAATCATGTTATCAATAAAATTTTAAAAAAATCGGAAATTCCTGAGAGTTTTGATTCCTAAGAAAGAGGATCACAAGCTTATGGTCAATATGGGCTAAATATCCAGACTCCATCTCAAAATAAAATAAAGTAAAATAATAAGCAAAAAGCAGGAATGAAAACGTGCACTGAGAATGGTAGCAGACATCTCAAGCCTTAGGACATTCCTAAGAGTTTATGCTAAACAGGCACAGGAAGTGCCAGAGAACAGAAAGGACAATCTGTGATGTCATTCCTATGACCCTAGACAACCCATCACATAAAAAGACAGCATCTGTTGTAGGAAAGAAAAAGAAATGAGCACAATATTATCTGCTACAGAACCCCACCCCAGGCATCCCAACATCAAAGCATCTTCACTGCCCCATGTTCCAGGATGATACCTGTGGAGGCAGCTCCCTGAACTGCTCTTGCACAAGGTGAGACCACACAAGCCAGGCTTCAAGGACCGCAAGGTCAATTCTATCCCTGGGCTTCAGCAGCCGGGGGCTTCCAATCCTCTCACCGCTATGAAAAGTCAAGTTTCTGTTTATTTATACAGCAATAGGATACTTGATAGAAAATATCAAGAAAAAAAATCTACTGATCACAGGTACAAATAAAATAAAATACTTAGGAATACATTTACCCAAGGAGGGGGGAGATTCTTACACAGAAAATTGTAAAATATTTGATAAAAGAAACTGGAAAAGATACAAGTAAATGGAAAACTATTCTATATTCACAGACTGGAAAAATTCCACTTTAAAAATGTCCTTTCTGCCAAAAAGTGGTCTACAGATACAATGCAATTTCTTTCCAAATGAGTACCATAAACAAGCTCCCGAGAAAAGAGCAAAACTGAAAGACTCATACCTCCTGCCTTCAGTGTATCCAGGGGAAGCCAGTGCAAGGAGCTGAAAGGCGGTGGTACCAGCATGAACACAGGCACAGACTGGGGTAGCAGAGTAGGGAATCCAGAAACAAATCCACAGTTTTACAGCCAGACAATATTTGGAAAAGGCGCCAAGAACTCATAATGGGGAAAGAACTGTCTTTAGATGGTGTGGGAAATATAGATATCAACTTGCAAAAGAATCACCTTTGACCCTTATCCTAAATCTTCTAGAAGACTCAACTCTGTGTGGATAAAGTCTTGGCTAAAGGCCTTAAACTAGAATACTGCTTCAAGAAGAAACAAATAAAGCTTCATGAAATATTTTTTGGTGGCCCTTTCTTATTTTATTAAAATATGACCCCAAATGCCAGGCAAGGAAAGCAAAGCTATGCAAATGTAATCACAGCACCCTAGCAGCATCCACACAAAAGGGAAACAATCAACACACTAGAGAGAAAAATACAGATAAAAACAAACAGAAAAACAAACAACAACAAAAACCCACAAACATTATGCTGAGGACTTAATATCCAAAATCTATAAGGAACTATTATTTAGTATCAAGAAGACAAATAACTCCATTGTAAAAAAAAAAAAAAAAAAAAAAAAAAAAAAAAAAAAAAAAAAAAAAAACATGAGAAGGCATTTCTTGAGAGAAGACATACAAATGGCCAACAAATGTATAGACAATGTCAGAATTACTAATGCAAATTGAAGTCAGGATAAGCTAGATTTTCCTACCTTTTATAAATAAAAGGGCTGCCTCATCCAGGTGTTAGACAGGAGTAGGAAAAATTAATTACCTGAGGATACAGGGAGTGCAGGTTAGCAGCTTCCCAAATGAGGAGATGACAGAGACAGTTTGCTGCCTGAACAGTCTCCCATAACTTTATAATGTTGGAGCATTATCTTAAGCCTTCTGGCTCAATAAATCTAACATATATTTTTGAGGCAGGAATTACTGAGGACTTGTTTGCCCTGTCTTGACAGAGTTTGGCCATTGATGCTGCATCCAAGCTTGCCCTTTTAAAGGCAGAATTCTGTCTGTAGTAGAATCGGGGACATTTTGCCCAGTTGCTTTTTTGCCACATTTGAATTCATCTCCATAAGGAGGTTCTTTGATGCTCATCATCCTCTGTGAGGTAGGCTGGGTATTGCCAGGAGTTAACTTGTTGTACTGTAAATGTAACCTTAAAATAATAAAAAAAAAATCTTTAAATACCATATTCTGTATGTCTCTGAGGTTTTTGAAGACCTTATCTAACAATTTTACCTTATCTTTCTATAGAATAATATCTATCAGTAATGCAGCCAGGATGTATATTCTTGTGATAAAAATATACTAGTAATTGATACGACCATGAGTTGATTTACATTCAGAATTTTAGACTCATCAAGATAGGAAAGATGTTCTCTTCAAGGCTGCCAAATGCAAATAGCTAAAACATTATGAATTTAACATGTATATAATTCCTGATTTTTTTTTGTGGTTTTTCTTGCTTTAGGTAGTTTATTGTATATATGTGTAATAATACAAATGTATATGTAAAATATTTAATAAAAATATTTAATGAAAACAGTACAACAGCCTAAAACAAAAACAAATAACAACAACAACAACAAATCAAACAACTTCATAATTAGTTCCATCCACAAATTTCACTACTGAAGTGAGTTGGGCATGTCAAAAGCTCTCCAGACTGTCAGCATCGGCTTCTCAGGGGCCCATCTCATGTGAACATACATTTGACAGGGAAACAGCTCTGTTTCTGTCTCCCTCTTAAACTGCTGAGACTCCCTCCCCCAATTAAATCGCTCAGTGACAGCAGCAATTCTATTGGGCTCTTTCTTAGCACAGTCAAAAAGCAGAAAGATAACAAGGTAAAGCTGGCTGCAGCATAAATCTCTGTAAGGAGCGTCACTCCGTGGCTCTGGATCCAACCAGAAGCCATGAAATACAAGATGACACTGGACTGGATGCTGAAGTAAAAAATACCAACTCGGTTTCTTTGAGGCTCAGACGTTAGTACTCAACCACATTTTATGTAACAGTCCGCTCCGAAGATGAGTAAAACAGAGGCTGCAGAACCTGGAGAGCCTCCTACCCACATTAAGCTAATTGAGTTGGAGACATCCAATTCATCATCTTTGCAGCTCGATTTATAAACAGCTCACCCTGCCCCAGAGCAGAAAGGGAAATGTTATGAGCTAGCTATCCTCAAATTTTCAGACCTAGCAACTCTGCATCTGTCAATATCTTTAATGGTACAGAGAAAAGATGAATCTGATCCAAGTGCACCTCTGTAACCCAGATGAAAAAATAAATATCTAGTGTTCACTTTATAACTGACATTTCTGTGAGGAGTTTTTTCACATATTGGAAATCCTCTGTGTTGGAAACCTGTGGAAACTGCACCATGATTTTAGCAGGTTGATGGGGGTAATTTGAAAGCAGTTCTCAACTGGGATGAGGCTTTTACTTAATGTAAAGAAAACAATCCTACAGAAGTTAAACTACAAATTTAGAGATACAGGCTCTCACAGCTCTTGGTTAACATCACCTGTAAAGGCTTAAGACACTAACTAATAAATAGAAAATTGCATGAAAGTCTTCATTTATCAGGAAAATGGGACAGAGGGGAGGACATCCTATTGGGACTTTAGGTGAGAGAAGCATGGGAGAATGGGGAAATAGAAGAATCCAGAGGGTCCTAGAAACCTACAAGAAGAACGTCATGATGGGCAGATCTGGCCCCAGGGGTCCTGATCAAACTATGGCACCAACCAAGGACAGTATAGGCAGTAAACTTCGAGCCCCTACCCAGATCTAGCCTATGGACAGGACATTCTCCACAGTTCAGTGAAGAGTGAGGTCTGACTTTCATGTGAACTCTGGTGCCCCATTTCTGACCACGTCCTCTTGATGGGGAGACCTGGTGGCACTCAGAGGAAGGATAGCAGGCTACCAAGAAGAGACTTGATACCCTATGAGCATATACAGGGGGAGGAGGTCCCCCTCAGTCACAGTCATAGGGAAGGGGAGTAAGGAGAAAATGGGAGGAAGGGAGGATTGGGAGGATACAAGGGATGGGATAACAATTGAAATGTAATATGAATAAATTAATAAAATGTATTAAAAATAAAATAAATTATGTATATTTTGATTTAAAAAAAAGAAAATTGCACTGGAAACATGGAGAGAAAGGGACGTGCACTGTGAGAGGCTCTGAATTGCCAAGAGTCGGTGCACCCGGACCCTCTTCCCTGAACCCGCCCCAGCCTATTGCTCTTTCCTGTTAAGGTCTGCTGTAAAGCTGGACAATCTCGGTACAGACAAAGAATTGGAGATGCAATTTTTTCCTGACATTTACAAAGTGTTTCTTTTAGAGAGGAGCGAAGAATTCCTTAACCGGGGTAAAAGTCTGAGCCAGAGAAATGAGAATCGTAAATTCTCAGGGATGAAAGGGAACTTGAAATTCATTCCATCCATATTCTTAACCTCAGCCCTGGTTCTTAGAGTCCATAGATGGCTTTGTGTGATCCAATTCTCCCTGAAATTATATGCAAATTGTTGGCATAGATTGTAAGTTTTATTTGACCAAAAGAGCATAATTTTTAATTTCTCAGAGGGCTAATAACTTAAAAATAATAAAACCATAGTTCTAAATACTATCATTTACCGGTATCATCTATATAACAGTCTACTGAGTTTTCATGCTTGGTTGACCTTTGTAGCCTTCCTCCCTTTCTCTCTTTGTCCTCCCCTCCTTCTCTCCCTTCCTTTTTTCCTTTGTTTTTGGTTTTCTATCCTTCTCCCCAGCCCATCTCTCTGTATGGGACAGAATCTCATGTATTCCAGGGTAGGCCTGACCCCCCATTGGGTGCCTGAGGATGATCTTAGACTTCTGATCCCCCTAAATTTACATGGCCTCTGTTGATCTACTCATTGCTACCCTTGAGGTCTCCACCAAGCTCACAGTAATTGTATAGAATGCTTTTTTTTTCTTCATATAATTTTCACACAAGACCTACCATGTTTACATGAGCTGGCTATTCTTCAAGGACAACTTCATTCTTGCCTTTGATCTTCACATTTGGTCTGGCTTTAAACCCCTTCGTAGCCTGTCCCTCCCTCTCCAGAAGAACTCACATTTACTGCTACTCTCCCTCAAGTGAGCTTCTCAGTTTCTAATGCTATACTCTGCAGCGGTGCAGAACCATCTGTCCTCCCTTTGTTCTTGATATGACAATTCCATTAGTGTGCCCCCGTCTGATCACACTGATCCTTGAAAGTCTCACACACTGAAACTTCCCTTAACTCTTTCCTCTCTCACAAGTTGCTGCTCCCTTCTCACTGGTCATTCATAAGAGGGAAAACAAGCCAAAGAAAATAAAAGGAAAATGGAGTATAGAGAAATGGGACGTGGGGGAAAGAGCTAACCGTTGGGATCTGATATAGATGTGAGGGGGACTTTAAGCATAAGAAAATATGAACTGATAGGCAATAGCCTTCTTCAATGACTGTTCTGTTTATTACTATATTCAGGGCACAAATTCAGAGTCTGGGCTCAGGGGTGTCTAATTACTATTCAACTGGCACAATTACGTTTATGATATCAATCCTTCTCCATAATATCTCCTCCCACTCCACTACCCTGCACGGAAAAAGAAGCATATAAGAGAATTCACCATGTCAGCACTGCGCTGATGAGTATGTGTCCATTTAGTCACTCAGTCGTACCTATTTATCAGATTGCCTGCCATAGAGCTGAAGCACTTATGTTCCAATAACCGTTATTCTACTTAGTAATGGCCCCAAGCCACAAAAAGTAATGGTGCTGACAAGTTTATTACAAAAAGCTGCTGTGGATTTGATAATGTATTTTGTAACAAGTATATGATGTTTGCTCTATTTTATTAGTTGTTTTTGCTTCCTAATTATGCCTGATTTGTAAGTTAAACTTTATCATAAGCCAGTAAATATAGGACTGGGAAGTGTTGCTTCAGACATTCAGAGGGGTCTAACAAAAACATTCCCCAGGAGTGTGTTGAGGGGACAGCAGTGCTTCAGCTATCAGGGCTCTTCAGAGTGAAATTAATACTCATTTTAGAAAAGCTATCTTAAAAGTTTTGTGTTGCTTATTAATAATTAAAAACTAGTCATATAAGTGTAAACATAGATCACCAACAAAGCCATTTACTTATTTATTTATTGGTTTTTCGAAACAGAGTCTCTCTGTGTAGCCTTCGCTGTCCTGGACTCACTTTGTAGACCAGGCTGTCCTCCAACTCACAGAGATCCGCCTGTCTCTGCCTTCCAAGTGCTGAGATTAAAGGCGTGCAAAGCCCTTTATTATATTGAATAAGTTCCTTCCCATGCACTACGAAGGGTTGAGAAAAGAAATCTCTGCAGTGCCAACCATGATGTTCAGTTATTATTTCAAGCTGACTATCATAAGTAACCTAACTTTCCTTATGTGTCCAACTGCTTATTGGCCATCAAGGTCCACATTGGGAGGCCATTTTCCTGAGTGTTTTGTATATACATGTGCCTTATTATAAGTACATACTGAGGAACATATTTAGTCATGCCCATGACATGACACGTGTGTAGGCCAGAAAACAACTTTCAGGAGTCAGTTCTTTCCTTCCACCTGGAAATGGAACTCAATTAGTTTTTGCAAAAAGCACTTTTATATGCTGTCTTGCTGGCCTATATATAAACATGACTCTAATAGGCACCTCTTAATCACATTTGAAGTGAGCTTACCTATTACCTAACACTGGCAAGAAGCCTTAACACACTCAAGTTTATTAAACTCACAGGTGACAAACCATGTTCCTTCAGAAAACTTTTGGGGAGTCAGCTAGACTGGGGACCACATCCTGGATGGCACCTTGTGTTAAATCAGCTTGCTACATACAGGCAGCACCTTTGTCAGAGGAAACAAGTCATTTCCACTTTCTCTACCAAGTATTTTCATATGATATATATGCATGTAATTTTCTATCTAAAATAATTTATTAATTCTTTGAGAATGTCACATAATGTAGCTTGATTATATTCACTTCCATTGCTCCAAATTCTCTTTTGAATATACATTATGTGGCTTTTTTTCAAACATTCCTTCAAAGGAAAGGAAAAATTGCCCTATGAAATGCTACTTGCACTCACTCAGTTTATATATTCATTTTATATAGCTTCTGATGTAAATTCATCCCATTGCTGTTCCTAAGAGAATTTAAGTTCTCCACAGAACAGGACTAAGCTCTTTCTTGTTTTGTTGTTTCTCATTGTGTTTCTCATTGTGTTTTATTGTTTCTCACACACATGGCAACTACTCCGTAAATGGATTTTAGGATCTACAGTTCTCCAAAGTCAACGTGGAAGTCACAGACTCATGTCTAGGAATATAAAGCCTCTTGCTAGAAGAAGTAGGATGGGCCATTTGCATGATTCAGATTCTTACTGAAGTCTGAGAACCACAGGTTTACATAATGGAATCATTAATAATGTAGCCACCACAGACACCAAAAAGAGAATTCCCTGTAAAGAAACCATGTTCAGGCTCTGCTAGTCCTTACCAATGTGTTTTTGAAAAATCCTTGAACTTCCTTCTCTGGGCATACTATTTTCTTTCTGTTCTCTACCCTCATCACCTAGAGCTTGGGGAAGCTGGGCCAGCTCAGTGGCCTTGTGACATCTTTACTCTTCCTTACAGCAAGATATGGATCTGGCAACATGGTCCAGTATATGTCTACACACCAACATGGGGCATCTTTATGATTGATTCTGTTTCTATTTTACTCTACTTACCCATTAGATTTATTTTGGAAGTATTTAAGGGTCAGAAGCCCTATGAACAATGTGATGTTAATTATTTCCATTGTCCCTCTGTCTTGAGATTATATAGCACTCATTAGCTGGTAATATACCAATCTAAAATTGAGAACTCTGTTGTCACACTAGCTGTATTTATACCCAATATCTTTCAAGAATTAACTGTGAACATACAACAGCTTCCTAATGTTTGTATTCATTTTTCTCACCCAGAAAGGAGGAATAATAATATATATGTCTTTATAGATCCTAGAGCTTCAAGAAGAGTATATTTCTTAATGCTTTAGTGAATTCTTATTTGGAATACTAAAAAACCAGTTATATGCCCTCAATTCAATGGCTACACCTCATTTGACCTATGGAAAGTGTATGAGCTCTGGTAACCCTTGTGACGGATTTAGTCCAGCCCTCTTATATACTAGAACAGTGCTTTTTCATCTTCCTAATGCTGTGACACTTAATAAAGGTCCTTGTGTTGTGGTGACCCTCAACCATAAAATTATTTTTGTTGCTACTTCATAACCATAATTCTGCTACTGTTATGAATTGCTATGTAAATATTTGTATTTTCCAATGGTCTTAGGTAATGCCTATGAAAGGATCTTTGATGCCCAAATATATCTCTTTAAAATCATTTTATTACTATTATATAGATGAAAGAAGCAGGAGATTTGAGCACTATCCTCTATCTTTCAACAGCCACCATAAATCCATTGTGGGCTTTGTTCTACTGACAATTTTTTCTCTTTCTTTCAGTGCGTCTGTGCACATGGATTCAGAGGCCAGGCAAGCTCAGGACTGCCATGAAACTCTTCTCACTGTCTTAGTCTTTACCAATCAGGTAGGTTGGCATTGAACAAACTCATGCTCTCATGCTTACAAGGCCAAGTTCTTTAAGCACAGAGCCATCTCCCTAAACCCTGTAGAGAACTCTTGAATTGTGAAGGACAACTATAGGTTTTATTCACCTTAATTTTTTTTTCTTTATTTTCAACATCTGGCCTAAAGAATTAAGATAGTCAGGATAAACTGCCATGACCCTTTTCAATTAAGGAAAATTAGGGCAAGGTAGGTTTCATTTGCCTAGAATCCCAACTAGGAGCTTTTGTGTTCCGGTTCAGTACACATTTTTCCAGGCCACGTACCATCAGCCACCTCTCTAACCAGGCCTGGACAGAGAACAAAATGCATTATCACAAGTATGCAAAATTCTGCCAACCCCTTCTGGTGTCTTTATTAACTACATGCTTTCCTGTTTAGCCTCTCAGATCTCAGCTTCTTCCCAGAAGAACAGATGCTGGCAGAGTCCTCAGCTCAGCTTCTTCCACCATCTAGTGGTAGGAGACAGAAGTAGAGATAGGCTTTATACTTTCCAGAATTGCTAGTACTGTAAAATGACATGAAGCAGCCTAGCTTTTCTAATCATTGGCATTACCAAAAATACCACGTCCAGAAAGTACGCAAAAGAACACTATATTTTAGCAGCTGAAGTTCAAGACCTCATGGCTTCTGGTGTCATGTACAGCTTTCGGTTGTTTTCAGTTTGTTTTTCTTTCTCATGATCAAAGTATTGATTATATACCAAGTTATTTTGGAAGTAGTTACTGCTAGGCCAACACAATCTAGGATGGAAGGTTATATTCTTGCACACAGAGTACATGGCTACCTTTGATGAGATTTCTTAACCATAGTAAAAAAAAAAAACAAAACCCATTCTCAGCAAACACTGTGATGGGACTTGCTGCTTTCTGATTTCAGCAGGTCCCTGACTTCCCTCAATGTCCTGGGTGGTGAGAATGGGTCCTGTGTCTCAGTCCTCTGTAGTTTCCCCTTTTTCTTATCAACTTTACTCACACGAACAGCTTGTACTACAGAGAAGATTTCTAGGTTTCTATTTCTGTATTAGACTCTTCATCTTTTCCCTCTGGTTTTGGGAAAGGGGATAGCAGGGATCATATTCAAGGCTTCTCTCTTGCTGGACAAATGCTCTATCAGTTAGTTGCATAGGGAAGCAATTTGAATACATATACTTCCCCTACCCATTTCAGTAAAAATGAAAACATTATATAATCCATAACTTTTTCTCTTCTACCTTCACTATTTATAATATGTCTCAGAGTCCTGATAATATATTTTCAAAACAAACTTTCAAATTCATTGCATCTCCACGATCAGTGCTTCTACTTTGTCTCAGAGCTCTATGAGGTGCCCTTGATTCTGATCTCACTCCTTTCCAGTTTTTCTGCAACACTGCGACTCACATGAATGATTGTGTGATTTACAAGTAGGACTATGTCATTCTCCGTTATAAATTTTACAGTCATCCCTTATCACTTAGAAGGCGGAGTCCAGTCTCCACCAAGGGTCTTTCTTTGCCTCTTCTCACCCACCCCTTGCTTTTTGACATGCCTTGCAGTCCCCCAACTCCCTGTAATTTGCAATTATCCTTTCCCTATTCAGGTACTTTCAGTTTTAAGAATCCTTAGATATTGTTACACAACTCCTGGAGATATGGATAATTTTGACCCTCTCTCCTTAGCTTCTACAAATCCTCTCTACCGTCCTTTCTCTGATCACATTCACCTCCTATCCAGCCCCAGAAAAAAAAAAACAGTTAATTTTATGTGTTGAGAGGGTTCACCCTTTCTTTGTACTTTACTGCATACAACTTGACATAAAATATGTGTTAATCCCCAAACCTGTGAGTCTGACTGGTTCTTACATATGTGATGTAAGAAAGCTGAAGGCAAGTTCTTTATAATTCAAGGCATAACATAGGAAACTATATACTGGAAGAAGTCAAAGTTGATTAAAAGAATGAACCAATTAATACACAAAAAAATATTTTTCTTGAGGAAGCCCTATTCCCAGTTTTCTGAGCTAGCACCAGATAGATTTCCAAAGTGACTGTACTAGTTTGCATTCCCACCAGCAATGAAGGAGTGTTCCTCTCTCCCCACATCCTCGCCAGCATGTGGTGTCACTTGAATTTTTGATCTTAGCCATTCTGATGGGTGTAAGATGGAATCTCAGAGTTGTTTTGATTTGCATTTCCCTGATGACTAAGGAGGTTGAGCATTTCTTTAAGTGTTTCTCAGCCATTTGATATTCCTCTGCTGAGAATTCTCTGTTTAGTTCCAAGCCCCATTTCTCAATTGGGTTATTTGGTTTGGTAGTGTTCAATTTCTTGAAGATGCGCCAGCACACAACAAGAAAATTTGTTCAACCATGTTCATAGCAGTCTTATTCATAATAGCCAGATCATGGAAACAGCCTAAATGTCCCTCAGTAGAAGAATGGATAAAGAAACTGTGATACATATACACTATGGAATACTACTCAGCTATTAAAAACAAGGAATTCCCGAAATTTGTGGATAAATGGATTGAGCTAGAAATGATCATAATGAGTGATTTAACCCAGAAGCAGAAAGACTCAAATGGTATATACTCACTTATATCTGCATACTAGCCCAAGGGGCATGTCCCATGAAAGCCTTCACTTACCAGGAAACTGGGACAGAGGGGAGGACACCCTATTGGGACTCTAGATGAGAGAAGCATGTGAGAATAGCAATGTAGAAGGATCCAGTGGGTCCTAGAAACCTACCAGTAGAACATTATGATAGGCAGATTTTGGCCAAGGGGTCCCGCTCAAACTAAGGCACTAGCCAAGGACAATACAGGCGGTAAACTTTAAACCCCTACCCAGATCTAGCCAATGGTCAGAACATTCTCCACACTTGAGTGGAGAGTGGGATATGACTTTCTCATGTACTCTGGTGCCTCACATTTGACCATGTCCCCTGGAGGGGGAGACCTGGTGGCACTTAGAGGAAGGACAGCAGGTCACTGAGAAGAGACTTGATACCCTATGAGCATATACAGGGGGAGGTAATCCCCCTCAGGAACAGTCATAGGGGAGGGGAATAAGGGGAAAATGGGAGGGAAGGGAGAATGGGAGGATACAAGGGATGGGATAACCATTGAGATGTAACAAGAATAAATTAATTAAATACAAAAAAAATTTCTTAATGCATGGATTAATGGCATCCCTGAAACATTGTCCATTTTCTCCAAAGTTAACCAGACTGAAAATGACAAATCTGGACTCCAAAATGCATTTGTTTGACCTAAATCCACATAGTGGCTCACATAACCATATTAAATTTGGAAGGAAAATAGTGAAACCTAAGATAAGTGTCATAGAAGGTTCTGATATATATAAAGAAATGAATACAACTAGCAACTACAACACAAGGTACAAATCCAGAAATTTTGCACCAAAATTTGTACCTTAGGATATTACTATACTATGAATTCATACAACTCAGTCAATAACAAGGCATCAATAGCAATAATGAATTCTTTCATTTTACTTTATTTCTTCTTGTAAAGGAGTTTTTACTAATTTATATTTTAATGTCAAAGAATTATATGAATGCATATATTTTTCACATATGAAGAGACTGAGGCTTATCAAAGTAATACTTTCTATATGTTCATGTAATTAGGAAATACAGGATGTGGTATTTGAATCTGGCTACTTTTGATTCCAGAAACAGAATGAAGCTTTATATCATATTCTCCTATTGTTTGTGTTACCCAGTCTATGTGTCTATTATGGTTTTTTCCCATTGCATGTTGGCCTAGCCAAGACATAATTTAATTCAGAAGAGGAAGTTCCATGAACAAATGCATATAAGAAATGTTTTCCTCTAGCCATATCCCCATTTTAGATGTTACATTGCACATTATACTAAAACCTCTGGGAGACTGTATGCTAAGTGAATAGATTTCACCATCCAGATGTGTGGAAGCATTTTCATATATGGCTGATGAGATTTCACCAAACATACTAGGGAGGATGCTAGCCTAGTTTCACTGCAGATGCCAATGGTGAGCAAGAAGGAAGCAAAACTTCAATGCAAACAACAAACAACAAAATCTGGAAAACTTAAATGTAGAACAATACAAAGTGTCCCACATGCTTACTAATAATGGATTCTATCAAAGACAGCACTCTACGTTGACCAACAAATAGTACTTAGAATAACAGAATGAAGTCCATTTCCAAACAATAACTGCACTAGAGACATTTGCTCTGTGTGCTACAGCCTTTGATGACCAATGGGCAGACTCAGAGCTACAAGGCAGGCACTGCAAAGAAAGAGGTCTCATGGTACCCTGAGCTAGTGTGTTTCCATGAGCAAGCCCTGGCCACTCTAAGAAGAAAGAGAAAAGCAAGGAATACTTGGAAGTTCCTCTGCCTGTAGTTATGTCTCCTTCCTTCAGATTTCAGTTACCTCTAGAATGCCCCAAGAGTCTACTGTTCACAGATTCTCCAATATTTTCCCACAAGTGTTCAATCACTGTCCTGTTTTACAAACAAATAGCTCTCACTGAACTCACTAACCCACATTCTGGCCAAGCTTTCCAGGATTCTTCCTTCTCGTCTCAATAAAAACTGAAAGGAATACCAATTGTCTAACTAATACAATTTCCACCACCTTGTAAAAAATAGCTTTAATTTCCATAGTCAATGACCACTGATTCTCAGATGACTATTAGGAATTTTAATATACCCTAGAAAACACCATCAATTTTAATGAGAAGATACCAGGTTTTAGGATACAGCCAGATTTCTGACGTATTGATATATGAGGCACCATGGGATTTAGGGCAATGAAATTCTGTGTCAGTATCAGTGAACACTAGGCAATGGAGAATGGAACAGAAACTAACCCTTTATCCATCACTTGTTTACTAATAAACACTCTGTAAAAAAAAGACTAACATGTAATTAAAAGTGAGCTTCCCAGGGAAGTGATAAGTGCACTTCTAGCCACATTCTTCATCTCTCCATAACCGAATGCATAGAGTTGACCCTCAGTTTACACTTTCGTCTTTTCAGACATAATCTGAAAAGAAAACTCCTTATGTTTTATCTTAGGCAAGTTTTTTTTTTTGTGTGTGGTTATGGGCTAGTTTTTTTTTTTTTTTTACTGGAACATTCTAGATAGTATCTGAAGGGAAAAGATCCCCATCTTGTGTCAAGAAAAACAAGTTCCCTTAATCTAATAGCCAAATTTCACATCTCTTTCCAACACCATACTTCACACTGGCCCAGGCACTTTAATGAAAACTAGCTAAGCAAGCTCATTTATCACACCAGCAGCTGGTACTCTCCAAAGACAAGAATCTTAGGACTAAGGCATTAGATTATAGAAGAAGGCGAGAAATGATATAAAACCTGAAATGCTGAAGTTAGTCAGCTAGTGATTCAGAGCCTGCCTGCTCAGTGTGACATTTAAACTGTTGCCCAGCAATCTCATACACTGTTTCTGACATGCCACAAGCAAATTCCTAATTAATACCAGTAGAATTGCCTGGTTTGCTAAGGAGATTTCTGGGGGCATTCTCTGATTGTGCACTGTGCCTTCTTCTTCTTCTTCTTCTTCTTCTTCTTCTTCTTCTTCTTCTTCTTCTTCTTCTTCTTCTTCTTCTTCTTCTTCTTCTTCTTCTTCTTTCCTCTTCATAGTTTGACCCAGGAAGACTAGACAGATGAAGAGGCAACAATGCAGGAAACGTGGCAGTTCTAATTCAGAATTTGTACCTGCTTAACATTTCCAGATTTTAGGATGGTTCCTGTGTGTGAAAACAACACACCAGTGTTTAATCACAGCAGGATTTCCAAACACTAGCCCTGTGATAATACAGCAGATTCTTACTTACCTTGCTGAGGACATTCATCCTGCACTTCTGGAAATGCTTGCACTTGAACTTGACATGCCTGGCTATGACAGAGTTACTCATACTGGCAGGTGAGACCTTTGTGTGCCTCTCCTCCCAAATGTCTTCATTAGCTTAACTCAATGCCCTCAATCAGTCATGGCAGGGCTATTACACCACTGGTACACCCCATAAACACGGCTGATTGTCTTAAGAAGGTAAACATATGTATTCTTATCACTTCTGCAAGAGGATAGTGTCACAGCTTTTTTCTCCCAAGATCTTCTAAAAGAGTGTTTAATATAACATCCTTAAGACCCTCCAGGTAAACAAATTCTGGCCTCACAGGGCTTCAGAATAAGATCCCTGGGTGAACTGATCTTTCTAGTTCAAAATATCTTGGAGGCCACCCATTCTGAACTCTTAGCTCCAACCAGGGGAGAAAAACCTTTTCTACCCTTGGCATTTCATATGAGAGGTTTATTATTCATACATACTACTTTAAAATCTGGCGTGTGGTAACTTTAGTAAGAATGATCACTATGGTACACTCATGAAAACTAATAAAACTAGAAGAACAGAATACACAAGAACTTATAAGGCAAATGAATGGAACAGAAAACACAAGATAAAACCATTGAACTTGGGCTGGTGACACAGCTCAGTGGTTAAAAGTGCTGGCTATGCAAGCCTTGCAACCTGACTTGATCCTTAGAATACAGATGAAGGTGAAAGGAGAGAACTCCCCTGATCTGCACACACACACATACTGTGACACACACACACACACACACACACACACACACACACACACGTCATTCACATATAGTAATAACAATTAAAATTTATAAACAAACAACTGAAATTATCTATATCTATAGTGGAATATCTATAATGGAAAGAATAAAGGATCAACAGAAAAAATACATATAAAAGAAAACACACACACACACACACACACACACACACGATGGATCTACTCTATAGAAAAAGCAAACTTTTAAGCTTTTCACCAGCTCAAATAGATATTTTCCAGATTAAGTGGTGCCTGGTGCAGCAAAGGAGGCTGAAAATCACCCAAACCACACAAGCTTACTGGGCCTTTTCCTCATCCATGTTGTATGTTCTGAAGCTATGACATAATTTAAGGATGCACAGTTATTATTACTAAGTGCATTTTCTACGGTAACCAGCATAGGTTTGTTTTGATTACTGCATAGTGTCAACTCTTAAAAACTATACTTCAGAGTTGATTAAAGAGGAAAAAAGGAGACACTGAGAAGAAAGAATGACAAGTTGGTGAGAAAGAAAAAGAAGAGAGGCTTCATGGATTTAATGTAATTGCTCTATAGGTGTATGTGAGGAGTGGGGCTTATGAGCCATGGTGTCTGTGTGGAGGTCAGAGGACAACTTCTTTTGTAGGTCTTTAATTTCCACCTTGTTTGAGATCTGCCTTTTTTTTTCTTTGCTGTTGCATATGCCTAGTAAGCAGGCCCGTAACCTCCCAGGAATTCTCTTGGTACCCCATGTCACCACAGAAAATACATCTGGCATTATGTGAGTTCTGGGAATTCAAACACATTTTGTATGGCAAGTGCTTTTACTCAGCCATATTTTCCATCTCGTCTATGGAGTTTCCTACAGGAAGTTATTCAATCAGTTAGGAATAATAAATCTAATACAAATACTCAGTGCAATGCAGTCACTCAATACCACCCTAACTCAATTTATAGGTGTATAGAGCTGGGATCAATACTTGCTTACAGAGGTGAAAGGTACCCCAAAGACACTGAGTATCCTTCTGAACACAAAGCAGTATCCTGGATTGTTAGAGTCAGAGACAAATGTAAGGACAGTTGTGGTCACTCTTCTGCTGAAAAAAACATGCAGAATTCTCTCTATAAAACCACTGCTGGGCCTTCATTTGGGACTTGAGATTTCTCAGGACAAGAAGAAGGTAGCTACACCTGTCTGGAGCAGTTCAGTTGGATCTGTAGTCTCAGAATGACCACAGTCAACCATCGCTGTCAGGAGTGCACAGTGGAGCAACTTCAGCTCTCGATGATAAAATGTCAGGTTTCCCCCACAACAGTTCTTGATGTGGAACAGTAAGGCCCCGTTCCCAACCCTAACTTTTCTTCTCTTCTCTATTTGTCAACATCTGATGAAAGCTGGAGAGATGCACAACACATGCCAAGGGCACGATTTTGCACGTTATTTCATATTTGATGAGATTCAACAATGGACCCCATAGTTTCACTACTAGTTATAGCTGTAGCCAGTTCAGTTGATAAGAGATACTTCAGAGTAGTAAGAAGTGAGAAGCTTATCAAAAGTCAGAACTGTGCTGAGCACATAATTTAGTTGTTTTTTAATATTTTCTGGGAGTTATATGAACAATATTACATGAAGTGAGCATAATTAAAGAAAAAGAAGCATGCATTAAATGAAGAGGGAGGCGTTTGAGGAAGGAGAGAGAAGAAAACACCTGTAATTATACTTACTTTCAAAAGTAGTTAAAAATAAAAATTTTAAATTTGTGGTTGTATATGTATGCATGTATTTGTGTGTATGTGAGTGTGTGTGTGTGTGTGTGTGTGTGTGTGTGTGTGTGTGTGAACATAGGTGTGTGCACCTGAAAGTCAGAGGACAACCTGGAATGTCAATTCTTTCCTTCTACCCAACTCACTGGACCCCCAAGTTTCTAGGACTCCACCTCCCATTTTCCAGTAAGGAGACCAGGACTGCCTTGTGCTGTGTGTGGAGCTTGTGGGTTCTGGAATTTTGAACTTAAGTCGTCATACTTACAAGCAACTTCTCATTCTTTAGGGCAGTGGTGCTTAGCCTTCCTAATGCTGCGACCCTTTAAGATATAGTTCCACATATTGTGGTGACACCCAAACATAACATTATTTTTGTTGTTGTTTCATAACTGTAATTTTGTTATGGTTATGAATCATAATGTAAATATCTGTGTTTTATGATGGTCTTAGAGGACCTCTGTGAAACTATTGTTGATCCCCAATGGGGTCATGACCCACAGGATAAGAACCATGGGTTTGGTGAAAATTTTATAGTTATGGTTTTTACTTTTAATTTTTTGGTACAGAGACATGGAAGTGTTGCATAAACCAGTGGTCTGGATAATAACACAAACCTTGATAGCAGTGGAAGGATTTAATCAGCATGGTTTCTTTTTAAAAATTAATGAGTTTTTAGAAGCTTTTTATGAAAAAGCACAAAATCGAGTAGCATCAGGCTAGTAGATAAAACAGAAACCAAGGAGTACAGAAAAATAGTATCCTTATTGAATTGTCCCTTCTAGAAACACCATTGATCAAAAATTATATATAATAAAAAATTAAAAGTTAAAAAAATTTTGGTGAAAGTATGACACCATATAGAAAAAGACCTTGGAAAGCACTTTCCCTGAAATAAACTTGAGGTGTTGATGAGCCAACTGACACATTTTCCAGACAGCGGGGCAATCATTAAGTGTGATTAGGATATATTTAATTCCTTTGTTTCATCTGTGACTAGGCGTACCAGTGGGGGGTGGCAGGGGAAGGAGAGTTGAGCAAAGTGTGGTGTGCCACTGTGGTTTTCTATTCACTTAATATGCACACAATTTGTTTTCCCTGTCAACTTTTCATTCTTGAATCTTTTCTTAGGTACTTTTCAACAACTAAAAGGATTTTCCAGACATTCAAACAATGGCAATAAAAATATTTCTCAGAATCACCAGGTTGGGCTCCAAACCACAGAAAACATCTTTACAACCAGTGGCCACAACTATGTTTTTAAGAGCCTCATTTAATCAGGCCCACAAGAATGCCTTTCACAATCAGAAGTGACAACAATCACCAGCTATAAAGTAAAAAGAGCAATCTGACCGACCTTCAGAGGAGAGATGTGAGACTGTAGGACATATCCGTGGACATTTTCTATTTGAGAGAGGTTCTTTTCAGACACATGCACCAGTTCTGGACCTCTTACTTCATGAGTTAGCCGAGGCAAGGAATGATCATGTGGACCGTCCTCATCTTGGTATCGATACTTCTAGGAACAAAGAAAAGAGGGGAAAAGATGCATCAGTGTTGGCAAGGAGGAAAGATAGCTTGGACTTAGCAGGCCATACTGCATGACTACTGTTGGCTTTGCCAAATATTTGGCTACAAACTCTTCCAGTGGTCACTGTAAACAAGGTATCAAGGAAAACAGTATCGATATTAACCAAAGTTAAACCTTTTTTTGTGTCTTGACAATACACTTATATTTCTGAGACAAAGAGAAACTGGTAATAAATAAGTCCAAGAAAATTTATTTAAATGAGAGGATATATTCCTCAAAATAACCAGAGTAGTTGCTACATAGGTGCTAATACATATAGTTCAGTCATGGGTAGAGAAAAAAAGTATGGGGCATTAGACATTAGAACTCTGATAAATCTGATTCATTTGCTTAATTTTGCTGCAGGATCTGTCAAAAGTTTAAATTTCCCCTGATAATGAAGAAAATTTTCCACCCACAATATTTCTATAAGTTTGAAAGGAATGATAATTGTTCTTTCTTTAGTTCAACTCCTATGAAGAACATTGATTTGGGTTTGTTGCATTCTAAGACAAAATATTATAATTTCTAGGAATTAAGCTAGTTTTTAAAGAACTTCAAAAATCACGTCAAAGAGCCAGCTCAGATGATTCTGGAGGCCAAGAGGTAACACTCTTCTCTGTGGTTTCCTTTCCTTCTTCATCAACCAATTCTCTGCATCCTCACAACCAGAAGAGAAACCTTTGTCAGAGGCCATTGCTAGAGACTTCCATACAGATCTCAGTCAGCTTCTTCAAGTTTCCAGGGCCTGGAATCCTATCTCCTGATCTCATCCTGTCCTTCTTCAGATTTGTCCCTTTGGTGAAGTACACTCGTTCAGAGTTTTGGCCATGGAGGAAAAGAAAAGAAAATCATTCTATACCTGACTCTCAACCCAACTCATCCACTGTTTGCTACCCTTGCTTGGTCTGTGCGTCCTACACAATAAACAACCACCCTGGGATCAGGATCCAGAAACTGTCATAAGTGCCTTCTCTAGTTTCACGCTACATCAAATACATTCCCAGTGACCCTATGTTTTTACACCAGGTCACTAAAAATCTAACTTCTTCTAGCCATATTTTCACTTATATTTGAGATGAAAAATATGCTTACTTGGACATTAGGTTTCATTGGGACTCTTAATTTGACAAGAACAAGAACCACCCCAGGTTAAGAAATTCACTTTGTTATCCAATCTCAGAAGCTGATCATCAGTATATGCATTTCTCTAGCGTTTCATATTGCCTAATGCAGTATTAATCTTAAAGTAAAAAAAAAAGTAAAAGTGCCATAATTATACTCAAAAACAGACTCTCATATTCTGCTTCAATTACTGTCATCCTGAGATACTCCATTTTGCCTGTCAGTGGAGGTAAGAGTCTTTTTCAAGGTTAACTAGAAAGCGGTTGGGTATGGGAGCCTTTCTAGGTAACTCAACCAAGAATCTACTTTCTACTCTCTACAGTCCAATGTCTATCCACATAAAGAGATGAATCCAACTCCGGTGATTCAGTCGGGAGCCTGATAGAAAAACACCACTGTGATTACACACTGGGATGAGGCTTGAGCATTTCTGCAAAACTATAAATACTGTAATTCTGTTTTTTAATGCTGTGGATAATTTGAAAGGCAAGATCCTTCAGAAGCCTGAGCTAACATTTCACATTTATCTTAATCAGTTATGTTTTCACTGGGAGTAGACAAAGCCCATCCTTAGGCCTGTTTTTATTTCTTTGGCTTAGACCATATCCACCCTACATCTGTTCCTCTTGGTTCCTTCTGACAGAGGCTCTGTCACAACCACCACAGCCAGAAAGTAAGGGCTAGTTAGACACTATCTCCTCTTTCACTCCCTACCTTTATGCTGTGTTAGTGTTTCCAATTTTCTATCAATCTGTGTTAATTTTCATGTTTGAAATCAATTCAGCAGTGCTCAACACCATATCTCAAGCCCTTTAGATAAGTACCTACCTATCAGGTATGTTCAACAAGTGATTACTGAATGAAATTCTACATGCCTTTTGAAGAACTGGAGGGAATGGGTAGGTTTTAGTAAGTGCAGACACAGAACTATTTTGCCTGCTATGTGTAACTTCTTTGATTATAAAGCATCATAAAGGCAGGCTTAAGGAATATCACAGCTATATAGTTACTCAACACATAACAAAGGGCATCAGATGCTTAAACATAATGTACTCTCCTCATCATTCGTTTCTACATTTGCTGTTGAGACTAGAAATTGAAAAGTTGCAGCTCTGTAGTATAAAAAGATACAAGACTTTAATTGAATTATACATACTGGTCATAGGAACAGTTAAGCCACTGCACACAGTGACGATGTAAATCAAGTTCCATGTAAGCAAAAATGGATCAGAATCAACTTTGCCTAAAGCTTCCCAGTTTAATAATGTGGGATCTCAAATGATATACAAAACAAATGAATATTGCGTACAAAGCACAAGGCCTTCAACAAACACAAGTTCAAGACCAGCCTGAATGACATAGTGACCTGGACATAAGGAAGAAACTAAACCACATTCGTAGCAGAAATTTATCACAAGAAAAGGAAGTAACAAGGAAATCTTGGTGACCTGTGGAAACTCATAGTAAAATCTTCTCAAAGTTCATGTCCACTTGCGTCTTGGGAATATATATCCTTTGTCTGATGAAAGATTCCTCTTTCTGGTGTATTTGTTGCGGCCACACCTTTATAGGGTCAGGCTTAATGTTGTAGAAAATTCTGAGTCATATTAGTCATATGTAATTCTACAGATCCTTGGCTAGTTTCTATTGCTCTTTGGGGGGCTTTGAGGTGGTGGCAAAGAAGTGGGGCTATTAGCAAAGGCTTCTGCCTTGAAATTTCTTCATTGTTCTCCTCCTTTCCTTGCCCAAATGTGATCTATTAGAGAAAACTCTGATTGAAACCAAGCCAACCAAAACATCAAACAAAAACCCTTACCCTTTGTCAACAAATATTTCTTATTTTATTTTTAATGAAAGTGGAAGCAATAGTAATGCTACTTTTCTATGCCATCTTTTTTCTACGTCAATTTTATTTGGGGCATATATTTTTTCTCTGTCTTCAGGATTCCTTTTCCCAGATTTTAAGCTAAAACTTTCCTTCAACACTGGATTCCAACATGTCAGCCTTTTATATCTCCAATAATCAGATTCGGTATCACGATCTTTGAAGCATTCCCATGACTGTTTGAATGTCAAGCTTTCCACCTTGTGCACCCTCACAAAATGCTGCACTGATTCTAATCAGTGAATAACAGCTACACTGTAATTGCTTGCCCATGTATGGACAATCCATGATTGTCTGGAGATCACAGGTGGAAACGCATTTATCTCTGACACTTCAGGGCCTCTATGACGCTAAGTGAGAGAGCATTATCTGTGAGATTTAGAGAATTAACTTTAAAAATTATCTGATCAGTGTTACAGCCTATCTAATCAGAAAGCCCACCAAAGCAGAACATGCATGCAAATATCTTCTTCTTTTTTTTTTTTAATCTACCTCTGGCTCTCACATGAATGGATTAGAACTAAGAAGTCTTGCCAGACCCAGTTTAGGACATTCTATTGATCTCAGTGTGTTATTCAGAACCATCCAGAAGTGTCCAGAATTCAGAGGAACATAGCATGCTTGTTCCAGCACAGGAGGTTCTCTAGCAGATTGGAAAGTGGTACTGTGCTGACAGAGTAGAACAGAGCGGATACAGACGTTAGAAGTCTGCCAAGTTCTCATAGATAAAAATCTATCTTTTGTTGAACAAAAGGTACTCTACTCCCCCTTTCCCGCTTGCAGCATGGGTTAGCACAAGACAGAGAGAAAGGAGAAAAATATGAAGATAGAAATACAGGGGGAGGGGGAGGAAGATAAAAGGGGTGGAGAGTGGTGTAAATCTAAAGCTAAGGAAAGCCAGAACACTTGGCACCTGTGAGTTCTTGGTAATATTGTGGCATCTTACAACTAAAAGATACAACCTGAAAACACTACAAAGAATACGAAAGAGGTTCCTTATTTAAACCGTAAAGCTATGCTATCAAGAAGGTACAAGATTACGAAATGACAACTCTACACCAGCCGAATATGTACGATTTGCTCAAAGTTGCTTCTCTCAATTGTATTGACAAAGTGTTCTGTGCATTAAACTCCATCTCCTCTGTCAGCTAAGCCCCTCCACGGGCTGAAACCAAACCTTTACTTTTATTTCCCATGATGTTCACTCTGAACACTACATAGTTGACTAAGGGACTTTTGCAGAGAGAAAACTTCTTTGAAAAACGAAGTCTTTTGCAAGCAGGGAAAAAACCCTATTTCAGGAGAAGTGTAGAGTCAGTAAGAATATGAAATAAATAACAAATCTGCAAAGGAAGTGATGATTCCTAGGAAATATGTGAATACAACTCGGAACACAGAAAATAACCAACCAAAAGGAGGAGGCTGCCTCAAAAAACGAGCTACGGGAAAGGAAGGACTTTCATTTCCTCTCTGAAAGAGTTTACCACCATTGAGCAGAACTGCTAGTCATCTTTTTATGTTACCGAAACATACTATTTGTATAGTTCAATAATTATTTTAGACGTTTTACTTATTTGGGGCCTGTGCATATACAGCTGACACTTTCCAGCTCCTTTCCATTTTTCTCAGCCAACCTGTGACGTGACCTGTGTCCATGCCTGTGCTGCAGCCTTCCCAACTCACTGCATTTCAGGAAGAAACAAGTAGATAAAGAGGCAAGGGAGGAAGAGAGAAAGGAGTGGATGTAGAAAAGGAGGTAAACACAAGAACAAAAGAAAAAAGAGAAGATGAAGACTCCTCAACGTAGTGAATGATCACTGATTCTTCTCTGTATGTTCACTCCATGAATGTAAAAATAAATTCTGGAATGCCATTTTGACCAGATCAGGGTTCTCTGTCTTCTTCTCAGATGTGGTGAGAAAAGAAGGAATATGGGAAGAGAAAAGGCAGGATAGATGTGACGTAATTTTCACTGCTTCTTTCCTGGGTCTTTATCCTCTGACACACTGGCCCTTGTTTTAGAAGCTTTCAGGGGACACTGAAAAACTGACACTTTTAAAATTTGGCATTCATTTTTAATAATTATTTTCTTAATGTTTGCCTGCCTGTCACGTCTGTGGAACAAGGACCCTAGTTGTTTTGATCATCCCTGACTGTTAGTACCTGATATGTGCTAGGTCCTCGCTAAAAGTTTAGTGAACTCTCTGGCCCAGTCTGTCTTCAAAATCTTTAATTCAAAGACCAAAAAGACACACACACACACACACACACACACACAAAATGTCTGTCTCTCTCTGTCTGTCTCTCTCTGTCTGTCTCTGTCACTCTCTCTGTCTCTCTCTCTGTGTCTCTCTCCCTCTCTCTCCCTCTCTCTGTCTCTCTCTGTCTGTCTCTGTCTCTGTCTCTGTCTCTCTCTCTGTCTGTCTCTGTCTCTGTCTCTCTGTTTCTCTGTCTCTCTGTCTCTCTGTCTCTCTGTCTGTCTCTCTGTCTGTCTCTCTCTGTCTCTCTCTCTGTCTCTCTCTCTGTCTCTCTCTCTGTCTCTCTGTCTCTCTCTCTCTCTCTCTCTCTCTCTCTCTCTCTCT
>OU015752.1:107986794-107997587 GCA_907169655.1 Acomys percivali | reverse complement strand
CTCTCTCTCTCTCTCTCTCTCTCTCTCTCTCTCTCTCTCTCACACACCCACAGACAGCCATACAGTTAACCCAGTGAACACTTGCAAGAAGAACTTTTATCAGACTTGGAGCAGGATATAAGCAAGATCACCGATGTGAGAGATGAACCAGGCGCTTCGTTTGAAAATTTTTCAGACAAATTTCACAACTAAAAAAGAAATGATTTCCTGCTTTTTGCCACAAAGAACAGGACAAGCCAGGATGTTAATTAAATTACAAATCAGCTGTCTGCTTGCAGCTGCCAGAGCTTTGTGTGCTTCCAAGCAACGTCAGATATTTTAAACCCTCTGTAATTACCTACAATGGAGAAGCTGCCAGGAAGTCTGCCTTCATGAATAGTTAATGGCTCTCAAGATTCTTTTTAAAGCACTGATGATTTAAATAATCAAGAGAGACCCTACTGTTACTCTGGGCTGCCCTCCATCTGTCCACCGAAGATTCTGGAAGCCCAGGCAGGAGTGCAGCTTTTTTTTTTTCTGAGCTGGATCCACATTGGAGAGAAACCAGATTCATCCATCGAGTAACCCAAGAGTTAAAGGGACCCGGGTTCTTTGACTATGTCAGAATGGAACGCCAGACTGAGACATGGAAAACTAACGGGTGTGACATTGTGAAATAACTTTACATAGGGTGTATATACAGTCTGGGTGGTTTTTTTTTTTCAAGAATAAAAGAGTATTTTTAAACTTTTCTTTTCTCAGGCAGTTCTCAAGACAGGACAAAGAAGATGCCGTCATTCTGATTCCCAAGTGAGAAGGAAAGAGGCTCAGAGAGTCTTCAAAATATTGAATACACTGTGAAGATGTGTTTCAAGACAGGCATTGTCAGATTGCAAGCTGCAGCCATATGTAGTTGGAGAAAAGTCTGTTCTAGCTATGGAAACAGGAATCCAAACTTCCATCATCACACTTTCTACCTGTGTCTCTGAACTCCGAGCTTCATCTGACTGCAGTTACATGTGAAAAGAACAGGATTTATTTCATAACTATAGACGCATTTCAAAAGACACTGCATTCCTACTGCATATTAAGTCCCTCTTTTCATGTAGTCACAAGGTCTTTGGAGCTTCATTATTAAAGAAAAACAAACAAACAAACAAAAAAGTAGTCTTCAAAAGTGAACTTTTCACGAAGCTATTTCTTTCAGCAAGATGAAGATAGACTATAAACAATTACTTGGGTTCTCCAAATAGATCTCTCACCCTTTCACTTGTGGGGTCTTTGAACTGAGGTAACCCTAAGACCCCAGCAATGGCTAGCAGTCATGTTTGGAAGACATAACTTGGCTAACTCCTACTTTATTAACTACCACAGGATACTGGGAAACTGGTTAAATAAACTCTGAGACTTTTGGCATCCTCACTGAGAGAGTAGAAGCATTCCTATATCACTGGGATTTTGAGAAGGACGAGTGATGTAATACATGGAAAGACAAGCCTGTACCCTTGTATATAATCATTAAGGGGCCTAATTTTTTTCTCGGAATTTGATGCGTTAGCTGATTTGTAGTGATTTTTAAAAGTGGTAGAAACTAGGGAAATAGTTCTGTCCTTTTCTTCTCGGTATCTTAATCTGCTTCAATGTATCTGTGACACAGCCTCTCTCAATACTTGTAAACACAAAGATTTACTGGGCTCCTATGAAGTGGCAGGCACCATAATAATGTGTTAGGAAGACAACATTATATAAAACACTGGGAGTGTTGCCTGGTGCTTTCTGGGGCATAGGATTTTAAAGACAGAAAAATGGTAACACACAAGGAGGGAACTGAGAGAGCCCCCTGTTTTTCTTGCCCTGAATTAGAGCAAGAAGTAAAGAACAGCTCACAGGTAAAGCCATCTCAATCAGGGTTCCTCTAAGCTCAGCAGGTCACATACAAGTGAGGAGCAAGCTCATGTAAGTATGCTAAAACACACCAAAGTACATGTAAAGAAGGACAAAAGTCTGGAGTGCTAAATTGTAATATGCTCATAGTGGCCACTTCAAGGTGATTGCTAATGACATACATTGAGCTGTGTTTCTCGCAGAAATTAAAATAATTAACAGAACAGAACATTTACACATGATCAAGTATTGCTGTTGAGGAAAAGAAGATCAGGTGTATTTTGTAGCAAGGGAAAATGCTCTGGTCTTAGGAAATCTTCATTCAAGCTCACCTGAGTTAATTTCGGGAGCTGGATGAAGGGGAGAGACCAGGAAAGTCACTGCCAGCTGAGAAATGGAGGAAGAGGGTGCCCAGAATAGAGTTACTATGAGGATCAACTTTGGAGTCAAGTGGTTGCAATACTAAGAAATCAAAGCGATGACTTGAGAAAGAATCCAGCAATTAGTTTGTCCATTTGAAGCAAAACTTCAAATACTATCTGAGTAATACTCTGGCTCACTGCTGCTGGATCCACTGTAGGACAATAAGATCCCGTGGGCAGTCTGTCTGACTCAACCCACCAGCTGTGAGCCTGCAGTATCAGTGAGAGTCACTCACCACGGAAGAGAGACTCCAACACTTCCCTGAAGGTTTGGAGCCCACGAAAAGAGGAACTGTTCACTTCAGAAATATGCGTAATCAAGTGATGGCTATTGCCTTTGCCTCAATGTCCTGGGGTTCAATTCTGTTTCTTCCACTGACAAAGCAATGTGGCTTCGGGCAGCTAAGGAAGCTCTCTGAAGCTCACTCATGCTTTATATAAAAAATCAGGCTAATGGGGCATGACAGTTGTTGCTATGGGAAACTAATGAGATAATACGAATAAATGTTTTGTAGCCTAGCACTGTGTTATGTGAGGTCATTTCCATACAAGCTTGTATTACACAATGATCATATGGCTTCCTATATACTGTCTTCTCTGTCCCTCTCTGATGTCCCCCTAGTTTCATTTATACTACACATGTATGATTTTGTACATCTATATAAAATATTATAACAATAAATGAGACATGAGATGGGTTTTGTCTGAGAGTGACACAACACATTATAGCTTCAAATGACTACCTTCGTTTAAGAAGCATGGTCTTTTGGCACAAGTCCTCACTCATGGTACATGCCTAGGGACTCTACGTATTTTCCCATTTCCTTATCAATGTCAAACAGGGACCAGTATTTAAGGAGAGCTTACCTAGTGTGTGGTAGGTAGGCCTTGCCAGCATTGGAGGGAGCTGACATCCACCAGGCTACAGCAGACATCACAGAACAGTTAGAAAATAGCACAAACTACCCATACACAGGTAGACAGAGCTAGGCTGCGGTTTGATCCTCTAAGACAGAGGTTCTCAACTTTCTTGATGCTGGGATACGTTAGTACAGTTTCTCATGTTGTGGTGACCCTCCCAAATTTATTTTTGTTGCTACTTCATAACTGTAATTTTGCTACTGTTATAAATCATAATGTAAATACCTGTGATTTCTTATGGTATTAAGCAACCTATTTGAAAGGGGCATTGGACCCTCAAAGGGGTTGCAACCCATAGGTTGAAAACCACTACTGTAAAGATTCTGGAGATGTGCCAGGTGTTGATGGTGCATGCCTTTAATCCCAACACTCAGCAGGCAGAGGCAGGTGAATCTCTGTAAGTTCCAGGACAGTCTGGCCTACAGAGGAGCTCCAGGATAGCCGGGGCTGTTACACAGAGAAACCCTGACT
This sequence comes from Acomys percivali, assembly GCA_907169655.1. NCBI lineage: Eukaryota > Metazoa > Chordata > Mammalia > Rodentia > Muridae > Acomys > Acomys percivali. Next base: position 107,993,910 of record OU015752.1, on the reverse strand, counting down.
TGAAAAGCCAAAGAAAGAAAATAAGAAAGAAAGAAAGAAAGAAAGAAAGAAAGAAAGAAAGAAAGAAAGAAAGAAAGAACAAACGTACATTCAGTAGATGTTATTCCATTTCTTTCTAAATGTAAGGGACTTCTTACCCTCTCTACTCCTGCATGCATCTAGGCCAGTGTTACTGGCCTCTTCTGCCAAGGATTATCAGTTCTCATAACCTGCCTGGGGAGTTAGTTTGGTCCATGCACAAGCCTTCTAGCCATATCTGATACCCCAGGATGAGATAACAAAGCCACCTGGACCCTAGCATGGCTCTTGGCTGTATGCCTTGCTTAATAGTTTTCTGGTTTTCCTGTTTGCTTTTGTTGTTATTGTTGTGTTGTGTTGTGTTTTGCTTTAGATTCAGTACATATGTAGATTTCCTACAGTCTCTTATCTTCTTTTTTCACAATGTGAAGTCTGCTCATGTCTTTGCTTGGTCGTACTCTGTGAGTGAAATCTTCTAATACTGAACTTCTACTCTTTCATCTGTCCCTCCTTCCACTAAGGATTTACAATGAATGAGTAAGTCATGGTAGTAAGCACTAACACTATTCAGATATAAGGCAGGATCCAGCTCCCCTGGAGTCCATCCAGTAGTTGTGACTGAAAATTGTCAGTTATGACTGGTTTTTGAAATTCTATATTTAACATATACATCTCAAAAATGATGAAATGCTATATAAAACATATTATGCACATGTTCTCACAGAGGTGCACATAATCTAGCTTTGAGATTATAATTGAGCAGTTTCTTCATGAATAAGACACCTAGATTACTACTAAAGAGCAAACGTTCTGATGGTATTATATGCTTAAGATCATCAAACTCAGGCAAAGACAGAAGTTTAAAAGTCATGGATAATGAGGACTAGAGCATCATTTCCACTTTTAAGATGCTTGTAGCCAGGCCCTAATATTGGGTACCTTGTGACTTCTTTGTGAGAAGTCATAAAACATGTGTTAAAATGAAAGTAAAAATTCCTGTAGAGTGTATTTACTCCCTGTTACAGACAAACTCGACAGCATATTAACATTTTTAAAGTTTCAGCAAACCTTGAAGAATGGATTGCTTGAGAGAAATACTTATTTTAAAAGTTGAAATATTGCTGATAAAATTTCCCATCCAAGTGAAATCAGTACAAGGAGAATACTTTATACCTTGTGTGTTCATCAAGTTATAGCTTACAGAAGACTAATAAAATCCACCTGGAGTATGCTTGCCAACCATCACAAAAAATTAACTCCAATTAGAGTACTTTATATCTTGAGTGTGTGTTCATAAACTAATAGCTTACACAAGGCTAATAAAACCCACCTGGTGTATGCTCCCTAATCATCACAAAAATTTTAACTAAAAAGTCCATGAGCAACTTCTGTCCTCTCCTAAAACATATTATAACCAAGATAATTTATGGTTACATTTCTCCTTTCACATCTTGGTTTGTCTTCATCTTTATATCTATTTAGTAAACATTTTATCTGGATACACAAGAGTAGTAAGTACATTACAAATCCCTCAATATGATATTCTTTGACTTAAATTTCTTTAGTCCTCCCTAATTGAGGCAATCTGCTTAACAATGAGGTAAAAATAATGTAGGTTGGGAGTTGTAGTCACAAGTTTCTAGGAGTCAATAATAAGAAAAACAAAATATTATTTTCCTAGCGGAGCTTTAATTGTAGTAAAGTTATAGGAGAAAAAGATTCTGTTTAACAAATTTTAAAAAAAATTAGAATATACTCCAAGAGAGTCCCAAAGTAGAAGCCTGTTCATTAGAAGAAGCTCATTAGAAGAAGATGCTCCCATACTGTCCAATGGGAATGAGTGGGGCTGTGAGGAGAAAGGGAACGATCTGTAGGAGGAGCTGGTGGAACTGCATTCTGAGGGAAAGAAAGTATTGTCACAAGTCTGAGAGTTAGCACAGACTTTACTGTGAGCTCAGTACTGATACAACATTCTGATAAGGGCTGAGTGAAGTGGGACAACTGTGAGGCAGGACAGCCGCCCTAAAACCAGGTTACAGAGATATGCATCTGAGTGTGGAATTTAAGGGTAGAAAACAGCATCCCGAAGACATATTTACAGGAGGAGTCACACTAGCTAGGAGTGATGAGCAACTCTTGTATGCATGGATAAAAGAATGAATAAACAAAGTAAAGTAAATACACACAATGAACTATTATGCAGCCTTAGGATGAAGGAGTCACATCTTCTCCAACACAGATGGACAGTGGGGACTGTATACTAAGTAAAATAGGCAAAACAAAAAACAAAAAAACAAAAACAAAAACAAAAACAAAAAACAAAACAAAACAAAACAAAAAAACAGCCAATTACTATATAATTTTTCTCATGTGCTGTCATGGAATAGTAAAACTCACAAACAAGGTTATTAGAATGATGGTTTCCAACATCTGAAAGAGGAAATTATGGAGAATGAGTTGTCTTAGAATTTTGAGGTAGCTATAATTAACACTTCTAAATAATGTATTTAAAATGTTGAAGATAGTAAAAACTTATGTGGTTTCTACCAATATTTTAAAATAGCTCACTCTTTCAGGAGTGGTATAGCCGGGTCTTGAGGTAGCACTATTTTCAATTTTCTGAGAAAGTGTCAGATTGATTCCCAAAGTGGTTGTACAAGTTTGCACTCTCACCAGCAATAGAAGAGTGTTCCTCTTTCTCTACATCCTCACCAACGTGTGATACCACTTGAACTTTTGATCTCAACCATTCTGTTAGGTGTAAGATGAAATCTCAGAGTCATTTTGATTTGCATTTCCTTGATGACTAGGGAAGTTGAGTATTTCTTAGGTGTTTCTCAGGCATTCGATACTGTTGAGAATTCTCTATTTAGCTCTGTGCTCATTTTTTCATTGGCTTATTTTGGTTTGGTCATGTTTAATTTGTTAAGTTCTTTATATATTTTGGATATTAGACCATTGTCAGATATAGAGTTGGTAAAGATCTTCTCCCAGCCTGTAGGTTTTTGTTTTGTTTTGTTGACAGTGTCCAAAAGATGCTCCACCATACAACAAGGACATTTGCTCAACTATATTGATAGCAGCCTTATTCGTAATAGTCAGAATCTGGGAACAACTAGATGGCCCTCAACTGAAGAATGGATAAAGAGACTGTGGTATATTTACACAATGGAATACTACTCAGCTATTAAAGACAAGGAAATCTTGAACATTTGAGGCAAATGGATGGAACTACAAAACATCATCCTGAGTGAGGTAACCCAGAACCGGAAAGACACCCATGGCATGCACTCACTTGTAAGTGGCTATTAGCCCAACATAGATATCCTGTGAAAGACTCCACCCAGTGGGGATTCAGGACAGATGCTGGGACTTGCTGCTGGACTCTGGGTGAAGTACTGAGAGTGGCAGGGAAAAATGGGGGGATGGAAGGACGCACACAAGGAGACCATCCAGGCTGGCAGATCTGGACCCAGGGTGTCTGCACAAAATGTTGCACCAACCAAGGACAATGCATGCCAAGAACCTAGACCCCCTGTTTAGATCTAACCAATGAACTGCTCATTCTCCATGATTGTGGGGAGAACAGGGACTTCCTCTGACATGAACTCTGGTGGCCTCAATTTAATCACTTCCCCCTTGGTGGGGAGGCCAGGTGGGCACACAGAGGAAGGGGAAGCAGCTCATTTGAACGAGACCTGAGAGGCTGTGGTCATATGGTGGGAGAGGAGGGCCCCTTCTCTCAGAGGTCTAGGGGAGGGAAATAGAGGAGAAGAGGGAGGGAAGGTGGGAACAGGAAGATACAAGTGAGTGGATAACAATCAGGATGTAATCGGAATAAATTATAATGAATTAAAATAAAAAATAGCTCACTCTATCTATTGAAGAAAAAAGCTGGCAGAAGTGGAGACTCTAACAGACATGTTAGAAAGTCTTCAGGACATTGAACTTTGCCTTTGTCCAACTTCAAAGTGGGAAAATTCTATGTCCATAAACTCGAAGCATTCTCCTGCTTAGCTACAAAAACACTCCAAACGTTCACACATCTTATTCCTTTAAACACCCCACATCTTTTTTTTCATAACAGATCAGAAGTAATACAAAATTAAAACCAATAGTAGTTGTTGACCATATCAGTCCCTCCTTGGAGCTGTGGATCACCTGGGGGAAAAGAGAAAACAGAGGTCTAGGGCAAATGGACACTGGGCAGCTCTGTGCTCAGTGCAATGGCTCAGCGAACACTGAGTGCTGAAACCCCAAGGCAGCCATTCCATGCAAATAGTCTCTAGTCGTTCCTAATAACTCTGAACATCTGGTGTAACATACTTCTGTGTAGGGTCACAGGAAGAGACTTAAATGGTTAAAACAAACTAGAACAGATGGAAGAGCCCCAAGTTCTCAGATTATACAGAAAGAGCCCCTATGGTCTCAGAAAACAAGTACTTCATATTGTGTAAAATCAATTAAGTTTCATTCTGAAATGATTCATGTGTTTATAACAGTCTCCCATAGCTGTATAAGCAACAGAGACTAACATAATATATCTTAAAAATAAGTATCATCAACAGAAGGAAGGCCCTGGGTGTTCTTAAATCTTTAGAAGTTTCATACTGAATCTATAAGTTTCTGCTGTTTTCAATGGTCTTACTATATGGATACATATCTGTGACTTATTTGTATCTTTTTATATTTTAACTTTATTTATGAGTATATATGTATGTATGTGTGTGTATACTCATACGCAGGCACACAGGCATTCATGCATGTGTACACGTGCACACACACACACACACACACACACACACACACACATACACACACACACACCTTGCACTGGTGCCTGCTGAAGCCACAAAAAGGGATCAGATCCTTGTAGCAGATTATAGGTAGTTGTGATCTTCTGGACATGAAGAAACTGAAATTGAATCTTCTAGGAGAGTAGCAAGAATTTTTAATGGCTGAGCCATCTCTCTAGCCTCAATTGAAAGGTCTTAAAACTGAAATGATGCTCCAACATTAGAGAGAGTTTTGGGTGGCTCTTCAGGTAGCAAACTGTCTCTGTCATCTTCTCACATGGGAAAATGCTAGCCTGCATTCCCAGCATACTCAGCTAATCAACTTTATTCCTTCTCAAGTCTCTGATGGGATGGAAGACCAGGTAGTTTAGTTTTACAATAAAGCTTAGTTGTTTAGGGGTTAATATTTTTTTTTAGGTCTAGATAGATGTTTTAAGTTAATAATGACAAGATGTGATGGAGATTGATATACATTTCGGAATTTTAGATGCAACAAATAGGGAAGATGTTTTCTTCAAGGCTGTCAAATGCAAATAGCCAAAACACTAAGAATGTAACATTTATATAATTCCTGATTGTGTCATGGTTCTTCTTGCTATCGGTAATTTATTGTATATATGTACAATAATATAAATGTATATGTAAAAAATAAAAAATTAGAAAAAATAAACACACACACACACCCCAACCAAAAACCAACCAACCAACCAACCAACCAAACAAACAAAAAACCCTGAAATTTCTGTAATGAACAATAAGCCTCCCAAGGGATTCTAATTGTCCTATGCATTTTCCACATCTACAGCCACAAAAGCCAACTATCTGAAATAGTTGCATATTGTCTTATTTAGGGTTTCTGTTGCTGTGCTCAAACATAATGACCATAAGTATTGTAGGGAGGAATGGTGTTATTTCAGCTTACACTTCCACATATCAGGGACTTCCATCACAAAGGAGTCAGGGCAACAGGGCAGGGACCTGGAAGGCAGGAGCTATGCAGAAACCATGGAGGGGGTGTTGCTTATTGGCTTGTTCCATAGGCTTGCGAAGCAAGCTTTCTAATAGTACCTAGGGCCAATAGTCCAGGAGTAGCACCTCCTACCGCTGGGTGGGCATTCCCACATCAGTCACTACTTTTAAAAAAATACAACATGGGTTTTCTCACTGGCCAGTCTGGTGGAGGCATATTTTTCTCAATTGAGATTTTCTGTTTCAAAATGACTCCAGCTGTGTCAAGTTGACAAAAATCTTGCCATCACCCATAAATATTCAAAAATATAAAAATACAGCACACACACATACACAGGTGATAGATAGATAGATAGATGATAGATAGATAGATACATAATAGATGATAGATTAGATAGATGTTTATCTGAACTTCGGCTAACACAGAATTTCAGAAACCACGTTTGTAAATATGTCTAAGTAGACTTACTCTTTGTCTGGTTCAAATTTTACATAAGCAGCAGCAGCGTAGCTACATTTATCCAACATAATGTTACAGAGTTTGTTCATGCTGATATGTGTAAGCTTGGCTCATTTCTTTCAACTTTTGAACAGGATTTCATTATAAAGTTTACAATAATGCCCCCCCTCTTGCTGATAACATATTACTATTTCTATTAATTTCCATTTGAGAATAACAAAACTATAGAAATGTTTCTCCAATATTCTTGCCTGCGTTTTTGGGTGCATGTATGTAAGACTCCCTTTAGGCTTATGTCTGAGAGTAGAATTCTGACAATCAAAATTTCTGGCCCCCACACATTGATCTCTTCCCCCTGGCAGGGTGGCCTTGCCAGGCCATAAAGGAAGAGGATACAAGCCGTCGAGATGAGACTTGATAGGCTGAGGTGAAATGTTAGTGGAAGAGGGCTTCCTTTTCTGAGGACTAGGGAAGGAAGTGAGGGGGATGAGGAAGGGAAGATGGGATCTGGGCAAAGGAGGGCCTACAATTGGGATGTAAAGCGAGCAAATTAAAGAACATTTTCTGTGATGTAACTATACATCATCTGAGGCATTGCATTCTGTTGTAATTTATGAAAACTGTAGTTACTTCATGGTTTCAGTAAAATTTCATATTTCAGACCAGTGAGGTGACTCCTAGGGTAAAAATTCTTTCTATATAAACTCGGACGCCTAAGTATAGTCACAAGATCCCACAATGGAAAGAGAGAACTCTGGGAAAAGTTATTATCTGGCCTCCATACATCCACCATGTCATGCCCAGGCCTGCATCGCACACACACATGCACACACACACACACACACACACACACACACACACACACACACACAC
>OU015752.1:107964673-107986784 GCA_907169655.1 Acomys percivali | reverse complement strand
ACACACACACACACACACACACACACACACACACACACACACACACATTATAGACACAAGTTCATACAGTAATAAATATAATTTTAAACAATGGCATTATCCAAGAAAAAACCCACAACTCAGCTTATATAAAGATTAAGACAATTGAATCAACGGCTGAATTATATATGGATATTAGAAAGCAGAAATATATACCAAAGATAGTCTATGGTTTATCTTTAAAATTATTGATATTTACTCTAAGCGTAATCTTTCTGCTCTTTGTCTCAAATATTTGTGATAAACAAGTATTTCAGTAACTGCCTTGGGTTTGTTTTTTTCCCCCCATTTTATTTCTTCTATGTGCAGGATCTGCCTTTAGCCACAAGGTGGCAAGCTAAGCACGTTCAAATGAAAATCTCTACACAGGTCTAAGTGCACTTCACTGATGAAGCTATAATCAATAAATTGTTTATGGATGAAGCACACATGCTTCTTTCTTACATATTTTTTGTTTTTTATTAATTATTCACCTTACATCCTGGTCATAGGCCTCTCCCTCCTTCCAACCCCCCTCCTTGTTGTACCCATTTCCCCTCCCCTGCTCCCCAGAGAATGGGAACACCTTACCCCCAGCATATCAAGTCATATCAGAACTGAGACATCCCCTAACCCTGTGACCCAGTGATGCAGTCTCACCAGAGGAAAGTGACAAAAAAGCAGCATCAAAGTCCTTGTCAGAGCCAGCTCCTACCTCCCTCATTAGGGTACCCACGTAATGGTGATGAACAAGCTGCTCATTGGCTACATCTGTGCAGAGGCCCAGGGCCAGTCCATGCATGGTCCCTGGCTGGAGCCCTCAGTCTCCACAAGTCCCCCTGGACCCTGATTAGTTGGCTCTGCCAGTCCTCTGTGGAGCTGCTGTCTTCTCTGGGTCCTCCATCCTTTCCCCAACTCTTCCCCAAGACTTCCGGCTCTACCCTGTGCTTGGCTGTAGATCTCCTTGTATGTTTCCATCAGCGGCCTGGTGGAACCACTTATAAAGCAGCCATGTTAGGATCCCATCCAAAAGAAGGCAGCCATGCTAGGTTCCCATCCACATGCACAGCTGAGTACCTTCTCATCAACACTGCCCAGGGATTGGCTCTCAGGTTGGGCCAGCCACCAGTTGGATATTTCCTCAGTCTCCACTCTATCCCTGTCCCTGCACATCTTGTAGGCATGGAAAGTTCTGGGTAGAAGTTTTCATGAATGGGTTGGTGTTGTCCTCCTTCCATTGGGAGTCCTGTCTGGGTTTAGGATGTCCTCTTCAGCCTCTATGATGCCTGCTATTAGGAGTCACCCTCATATCCTCCCTGGAGCCTACTCTGTTGTAGGTCTCCAGTTTGTTATTGAGAGGCCCCCACGCAAGGATTCATTTCTCTTGCAAGCCCTCTGGGATGCTGCCCCGAATCACCCCAGGTCTGATATCTTATCTATCTGTCCACCTCTTTCTCTCTTCTATAGGAAGATAAAGCTCTTTCTCCACCTCCCACCCCCTTGTTAAACTTTGAAGCCATCGAAAGTGATTCAGTTGCTCCCTTATTTCTTTGTTTCTTGTATCTAGCATACTTAGTGGACTCCTTGTCCCTGCATACAGGACCTTCTTCACTTCTTTGTACTGCCCTGAGCATGAATTTCCAGCATTTCCTTTTATTTCTCCTGCACTCCAAACACACACACACACACATACCACCACCACCACCACCACCACCAACAACAACAACAACAACAACAACATTTTCTCCCACTTCCCAGTCCCTAGAATATGGCCCAGCTGTGTTTAATATCTTTCACATTGATATGTCTTGATATTCATACTTCCCTGACTCGTCACTGACTTTGAACTTCTGCCCTGGGCCTGTTAAACTGACTTGCAAACTTTAGTCTATAGCATCACTGTAGCCCATACAAAGACTTTTCTAAGTACCCTATCCGAACATCAGATGAAACACCATTTTTAAGTAAAGACTATTTTTTTTTGTACACTTTTTCGTCTGTCCTTTCTCAAATGTTTCCTTCTGGCCATCAGATAGCCAGAAGAGAATTTTCTTTGACTTGGTTCTAGTCCCTATACTATGCCTTGCAACATAAGGGATAATTACTAGATTGAAGAATAGAATGTATCTATGCGGTGGGAAGGTAAATATATGAATTTTGAGCAATATATATTTCCCTTTCTATATGTAGTAATTAGCTAAATATTTACATTTTAGAACTTGTATTTTTCTTATTATTGTTATTATAGCCAAATCATTTTAAAGTAATTAAATCAAATTTGCTGTTAACAAGAGATAGAAGATGATGTTTCTGCCCTTGAATGGTGAAGGGAAAGCCAAGGGAAGCTGGAGAAGGCATAGATTGGAAACCATTGTCCCTGCAATGTATGCATACAAAAGTCATTATAATATACCGAGATAATGAAGTAGTTCACTTAATGACTATGCTTAAATAAATAATTGGACTCAGCCTTTGGCAAGAATTTCCACAATTCAGTTGAGTAGTCAAATATTTTTCTCAGCAAGCATATTATTGATTTTCCACAAAGGTTATAATTTAACAAACACATAATATTGATTTGTTTTTAAAACTCTCAGTCCAGAGCTATGGGGATCTCAATGGAATTGTAATTCCTTGTAATTAAAAGCTTTCAAAATGCAAATCTGTGCCATAAGGCATGGGCACCATATGCTTCACCGTAATTTCAAGCACCAACTTCACCTTTTAAGTTCTGCAAACATAACTCTTTCCTGATCGAAACTTTTTGGTTTGCCTTTCTCTGACTCTTTGCGTTAACATCTGTAAGATTTTGAATTCTATTTCAGTTTTAAATTAATCAAATGATAGCATATCAGGTACAAGGGACAGGTTTCCTCTGCTCATTTTTAACTACTATATTGATGGAGAACTAAGTATTGATGAAGATGGATAAATGTAGATATTCACATAGATAGGCTTACAGGAAGAAGGATGTAGCTCCAAAAGATTTATCATGCTGTATTTAGCCATCTTTATACTGTGGGGAACTCACAGGAAGAAATTCATCTCAACACCCTTTGCAAAGTCTTTTAGGATTCACAGATCTTCAGCTACAGGGCTATATATAATCTGTGCTCCAAATGTGCACACGTCATCTTTTAAGTCAAATGCAGTAGGAAAGCTACACAATATTGATTTCAGCCAATGTTCTTCAATGGAGCAATTTAAGTCAGCATATAAATTGCTGGTGACTAATATTGAATGCTCACAGTGTGCTAGGCACTATTAATTCAGCTGAAACTCATTAATCCAATGACTAAGTAGGTCCCCATTAGGAAGGTTCACATTTTACAAATGACCAAGCAAGAGCAAAACACCCAGCTGAAAGGCAACGGAATCGGCAGGCACTTTCATCATCTGCTGTTAATTGGACAGAGTAGAACTTAATTTTATTCAGAAGAATGCTTTATCATGGCCTTGGGAACTAATGAAGTCTCAGGGGATCTGACTGGCCTCCTCAGAAAACTCTCTAGGAGAGATGGCAGATTTCGAGAAGGAAGGGAGGGGGGTCTGTGAGATTTGTTATTTCAAATTCCTAGACTAAATAAAAGGAATGCAATCTATATTTTGTGTCCAATGATCCAGGCAAAGAAATATTAACACTACAATATTATTCTATGTAGCTACCCACAGGTTGCTTGCTTTGAGGTTAATTTATATATGGGAAAAAGAGGAGATTTATTTGGGCAAGAAGATGGGGTGGGTGCTGAACTTAATTCTGAGGGGAGAGCTTAGTATTTCAGGAGGTCTAGATTACTCTGCTGTCAAAGAAAACAAATAATGTTCTGGAGTTGGAGTACTGACATTTTCCAAACAAGGCCTGATGTTGTGTTTTCAGGCAATGACAGGTCATCACTCACTATCATCCTGTGATCATTGCACGTCCCTTCAGCAATCATTGCTAGGTACAGATGATGAGTTTTATACTTGTTAGGTTAACCAACAGAATTGCATTCTCTTTTTTCATGGAATTTGTAGTCTGGTTGGGTGGGATGATATTAAATGCATAATTGTAGTTAATTACACTGGTAAAATTGCATATTATGTAAAGAAAGCACAGTGCATTTGGTGTATATTACCAGTAAGTAGTAAGTTGTATGGCTCAATAGGCCTAGGTGACAATAATGTGACAGCTTTTTCTGTAGATATCTATTCTATCTGCACAAAGTTGTTTTGTATTATTTCATATTTTATAACTCTCTACCATGAGAACTCTTGCTCCTAAGGACTCCTTGTGTGCATATGCCAGCATACATATCAATGGGTTGTAGCCTGAGAGTTTTCATTTTTGCCACCTATATTATAAAACTCAGAACCAATGTCCCCTTGTATCTGAAGCTTTTATTACATCCAATATACCCTTGTCAAGGTTTTTCAAAGATCTGGCTTAAATCCTTATATTTGGAAGGTAATTGATCTATTTGTAAGTCTGACTGTTCACTGGACTTTTATCATCTTGAAGAAGTAGACTATATTCTGTGTTATATTTTTTAAAGTCACTGAATCTAGGATCTCATGGATTGACATTCATAGGCCCTTAATAAATATTTACCAAATCATCATTGTGGAAGATAAAATTTGTTCACACAGTCTACAACAAGAAGGTAATATATACTAGAAATCACAGATAGCATTTCAATAGAAATGCTGAGAAAATATTTGAAAGATAAATTATTCATTAAAGCATTCCAGATGAGAAAATGCACTTGGTCTCCAATACATAGTGATTTGCAAACTTACAATGGATTTGTTTTCTTTGCTGTGCTGATGGATGCTATGAATGTCAAATAAAAGAATAACTGGGTTCCAACCAATCAGAATCTATGAGGATAGTTAACATGTGTACTTCTGTTCCTGTCTTTACTTTAGTAGTCACACTAGAAAAATACACTTTAATAAAGATGCAAATTCATGTTATTATCTGAAGAACCAATGACCAATGACCTATGATATTCCTTCACTCAATCTTTCCACTGCTTGCACATGGTGAATCTCACTAGCTGAGCATGACTACACCCTCATTGCCTCACACCTAAGCAATGCTAGTTTTTCCCATGACTCCCTCAATCTCCTGATAATATTAACTTTTAAAGCACTAGAAAATGTAAAATCACAAAGAGGAAAAGTGGGTGGACCTACATCCTTGTTTATAGGCAACTTACTTGGTTTCAGAGGGATAGTCCAGACCCAACTATTCAAGTCTACATACAACTTTCTGGGTATGCTACCATTGCTTGATGTCTACAATAGCATAATTACACGATGTCTTTTCTTGTTGCAAAGGTCACTTATTAAATAAGAATTCAGAAAGTACATGTATCCTATCTTATACTAAATTTTGATTGCAAATCTTTCATGTTTTTGCCACTCCTCCACAGAACAATGATAGCTCATGTGTTTTATGTATAGTATATTCGTATAAAAGTACATTTTTAGTTATTAGAATTTAGTCACTAGAATAAATTATTATCATATAATAATTATGGTAATAAATTATTACCATAATTTATCTTCATTTAAGTAAGTGTGACACTTACGTAAAAACTGACTCAGATCATGTTGCATTCCTAGTGATAAACATAGTGACGAATATATGACAGGCTCTGTGTTCCATTAGCAAAGGGAGGGAGCATCCAGCTGGTGTTCGTAAACTTTTCAGGCACATCCGATGTTGAACTGTCTTAAATATCGAAGGATGATGGTAAGTTAAATGAATGATCAACATGATTTACGTTTTCCTGATGTGTACCATAAATGTTGATTTTTTTTCATAAAAGCCCTGACATTTTTTGAAGCCTCTTTTCAACATATTTAGTGAGAAGTAGAGACAGAATAAAATTTAGACAACAATCCCTTGAGTTGGAAGAACTCATGTTTTTCTACAGAAGGTGCCATTCTAGTTGCAACCAGCGGTACTGAGAGCTCGTTGCAAAGGTCATAATGTTTCAAAGCACAAGGCAAGGGGACCAGCTACTGAAGATGCTATGTGGGTTTCATATTGAAGCAGGTCATTGGCACATAATTAAACCTATCTTATTCTTGCAACTCCTGCACAGTTGGCCCTCACTTCCAGAAAGCTTTTTGGAAAGCTCAATGGAGACCATTCTAGCTCAGTCTTGCCTCTGACTGCAAGAGGCCATGTGACCAGAGAAAAGTAGTACTACACACTTTCTGGTAGAGTTCTTCTCATCACCAAATTTTTATTTAGGAAAATAGGATAAAGCAGTGGCTCTCTGATATATTACACTCACTTGGTAGGAGCATTACAGATATTGTCAATAATCATAAACTTATTTTAAATAAAAACTTAAAAACAAAGCTGAGTATTTTGAAAAGACAGCAGCATGCAATCTCACTCACTTGCATTCTGTTGTATTTGCTTTAGAGGAACAGAAAGAAGTCGTGCTGCAGCTAAGTAGTAAAACGAATGTGAAGTCTATTTGATGTAGGTTAGAAAAGTTGGAGAGGAGCCTAGTCATGTTGTGACAATAATGGGAGGTTCCAAATTTCACCACTTCTCAGGAATATCTTGGGGGATTTTACAATAACTTGAGTGCGTGAAAGGATGAGTCAGTGCTTTATGTATGTCATTAAGGAAGAAAGTGTTGAGATCTTTGGACCTCAAAAGACCGACAGGGTTGACATCACCAATGACCTCTAGGGATCTGGACCAATGTATCTGTGGAACTTCTTACTGTAGACTGTTTGAAGACACTGCAAATGCCCCTGAAGAAAGATCTGCAACCACTCCAGAGACCCCACTTAAGAGTCTACTGTTTCTTTGTTAGGAGAACCTGGACAAGAAAGACGTTGGTTTTAGAAAGAATACTAATACAGAGAACTCCTCCTCAATGCATAAAATATTTCTTGCTTTAAATATCCCTTCAATAGTGCCTCCATATCTTATTGTACATACAATGTGATTAATAGATGCACAGATTTACTTTTATAAGAAGCTATTCTCAGAGAGCTATGCTAAGTCATGGTTTGGGTCTCGTGTTTTCCAGAATTGTGAGATGGTGTGGACAAAGTATTATCTAGGGTCCCTGTTAAGGCTCTGATCAGAGGTTTTTCTCAAGCAACAGTTCTGGGTATTTGACACAGCCATCTGATGTCACCTGCTTGAACCATAATCACCCAGCCAGCTAGTCATTAATTATCATTTCTCCATTTGTTTGCAGTTTTCACCCAGCCCAGTGAGAACAGGACACATTCCAATGCTGTGATTATGAAGGAAGAGTTTTCTCTAAAGACAATCTAGTTTAGATGACTTTGTGTAAACATGAAAAGTTGTTTTCTTTTTAAAAAGAACTCTAGAGATATATTCTTCAACTTTTCCTACACTCTCCTGCCATGTTTAAGCACACAGTATTCCTCCATATATTCCTTGTTCTATTTCAAAACACCTAGTAATCCTAATACTTACAGTATAAAACACAGATACTTTTATTTCTGTGAGAAGGAACTAAGAGAAGAAATTGTAGCCATGTTGTTCATGTACAAAGGTGGGAAGAGCAGCTTGTAGCATGTGAGCTAGTGCTCAGTGGTAGCCTGTACTCGAAATACATCTCATGTGCTTCTGTTAGCCAAAGGCAAGGTCTCTCAAAGATATAGTTCAATAGTGAACAGCAAGACTTTGTCTGGTATTTAAACCATTTATGTATTTAAACTATTTTGGTTTAAATACAGTTATTTGCTGCACAACCCCAGAAGGATTATTAGATTTCATTGAGGTGATTGTCATCTGTACCTCAAGGAGCCCTGAAAAGCAAAATTAGAAATGCAATCTTGTGTAAAAAATGTTTTCTAAATCTGTAAAGAACATAGAGCATTACGGATGTCCCTGAAGAAAGGTGTCCAAGTCCTGGAAGTTGGTCACAACATCGAAAGCATAGTCTGCACTACATGCGTTGAATTAAAGAATCAGTACGCAGTCAAGATTATCCCAGGGGGCCCTTGATAGACATTGATGCTAAAGCTCAGATTCAAGTGGAGCATAGGATAGGTCAGACCCCATTAGGTGTTTTTGGGAAGAGGCTCCAGATCATGTCACATGATGCTGTCGGTCAAGATCATTATACACAGGTCAACTTCCCCTATAAGCAAATGCTTTGAGGGAAAAGTCTACTTCTTAATATCTCCATATCCACTATAATAACCATAATAATCAACAAATATGACCGACACTTCACTGGACATTTAAAATTTTAGTGCACTGGACACTGCTGATTACTAACACTGCCACTATTTATATATTGTTTTATATGACAAATAATTGTTGTTCTCTGAGTCTAAGAAAATGAAACTCAAGTAGAAATGGCAGAACATTTTTCCAAAGAGAGTATTAGTTTACTCTTTTGAAAATCATATAAAAGCATAGAGCTTCCTCAGAAACCACTCCCTACTTGTGTGTATATTTGAGTCAAAAATGTTTGTGTTTCCTTTGAATAGTAATCCATATTTTCTTTCTTGTTTTTCCTCCTACACACACGTGCGCGCACACACACGTACGCACACACACTTGGACAGTACCTCAAAATACAATTCTATTTGTCTAACAAACATAAGAAGCAGGACCTGTTGGCAGAAAGCTGGCTGCATAGCAGATTAAAAATGTAAAGTAAAGTGTCTTCTCCTCCCAAGATTTGAGTTGGTGACTATGAATGTGAGACGCAATCCCTATATCACAACATGACAAATCAAATAGATAACTGCTTATGGAAGAGAAGTGTGTTGAAACTGGACTGTGAGGCTTCAGAAAAGCACAGCTGTTTGTACTCCAGAGGACAGCCACGCTGCCATCACAGTTCCTCTAACCTTGTTCTACTTTCAAGTGGGTTGCAGGGTAAATTTTGTCAACTGTGTGCTATAAAAACCCCAGTGCAGTCCTCGCTCCAGTCTGCAGAATGAAAAGGGTCAGCTTTACTTAAGTGATTGGCTTCCTGTTTTTCTTAATTATACAAAATTAGGACAATACAAAAACACAGCTGCTGGAAGCTCAGATGTTGCTCAGAGCCTCAAGCACATGACCACTTAGTGCTGAGAAACACAGAAAACACTTGCTGGTGCGGGGAGCACGGCAGCGACACATTTCCAGTGGTATGCTTACTATAGCTAAAGAAAATTACTTCACCTGGGAAAATGAGAGAAGAAGAAGGTACTGCAGGGGATAACTGGTAGCCTCTAAGTTGGACATGTGAGTGTTACTGAAAGGACAAACAGGACGAGCAGAAGGAGGGCATGGAGGATGTATATGGAGTAGTGGGGTTGATGGACGGTTATGATGACAAAGCCTAAAAGCAATGAGGTTACTATTGTAGTTAGGAAACCTCAAAGTACCCCAGGCAGTGAGAAAACCCTGCATAGTGTCCTGGAGTGCTCACCAGTGCTTGGGTATGGTATCAGGATACGCTACATTGATTGACTAGGATTGAGACATATATAAAGTGTTGAGTGGCATAAAGAAACTACTAATGTATTTGATGGTGCCTTGATGGATCCTTATTCATATTTTAAGTCTGAATTCAAGTATTAACTCTTCTAATTGCCTTCTTAATTACTAGATTGAGTAACACATTTTTTTTTGTACTTAGTGTTGTGTAGTACTTTGCAATCAAAATTTAATATTTCTCCACAACAGTATGAGCTCCTTGGAAGTAGAGGCTATTATTTAGCCATTTGTATAATTCCCCAACAATAAGTCTCATGTAAGTGCTTACAGAGAGCGCAGTAAATGTTAATTGAGTCAATTAATTGATGTAAATGAGCCAGTTGTTGGATGGCCTGTGTATCTTTATGAGCTTGATATCATTGTTGAATGTGTGAGTAGACTTAGTGCAGCACTATTTATTTTCTCATGTACCTAGTATGTCTATTAGGTGTCGTGCTTGGTAACAGAATGCTCCTAAATCTCAAATTTAGAGCTCAGTCCTACTGTAGGCCACTGAACATTGTTAAAGGGATGACTTCAATAACACAGATGGCTTCTTAACACTCTCATTGTATAAAATGTACCAAATGACCTGGATCGGGCCATGACACCTGATTCCTTTTTTTGGTATATTAATAGGACCCCCAGATTGATTGTGTATACACATACAACAAGAAACTGAATTTTATAATGATGTTGAGTGAGGTGATACATGCCTGAAGACCTAGAACTTGGGAGATAGAACAAAGGTAATTAGGAGTTCCAAGTCAGTCTTCACAACACATGGAGTTAAGTTCCAGGCCAATCTGGGATCCAAGAGGAAAAACCCAATAAAAGTAAAAAGAAATGTCACCTATGCTAGAGCTCAGAGTTAGGAGGTATACAAGTACACTTGAAAGAATTGCTAACACACCACTATTCAGTAGTTCTATATGGTGTCAAGCAGGTTCTCTGTGTTTAAAGTTCCCCACTATTTAATAAGAATTCCAAAAATCTCATAAGGGCATTGCAATACTAAAATGTTAGTCATTTACCTTATGTTTCCTTTACTTATTCCTTCTTGTCTTTGATTGCTGCTATAGAATAAATCTTATTACTCGTTACTTTGCCAAAAATAAGCTATATTTCACCAGGGTTCCTATGTTGCTGTATGATAAGCTTAGCCAAAACTGTATAAACAGAAATATTTTGTGTCAGTTTCTATACCATCCTCCTTAAGATTTGAAGCCCACCTCCTCAATTCTTTTGTGCCTTGTAATGCTGACATAAGGCTGTGGCCATCTCTCCTAAAAGAACAGGATAAGAGAACTCTAACACTATGGAGTAACATAGCTTGAGACCAAGCATCTGGACTTTGCTGTGTGAGAGAAATGAATTTTTACTGTAGTTAAGCTATGCTATTTTGGTTTGCTGTCAGCTGTCAGTAGTGTAAGCAGCTGTGTTAACTTTCCTGGTCTTAACACACTGTGGGTAAGGTGGGGTGTTGGGCAGATAAATGAATATTTGGATCAATGGTAAATGAAGCTACAAGTAATGGCTAAAAATTAAGTAAGGACTTCAAAATATACACATGGCTGAACACAGATGAATTTTGTGTTATGGCACATGGATTCTTCTCTAAGTTACCCCTAACTAGCTTCCCACCCTCCGAATATACCTAAGTGCTAATAACACCCCTCTCAATTCAATCATCTTTGTTCCATCTCATTCCATTAAATACATTGTCCTCACCCTTTTCTTATGTGATTTCTTCTTGTTCAACATTCACCTTGAATGTTATCGCCTGTCTTCCTTCCAGAGTTCTGGTACATCACATCTGTGTTCACCTAGAGTGCTTGGAACACTTTTGACTTAGTTATGCCGCCACTTAGTTGTAAAGGTTTCGTTCTTTGGTCTATCCATCTCTTCTAAAGTGTAAGCTTTTTGGAAGATGAGCTAGCATTGTATTTATCACTCATCAAAAAGTCGGTATCTGACACGTAGTACATAACACAGGATACACAGTAGATACAAATATGTTGATATTGATTCCGCCTTCCTTTTTGTGGAAGATCAGCTACCCACTCCTGCTTATTTTCTGAAGTCCATGTCTTTCCTGGGTCCTACAACAGGCAGTACCTCAATTTTTACTACTCTTGCCTCTGAGGGCAACTTTTCTCCTTTCCACTTCTCTTGATCATCTCCAACTTAGAAAACATATTTCTCTGCCTACTTGGCTAGATACATCCTGGAATGTATGTGTCAGAATTAAGTTGTCAAATTTTCCTCTGCATTTTCTTCTCTTCTTTCCTGGCAAAGTTTTCATAGAGTAAGGTTATTCTTGTGACTCAAAGCTTGGAGATTAGGCAAGGGGGCTGGAGAAAAATCTGTCTTTTGACATTTAAAAGATACGTGCTAAAATTAGAGAGCAGTTAGCACTTCTGTTAATAGTGAGATGAGGCCGCACACACACATTTATGAACACTCCAAATAGCTCAAGTCTACATTGTAGAGGGCCACACTCTGAAGACAGGCACATGGAAAGCAACAAGATGCTTGGCTTTCTTTGCAGTGCATTTAAAAAAAGTCATCATAATTGTACTGAGATATAAAGTTCTTTATCTATATAGTTTATTGTTGTGTTTTCCAAGTTGTTTGTCTAATAAAATGAAGCAGAAGTGATATGTTAGGAGTTAGCATCTATATCTCAAAGGCCTTTCTTCTTCATTGGAACCATGGAAAAACAGTAGGCTAGTCTGCAGGAAATTAAAGCACTGTTGGGAGCAGAGAACAGCTACCTCAGCTGATTCATCAGACCCATCAACCTCATGTGAGATCCACCAATCCTTGCCTTGATCAGCAGAACCAAATATACTGTCCCAAGCTTCCTAAATGTCAGAACAGCATGAGAGGCAATGTACTGAGTGCTCAGAGAGTGGTCTGTTATCCCTCAATATGCAAAAAAAAAAGTAAAATAATGATCACTCTCTATAGAGAAATTATAATCCAACAACATGGCTGTTCTGGCAAAATGGATCACATCCAAAGACCTTCTATTTGATCTGGTTTAAATGCAGATATGCCCTAGATCATAGTATGATCTGGCTGGAATATAGACATACCCTTAATACATACCTTTAATCTCAAACAGTGAAAGGAAGATTGGTTTAGGGAAGAAGAAACAAATGTTTAATTGTGATATCTGTTTCAAGGACAGACAAAGTGATAAAACTGAGAAAGATATAACAGAATAAGCCAGATATGGGATACTCCCAACTTTCACAAGTACAGGGCAGCAAAGAGAAGGTACATAAAAGAAATAAAAAGGTGTGTGTGTGTGTGTGTGTGTGTGTGTAGAAGTTTTACTGAGATAGTTTTACAGAGACAGGTTGCAGAGAGAACAAGCTAGACACAGGGGAAGACAGAATGAGCCAGAGAATGAGAACCTAAACAGTTAGGACATATTGCCAAAGATAGTGTGAGGCCAAGCAGAGAAATTCAATCAGAAGCCAGGAGAAACTGGTTTGAGTGGGTCAGCTTGGAGAGGAGTTTGTGCCAGAACAGCTGAGTTGAACCAGCCAGCGAGAGTTCAGAAATAGCTTATTCTGCAGTAAATCTGGGAGGCTGAAACATTCTAGGCGTAGTTAGAAGATGGTGGCTAGAAACTGAAGCCTTCGTGGTTTGGGTTTGCAGAAGATTAGATTGTATAGAAGCAGAAGCTTCAAGGCCTAGGCCTAGGGATAGTTAAACCAGAGAAAGAAATGCTCTGGGTTTAGGGCATTCTTCTGTTAGCCTATGATAATGGATCTCTATCATGATCCAGGCTGGCAACCTGTGAGCCACTCACAAAGATACTTATGAACAATGAAGGGCTAAGAACATTTCTCATAGCTGGTGCATTGCGAGAAACATCAAAAAAAGTACAGCCTGGAAGGCTCTCAATTAACTGTTCAACCAAGTCTTTTATTTCACAGGAGGCAAAATGAAAATCAGGGAGGTGCTTAATTTGTTCAAGGCCACACAATGAATCAATGGCAAGGAAGCTGACTTCAATTGGTTATTACTAAACCCTTCATTCAACTCTTTTCCAGGTCTCACTTTTTCCATGACTCCCAGCATGTGGCTAATGTGTGATGTAGATAATCTGGTAGAGTTATAAAGAGGCTGGGCTTTAGAAAAAGTCAGGAATCATCCTCTAAACTGTTGTATCTCATCAAGGAGAAAGTGTCTCCATTTTAACTGCTGTGTGTGTGTGTGTGTGTGTGTGTGTGTGTGTGTGTGTGTGTGTGTTTGTGTTTCAGAAATGATGTCACAGTTACATACTTCTTTTCTAAACTAATATTGCCTATAAGTAGTAAAAGAAACCCTCTCCCTGTCCCTCCCTGTCCCTGTCCCTGCCCCTGTCCCTCTCGTTCTCTCTCTCTCTCTCTCTCTCTCTCTCTCTCTCTCTCTCTCTCTCTGTCTGTCTTTCTTAAGAAAGAAGTGGTAATCTGGGATAGGGTGATGCCTCAGCAGTTCAAGTTTTGGTCATATAAAGAACAGGCATGAAGACATGGTCCAGAGTTAGAGTCTGAGAACCTATGGAATGTGAGGTAGGTGCTGAGGCCAGCCTATTATCCTAATGCCCAGAAGGCAGAGATGGGGATGCCCAAACAAGCTGTCTGCTTAGACTACTGGTATCAGTGCGTGTTCTGTGTCTGACTGAGAGACTGCTGCACTATCTAAGGCAGAAAGTAACTGAGGAAATCTCTAAAGGTCATTATCCAGTCTTCACATACTCACACATACACACAAGTGCTTGTGCCTGTGTACCTGCATATACATGCATGAGCATGCATATGTGAACATGCATGCACACATGCATACATACCAAACACATATGCAGACACAAACATACAACTAAAACATCAAAAGAAAATAAAGCAATTCTAAGATATGGAAATAATTGTTTCACTTCTTTCTCTTTGGACAAGGTTTAAGCTACACACACTCTAAAAGTTACAACTTAGAAGTTTAAAAGCGATTCTCCTTTCATTTTTTATAAAAATCGAAGAGTGACTCTAAATCCCTCAATCTCTCTGCTGGAAATTTGATTGCTATTTATAATGATCACGGGAATATGCTAATCTAAGTAAGTTACATTGGTATGTACCTGGACCCACACTGAGAGATCCACAAATGCAAGGCTCTTCAGCCTGCTGCTCATCACTTCATTGTGTTGTTGACACCTCAGTGTAATGTTGACACCTCAGTAAGGGCAAACTCCACCCTCCCTTCCTCCAAATGTGCCTTTACACATGGCCACTATTTCACTGACTTGGCATCACCATTTCTACATCTGCTTTTCTATAGCTGCCCCTGAAATTCATCATTTGAACCAGCAAGATCTCACCAGTGGCTTCGTAAACATATTTGGCGCCCCATATCTCATTCACTCACATAGAATTTACAGTTCTTCCCAACCTCCTTAGCAATCTTACAAACTTTTTATGACATTACACTTCTCCACATTTGTGAAGACATCTTCTGTAGCCCTCTAAGTATTAATGTTTAATTACAGCTCCTTATGAGATGCTATAAACATGCTCCTGCCCCTCCTCCATCTTTTAACGAGTACATACACATATTCCATACTTCTCTCATCCTATCTTTCTGAGTTGCATCTTAACTTGAGCTACCTCATCAAGCTTAGTTCAATGGTGGACCAATAGAGGAAGCTCTATATGTTCCTCCAATTTTCGGGCTCAGAGAGTGGAGTAAATCGACTGCGATGTTCTTTGTACAAGTTTACTGAAACACCTTGCAAAGAAATTAAGGAAGCTCACCATTCCTACACCTTCCTCTCATGATTTTTTAGACCTCTTGATGTGAGATAATTATTATTCCTTATCCAGCATCCTGTTTTTAAAAATGAAGATTACAGCCTTTTCCAGATCTCTGGGAATAAAACTAGAAATGCTTCTTTCCAGGATCTAACCTAGACTAAGTAGAACTTCAAGGGTAGACCAAGCCACTAGTGTGGCTGTTCCCTGCAGGAGGCCTTATAACAGAGCTAGTGTTCTCTATACTTTGCCCTTGTCTTTGGTACTGCCTTTTAATGGGGCCTGCTCTAATATTTCAGTTAATCTTAGCACCTTTCTTTTGCATTTTAAATTATTTGAATAATAGTATGTCTTAATTGTGAGTGTTCCGCAATTCACGTTTTATTACAAATTTTACTTATTTCTCGCTCCCCAAATGGTGTAGTAGATGTTATCCCCTTCACTCTCTCATGTGGTTTTTCTCCTCCCTATTGGAAGAATTCAAAAGTTTATATTTGCCCTCTCTGTTTTATTAGAGTCATTTGTGGGTTTTCTAGGGTTTTGTTTTGTTTTTAAGTGGAGGTGGTTATTGTCTATGAATCAAGGAGTGCTCCCTGGAAGAGGTGATAATAATATTTCATGGGGAAGCATTTTCAAAAGCAAGAAACAAGATACGCTGCCTGAATGAAGTGTCTAGGTCAGCAGAAATCTGAAAGCCCAGTGTATTGGGTCCAGTGTATTGAAAGCCCAGCTAGTAAGGTCTGTGAACAGCAAATACTTTTCTGGTGGAGTGAATGGCAAGAACACAATAGCAGGAGATTGAGCAGACCACGTGGGATATGTGATGTGCAATGGCTCAGGAATGGTTTTTGTAAAATTTATCTTTTTCTAAAAGTGAAATACATACTAGACTTTTTTTAAGGATTAGGTATAGAATTCAGAGCCTCAAACATGCTAAGCAAGCCCTCTGCCACTGTTATATGCCTAACCCTATGTTCCATATTTTATATAGACTTAAAGTATATTTAGAGATATATTTTTATAGAAAGATTGTACACCAAAAAGATATCTTCTCATAGTATAATGGCATACTAATATATATATAAGTATATATATACATATATTTATATACACTCATGTCACATATCAGAGGATAAATATCATTTATTTTTCATTACAATTATATGACAATTATATGTCATCTATCTATCTATCTATCTATCTACCTACCTACCATTTATTATTCATTTACTTGTATCTAGCATGAAGGAGCATTGTGTGCCATGGTATTGAAGAGGTCAGGGGACAACTTGTGGTTATTGGTTCTCTCCTTCCAGCAAAGGAAACCTGGGAGTAAAACCCAGGCCATCAAGTTTGGTAGGAAATGCTCAGTGAGCTGTATCATCAGCTGGAATGTTTCTTTTTATTAGACCTTAGTCAACTATTCAATATTCATCAAAACCAGTTAATATATACAACCAAAAGTTTCTATCAGAATCAGTACAAAAGTTACAGAAACTTTTGCAAAAGGAGGAAAGTGTTTTTTCTTAAACAAAAATCATTGTTACTTAGCCACAGAGAAAACGAAGAGAAGAAAGGCATTTGAGGATAGAATGTATGTGCAAGTTCCAAGTGCATGGATATGAGTGACACTGTGGGTGCACTTGGCATATGGAGGTATTGGCAAAGTGAATCTATGAGATACGAAGCTAATGGTACAGGAATCAGCTTGGAAATTCTGGGGAGTTGGAGTATATAAAGGGTTGTTATAAATGTGTATTAGTGTAGAGGAGTAGGGGAAGAGAGGATGATTAAATGATTTCTATAAATGTAATTCAAGCAAGAGAGGAGAAAGTACTAAATTAAAGCAATGTCAGGAGAGAGAAAAACAGATGGAGGCATGTGTGACAGGACTCGGTGGCTGATGGAATGTGGGGGATGATAGAGAATGAGATTACTGGGAGAACTCCCAAGTTTCTGGTTAGAGAAGTTGAATGCCTGGAAGGTGCCACTCACCATAGGAATGCAAGACAAGGACAGGAAAGAGGAGCATGGTTTTGGTATGTGAAGTCTGGGGTCCTCTAGAACAGAAAGGTAAAGATGACTTGTCAGATTCCTCAAAGTCAGAGGGAGAAAATGGATCAGAGAGGCAGATGGAGAGCTAGTGTGAGCACCCACAATCCTCAGGACCACATCAAATGATGTCTTTCCATCTACAGCACAGTATCTCTCCCATTGAGACCAGACAGGACAGCCCAGCTAGGGGAGCTGAATCCAAATGGAGGCATCAGAGGCAAAGAGGTCCCAGTAAATGTAATTTTACTTTAAAAATATGCAGATCACATTTTATTATGTACAGGTGTGGAATTATCAAAGAATATTATAATAATGATGATGATAATGATGACAAATTATTTGGACACTTACTAAACACTGTAGATATTAGTACCTCAATCAAGCTTAATCTGTATAAAATAATAAGAAATTGTATCTTTAGTTTGAGAATTATTTAGGCATCACTTAAAGTAGCAGCAACTCTTCATAGTGAAGTCTGCCTGTGAGAAAAAAGAAAAGGCTGGCTCCCTCTGATAAAATGGAGCCAGATGAGCTATAGCTTTAACTTGCAGTCTGACAGGCTGAGTTTGGTTGAAAAAGCATTCAGAATCTGAGGTAGGTTCTTCAGTAAAAAAGAAATATAACAAGCATTATATTTTAGGAAGATTGATTAGGCTAATCAGGGGCTTGAATAGCAGGGAACACAATTATATTAATCAGGTGATGAAGTTATTTTGAAAGAAACTCAGAGATATTACTGTTTTCTTCAATGATATTAAACAGAATCAAGAATGACACTGTAATTTACAACACAATAATACATGATGGACTAATTACATAACTGTATGTATGCACATACATACATACATACATACATACATACATACATACATACATACCTGTCTTATATTCATCAATAAATCTCAAAGGCAAAAGAACTAAGGGGTAAAACTTTACAATCTTTCAGATATACAAGTAAGCTGTTTTGTAAATGAAAATCTAAAGGAAATGGATTATTTTCTTGATAGATTTCACATACCAAAGTTAAATCAAGATCAGGTAAACAGTTTAAACAGTCCTGTAACCCCTAAGAAAATAGACACAGCTATCAAAAGACAGGGATAGTTCAACATATGAAAAATCCATCAATATAATCCACTATATAAACAAAGTAAAAGAAAAAATCACATGATACTCTTATTAGATGTAGAAAAACCATAGCACCCCTTCATGATGAAAGTCTTGGAAAGATAGGGATAAAAAGGCCCAACGTAAACATAATAAGGGCTATATACAGCAAGCCAATAGCCAATATCAAATTAAATGGAGTGAAACTCAAAGCAATCTTACTAAAATCAAGAACAAGACAAGGCTGCCCACTCTCTCCATATTTCTTCAATTTAGTACTTGAAGTTCTAGCTAGAACAACAATACAACTAAAGGTGATCCAGGGGATACAAATTGGAAAAGAAGAAATCAAAGTATTGATATTTACAGATGATATGATTTTATATATAAGTAACCCCAAAATTCCACAAGATAACTCCTACAGCTGATAAACACCTTCAGCAAAGAGGCTGGATACAAGATTAATTTAGAAAAAAAAATCAGTAGCCCTCCTGTATACAAAAGACAAACAGGATGAGAAAGAAATTAGGGAAACTACACTTTCCACAATAGCCACAAAGAATATAAAGTATCTTGGTGTAACTCTAACCAAGCAAGTCAAAGACTTGTATGAAAAGAACTTCATGTCTCTAAAGAAAATAAAGAAGATATCAGAAGATGGAAAGCTCTCTCATGCTCATGGATCAGTAGGATTAACATAGTAAAAATGGCCATCTTACCAAAAGCAATCTAAAGATTCAATGCAATCCTCATCAAAATACTAATACAATTGTTTACAGACCTTGAAAGTACAATACTAAATTTCATATGGGAAGAAAACCATAATAGCTAAAATAATCCTATACAATAAAAGAACTTCTGGAGGTATCTCATCCCTGATTTCAAGCTATACTACAGAGCAGTAGTAATAAAACTGCATGATAGTGCAACAGAAATAGACTGGTTGATCAATGGAATCTAATTGAAGACCTATAAATGATCCCACACACCCATGGACACTTGACTTTTAACAAAGGATCTAAAAAACCTACAATGGAAAAACAGAAAGCATCTTCAACAAATGGTGGTTGCCCAACTGGATATCTACATGTAGAAAATGCAAGTAGATCCATATTTATCACCATGCACAAAACTAAAGTCCAAATGGATCAAAGATCTCAACATAAAACCAGATATACTAAATCTATTTGAAGATAAAGTGGAGAAGAGTCTCAAAATCATTGGCACAGGGGGCAGCTCCCTGAACAGAACACCAACAGCTCAGACTCTAAGATTAACAATTAATAAATGAGACTTCCTAAAACTGAAAAGCTTATGTAAGACAAAGGACACTGTAAACAGGAAAAAACTACAACCTACAGACTGGAAAAAGATCTTCACCAGCTTCATATCCAAGAAAGAGCTAATATCCAATAATATATAAAGAACTCAAGAATTAAATACCAACAAACAAAATAACCCAATTTTAAAAATGAGGCATAGTTCCCTAAACATATACAAATTTATCACATCTAAGGTTTGGAAAGCAGTAAAATATGTAAGTATCCATGCAAACGTTACTCTTCTTTGGTAGGGCTGGTGTTCCATCAGGCCTAGATAAATATCACCACCACACTAATGGACCAGTTAGACCAATGAATCATGGTGAACATCATACATTTACAAAGTCAAAGGAAGAAAAAGAACATGGTTGGAGATTGTTAGGGAGGAAGAGAAACTGGGAAAGAATCGTTTGAACATAGTGAAGACATAAACACATAAAGATATAAAAGATCAGAAAGACAAGTCATCCTTGTGCCTTGCTCTCTGTAGAGCTGTGACCTGGAGGGCCTTTCTCATGCTGCCAAAAAAAAGAGTGATTATTCAGAAAAAAATGAAGCATAGAGCTAAACAAAGAATTTTCAACAGAGGAATATTAAATAGCTGAGAAGCATTTAAAGAAATGCTCAGGGTCCTTAGTCATCAGGCAAAGGCAAATCAAAACAGCTCTGAGATTCCATCTTATACCTATCCGAATGGCTAAGATCACAATCTCAAGTGACAGCATATGCTATCAATGATGTGGAAAAATGGAAACATTCCTCCATGGCTGGTGTGAGTGCAAACTTGTATAAACACTGTAGAAATCAATCTGGCACTTTCTCAGAAAACTGGGAATAGCTCTACCTCAAGACCCAGCTATACAACTCCTAGGCATATACCCAAACGATGTTCTACCATACAAGAAGGACACTTGCTCAGCTATGTTCTTAGCAGCTTTATTCACAACAGTGAACATCTTAAAACAACCTAGATGCCCTTCAACCAAAGAACGGGTAAAGAAACTGTGGCACATTTTACACAATGGAATACTACTCAGCTATTAAAAACAACGGAATTATGAAATTTGCAGGCAAATGGATGGAACTAGTAAAGATCAACCTGAGTGAGATAACCCATACCCAGAAAGATACACATGGTACATACTCATTTATAAGTGGATTTTAGCCATATAGTACAAGATAAACATACTACAATGCACAGACCCAAAGAAGATAAGTAACAAGGAGGATCCAAGGGAGGATGCTTAAATCTCACTCAGAAGCAGAATTAGAATAGACAGAGGTCGTTGTTAAAGGCATGGAGCAAGATAGGAGAGGGACGTAGAGAGATATGACAGTGGAGATCAGACCTAGGGAAGGTGGGGGGTGGGCACACAAGACCTGTAGAGAAAAGAGAACCTGTGGGCGAAAGTATAACTGTGATAGGCTAGAGACCTAAGGTAAGGTAGGCTCCTCAGAGGAGAGAACTGTAGCAGAAACTCACAGTAGCAGGGGCCATAGATACTGAAGAGGACAACCTCTCGCTAGAGAAGTCTTCTAGTAGGGGGAGGGGAACACCAACCTACTCACAAAACTTCAGCACAAAATTCACTACAACATGTGCAGGGATAAAGATAGACCAGATAGAGAAGAAACTAAGGGAATATCCAACCAATGCCTGGTCCAACCCAAGACCCACTCCATGAGAGAGAGCCAATCCCTGACACTATTAATTATACTATACTAATCTTGCAGACCAGAGCCTAGCAGAGTTGTCCACTGAGGGGCTCTACCCAACAGTGCTTCAAAACAGATTCTAAGACTCACAGTCAAACATTGGGTGATGTGTAGAAAGTCTTGTGGAAAAGTGGCATGGGGGAGGGGAAGAAAAAGGGCCTGGATGAGACAGGAACTGCACAGGAAAACAAACAGACCCAACTAACCAGTGCCCAGAGGGGCTTGCTGAGATTAAACACCAGCCTATGTCCACGCATGGACTGGAACTAGGCCCCCTACAAAGATGTAGCAGATGGGCAGCTCAGGATTCATGTGGGTCCTCTAGTAAGGGGAGCATGGGCTGACTCTGACATGGACTCTGATGCCTGTTCTTTTATCACTTCCCCCCTGGAGGGATCGCCTTGCCAGGCCACAGAGGAAGGCAATGTGCTCAATGCTGATGCCACTTGATGAGCTGGGGTGGGTTGGAAATGGGGCTCTCTTTTTCTAAGAAATTGGGGAGGGGAATACGGGAGAGGGAAGAAGGGTGGGAGTGGAAGGCGAGGAGGGATGGGGCTATGACCAGGATGTAAAGTGAATAAATAAATAAATAAATAAATAAATAAATAAATAAATAAATAAAT
>OU015752.1:107933001-107951274 GCA_907169655.1 Acomys percivali | reverse complement strand
TCCATCTTAGATGCTCCAAACCTCCATTCAGATATCTTATTTTCATAAAGAAGAGAACATGACATCTTACCCTCCGGATCAAACTAAAAAAGTTTCCATAGTTATGAAATGCTACTCTTAATACCAGTTGAGCTTCTACTCTTTAATTTCATCATTAGAAATTCCAAGATGAGAAGGGTGACATAGGACATGGCTGAGTCCCTGCTACCATGTTGCAATCGAGATAAAATGTTTCAAGCTAAGTGCCAATCATTCATTATCATGAGCTAATATTTCGAACTTCTCTGTCATTTTCATAACAGACAGGCCCTCTTTCCCATTTTTACCAGCAACCATATCGAGAGAGTATAATTGATGTTACTTCCTACAGATTTATTTCGGATTAATGAGGTTAAGCACCTTGTTTTAACATGATCTTGTAGTGAGGGGAAAAAAACCTCTGTTTCCAAATACAATTGTTTCCACACATTGTTGATGAAGGTAAGAAGGGTCATCATACACACATATAGTAACAAGTATTAACTGTGCTTAGCAAAACTTTCCACAGCTTTGGATGGCCTTTTTGCCTACCTCAGTTGAACATTCTTGGCTATTTCTCAACAACAATAAAAAGTTCAGACTAAAGAAACATGCAGCAAACTTTCTCTGTCTTTTTCTCATTTTGGAAGCTGCTAACCTGCACTTTCTGTCTACTCAGATAATTAATTTTCTTCCTTCTCAAGTCTCTGATGGGGTGGAAGATCAGATAGCTTAGATTACAATTAAGCTTAGTTGTTTGGGGATTAAGATGTTTTTGAAATCTAGATAGATATTTTAAGTGAATAAAGATGAGATATGATAGATATTGATTTACATTCAGAATTTTAGATGCACTGAGATAGGAAAGATGTTTTCTTCAATTTTGCCAATACAAATAGCCAAAACTATATGAATGTAACATTTATATAATTCCTGATTGTTTCATGGTTCTTCTTGCTGTTGTAGTTTATTCTATATATGTGTAATAATATAAATGTATATGTAAAAAAATACAAAACAAAAGTGAAAAAATAAAAAAGGAAACATGCAAAATAAATTCAAGTTATGCAATCATCTGTTTAAGTACCAGGCTGACTTGCCGGGCAGATTAGGCCCAAAGATTCTAGCTGAGCTGTGCACACAGGCTCGGTGACTCCAAGATTCTGGCTGGACTACTCAAGCAGTATAGGCCCGGAGTCCCAGGCTGAATTCAGCATGCAGTGTGGGGCCATAGTCCCTGGCTGAGCTCGGTGCACAATTCCACCCCGGAGACTCGGGTGGAGCTCGGCATGTAGTTTAGGGCCAGAGTCCCTACCCATGCTTGGCAGACAGATTGGGCCGAGAGACTCTAGTAGAGCTTTTGGCATAGTACCAGCTCTAAGACTCTTGTTGGACACAGTGTGCACTTTGAGCCCAGAATTCCTAGCTGAGCTCGGCAGATGGTTCAGACCCTGAGATTCTAGCTGAGCTCGGTGGGTGGTTCGGGCCCAGTGTCCCTGGCTGTACTTGGCAGGGAACCCAGAAGGCTGTGGATACCTTGGCATGACCCAACGCTCATCCAGAGACCCAGAACAATTGCAGGACCCACAGCACAGGGGAGCTGAGGATCACTGGCTGTGAGAGCCCAAAACGACAGGGCTAACCTCCTGCCATCCACACCAGTGAAGCATCACAGCTTCCAGCCTATGGAAATTGTGAGAAAACAAGTGAATCTATCATCAGACTCCCTCCATCTAACTCGGGAAGCTACCCAACAAAATCAAAGACTGCAAGATGTCTAAAGGACAGTGTAAAAGCATACGCAAAAAAACCCAAAACAACATGGCGTCTCCAGTTTCCAGCTATCCCAAAGAAAACAACCCAGAGAGCTCAAATACAATGTAAATACAAGAAAATGACCTCAAATCCTTAATAAGGCGCATATTCATGGAGGAAATAAATAAAATTCGTAATCAAATACAGGAAGACACAGCCAAACAGGTGAGAGACATAAAAGAAGCACATAGAGTAGAACTGGAAAAATTTCAGGAAAATGCAAACAACCATATGAAAGAAATAAATAAAACAGTTAAAGCTCTGAAGACCTATAAAGAGACAATGGAGGAAACTCAGGAATATACAAACAATCATATGAAAGAAATCAAAAAATCAGTTCAAGATCTGAAGACGAAAATGGATTCAATGATAAACACACAGACAAAAGAAAAACGAGAACGTAAGACCTCAGAGAAGAAGGCAAGCAACACAGAGGTGAGCTTTTCTAACAGAATCCAAGAGACGGAAGAATGAATCTCAGGTCTAGATGATACAATCACAGATCTTGAAGCAACCATTAAATAAAATGTCAAACCTGGAAAACTCCTGACACAAAACATCCAAGAAATTCAGGAAACCATGAAAAGAAGAAATCTGAGGATAATAGGCATTGAAGAAAGAGAAGATATCAGACTCCAAGGCCCAGAAACTATTCTCAACAAAAGCATAAAAAAAAACTTCCCCAACCTAAAGAAAGAGATACCTATAAACATACAAGAGACCTACAGAACACCAAATAGAATTGACCAGAAAAGGAAAACTGCCTGTCACATAATAATCAAAACACAAAACACAGAACAAAGAAAAAATATTAAAGCTGCAAGGGAAAAGGGCCAAATAACATTCAATGACAAACCTATCAGAATTACACCCGACTTCTCAGTAGAGACCATAAAAGCCAGAAGGGCCTGGACAGAGATCCTGCAAACTCTAAGAGACCACAGATGCCAGGCCACACTACTTTACCCAGCAAAACTATCAATAACCATTGATGGAGAAAACAAAATATTCCATGACAAAAACAAATTCAAACAGTACCTATCCACAAATCCAGCTTTACAGAAGGTACTAGAAGGAAAACTCCATCCCAAAGGGTCAAGCTACAACCAAAACTACTCAGGAAATAGGTAACTATACCATGGCAAAACACAGCTACACAAACGCTCCATTGGAAACAACATCAAAATTAAGACTCTTAACAGTCACTGGTCGTTAATATCTCTCAACATCAATGGTCTTAATTCTCCAATAAAAAGACACAGACTAACTGAATGGGTGCATAAACAAGATCCAACATTCTTCTGCATTCAAGAAACACATCTCACCTATAACGATAGGCATTACCTTAGGGTAAAAGGTTGGAAAAATGTATTCCAAGCAAATGGTCACAAGAAGCAAGCAGGCATAGCCATTTTAATATCAAACAAAGTAGACTTTCAACCAAAATTAATCAAAAGGGACGCAGAAGGACACTTCATACTTATCAAAGGTAAAGTCAACCAAGATGACATCACAATTCTGAACATCTATGCTTCCAATACAAGGGCACCCACATTTGTAAAAGATCTGCTAAAAAAACTTAAACCACACATTGATCCCCACACAATAATAGTGGGAGAATTCAACACCCCACTCTCACTAAGCCGAGAAATAACATCATTAACCAATGCCATGGGTCAAATGGATCTAACAAATATCTATAGAACCTTTCACCCAAACAAGAAAGAATATACCTTCTTCTCTGCACCCCATGGAACCGTCTCCAAAATTGGTCACAAGGCAGGCCTGAACAGATACAAGAGGATTGAAATAATACCTTGTATCCTATCAGATCACCATGCCCTTAGGCTGCAATTCAACAACAATAGAAACAACAAAAAGCCTACAAGTACGTGGAAACTAAACAACTCTCTGCTAAATGACACATGGGTCAGGGAAAAAATAAAGAAAGAAATCAAGGAGTTTCTGAAATTCAATGAAAATGAGGGAACAACATACCCAAATTTGTGGGGTACATTGAAAGCAGTGTTAAGAGGAAAATTCATAGCACTAAGTGCCTTTAAAAAGAAATTGGAAACATTGCACATAAGCATCTTAACAAAACAGCTGGAAGCCCTAGAAAAAAAAGAAGCAGAAACACCCAAAAGGAGTAGACGTCTGGAAATAATCAAACTCAGGGCTATAATTAACAAATTAGAAAATAAAAAAACAGTCCAAAGAATCAACAAAACCAAGAGCTGGTTCTTTGAGAAAATCAACAAGATAGACAGACTGTTAGCCAAACTAACTAAAAGGCAGAGAGACAGTACTGAAATCAACAAAATCAGAAATGAAAAGGGAGACATAACAACAGACACTGAAGAAATACAAAGAATCATAAGATCCTACTTTGAAGGCATATATGCCACAAAATTTGAAAATCTAAGGGAAATGGATGACTTTCTTGATCAATTTCACTTGCCAAAGTTGAGTGAAGAACAGATAAACAAGCTAAATAGTCCCATTTCCCCTACAGAAATAGAAGCAATCATTGATAGTCTCCCAAACAAAAAAAAGCCCAGGGCTAGATGGTTTCAGTGCAGAATTCTACCAGACCTTCAAAGGCGAGCTAATACCGATACTCTTCAAGCTACTCCAAAACATAGAATTGGATGGAACATAACCAAATTCATTCTATGAGGCCATAGTCACATTGATACCTAAACCTCACAAAGACTCAACAAAGAAAGAGAATTTCAGACCAATTTCTCTTATGAACATCGATGCAAAAATACTAAATAAAATTCTTGCAAAACGAATACAAGAACACATAAAGGATATCATTCATCATGACCAAGTAGGCTTCATTCCAGGCATGCAGGGATGGTTTAATATACGGAAATCCATCAATGTAATCCACCATATAAACAAACTGAAAATAAAAAACCACATGATCATCTCTTTAGATGCAGAGAAAGCATTTGATAAAATCCAACACCCATTCATGTTTAAAGTTTTAGAGAGATCGGGCATACAAGGCACTTTCCTCAATATAATAAAGGCTATATACAGCAAGCCAATAGCCAAAATCAAAGTAAATGGTGAGATACTCAAGGAAATTCCTCTAAAATCAGGAACAAGGCATGGCTGCCCACTCTCTCCATATCTCTTCAATATAGTACTCAAAGTTCTAGCCAGAGCAATAAGACAACAAAAGGAGATCAATGGTATCCAAATGGGAAAGGAGGAAGTCAAACTATCCCTATTTGCAGATGATAAGATAGTGTACATAAGTGACCCTCAAAATTCCACCAGAGAACTCCTACAGCTGATAAACACTTTCAGCAATTTGGCTGGATACAAAATTAACTCAAAAATGGCCATCCTACCAAAAGCAATCTACAGATTCAATGCAATCCCTATCAAAATACCCACACAATTTTTTTAGACATTGAAAGTTCAATTCTGAACTTCATATGGAAAAACAAAAAACCCAGAATAGCTACAACAATCTTGTACAATAAAAGGTGCTCCGGAGGAATCTCCATACCTGATCTCAAATTGTACTATAAAGCAATAGTAATGAAAACAGCATGGTACTGGCACAGCAACAGGCTGGTTGATCAGTGGAATCGAATTGCAGACCCAGATATGAATCCACACACATATGGTCACTTGATTTTTGACAAAGAAGCCAAATCCATTCAATGGAAATAGGATAGCATCTTCAACAAATGGTGCTGGCCTAACTGGATGTCTACGTGTAAAAAAATGCAACTGGACCCATATTTGTCACCATGCACAAAACTCAAATCCAAGTGGATTAAAGAACTCAACATAAAACCAGAGACACTAAGTCACTTAGAAGAAAAAGTGGGGAAGAGCCTGGAACATATTGGCACATGAAACAACTTCCTGAAAACAACACCAACAGCCCAGGCCTTAACATCAACAATTAATAAATGGGACCTCATGAGGCTGAGAAGCTTCTGTAAGGCAGGAGACACTGTCAACAGAACAAAGCAACCGCCTACAAACTGGGAAAAGATCTTCACCAACCCTACATCTAACAATGCTCTTATCCAAAATATATAAAGAACTCAAGAAATTAAACACCAGCAAACCAAATAACCCAATTGAGAAATGGGGCTTGGAAGTAAACAGAGAATTCTCAACAGAAGAATATCAAATGGCTGAGAAACACTTAAAGAAATGCCCCACCTCCTTAGTCATCAGGGAAATGCAAATCAAAACAACTCTGAGATTCCATCTTACACGCATCAGAATGGCTAAGATCAAAAACTCAAGCGACACCACATGCTGGACAGGATGTGGAGAGAGAGGAACACTCCTTCATTGCTGGTGGGAATGCAAACTAGTACAGCCACTTTGGAAATCTCTCTGGTGCTATCTCAGAAAACTGGGAATAGGGCTTCCTCAAGACCCAGCTATTCCACTCCTTGGAATATACCCAGAAGGTGCACCAGCTACAACAATAACATTTGCTCAACCATGTTCATAGCAGCCTTATTCATAATAGCCAGATCATGGAAACAGCCTAAGTGTCCCTCAGTAGAAGAATGGATAAAAAAAACTGTGGTACATATACACTATGGAATACTACTCAGCTATTAAAAACAAGGAATTCCTGAAATTGGTGGATAAATGGATTGAGCTAGAAATGATCATAATGAGTGAGTTAACCCAGAAGCAGAAAGAGTCAAATGGTATATACTCAGTTATATCTGCATACTAGCCCGAGGGGCATGTCCCACGAAAGCCTTCCCTTACCAGGAAACTGGGACCGAGGGGAGGACATCCTATTGGGACTCTAGATGAGAGAAGCATGGGAGAATAGCAATGTAGAAGGATCCAGTGGGTCCTAGAATCCTACAAGTAGAACATTATGATAGGCAGATTTGGGCTAAGGGGTCCCACTCAAACTAAAGCAGTAGCCAAGGACAATACAGGTGGTAAAATTTAAACCCCTACCCAGATCTAGCCAATGGAGAGGACAGTCTCCACACTTGAGTGGAGAGTGGAATATGATTTTCTCATGTACTCTTGTGTCTCACATTTGACTATGTCCCCTGGAGGGGGAGACCTAGTGGCACTCAGAGGAAGGACAGCAGGTCACCGAGAAGAGATTTGATAACCTATGAGCATATACATGGGGAGGTAATCCCTCTGAGGAACAGTCATAGGGGAGGGGAATAAGGGGAAAATGGAGGGAGGGGAGAATGCGAGGATACAAGGGATGGGATAACCATAGAGATGTAGCAAGAATAAATTAATTAAAAAAATAAAGTACTAGGTTATGAGAGAACATTTATTTCCCAAACCTTGTATGTGTAAAGTGCTCCAAACTATTTAGATGACAGGCACAGAACTCAAATACCCAACGATAATGGGCTGTACAAAGGTTAAAAACTTAGTCAACAGTATTTATATTGAATATTTAAATTATAAGTTCTATGCCTGGGTGATAGGTACAAACATTCTCTGCGATGCTGAAGCCATCCCTACTTGTATTTTTATGGAGATTGCACATTGGCAATCAGCATGTATTATCAGACTAAAGATAATGAGGAATGATAGCTGATGTTGACAGGTTATTTTGAGAGTATTGAAAAAAATCTATTGACACTGATTTTAAGTGAAAGTCTTCAAGTGATATGTATATATTGTTAGTATTTTACATTTGGGAACTTTAAAATGGACTTAATTTTGACCGCAATAGTTCCTATCCAATAGCTTATTCTAAGTAATCTGATGACATGACACTCAATTATGCACAAAACTATTTGACAAAGAAAGCTGGAAATTACCTTAATATCAAACAACAAAAGTGGAAAGATTTGCTACATCTTTAGAATGTATCCCTAACAACCAATTAACTGATCTGAAGGAATAGTTGGTGACAAAATAATTATGACAATGTTATACAAAAGTACCTAAGAAAGTAAACCAGAGTTTGCCTATGTTTATATAAGTAATTTTCTTTAAAAATACTTTTGATTTTAAAGGTATTATGAAAATTATCTTGGTTGACCCTATTTTCCTATAGTTAGAATATTAGGAAAATATAATTCTTATTTATACTTTTTAAAGGTCTCTGTTGGAAAGTGAAGCACTTAGGAAGCTTGAGTCAATAATCAATGGTTCAGCAGATAGAATAAAAATGCCACAAAACAAAGAGTCAGACATTCACTCAAGCAGAGAGATTACATTCCTTTTTGATGCCTTCTGTCCTGGGAATCCAGAAGAAGTTGTGATAAACATGGGTGGTTGATGAAACCATTATAAATTCAACTCTTAGTACTCTCTTAGGTATAAAGGGGAAAAAAAGAGCTTCCATAAAATAGACAAACTAGGACTTTGTGTGCATTGTCTTGGTGAATCCATGAAATACCTAGAATTTTCTCAATTCTGCATTCCACTAGTAGAAAAAAAGAATCTATGGATATGAAAAATTCCCAAAATCATAAAGTTGCAATAGAAAAGTATTAATAAGTAAAGGTAGTCATATAGACCTTGTGCAACTAAGAATTTCATTCACTCTTCAAATGTTTATTTTTTTTAAAGATGTATATACTTATTACATATACAGTGTTCTGCCTACATGTATGCCTGCACACCAGAAGAGGGCACCAGATGTCATTATAGATAATTATGAACCACCATATAGTTGCTGGGAATTGAACTTAGTTCCTCTGGAAGAGCAGACAGTGCTCATAACCACTGAGCCACCTCTCTAGCCCCCAAATGTTTTTTCATAAGACAGAAGTAAAAAGATTTACTAGATTACCATTAAACTTTTCTCCCAGATCATAAACTTTATGATTTTAATTTCATTCTAAATTTATTCTAGTGCTGCCATTTTTATTAATTAAAACAATTTATTCTCATATTACTATCAAGATGAGAGTGTCACTATTTTATTCTCTGTGTCCTTTATGGGGGAAATAATCTCCTTGAGGCTCTGGAATAATCTCATTTTGATTTTACTTTTTATTTTTCTTTTAAAAGTCAGCTTCTTTAACATGTTATTAGCTTTGCAGAAAGCTTTAAAGCTTGCTGATAATTGTCACTTCAAACATTAATTCATTCAGTGTTTCTTCACAGCAAAGAATAGCTGTTACCCAGATAAATCAAAATAAAGAAAAGAAAAAAGTGTCAAACAACTTACAGGAATGTAAAATCTAGAGCTAGATGATAGACATGCACTAGATAGTTTTATTTTATGAACACACTGGTGGAAATAGAAAGTTCTAAAGTAGAACTCAAGTCTAGACTGTCTTAAAGGAAATGAAATGGAATAAAATACTGGGGGATGGGGGAAGTAAGCACAAAGGCCAAGTCAAATGAAGCATCATTTGAGAGCTTTAAGTATTTTGCTGATAATCCTCTTCACTGTTTGTGGTACTCTCAGAGGATGTATTAATCTCTTTTTTGTTTGTTTCTTCGTTTTTGTTTTATTTTGTGTATGTATTTTGTTTGTTTGTTTGTTTGTTTGTTTGTTTGTTTGTTCAAGGCAGGGTTTCTCTGTGTTGCCTTGGCTGGCCTTGACTTGGTTTGTAAACCAGGCTGGCCTCAAACTCAAAGAGATCTGCCTGCCTTTGCCTCCCTGGGTGCTGGGATTACAGGTGTGTGCCACCGTGCCCGGCTGTGACTTTTTAAAAATATATTTTATTGATTTATTCATATTACATCCCAATTGTTAGCCCATCCCTTGTATCCTCCCATTTCCCTTTACTCCCCTCCCCTATGACTGTAACTGAGGGGGACCTCCTCCTCCTTATATGCTCATAGGATATCAAGTCTCTTCTTGGTAGCCTGCTATTCTTCCTCTGAGCGCCACCAGGCCTCCCCATCCAGGGGATGTGGTCTAATATGGGGCACCAGAGTTCATGTGAAAGTCAGTGTCCACTCTCCACTCAACTGTGGAGAATGACTTGCCCATTTGATAGATCTGGGTAGGGGTTTGAAGTTTACTGCACATACTGTCCTTGGCTGGAGCCATAGTTTGAGTGGAACTCCTGGGCCCAAATCTGCCTAT
The DNA here is from genome assembly GCA_907169655.1 of Acomys percivali. Taxonomy (NCBI): domain Eukaryota; kingdom Metazoa; phylum Chordata; class Mammalia; order Rodentia; family Muridae; genus Acomys; species Acomys percivali. The sequence continues at coordinate 107,941,403 of OU015752.1, read as the reverse complement.
CATAATGTCCTTCTTGTAGGTATCTAGGACCCTCTGGATCCTTCTATTTCCACATTCTCCCATGCTTCTCTCATCTAGAGTCCCAATAGGATGTCTTCCCCTCTGTCCCAGTTTCCTGGTAAGTGAAGACTTTCATGGGACATGCCCCTTGGGCTAGTGTCCAGATATAAGTGAGTATATACCATGTGAGTCTTTCTGGTTCTAGGTTAACTCACTCATTATGATCATTTCTAGCTCAATCCATTTATCCACAAACTTCGGGAATTCCTTGTTTTTAATAGCTGAGTAGTATTCCATAGTGTAAATGTACCACAGTTTCTTTATCCATTCTTCTACTGAGGGAAAGTTAGGTTGTTTCCATGTTCTGGCTATTATGAATAAGGCTGCTATGAACATGGTTGAGCAAATCTTCTTGCTGTGTGCTGGAGCATCTTCTGGGCATATTTCAAGGAGTGGAATAGCTGGGTCTCGAGGAAGCCTTATTCTCAGTTTTCTGAGATAGCACCAGAGAGATTTTAAAGTGGTTGTACTAGTTTGCATTCCCATCAGCAATGAAGGAGTGTTCCTCTCTCCCCACATCCTTGCCAGCATGTGGTGTCACATGAGTTTTTGATCTTAGCTATTCTCAGAGTTGTTTTGATTTGCATTTCCCTGATAATTAAAGACATTAAGCATTTCTCAGCCATTCGATAGTCCTCTGCTGAGAATTCTTTGTTTAGTTCTGAGCCCCAGTTCTCAATTGGGTTATTTGGTTTGCTGGTGTTTAATTTCTTGAGTTCTTTATATATTTTGGATATTAGACCTTTGTCAGATGTAGGGTTGGTGAAGATCTTTTCCCAGTTTGTAGGTGGTTGCTTTGTTCTGTTGACAGTATCTCCTGCCTTACAGAAGCTTCTCAGCCTCATGAGGTCCCATTTATTAATTGTTGATGTTAAGGCCTGGGCTGTTGGTGTTGTGTTCAGGAAGTTGTCTCCTGTGCCAATGTGTTCCAGAATCTTACCCACTTTTTCTTCTAACCAGTTTAGTGTATCTGCTTTTATGTTGAGGTCTTTGATCCACTTGGACTTGAGTTTTGTGCAAGGTGACAAATATGGGTCTAGTTGCATTTTTTAAAAACATAGACATCCAGTTAGACCAGCACCATTTGTTGAAGATGCTATCCTTTTTTCACTGAAAAGATTTTACTTCTTTGTCAAAAATCAAATGACCATATGTGTGTGAGTTCATTTCTGGTTCTTCAATTCAATTCCACTGATCAACCAGTCTGTTGCTGTGACAATAACATGCTGTTTTAACTACTGTTGCTTTATAGTACATCTTGTGATCAGGTTAGGGTTAGGATCTCCAGAGGATCTTTTATTTTACAAGATTGTTTTAGCTATTCTGGGTTTTTTGTTTTTCCATATGAAGTTCAGAATGGAACTTTGAATGTCCTTAAAAAATTGTGTAGGGATTTTATTAGGGATTGCATTGAATCTGTAAATTGTTTTTGGTAAGATGGCCATTTTTACTATGTTAATTCTCCTGATGCATGAGCAAGGAAGATCTTTCCATCTTCTCATGTCATCTTCAATCTCTTTCTTCAGAATTTTGAATTTTTTTCAAACAAGTCCTTTACTTGCTTGGTTAGAGCAATTTCTAAATTTTTATATTTATATTTGTATTTATATTTATCATCTCCTTAGATGCAGAGAAAACATTTGATAAAATCCAACACACATTCATGTTTAAAGTTTTGGAGAGATCAGGGATACAAAGCATATACCTCAACATAATAAAGGCTATATACAGCAAGCCAATAGCCAAAATCAAATTAAATGGTGAGATACTCAAGGAAATTCCTCTAAAATTGGGAACAAGGCAAGGCTGCCCACTCTCTCCATATCTCTTCAATATAGTTCTTGAAGTTCTATCCAGAGCAATAAGACAACAAAAGGAGATCAAAGGGACCAAAAGGGAAAGGAGGAAGTCAAACTATCCCTATTTGCAGTGAACGCCAAAATTCCACCAGAGAACTCCTACAGCTGATAAACACCTTCACCAAATTGGCTGGATACAAAATTAACTGCAAAAAGTCAGTAGCCTTCCTATATACAAATGACAATCATGCATAGGAAGAAATTAGGAAAACTATACCCTTCACACTAGCAACAGGCTGTGACTTTTTTATTTTCAAATTTGAAGTCGTTTCTCTAACTGGCTGTACCCATAAGCATAGCTTTCATATTTCTATGTCCCAAGACAGTTAATGATGTTCCACAGAAAGACATCCCTCTCTATATATTTCTGAAAAGTGAATAAATGATTTAAATTACCTTCATTTTCAATGTGGAATGTGACATTTTTCTTTCCTTACATATGACGTAGGTAAAGCAAATCATTTTAATCAGAATTCTCGATTTGCTTATCTTCACAAGTAGTTAAAATCTACACTACCTACAGCACAAAGTTTTGATTGTGAAGGAAGAGATGCAGTAACTCTATTAGTCCTGTGCCATGAAATAATTCTTTAGTGCCAAGAAAGGCCAGGGTTAGTCAGTCTTTTTTTATTCAGTCTCTTAATGGATTCCCAAATCTCCTTGTTCATTGTCAGGTTTGCTTCTATTTCTCTATCACCACAATCAATACAGTTTAATTCAATAAATTTTGACATGAGTCAATGAGACCTAACTCATTTTACAGTGAAGAAAGTTTTCCCAAACCATGATGTTACCATTACCATAATGAAAAATCTGCAGACATGTTCATTATTAATAGAACATCAATGCGATCTCTCTTAATAGAACAAAAGTGGCTACCATATACCAGAAGCTACCATTAGTGGTTTTCACATCATAACCATTTGTCCCCAAAACAGCAATGAAAGTAATCCAACAATTATGGTGCAGAGCCTGTTCCTTAGGCATATTTCATAAAATATTTGGTTATTTAGGCATAAAAAGGGAAAAAAGACATCCAACTTTCAAAACACTAAGAATAAACAAGGTGTCAAGGTCTAAAGATAAAAGAGCAGGTATGGTAAAGCAGTTGAATAAAGTGCAATGTGCACAGATCTTATGGGGTGAGAAATAGATAAATGATAAGTAAAGATAATGAAAGTAGAGAAAGTACCAAGAACTAAAGTATGTAAAATCTAATGCAGAAATCCAAGGTGTTTGGAAATGATTTCAAACACATGCCATCCAAGCTACATTTATTTCAGTCAATTATCTTATGAGAGTTCCATTTACACTGTGCTGGAGCCAAAGAGGTAACAAGATGGGCAAAGAAAGGTCCTGAATCTCAGCAAGATAAATGACTTCATAGGAAAATGCATGGCTAAGTGTTACAAATAATTGAAAATAGGGCATGATGGAAAGGGACAAGGTCAATAACATATGGCAGAAAAATCATTTCAGAGGACCTCTTTATTTTCATATTGGTTTTTAACTGATTTACACTCAAATCCCCCAAAATAATGCTATGGGTAATATCTTATTAACAATTTTAGCACTATATGCATATACATTCATGAATTGCTTGTTAATTTAAAATGTATTAAAGAGAAAATGTTCGAAAGTAAACGTATTACAATTGAGTTGTATGGGTACAATACTTCATATTAGAGTAGAAATATGTATAAGTGTGTGAAGAATAATCTTAAATTTAAATTCTATACCGATGTATCAAAATTAAACTTATTTTGCTTCAATATATAAAATTCTATAACAGTGAATTAAAAATAACATTGTGAGTAACAATTAAGTCATTAAATTGAGGAACAGATTCAATAATCTATCTTTTCTCCTAGCATCCCTATATATTTCTATATTCTACCTTCTTTCTTTTCAATCCATATGAACAAACCTAAGAAAGAAAGATAAAGGAATGAGAGACATCCCTGATTTCAGTCTTGTTTTCTACGTGAGTAAAACCAATAATAAGTTATAACCAACTCCCAATGAAAATAAGTATCTATAGCCCAAGAAAGCAACAAAAAATCTACCCAACCTCCTTTAAGGGAAATGGGGCATTATTCTCTTAAGGTTTCTTCTGTCTGATTTGGGATGAATAATACCTTTGTAGGGGGCCAAAATAAAATTAGGGAAAATGGCTAAACAAGCTAGGAATAGCATTTGTGGTCCAGAAATAAATTTATTTTTATTTTTGCTTCATTTCCTAATTGAGTATCATTTTAACTACTTGCTTTATGGTGTTCTTGATGATTCTTGCCAACATAAATATTTTCTTTTTGTGCCAATGAGATCAAACTTTCTACCTGAGATTTATTTCAGCTTATTTTTAACATATGGCACATAATTATTCAAACACATAAATATATAATTTATCCTTTTGAAAATCCAAAAGTTTAAGCACTTCTTCAAGGTTTGGCCCATAAATTATTTAAGACACTCCTATTAATGAGCATTTCAGTTGATGCCAATGTTACAGTATCAGAAAAATATTATATACATTATATATGAGTGCTCAGTGCAGCAACGTTACAGTAGCAGACAAAAATATTATATACATTATATATGAATGCTCACTGGAGCTGCACATATATTCAAAGTGGAATGAAACAGAGATGATTGACATCATGCTGTATTATGTAATAGAATTTTTGAACCTTTCTCTGTTAGACTTTAGGACACCAATTTAAAAGCAGAATTAGCAGTCATAATAGTATAGAAATATTGAGTGGAGATGTGGGTTCTGCCAATTTGTTTGTTTATCCCAAGTTATAATATTATAATTTATATAATCTTATAACATACTTATAATTTACATCAAAGATGTTACTAGCTATTTTGCTATTCTTTGCTCATATTGACCATTATATGTAAAAATCTTTGTTAATCTAATACATAAAATTTGATGTTGTGTTGGTTTGATTTCCATTGTTTTATCATTGGTACTGATTCTCTGTGCCCATATGCATCTGTTTATGATAATCAGGCTGTCACACTCTTTTGCCATCTGCAAATGTCCCCAGAACCTTTCACTGTCTCCTAAGGAGGTTTTTCCCACCCTTTTATATGATATTTGCTGCCTACAGAATTACAGTTTTCTTTTTTCATGCTTCTTAAATATGCTATCCCTACATGGTTGCTAAATGCATTGCAAAAAGAGTTGCTTGTTATTTTTCAATTATGCCTTTTTTCTCAACACTGTACTTGTGATCATATACAATTATCGACTCTTACTGTTTCATCCTAAGCTTAAGTTGCACATCCATCTAAAAGCCCTGCCCTAGCATTCTAGGCACAAGTGACCATTTCCTTGAACTTCTCTGTGCTTTTTCTCTTCTCTTATGCCGGTAAATATTTCATCTTTGTTGTCTGAGTAAATGTTTAGCTACTCAATGCATAGAGCTTACAACACAATGGGCACTCAAATACATTCATCTAAAATAATCACTAACTCTACAGGTTCCAAAATCAGAATATATTTAAAAGAGACAACCCCTCTTCCAAGTAGAATAATGAAAATATTAACAGGAATTCATATCTAATAGTTAAAACTGCATGCATTTAAATGCACATTATAGTAATGGTTGTATAAACCAGGGCAAATTCATGAATTATATTCATATGCTAATAATAAAATACATAAAAATGCACAATACATGCTAAAGGCAATATAAATGAAAAATAATAAAAGCTGAGAGAAATGCTCCAAATACAAGTTGTAAATATATTTGTTTGATGGGTCCAGCACCCTGAGTAATCTTCTGCGTATACCTCTATACTTTATATTTTTTCTATATTAAGCAAACATGATTTTTCTTACTCATTTTCGGGGATTACAATATAATTACATCATTTCATCTTTCCCTTTCTTCCTTTCAACCCCTCCAACATGCACCTTCTTGTGCTCTTTTAAATTTATAGCCTCTTTTTCATTAGTTGGTATTTTGTGCATATATGTATATTATTTTAAACCTCACTTCTACATGCCTTTTAAAATAACAATTGCAAAGCTACAAAAAACAGAAGTAAAATTAATGAAAGAATAAATTGATAATTGTAGCATAAGGAAACTAAGCTCCTTTTTCAACAAGAAGAAAAATACTTGTTCCCATGCCCAAGTGAAACAGCTACATTGGTACAATGCGTGGTTTGTGGGGAAAAGAGCAAATGACCTCTTTGCTCCTGCTGTAGAAACAAGACAAGAGGATGAGGTCACAGGAGGAAGCATAGATAAAGTTTTTCTTTGTATGGTATGACATTTATCTTTCCCCCAGGCCTGTTGGAGCTTTCCTTGTAAGGGCCATCCCTAGACCCTCATTTGTCCTGGACCCTGTACATCCTCTGAATTCTACTCTCACTGTAGCTGCAGTCTCTGAAAGCATTTGTGTTGTCTCTGAATTATCTACACATTTTAACTCCTTTTCCATCTGTGGGAGAACTTTATTTCTATAAAGTGTTCTTAAGTATATCAATAGTCTGAAATAGTACATGGTCTTTTCACTTCGATAGTAAGTCACCAAGATGTCTTCCTACAAAGGATGGAGAAATGTGTGTAATTTCTTGAGTTCTAACTATAAATTACTGAGTGGCAGCAACTATTCTATATTTAAGATCATCGCTACAAATAATATGTTATTGCTTACATTTGAGAGCCTAACACAGATAAGCAGATCTCAGTCCACAAAGCAACAAATGTCAGTTTCTCCTCTACCATATAAGGTGAGACAGCCAAAGGAAACTCTCACCTTCTTCCTTTGTTATTAATTGTACACATTTACGAGGGCAGTGATGATTTGATAGATATAAAGTGTATAAAGATGAAATCAGATTAGGAGATGGGAAGTTACTTCTTAACCTTGAAAGCATAAACACCAATCGGCTATCATGATGTCTCATAAAGAAAGTCTAAGGTTGTTTGGTGACAGAATAATAAGTGTTTACAGCAATATGATGACAGTGGATTTTTAACCCTCTCACTCTTTTTTGTTTTAGTTTTATTATTATTATATTTGTTTTTAACATATACGTTTATATTATTACACATAAATAAAATAAACTTCATACAGCAGGAAGAACCACAAAATAATCAGGAATTATATAAATGTTACATTCTTAGTGTTTTGGCTATTTATATTTGGAAAACTTGGAGTAAACATATTTCCTGTCTTGTTGAGTCTAAAATTCTGAATGAAAATCAATATCTAGCATATCTCATATCTAGTAATTTAAAATACCTATCTAGATCTAAAAACATCTTAACCCCTATGCAACTAAACTTAGTTGTAACACTAAACCATCTGGTCTTCAACCCCATCAGAGACTTGAGAAGCAATAAAACTTAATTACCTGAGTGAACCAGAAGTGTAGGTTAGCACCTTCCAAAATGAAAAGTGACAGAGACAGTTTACTGCCTGAACAGTCACCCAAAACTCTCAATAACGTTAGATCATCAAAGGCCCTGATTAGAAATTCTGAATATGGAACATATTCACTTGTAGTTGGTAACAAAGTAGCAAAATATAAAAATACATATTCTCAAAATAAAATAAATGTGAATAAAATATAAACATAGGAAATCCCCCTCAGGAACAGTCAGGGGAGGGGAATAAGGGCAAAATGGGAGGGAGGGAAGAATGGGAGGATACAAGGGATGGGATAACCATTGAGATGTAACAAGAATAAATTAATAAAAGATTTTTAAAAAGAATTGAGATGTAATCTGAATAAATTAATTAAAAATATTAAAAAATAAATGTAACAGGTGTTAAATGCAAATAATTTGAAACTTTTATAATTCTGTTTTTATTTGTAAGTATGTTTAAATAAAATATTATTTCTTTTTTATATTAATATAAAAAAGTAATTTTAATACTGTCAATTCAATATTTTCTCCTTTATTGATTTATCATGTATGAAGTGTTTTGCCTGCATATATGCCTGCATACCAGAAGAGGGCACCAGATCTCTTTATAGATGGTTATAAGCCACCATGTGGTTGCTGGGAGTTGAACTCAGGACCTTTGAAAGATCATCCAGTGATCTTAAACTCTGAGCCATCTCTACAGCTTAATATTCTCTTTCTTTCATGTATAACTAATATGTACAGTGGAAAATGCACAGACTGGAGCTATGTAGATGAGCAGCTATATTCCACACTCAACTTACTGGTCAAGATATTCTCTCTGAAGATTGCTTTCACCTTTTTGTATCTGTGGGAGCAGACAGTCACATGACAGGACTGGAGTGAGGTTGTGGGAGACTAACCTAATGTCTAATGTAATGCTTGACCTGTCACAAAACCTCCAAAAGTGTAAGTGATCTTACTTTACCATAATCCACATCCTTTGTCCCCTAGGATGAGAGTAGCTCTTTACTACAGACAAAAAAATAGGACTCTAAGAGCCATGCTCTCTGAACACCTTTCTTAGGCTTTAGACACAGAAGGGGCTC
>OU015752.1:107828341-107916957 GCA_907169655.1 Acomys percivali | reverse complement strand
CACACACACACACACACACACACACACACACACACTAAAACCTGTTTGGGAAAATTAGTTTATTGTCCTTCTGAGTTCTGAGGTTAACTTCAAGATATATATTTTTAAGTGTAGTGCTATTACACTGTTATGTTGTAAGCCTACATATATATGGTAGTTGGTGTGTGTGTGTGTGTGTGTTCATGGCCTTCTCATAATTTCCCTTTATATATTTTCTACATCAGTATCTCACAATGTAGCTTTGGGTAGTCTGATACCTTCCCTATAGACCAATCTGGCCCTGAATTCATAAATATCCACCTGCTTCTGCCTCTGGAGTGCTGGGATTTGAGGTGTATGCCACCACACCCAGTAGCATTTACTTTCTGAATACCATCTGCCATGGCCTGAGTTATATAAATGCCACTTGTATATGGTAACTATTTCAAGAACTCAATGATAAAGACTGCTTAAAAAATTCAAGCCAGGCACAGTGGTGCATGTCTGTAATTCCAGCACTCAGAGTGGCAGAAACAAGTGGATCTCTGTAAGTTTGAGGCCAGCATAGTCTACAAAGAGAGTCCAGGAGGCTATGCAGAGAAACTCTGTCTTAGAAAACTTAAAATACCAAACAGAAAAACAAAGCAACCAAAAAATACCAACAAGAAACAAATAACAACAACAACAGCAACAAAACCAAATTCATTATTTATCACTCAAGACCAGCCTTGACACTTACATTTATTTTCCTGGGAATAATCTGATCCTGTTCACACTTTTTAATCTGCTTTTCCTCACTGAATGATGTATTTTGAAATTTTATTCCATTAAAACTCACTTTGGTATATTTAGTTCCAATGGTGTGGCTCTGCATATCCTAGCAACTACTTATAGGAGTTAGGGCATGAGAAAAGCTCTGTTGCTCCCACCTCCGTCTGTCTGTCTACTAATTTCATCAGCAGAAGCCATCATCCTTTCTTTACTTGATGCTGAATACCAGCCAGTAAGAAAGGCACGGTATCACTTGCTTGTCTGTTACAGGATTCTAATTGGTGCTCAGATACAGTTATCATACAAAGCAACACATATTTTGTTTTAACTGTTTTAATTGTGTGGAAGGGTCGAGAATGGGAATTCTAATGAGTCTGAAAACTACAAAAGATGTTATGTATGTGCTTTGAGAAGCCAAACTATTTTTAATTTGTATTTCTTTCAGGGTTAAATTGGTAATTAGCCCAAAAGACAACAGTCAATCTGTCCCTGAAGTTTTTTTCTAATAAGTGAAAAGTAAGTGAGAGGTAGTTAAACAGACTGGACACAGGATAACAGAACTTCTTGACCCTCTTTGCCTGTTACATAATTTCAAAAAGAATGGACACTGTGTTACAGAGAAAGGAATATAGAATTCACACAGAAAACTTCCAGTGGCAACATAACTTTACTGATTGTTCTTTGTTGTCTATTGAATGCTTTCCAAACAGTGTCTCTGTAGAGCTATTACCATAATGAACAAGAGTCACAATGCTGCCAACCAGAGAAGCCAAGTCTTCAAGATGTCTTAAGACTCAGGAGCTCATATGACAATCCTAGTTCAAATCTGTCTCACAAGATGCCATGCATCCTTTTACCAACACTTCTTCAACACACATAAAAATGATGATGGTGATGACAGTGATGATGATGATGATGATGATGATGATGATGATGATGATGATTAATCAAAATAGTCTCCCAATAAAAAAGGAAAAATTGAAAGGAGTGTCCAGGAAAACAGAAATGTTATGGTACTTCTTTAAACACCATGAAACAGACAAAAAATGATAGAAGTGTGAGACTTAAGTGAGCACAGTTTGTCTCTGACACCTCTTAGCTGTGTAATTTTGGAAAAGAAACTTTTATTTCTGTGATACAGTTTTGCCTTGTGAATTCTTAAAAGAGCTACCTTTCCACCAATTATTATGAAAATTGAAGAAATTAAGGGTCAAGAGTCTCCTAGAGCATGTACTCAGTAGCCTTGGGTTACTCGCTCACCCACTACCACACTTGTTAGAAAGCAGGACACTTAACAATTTTGTGTGAGGCCTTTTTCATCATCAGATTGAATATTAAAATATTGAATGCAAGTTTACCGTATTGGAATATTTATACTAGATCTCAAACATAAAGACCAAACCTATTTTATGAAAATCTTAGCTTCATGGACAAGCACAGCAGACACTCTAGGTAGGAATCCTGCCAGTCTTGCTTTTCTTCTTAAGATGAAACCAAACCAGTCCTTATCAATCATTTCAGAGAAGTAGCTCTAACCTTCTACAGTAATATGTGTCAAATAGGTTATTTCCTCAGGCTTGAAGAAATGTATTACAAATAAATTTTTCTATTGAATCTTCTTGTTTGGAAGTCAGATGAGCTAGAAAAAAAAGGGTGATCACTAGAGAAAAGAGTGAAACTCAGGGAAAAAAAGACACAGCACGATAACAGGCAAAGTTGCCCCGTTTACAAATGGAGAATGAGAGCAGTAACCAGGGGAAGGTGGCAGCATGTTCAGATTTAAGTTTATCCAGCTTCTACTAAACAAATCCTGGCTAGCACAAGAGACAGATCACTCAGCCATGTCCAGGTCATTCTTTTAATACGATTAATCCATTTTCAGAGATAAATATTAAAAGGATTGGATAACTCAGTCTTTAAGGTTCATGGTTTGTGTGGCCATTAGCCTTTTGACCACTGCTGGAAATAAGACAGTATTTTTAACTTCCTTTTAGATGAGAAGTATCACTTCTCCAAAACCTACCTTTCTCAGTTTTACTATAGGAAGGGTACTGATTTTGGGTAATCTGTAATTCACGGAGTAAAAATAACACACATAGGGAGGGCCTCACCTCTCTCTGGAGCACTAGGCATTAATAAGGCACCAGTGGAGTCTGTTAAAATTGCTGTTAGTGCTAATCGCAAGTTGTTTAAGTATATTATAAGCACTCCTGCTGGTATTCATTTTTCTGTATATAAGCAGCAATGTTGGGGGTGGCAGTAATTTGACTTCCTAAATAGCAACTGTTGGACTCTCTCTTGTCCTAGCTGTCTTGAGCAAAAGTACTGTTTGTAAACAGTCAACTGGTCTATTTGTTTGCCAACATCAAATATCTTCATTCCTCCATGAGTACCTTGAGACATCTCTGCAAAGATTACAGCTGATTTTCTTGGCTCATGATGATACATCCTCAGCCAGAGTTGTTTGAAACTGTTTGCATCAGACTATTTGCTGTCACATCTTAAATGGAATCGAGATGATCGCACAACCAATTCCATCATGGCCAGAGGAGAAGCACCTCCCCTATTGTTCTAGCTGAGGGACCACTGACTGATGCTGAGAGGCAAGGTTGTGGCTGGTAAAACAAAACAAACAAACAAACAGCTCTAATAGTTCAATCAAATGGCTTTGATTGGTTCAAACATTCCTTTTCAGGCTATATGGAAACACTGCTTAGGATTACTTAGTGCATCAGGGAGATACTTCCTTAACTTCTTCTTCTAGTGTTGTGGTACTGGCCCCACATCAAATGCTTCCCTTGGGAAATTTTTTCTAGATTTTTGTGTGAGTTAGAGATGGTAACTTTAAGGGAGAAGCAGCAGAGACAGAGGAGAGCTACTTCAGTGACTCTAATGACTGAGGTAGAAGAAAGGTAGCACCATCCGTGGCTGAACATTCAGCGGGCCAAGCTATGAAAACTTTAAGGCAGGCAGGGGAGTGATAGCCAAAGTGTCAACAGTCCCTACAATGTCTCAAAAGCTGCAATGCAGCCATAATGTTGATAGAAAAGTTTTAGTTTTCTGGTGTGGATCTCTCATTGACAGGTATTCTAAATCTAATATGACCCTGCTGTGACAGTAGACAACATTCCATCCCTCTGAAAGAGCACACAGGATGCTCTGCCTCACCCTACAGTTCCTAAGCACCTGACTGTGACTTCATACTTGTCCCATGGAGGGAAGTACCCTAATTATGAGGGACCCATTCACAGGCCCATCAGTAAGGCACAGCAGTTTCAACCAAAGCAGAGGATATGAACAAGGGCCTCTGCGGAAACCAAGTTGATAGTGTTTTGAAGAAAAGAACCCTTTGACTTTCTTAATACAATCTTTTATTCAGTCAGTAAGATATTATTGAGAAAGAAAAAGAAAAGAAATTGACAAAAATTCCCTCGAGTTCTTAAGCACCAGAAAAAATATTCAAAATGAGTATAGTCAGCCCCAAAGCACAAAGTCTGGCAGTGCCCAGGAGGATTGATACCACTGACTGCAATTATCAGCAAGCTCAGTGTAGCCTTGCTAGTGAGAGAGCCATGACCAGCCTCTTCTGGCTTCATACTCAGCCTTCTTCCTACTCAGTCTTAAGTCCATTCTCATCTCTTCGCTGAAATCTTAAGATCTATATATACTGTATACTTAAATTTTTTTTTTGGTTAGAGGATGCTTAAAGAGGACACAAATAACCTACAGGCTCATGTGGATAGATACAATAGTCAGAGGATTGGGTTCTTGAGCCACATAATTCTTAATAAATTCATAGCTACTAGTCAAATAAGAATTAGTAAAAATAAAATATATGTACAAATACGTATCAAAATTCATTTCTTCTCTCCAATTATGCATTTCTCTTATAACATGTCTTAAAATATTCGTTGTGTCAAAGGGTAAAAATGGAAAGCCTACAATGTTTTACAGTAGTAAGTCTCCATAAACCATGAAACTCTACAGTATTTTTCACTTAACAGATAAGAACACAGAGATGAAAAGAAACTTCTGCTCTATAGCGCTCATGTGCTGAGAGTAGCAGAGGCGGGATTTAGAGTCAAGTCCCAGATCCTTGAACGTCTCCAGACTTCACCATGATACCATCTCATTGATTTTTTTTTCTGAACATACCGAAGTGTGTATTATCATACCTCACAATGAAAAGATCTTCTTTCATTAAGTGGAAAGCAAGAAACAGTGAAAATCCAGTGACAGAGAGAAGGCACCTAGCTGGCCAGGCTTTACAAAGGCCTAGAAGACACTGGGTAGAATCCTGGAAGCAGGAACCTGTGCTGGGGTCCTTGGGTAACTAAGGAGACCGCATACATAAATAGCCTTCCATTTCTGACTAATCTGGAGAATACAGATCTGTTTTGTTTGCTTAGAGATTAAAGAAATACATAGTCACACCATACATTATTGTGTGAACACACCTTTGAGCCCTCAGGAATGGCAGCTTCAACTAGCATTATCAATTTGTGCTCTGGATCACACCTTAGGCATGCATACACACAACTACAATCACACCTCACAATTACTTCTTTGCCAAAACTTCTAAAACTCTTATTTCTATTTCAGGCCAATTTCAATATCAATTGTGCTAATATTAGTCAGCTAGGGGTTTATCTTAATGTCTGAGAATTCCTATAAAATATATGCTATTTCTAGTAACATCTACTACCTAAAAGTCTAATGTCAAGATAATTTATAAGTTATTTGTACAAGGGTTTCATGACAGTATGATGATAGCATCAGAAGACCAGGGTTTATTCTGGTTTTTCTAATTACCAGTTATGACTCCTTGGTCAAGTAATTTAATCCCTAGGAATATGGGCTTTTATTTCTGAAAATAACATCTACTTATCAGGGTCGGTATGATGCTCACAGGTAATGTCTATAAAACTTTTAGTGCCATGTATAGGTGAGACATAGATTTAAAAACAACAGTATTCATTACTCTGGACAATTAAAACACAATGCCTCCAGTTCTGAATTATCTTCTGTACTTTCACATATGGAATATCTTTACACGTTATTTGTCTTACTTGAAATATACCATTATTTATTAATTAACATTTAATATAAACCTAATTTTCTAGAGTACAATACTGGCACCAAAACATTAGAGCAGTTTATGGTCTACAGGATGCCTTCTCTTTAATAGATGAGTTCAAAGGGCATTATAGAACTGTGAGAAATAACTGAAAAGAGAGCATGCTGGTGACTGTGAAGGCCAAGGAGAGGGGAAGAGGGATTCAGAAAGAGGGATTCAATGAAGGCTACCTAGATGAGGTTACAAGTCATTTCCTTACTAAGATAACAAAGAGAGTTAAAGCTTTTTAAAAAAATGGCCTTATGAATAACCCAAAGAGAAAAGTTTGGTTTTTGCTCATGTTGAGACAGTGTGGTCTATGTGGTCCCATGTCCTTGGGCAGAACTTCAGGGCAGCAGGATGGTGTTGCAAAGGAGCTTTTCCACTGCCTCGGTGGCAGGAGATAGACTATATGGTGAAAGTATACGCTGTAAGGACCAAGTGATATCCTTCCTCTAGGCAGGCCCCACTTTCTAAAGGTTCCAGAGCCTCTAAAACTAAAGACAGTCTCTGGAAACTATGTCTGCATACCATCTATGTACAGTACATACAGAGGACAGAAGAGGACATCATATTCCCTGGAACTGGAGTTACAGATGGTTTTGAGTGAACCTCTTTCTGGGAACTAAACCCCAATCCCCTGGAATAGCAGCTAGTGCTCTTAACTGCTTCTTTATTTTTCCAGCTCCCCAAATTAAGTAAATTTAAAAATTCTGGTTCCATAATAGGTCACATTTTTGACATCGCAAAATGATTTTTTTTCATCTACCAATGGTCAGTTGCATTCATACCCAACTTGGGACGTATATATCTCACAGACAATAGGTTGGACATATTTGATATAATGTACTCTTTTCAAAATTTGGAACCCCTGGCACAAGTACAGATTCCATTCTTGTAGCATCTCTTGTCAAACATTTAACTTTTCACAAGATTTAGGAAAAATATTAGAAATTCAAGACATTTTGGTATGAGTTTTCTCTGGTCTCTAGGAGTGACTTTCTCGCTTTCTTAGGAGGATTTCATCCCAGTTTGTTTCTCCATCTTACTGTCTATTTTGGAGAACTAGAATGGAAATTTTCTTTGCCTGGTTGGATGATTTTATCTTTGATTTAACAGCTTTAACCTCTGCTTTCATTTTGATTCAATATAAGATGAGTTTGTTCAATCCATTGTTTTGAAATCTTGCCAGATTACAAATAAGTAATTTCAACAGGAGTAATAAAATTGAACAGTGTATAAAGAAAACTATCAATTGTAATCTTTGTTTAATTTCCTTTGTGGTCTAGTTGTATGCTTGGCCCAGGATAGAGGGTGAAATGATATATAAAAAGATTGTTTTACTTACAATAAAATTAAATGGTTAATGATACCACCAATAAGATGCGGGGGGGGGGGATGCGATAGCAGAAATCAATGTATATCTGTTATATGTCAGGCACTATGTCATAAGATATTTATATCCCATGGCAACCTTATATAGCAGGCATCACTTCCATTTTTGCAAGGGTAAAGTTCATAATCAAAGAATTTAAGATCAACTAACTGTTAAGATTCAGGAAGATGAGATGATGGAGCAAGAATAAGAGCCCTTGACTAGCTTCTCTGATGTCTAATGTCATAGATCATCCATTATAGCACTTAACTAAACATAGATTAAAAGTCAGAGGACATTAAATATTATGGTGACCCTATAATATCAGAACACGAGACATATTTAGTATCATGTGTGTGTGTGTGTGTGTGTGTGTGTACATATACAAGCTCAGGAACATAGATTTTTTTGGTTAACATATCATTGACATTACATCAATTCAATTTCAGTAATGCTTGAAGCTTGGTTGGATATTAGTCCCAGTATATTTATCCTGAAATGCTGATGATAACTCAAGAAACTTCATTTTGATGTCAGAGAGAGCCAACCTGGTGACAGCTGACAAACTCTCATTGTGGTCTGCATGATCTTCATGTTTGCCTTCATAAATAATGTCAGATTCGTGTCTTTCTTCTTTGACTTCCTAAGGTAGTTATTCTGCCAAGTATGTCCCTTATTCTATTCCCTTAGTGCACCAAAATTCTGATAACAAGAGTCCAGACTCTAATATTTTGAGCAAAGGTTTTTATTTTTGACATTTTAGCCTCCTATTGTCTAAGAGAGAGTATTATTTTTAAAGGAATTGTTCAACTAATCATAGTTTTATTTAATTGATTTTTTTATTCAACATGGTTTTTCTGTTTTAAGAATGACAATACAATTACAAATCCCAGATACCTAGTTTTGCTAAAATGTCATCTTTTGATTATGTTTCATTTGTAAGGCAAAGAAATCACAAAGCCTTCTGTAATAATAGTTCAACAAATAGTAGCTGATGTTTGCTTATGATATTGACAAGCTTAATTTTTATCATAAAGGATTTCTTGACCTCAATGTTATCATGTGTGTGAGAAACAATTTACTTTGTACTTCCAGGACACTAGTGAGGACAGTTGGCACATTAGTCATTTAAAACCCAATACTCTGGGAGTTATAGGTTGAAGTCTGTGTTTTTAGGTGGTTCAACAAAGTGAAAAAAAAATCATAAACAGCTTTTGATTGCCCAATGCCAGTGGGCCATACTATGGCCATACCTGCTTTGCAAATACTTTGTTTGTTTGTTTGTTTGTTTGAGACTGGGCTTCTTCACATAGCATTAGCTGTGCTGAGACTGGGTTTCTTTGCATATCCTTGGCTGTCTTGGAGCTAGCTCTTTAACCAGGTTGTTCTCTTTTATTTTATTTTATTTTATTTTATTTTATTTTATTTTAATTAATTTATTCTTGTTACATCTCTATGGTTATCCCATCCCTTGTAACCTCCCATTCTCCACTCCCTCCCATTTTCCCCTTATTCCCCTCCCCTATGACTGTTCCTCAGAGGGATTACCTCCCCCTGTATATGCTCATAGGGATCAAGGTTGTTCTCAAACTCACAGAGATCTGCCTGCCTCTGCCTCCTGAGAGTGCTGGGATTAGAGGAAAGTGCCACCTCCATCTAGCATTAAATACCCTTTCGTATCTACTATCTGCCTTTCTAGGATTCAGTAGGAAACCTACAGCAAGGCTTCACTATGCTCCTTGTCTG
Organism: Acomys percivali; assembly: GCA_907169655.1. Classification (NCBI taxonomy): domain Eukaryota; kingdom Metazoa; phylum Chordata; class Mammalia; order Rodentia; family Muridae; genus Acomys; species Acomys percivali. Next base: position 107,907,970 of record OU015752.1, on the reverse strand, counting down.
TACTTTTCCTAGCCATCCCCTAACTGATAGTCTCTCTGCTGGCTCTATTATTTTCCTGAAAATATGCAAATTAGTTTTTTCTGTTCTGCAACAGTACACTGTTTCTTAATTTAGCAGGACAGTGGAGTGCATAAGAGTACAGCCCTGAATCCAGCTCCCTTGATGCAAATCACAGTTTCTGCTGCACATTTGTCAGCTAATTATCCTACCTTCTTATTCGTCAGTCTCATGTATAAAGTGAAGACTCACATTGAAGATCTCATTAGTCAACATGAAGTGTTTAGAACATCACTTACCCCCACAGTGTACGATCAATGAAGGATCAATACTTCACATGATTGAATCTCCCCAAATTTTTTTTATCTTTGATGTCTGGAGATGGGCTTCTCAATGAGACTTCTCTTTGTTCTGAATTCATTCTTAATCTAGCTCGGAAACTAGAAATAAAACTGCATGTTTCCAAGGCAGCCAATGATGCCAACACAGAGCAGACTCAGCACCCATTTCATGCTGCCTGGGCTTGACCCAAACTCATAGTAGATTATTGTGGGAACACATTTTAAAAGGCTCTAGAGCCAGGTTTCCTGGATATAAATTCTGGTTACATTTTATTTTGCTGAGATGGGTGATTTGGGGTCACCTTGAGCAAAGTCTTAACCTTGCTTTGCACATGAGAACTACATTCATTCCAAAATTTGTGCCTATTTAGAAAATTACCAGGTTCTAATCAACACTCTGTGAGCTTGTTAAATAAATAGCTGTTAAAGGAAATAATGCCATTTTTTAAAAGTTAAGAATGAAAATGCTTATGTGGCAGTCTGTGCTGTGTGTGTGTGTGTGTGTGTAAAGATACACACACAAAAGATTACTCTTTTGTGCTAGGAACTTGACCTTTTATATTTTAATCCTAAATTACTTCTAAAATACCTTTAAGAACTTTACAAAATGAATGTAACCATATGTACTTGAAGTAATTAATAGTTAAAACCCTAAACAATAAATCTGAGGCAAATCCTGGAAATTTTTTATATATAAAGTGTTTGTTATCTAAATTGGTAGTAAGTGTATTTTATAAGATACCAATTAAATAAAAATAATTATGTATCAAAACAATGAAAACTTTTATGGTGATAAGAATATTAATGCTGAGTGTCCACTATATTCCAAATACTGTTAGGTACTGAATATGGGGCTACACAACAGAGTACTCTCTCAATCACCTACAACCAAGATTACAGATCAAATGACATGAAAAATCAAAGAGGAGCAAATAATAAAGATGACAGCATCTAGCAACAATGAGGTAAAAAGACATGTGCCTTCGTGCTGTGTAACCTGTAATCCAGGGCCAAGACACACTGACTCCCCAATCTGTATGGATAGCTTTACCTCTTGGTTTGAATAAGGGAAGTAGAAAAACTAACTGCTTTGCTTTTTGAGCTACAGTGTTAGCTGAGCAATCGATGTATGCAACCTCATAATTGTCCTGTGAAACCACATAAAGAAAGCAGTGTCCTTTATTTTTCTGTGCAGAACATCCAGAGAGAAGCTACAGATTAATTTGGCTATTTTAAAGGAATCAAAAGAAATGACCTGTGTGAAAGAATATTTAAACTAATGCTGTGGTATATTTTTTTTTCCTCTCTGGGAAGATATTCTAAGCTGGCAGTTAAAGAGAGTGAAAGATACCACATTGTAAGCTTAATTCCACTCCATTAAAGACCTGGTCATAGTTAAATAGATTTCCATTTCACTGTTGCATAGATATTTAATAACGTACTTAATGATGGATCTTCAGTACATATCTGGATGCACTTCTGAGGACACAGGATTCATTTGGGAGCCAGGCTATGTGTTGGCCACACACTGAGAGCACTGACTAGGAAAGGTGGTCCTTTTAGTGAACACACTGAGGCTGTAATTTTCCTTTTCCGTTTTCTTTCTCTTCTCCTTTTTCTTTTTTCAGTTTTTTTAAAGACAAGGTTTGTCTGTGTAGTTCTGGCTATCCTGCCCCCTCTTTGTAGACCAGGCATGCCTCGAACTCACAGAGATCCCCTGCCTCTGCCTCCCAATTGCTGGGATTAAAGGAGTGCACCGATGCACCTGGCTAGAGGATGTAATTTTCTATAGGAACCTTCTACATTTGAAAAGAAAGTAAAATAGCTCTCAGGCCTTCCTCCTTGGAAACAGGTAACATCTCTGATATATGCAGCTTCAGAGAGGAGGTGTAGGGTCTGATGACTCAGCTGTCCTGTCCTAGGTGCTGCTTTGATTCCACTACCTGACATCTGAAATAATCAAATGGATTTCCCTTGCAAGAGAAGCAGAATGCAAGTTACTGACATCATGCTGCTACTGTATAATTAGGAGTCCCTTTAAGACCGGAAGGTTATCTTGACGAGACATGGGAGGATATTGTACCATACAGAGCAGAGATCTTACCCATACTTTCAAAAGCAACTATGATCACTAGACACTTAGATTCCGATGTAGATTAAAACTGTTATATAAAGGCATAGTAGTACTACAGAGTTCTTCTTGTACTTGGAACAACAACAACATATGTCTTGAGAGTCAATGGGCAAACATGGCCACTCCTTGAAAGGCAATGCATGCTATTCATTATTATATAACAAGAGAAATAACTGCAAAACTACCCAGGTGTTAAAGCCATATTATATGTTGAGGCATCATGGCAGGAGTTTTACATATATTACCCTTAATCCTCCCAGCCACTTATACAAGCATTGCTATGACATCCCCACTTGGGAGGTGGGCAGAGATGCCCAATGAGTCAGTATCTTGCCTGGCAATACAAACCTATTGACTAGTATATTGGTTTTAATTTGAAAGTAAATCTGCATCTGATTCTGAGGGCCAAGTTGTTCCTTCCTCACTAAGTGTCCTATTTTAAGTGTAGACTCAGTAATATTAAAACTCAGAAAAAAATAATCCTGTTTTCCTGGGGCCACGGGCATTCTTTACAGAAGACCTATTTGCTTACTCTAAGTCCATCCCAGGGCTTGACTAGGAATGACTCTCAACCCCAATCAAAGATTGAGAATCACCTATCAGTGTAAGCAGTTCCCTGGTGCAAAGGGCCCTACATGCCCTCAAACAACAACAAAAAATTATCCTGATTTCCATGTCTAGCCATGTATTCATTGGAAAGGATAGGGCAGAAAAAAAAAAAGAATGAAAGAAAAAGAAAGAATATGTGTGAGAAACACTCTAAACACGAACGATGGCTTCCTGGAGTGAAGTGTTGTTTTAAATAGGCTACACAACAAAAATTGGAGGACTGAAAAATTCTAGTAGACACAAATTACAAGGGCAATGTGGACACCTGGGGACAGTATGGGTGCAGCCGGGAATGTGAGTCACTGAGCCAAAGGCTTTCCCTCATTTTCTGCCACTGTTTCAAAACTCATGACCTCACTTGACTTTGGGACCTGTGGTGCTAAGGAAACACATGGCTTTTGTTTGTAGGAAAATCATACTGCAGCAACTTCAGGAAGATCTCCACCACCGCAGAGTCACATCAAGGGAGGTAATGTGCTACTATGTAAATTTTACATAAGAGCTTCAATAGCATGACCTCTAGGCATTGGGCATGCTGTAAACTGGGTAGAGAAGAAATGGGTAGAAATAAGGGAGAAAGAGTTATCTTTGATAATGCTTATGTTTTGTTCCCGTCATCTATCTACTGGCTCTGAATTCTTGGGCAAATTATTGAATTTCTCCCAACTTCAAATTATAACAATGAAATGGCTGTCATGATATCTACTTTCCCATGCATAAAATGAAGTGTGTCATATGAAAATTAACACATCTCATATATAACAGGGCCTTCTATAACCACACCCTGAGAAGTAGACACTATCTCTCTTTTTCTGAGGGTCTTAAAGTACTCCCTATCTTAGGATAAACCATAAGGTTACTCTCCAGGATCGCCTTTCATGACAGCGTTGCAAAGAGTGGCAATCACCAGAAGTTTACTAATTAGCTTACTAATTACTGTACTAATTGCCTGTCTTCAGTAGCTCATGTCCACCAATCCAATGGGCATAGGAAATCTTTTCTTCAACACTCAGTCAAGTGTAGTAAAAAAACAAGCACTACAATTTGCCATCTTTTTTCCACAAAGTTAATGATGTAGGACATACCCCAGTGATTTCTGAGAAGACTATCCGCTTTGAGATATCTAAGGCATTCCTTTTCGTCTTGTTTTTCTTCTTAGGGGTTGTTGTTTTTACTTTTCTCAAGAAAGCAAGGCTTATGCTGTGGACACGAGTAAATTCAAATCAAGTTTTCTTGCATTTGTGTGTGATAAGCATAGTGCTATCTGACAGCACAATGTTATGTAACAGATGCCTAATGAGCAGCCATCTTGTCTTCACACTTTAATAAAACAAGTGACAGCTCAGACACATTCACTGTCATAAGGGAAAAAAAAGGAGCAGGGGTTAGTGTGGTTATCAAAAGCCTATGAGACAGCAGGTAATCTATACACATAGTACATGGAGAAAAATAACTCCTGCCTCCTACAAACAGACTCTATAAATGTTAATGACTTCATATAGATTACTGACTCTACAGGGTTTGACCACCTCCAAGGCTGTAAATGATGAAGGACTTCTCAAAAGCAATTGAATCAGACATAAATACAGGATGCCAGCATTTTTAGTAACTGGCAATTAAGAAAGTGTCTGTGCATAAGCAGAAGAAAGCTGCTTCTACACATCTTTGGACTTTAATTCTTTGCTCTTTACTTGATATCTTTGTCAGGCCAGTCAGGGGCCAGAATAACTTTAGTCAGCCTCACAGCGCCCAGAAGGCAGGCACAGCATGAGCCACTTCAATGCTTCAAGTCTGAGACAAACAACCAGAATTCAATACTTCATTAATATATAAACTCCCGGAAAGCTGTAGCTTGGCAAGACTACTGCAATGCTTTTAAGTTCAAAATGAAGGGTCTTATATTTGAAAAGAGAGAGAGAAAAACAAAGCTTTACTTATTGACACAACTTGTAATGACCAGAAAATTGTATTATATGCATGTATTATAAGCACTGTGCTGTGGTCTGAGAGGCAAAATGTTATATCTGTGTATAGGTCTTCTGAAAAGGTGTCCTTTCTTCTTAACAGTAGCAGTACAAGTGATAGCTCAGACATATTCACCATCAAAAAATGGTGTCAAGACTTTTATATAACTTGCCCATGTAGGTATTTTGAGAGTGAACTAGTTCTAGATCAACACTAACAAGTTGTTTTACAAATTTATAAAGGCTACAAACATTATAACATATGTTGTCCATTATTAACATATATACATAATATACTATATATGACATAGTTCATAAATGGTATAGGTACTGATGCATAAAAATGAGTTACAAAGTACAAAAGAGAACATTAACTGTACATCCAGGAAAAGCATAAATGCTTCACTTAGGAAGCATATTATTACTGTATCTAAAAGTTTAAGTGCAATTTATTTATTTGTGTGTGTGTGTGTGTGTGTGTGTGTGTGTGTGTGTGTGCATATGAATGAGCATGCAAGTCAGAGGACAACCTGTAGGAGTTGGTTCTTTCCTGACACCATGCAGGCAGGTCCCTAGGATCAAACTCAGGTTGTCAGCCTTTGTGTCAGGTTCCTTCTCTCCCTTGCTGACTAAGGTGCAAGAAAGAGTATCCAGAACAATGCTTCGCATATATGCACATAACTAGCAATGATGTCTTCTCTGGATATGTGGTTATGTGCTTCACTAAATCAATATTTCTGATGAAGCAGCTGATAAAATATTCTTTCCCATAATTTCTTCAGTGAAATACCAAAAAAAAAAAAAAAAAGAAAAAAAGAAAGAAAAGAAAAGAAAAGAAAACATTAATCATGTCCTGGGCATTCCAGAGAACAGTAATTTTTATCCATGCTTGTGCAATAGATGAGTGGAGTAGAAATGATTTTAAAATAACATCTGATAGTCAAAAACGGTCCAGTATGATGATTAAACTTCCAAGATCAATTCTATTAATCTCTTCATCCATTTCTGTGCCTTTTCATTTAAACATCTTTATTAACATTAATAGTGTGCCAAGAAGACATTAGATTATTATCCTATAAGAAAGTATTGGGGACTGAGCCAATGGTCTTAGATGACTTGCAAATGAGAGTTCATACCTTCTCTATTATATACATGATATCAATTCAGTATGATTATGTCAGTCATAAAAGAATAGACAGAATTTGCAAGCAAAGAGGACCACACCAGACCCACTGTCATTTTCTTAATAAATTCCATCTGCATGTGCAAGAATTCATTTCTATCTTCATCACATACTACATGTACATTTCAGTTTCATGTCTGTTCACCACTGCTAATAACATACACTATTTATTGAGCCTCTAAAATACGATAGCTATTATATTTGATAGGTATAAGTCCCTATATTCATAACTTCATTCCATCCCCACAATAACATTCAGTGTCAGGAATGAATAGTCTCTTTTACATAAGGTCCTGAAAGAAGAGGTTAAGTCAGCCACTCACTGTAGCTCAGCTAGTGAAAACAGAAACTTGACTGTGCATGAGACCTTAGTGCCATTAAAACCTGTGATCCACACAGAAATCACCTTGCTTGGTAAGTAAGAGTGTAAGTCCTTAAAGCAGAGGTGGCTTAGACTCATGCACATGTTAGAACAGGGAGCTGCAGGCTGGTCTGGTGCTCTGCTTGCTGGATGCTTATGTTTACACAAGAGGCTCATAGAGTAGAGGTGGTTTGTGCCCAACCTTCACGAATCCAGCAAAGCTGCTCTGTGCTTCACAGCTCCTAGGTGACAAAATGTTTATGCCAGATCAGAATCTCAGGGCCAGACTCTAGCTCTTCGACTTCGTTTTGTTTGGATTCATTTGTCGCTATATGACCATACTGCCTCACTTTAAGGTAATCACGTTTTCCTCCGAGTTATTATTTTTGAAAGCAACTAAAGCTAATAAATTGTATTTTTTTTAAAAAGACACTTACAGTTTTTCTTTATACCTTCTCCAGTGTACTAGGCATGGAGCCTCAAAACACTCAATCTGGGTAAAGCGTTGCAATTGAGCCATTTTTCTTTTTGTTCATGGGTTTTGTTCTTTAGCCTCTCCAGTTTGGGTATTGCCAAACATTCCAAATTTAACTGCCCAGACATTTGAGCTCTTTGGTGTGACCATGAACCAATCTCTCTTCTGAAAGGAAATTTGTAATTCACTAGTAACAACTCCATTGTATAGTGTCACAGTGTACACAAACTCCACTTGCAAAAAGCATTGTAACAGAGTATCAAAATGGATTGTGATATTCAACAGAAAATACTAATTTTTTATAATGGGACCAACTCAGCATCTTATAGAATAAATCTCTATGAGGTAGCTATTAAATGTGAAGGAGAAAGGCAGCAGATTGAATATGTGGTGAGAATTTCTTTGTATTAAATAAAGAAACTCAAGTGTTTGGTTTCAATGTTGATGAATTAGGTGCTAATGCATAAAGCTACTCACAGTGGCTGATTTGTTGTGTTATTCAGTGTTTTGCATTATATTTTTAAACAGAAAAATAAAGGCACCGTGTTTTCAAGAGGGTGCAAAATACATTTTACATAACTCTTTCTTTTGATAGGTTGGCTGCCTGGAACTGGCCTGAAGCAAAACAGCAATGCCGGAAAACTTTGTTTGGTGCTGGGGTTCTTCTGAGACTGCCTGCAGCATGGCCCCACAGCCATGCTCTAGCCCTGTGATTCTGCTCCCGAGGCTTATGGAGAAAATGGTATAGTCATCCCATCTTCTGTGAAAATTTCCCCAGATCCAAGTAGGTTCATAAAGCTGCTAATGAATCCTAGCTGCAAAAGGGGTAGTTTTCCGAAGCTTCTATTACTTGTTTTTCTTCAGAGAATCCCAACCACACCCTTGCAGTCTCCTCCTGTAGAGGACAGTTAAGAGGGAGTAGGCTCAAAGCGACTTGCTGAAAATCACTTTTCTTCCTTTATGCCTTATAGGGAGGCACCAAGTGTGTGGATTCTAATTGCGTCTATAACCACATGAATGTATCCTGTAAGTCCAGGAATCCTACCAGTTCATGCTCACCTCCTCAGTATCTCACTTAAAAATATTCATTTTAATCTATATATTACTCTTATTCGCTTCACTTCTGACTTCTGAATCCCATGCTTGCAAACAGACACACTCACTCAGTATAACTTCCTGACAACCAAGTTCAAAAATGTCTTCTCGGCTGGTGCCATAGTTTGAGCAGGACTCCTGGGTCCAGATCCTCCCGTCATAATGTTCTTCTTGTAGGCACTCAGAGGAAGGATAGCAGCCTACCAAGAAAAGACTTGATACCCTATGAGCATATACAGGGGGAAGAGGTCCCCCTCAGTCACAGTCATAGGGGAGGGGAGTAAGGGGAAAATGGGAGGGAGGGAGGAAGGGGAGGATACAAGGGATGGGATAACCATTGAGATGTAATATGAATAAATGAATAAAATATATTTTTAAAAGTCTTCTCTTTTTTTTCTTCTTTTTTATTGTAGGTAAGAGGATGTAAAAAGTCTGGACTTGGGTAGGACATTTTTATTGCTGAGTCAAGGTATTACTGAGAACTTGGACATTTTAAAAACTGCATTAAGACCACTATCTAGAATACTAACATACAGAAAGGCTAGGGCAAACAGAGTGGCCATCTAAAGCAAAGGGTGGTGACAGAGGAGGAAACATTTGCTTATTTTCATAAGGTAACTAAGACATATAGGCATGAAAAATGCCTCTGCCCCAGGACTGTATAAGAAGTAAATAGCAGATCTTTACTTTAAAGCCAGGGAGCAAGGTACTGCCTGCTCAGCCTCTTGTCAAACTGATGCTCACAGTTTCCCAAATTTCCATTTTCTCAGTTATGTCTTGAGAAGCTCTCCTGATGACTGTATATTGATCTCAGTGCTCAAAGGTGCATCACATCACAGTGAATAGATACAGATACGGGGCATTAAACTAGTTCTGTATCAGTGGACACTTAGGTTATTTTCATTTTTTCCAGTGAAAGGAAAGAACATGGTACAATAAGACTTTCCCATAGGTGTAGGGTTTGTCCAGTAGTTCAAGTATGACTTTACAAAGTGGAGCTGCTGAAACAGTCTGTGCCCCATGAAAAGTCTTACTAACAAAATGTACCAAAGACCTTATGTTTGCATGGAAATCAGCTTTATCTGCATGGCCCTTCTGAGTCTAGTGCTCTGCTGATGTTCTCCTAGTCCATGGCTTGATTGTCATGAACTGTTTTCTTTTTCACTGATTCTTTTAAAACAAGTAACTAAGTCTATTTAATACTGCCCCTATGTGTATAGGTATAGGATCACCCACTGGATCATGCCCAACCTACCAGTGTCCATGCCCCAAAAGAAGAATAATTCTTCCTCCCCAAGTAACTATCATTGGCATTAGTTCTTTACCCAGGGCTGGGGCCTCAATCAAGGTCTCTTCCCTTAAACATTTCATTGACCATTTGAATTCAACTATCAAATTTTGACTTATCTATGATACTGAATTCCATGGTGACCAAATCCATCTCCAAAGGCAAAACCTCAAAGAACATTTCATATTCCCTTCTTTACTCCACACATCTATTCAATAGATAATTATTAGTTAATCTATCAAACAAATCTCATATATCTTCAATTCTTTCCTAATTACATCTTATTAGACTGTTACAAAAATAAAACCAAGGGAAAATGCACATAAAAGGTCTAATTTAGATGCCCACTATGTCCATAACAAACTTGGAATGAAGTGGCATGTTTGTGTTATCCCCGCAGAATAGAGGACATTGCTTTACTTATTCAATCTTTATGATTCTTGCTATAGTTTTATAGCTGTTTCATTCATAATTCTCTGACTATTCCTTCTCAAAGTAAACCCATCTTTCCTATAATCTTATTCTATATATTAGAATAGTATGTTCTTGCATATTTATGGTTATCATTCATCTTACAGAGGACTCTTTCCACCTTCCATCAAATCTGACCACCACCAAGTTACTGGATTTAACACACATATAGAAATCTACAAATACAGAGTCTAAAGCTGAACCCATTCATTTTTCTACTTACATAGTATCTGCTAGTATTATGGGGGAATTTACATGCCTCTGCAGTCTAGCAAAAAAGGGATTCATTTTCCCCACATTGTTACAATTTGAATACAAAATGACCCATACAGCCCAGCTGGAGAAAATAGGTGTGTGTCATGGAAGGTCATTCCTTGTGCCTCCAGGATCTCTTCCTCTCTGCTCTATGGTGGCAATAGGTCACATGTGCCCATTGCTATAATATATTGCCTGTCTTCAGGCCCAAAGGAACAGGCCCAGTTCACTTTGGACTAATCTCTTACAGCAAAAAAAAGCTAGTTAATATACAGCTTATTGAAATGGCAAAAGTCCCTGTCCCTAAAGAATACCCAAAGCCTTGGGTTACAACTGTCAACCTATCATGTAAATTCTTTGATCCAGCACTGATAGGTCCATTTGAATCTAGAGTCCAACCACCTCTCACCATTTTAAGCAATGTGAAGCCTTCCAAAACACAGAGGAAGGTCCCAGCATATTTAGCAGAGGGGGTGGGGGGTGTTTATTGTTGTTGTTGTTTTTCTGTGACATATAACCATTTACTGTGAACCCTAAAGTTTTTCTTGTATGTGGGGTTCTGTGAACATCTTGCAATGGAAAATGCCCTTTTGAGTCTTTTTTTCCCCATTAACAGAGTAAGAATAGATCCAGAGTTATGCAAATATCACATAACAATGAAGAAAGAAAAGGGGCTTTAAAACAAGATAAACTATAGTTTAATTTAGTAGCTTTAAAAAAACAGAATGTGTAACACACACACACACACACACACACACACACACACACACACACACGCACATGCACTTTTGAGTACTTAGCAATATCAAAAAACCTGGCTTAACTTCTACCAGGATGATTAATTTAAATCTTTTACTTTCTACAACACAATATTTAGTACAATCATCCCTATTTTAAAGATGACAAAACTAAAGCTTAAGAGAACTAACGAAGGACACTGCTGTTGTAAGAGGAAGAACCTGAAAATATTAAAAATAATGTGTATGTGCATGTAACAATAATAATTAAAGAAGAGTTGATAAAGTTGAGAGGGAGTTAGCAAAGGAGGGGAGTAGGAGGGAAAGAGGTAGGGGTTCAAATTATGTAAATATATTATTCATGTATGAATTTCCAGAAAAATTAAAAAGAAAAGAAAAACAACTAAGGCACTTCAAAATAAAGGCAATGTCCTTCACAAACAGCCAAGATAATGAAGAGCAACAGTATAGACAACTTTGGTTTCTCACTACTTAAAGTTGATAGGATTGCAGACCTGAAATATGTAGAAAGTAATTCACAGCAGCTCCAATTTCAACTGAAGGATCACTCAAAATAATCTGCCTTATATTACATTGAAATGAGCCTATTACCACATCTACCCAGTGCCTGCTCGACAATAAACAGGGCCAAAACATTACACAACCAGTTATTTAGAGGCATTGAACAGTAAGCTTCCACATTCTTGCTTCAATTAATAATTCCCCTATAACCTTGGCATCTTGTCTACCTTAAATGAACATCCTCATTCTCTGTCCTATTTCTTACGTAATCAGACTGCCCTTACGCAGGCACAGTCATGTTTGAATTTCCTTTCTTTTCTCTACTATCTAAGCAAGAGAGGCATCCTGAGACTCAGATGCAATTCCATCAAGATTCCTTAGTAATTTTTAGGGTTTTCTCTCACTCTGTGGCTCAGCCTAGAACCTCTAGTTCAAGTGATACTTCTGCCTCACCATTGTATGTTTGATAACTAGAGGTATCACCATGATGTGGGGCATCCAGTGATGGAGACTGAACTACAAATTCCTTTGGGTTTCAAGCAAAGTCTTTTGCATTTATTAGTGCCAAGCATACTTTTGGTCTTTAATGCAGTAACAGAATGGGGTTCAATAAGAAGGAGGATGTGGAAAATAGATAGTTTGTTGCAATGCTTGTCACAGCATGTCTTAGGAAAGGTATTTTGTGCCCAAAAGTACAGGATTCTGAGACCTTCTCATAGATATCTCTGTCCTTCACTTCCTCCTTCACAATCTCTGGTGACTACACCTCAGTTGCTCTGTTGGTACAGAGCTGGACAGCTCTTAGGAGAAGGTAAAGGAGTTCCTTGCTGAATTTCCAGCAGTGCATCATGGAGCATCTATAAGCTGAAGACTTTTGGACTTCCTAAAGATTTCAAGGCCTTTCCCTCCATTGCCATCACCAGAAATTTAAAGCTAGAAATGAAGTTTTCTATGACTGTTACTTTATGCTAACTCACAGTGAATATAAGTACTATCTCAAATATGTAATTTCTCATTAACTTCTCTGAAGTCTGTGAGGTCATTCATAACTATATAGTCTATAGCATCTAAAGCACAAATGACTAGTTACAAAAAGCTATTGCCTTAAGAATATGGAAGACCCTATCGATCATGGTTGTTTTTTTTTTTTTTTCCAAGTTGCTATTTTCCACCTGCCTGCTGTGCAGCCCTGCCAAACCACTTAACCTATGTCATCCCTTGTTCTTCTATAATAGCCAACAAACTATTATCTGCCTCACAGGGTCACCAAGAGGACCACATCAAACAATGAATGTAATAGTGTAAATCTAGGCCAGAGTCACAATTTTCTAAGCCTATTACTTGTACTATTTATTTCTATCTCTACAAAGGAATGCTGTTTTTACATGGTATATTTGTTTGTTTTCCTCTTTCGTCCAAGGTCAGAGAATATGTCTCTCATTTATATTTGACACACACACAAAAAAATGCTTATTGGTTCAAAATAATTTCATTTCAACTCTTTGCTTCATTGTCTCATGTAGGGGTACCTCTTGATATGAAGTTCTGGGGGAGGGGCTTTCTAGCATATTGCTTTTAAACTCTGTTAAAGTTGTGGCTCCAGGAGACCCCATAGCATGCACAGGCCTGCATCATTATCTCACATCTTTAGAAGACCAGGTCACACATTTTCATGCCCTAAGTCTTTCAAAAATACTTCCCTTTCTTATAGTAAAATTTCAATTTCAGTGACGTTTCACTCATTATTGATAGGTGCACATGATTACCCATTCTGTGTTCTCCCACTTTAGTGCCTAGTCACTCAATGTCCCATGAAAATGGAACAACTGGGAACATGGACCTATGATCTGGAGTTACTCAATTTCAACTGCAAAATAGAAACAAGAACTTCAGAAGAACAAAATGCCATTTGATTGTGTACATCTAATCACTAAACAGCCTACATGTGGTTCATATGGAAAAGAAACCTTTGCTGTTACAGCAGAAATGATTTTCTGTTCTTTAGACACATAAATTAAAATTTATTGTTACTTTTAGTATCTTGAGAACAGAGTAGACAAGAAAGCTCATAGACTACTGTATGATTTTTCTTGATCCATAAATGCAAAGAAATAGAACATTTAGGGTCTACATTCAGAGAGATGTCAAGCCCAGAGAGAGCATCAGGCTTTGATAGTAGAAGACCTAAGTGACTTTTGGATTTCTGGATTCATACTATGACCTTAAATGAGCTATTATCTCCTCAAATGCTTATGTTATTTTCTAAAAAAAAAAAAAAGAAGGTAAAACAAGCTTTGATTTTCCTATAGGGCTGTTGGAATAATTAGATATGTGTGCAAAACTCAAGACACTATGCAAATGTGACTCAATTTCTATCAGGGGGTCATTTCATCAACCCATGCAAAAATGTCTCAGAGCTAGTGCTCAAATCTTGTGGATGGCATTCTGCCAGCTCATTTCCATTCACTAAAATAATCAACATTCCACTAGAATATTGATCTGTACTTCAGAGTAAAGAGCAAGACTAATTTATTCATGCCTTAGTATCAAACAAAGAAAAGGCTTGTTAAATTAGGTCAATTTTTGCCATGTAAAGGAAAGGCAAGGGGCCATCCTGACAGCATACACAACTAAACCCACCCTAGCAAACAACCTCTACATGGGAAAAAAAACACTCTTATATAAAAGAAGAATTTGTTCCATGTGGTAAGTGATGACAGGCTGTAGTGAGGATACTTTCAGTTCCCACTCAGCCATCAGTACCAAAGAAACTCATCCATTTGCAAAACCAACTTAATCTTCTTGGAGTATTCAGAAATGTAGTCAACAACTGCTTGCTTCTGTTACAAGATATCTGTACAACTCATTCAAATCAGGGGGAAAAATAAAAATTTCCATGTAACCACATAGATCATCTTGATAAAACAATCAGTATTCATTTTGAAAATGTGAGTTACCAAACGATGTAAAAATAATGAGAGCTCAGAAAATGAAAAACTTTCACAATGCTACTAATGTAGCTAAACAAGGGGACATAGAAACACTAAGTAAGCTAAAAGAGTGTAGCAGAGAGATCAGAGAAGGACTGGGACAATTGTAAGAGATCCAGTATTCTGCTCCTGTAACTATGGTAATAGAAAAGTCTCACGACTTAAGTGTTTTCCCATTTTATAATTGTAAAATAGCTTAGTTGAATTTGGTTTCAAATCTCAGTGTGAGCATAAACTCAAGAAAAATCACCCAAGGGTAGGAAATAACTAAATTACTGGGTTCCTCGTGCAAAAGACTGCCAAAATAAATGCAATTTTTTCATATTAAATATATGGATTGGTATAAGCAACAGACTCATTTAAATTTAAATTATTTTTCATCTCAAAGCCAATGGCATCATTTATAATAATTTCTATTTTTGAGCGCTGACATTATGCTAGAGTTAGTATACCTGTAATCCTAACCACTATCCTCTGAGTGTTCTTCTTCTCATTTTACAAATGACAAAGACTAAAGGTCAGACAGTAACAATCTTTGCTTCAGTTATGTAGCTAATAAAAACCAAAGAAGAACGCAAAAGCGTAATATGACTGATTGATATATACTGCTCTTCTCCCACTAGGATTGTAGTGGCCACCAACGCCATCACCAGAGAGTTCATAATAGGGATGTTTCAGAAAGTTACAACTTTCCAATCCCAACTTGAATGATAATTAAACAATTGCAAACAGGAGGTTTAATGTAGTGGTAGAAAATGTTCTAGAACTCACAAGAAAAAAAAAAAAAAAGAGTCATAGCTATGATAGTGATCAATTGGGCTGGCCTCATAGCATTCTTCCTATGAAAGTAGCTATATGGTATATACATCAAGCTAAGCTTTGTCTTGTTTTTGTCTTTATCTTGTCAGTTCTTTAATAGTAAAAGTCCTGTAAGTCCTTGCATCCTGCTCCACAGTGTTGGGCTTTGTGATATGCCCCTGGACCTCTACTGAGCCTTCTATACTTTCTTTCCAAGCCTACTTTGGCTTAATCCTGGTCTTAACTGAGATGCTATTTTCTTAATTTACCTTTCTATTACAGTTGTCTTCTGGATTCAAGACTTTTTGATGTCTCCCAGATTGAAAAATGTAAAACTGCCTGCTGTTATAAGTTGTACCAATTCTTTGGAGGGTAAGTAGCAGATAACACTTTTGTGACTATATGAACCAAGCAACACATAACTTACACACAGCTCAGAGGAATAAAAATG
Source organism: Acomys percivali (assembly GCA_907169655.1). Classification (NCBI taxonomy): domain Eukaryota; kingdom Metazoa; phylum Chordata; class Mammalia; order Rodentia; family Muridae; genus Acomys; species Acomys percivali. The sequence goes on along the minus strand of OU015752.1, from coordinate 107,892,299 downwards.
GAAATTATGAAGTTATAGATGTCAGATAATCCACAAAAGGCTGTCCTCTCTTCTGACACCATTTATAAGTCTAGAAGTTTTTCCCCCAAACTGGTTAATGTTCAGAGAGTAAAAGGCTTTCAAATGCTCAACTATATAATGAAAAAACTTTACCACACTCCTTCCCTCAAGGATCAGGAAACTATGCATCAAGGGGGTAAAAAGATTGTATGGGACAGAGGTGATGGATGACTGCCAGGAAACAGCATTTTCCAGACACAAGAAGGCAGAGGCACACAAGAACTCACAGAGACTGTGGTAGAGTATAGAACATACACAAACTCAACTCAGACAAGATCCCAGAATGGAAGACAGGAAGGGAATATGAAGTCTCACACCTATTCAAAAACTATTTACAAGCGACAGCTGCATAACCTCTTCATTGGCATGACACTGGGGATATCAACCACATTCCAGCGCATGGGACAAATGTTCAGGAGTACTCAGCCAATACAAATTGAACTCCACATTTTTGTTTCTTTGTTTAAGATAGAGAAGAATATGGAATTTGGTGGGTAGCAAAGTCTGGGAGAATATAGGAGTAGGTTGTGATGAGAAAGAATAGAAATAATAAGATCAAAATATACTGTGTGGAACTCTTAAAGAATCAATAAAAAGATATTTAAAACTTCAGTTTCCCATAGGCATCATCAATTGTAATGATTTATCACAAAGACACACAGAAGTCACAGTTATCAACTGCTATATTAACAGTCATGGTTTACTGCAGGGGATGGATAGAGACTATTTTAGGATAGAACTCCACTGCTGGTGGGGATGTGGTGAGGGCGACAGTACAGGTACCAGTCATGGCGCATCCATTATTTATCAAGAACTCATAGGCACATGGCTCTCCTGAGTTCAACGGACGACAATATACACAGAGTATTGTCACTTAGAAAAACTCTACTTATGTTTACAGTGGGCCTTGAACACACATTGCCCACATGACTGACACTCAGCTTCCAGCCCTTCTGGAGAAAGAATTAGTACCACCTGGCACCAAAACACCAAGCACACTCTTGGATTACAAAATAGCCAAGGCCCTTGGGCATGCAAAGGCAAGCTTACCACAGAAAATATTTCAAGAGGTTGGAGAATACATCCCACACACATCTAGGGCAATTGGGCTTCTCATCCTTTCAGCTATCAAAGGCATGGATTTGATACGGACAGCTTCCACATTTCCCTGAGCACATTAAGACCCCATAATCTCTGACAGAACATCTGTATTTTTATGATATTTTTTTCTTTTCAGCACCTCTTTCATCATATTGGCTCTATCTTATGTCCAGATGACATCATGAGGCCTATTTGGATATCTCTCTCAGATGCAAATATGGCATTAACATGATGGGCAGACCAACCTGACCCAGAGTACAATTCTGGAACCCATGGCAGGGAGGCAGAGGGCAGTTTTTGTTGAAGCTTAGAGAAAACATTCCCCATTCTGTACTGCATTATGATGGAACATGCTGTAAAGCAGGAAATCCAAATCCCACCCCAGCCTTTTCATTTACATTTTCTCCCATGAAAGAGACATTCATCAGCAGTATTGAATATGAAGAGAGATATAAATACACACACTGACCCAAGCAACGGAAAACACACCACAGATGCAGCTCTCACTCCTGACAAGGACAAGGTGACTGAGTAGGGCCTGTTTCTTCCTGTGACTTCCTGAGTCTATGATTTAAGTGAAATTGGGGCCATAAAATGTTTCACCGCGTGTTATAAATAAATGCTCTGACCTGAAGGACTCAAACTAATTTCAAATTGTACATCTTTATAAAGAATACATTATAGTTAGTTGGGAGTGGGTGGATCTACCTCAATTCAGGCAGTGATGATTAAAGTTAAGACGACTACTTCCCAAACCTGTTAATAAATTATAAAATAAGTTTATATAACTTCATATTTTCACTATATATATATATATATATATATATTTCCGATCAATGAACTACATGCAAAACCACTTCCACTTCTGTATATAAAAAACAATGCAAGCATGCTGTGCCAACTGTAAATATGTCCTTGCATAGAGTTCTTATTATAACTTCATTGTACAGATATGTTACTAAGTGGTTTAATGCCGTGAGGCCTCTTATATGTTAATAAAAGACCCATTTTCCTTTAGAGGCCTTAAGAAACATTTACCTTATAAAATGGAAGGAAGTGTCAAAGTCAACTCTGTACAGTGATAGCACTCAGCAAGCGGAAGACCAGATTTAAAAGCGAGGCGACCTGAACTCTACCTATGCCTTAAACTGCAAAGACTGTAGGGAGCCTTTTTTCCTGGTAACATCAGCTTCTTTAAAACTGACAAATAGCCACAACTTCCCTCACCATGGATTATAAATATGACATATATATATATATATAAATATATATATATTAAATGTTTCTTAGAAGTATCAAATACCATAAAATTTTTCATTCTTATTTTATGTGATACAAAGTGGAGATTTATCACTGTTTATTCATCACTGTTGGGTAAGACCACACTACTAGCCAAGAATTTAAAATTTGTCAAGGTCCTTCTCCATGGAGTTCTCACAGTCTGCTTTGTTTGTATGCACACACACGTGCATTGTAATGGGGATGGGGTGCAGTGTTGGAAGAGGTGAAATAGACAAAATATGTGTCTAATTAGGTTTTTAGGATCTATAGGCCACTTAGAATCACATAGCAAATCCTTGATCATTGAAGCTGTCTAATATAGTTGTTAATATGTTGATTATTTATCATAAATTAAGAAGTTTCTTACACTAAGTTTCCTTTAAAAACCCATGACATACTAATTGGAGGCTAAAGAGAAAGGATACCACATGACAGTCTACCCTATACAGTTTCTGTATGTAGATTTTTTTCCTATATATTGCTGTTAAGATATAATAGATGATCTTAGGATTAGCTTGTGTTAAGATGTTACAAATGAAAACACACATAGTATAAAAAGCTGGAAGTGACAGCCTTGTATGATACCCCCTAACTTCCACAGCCACTCATTCCATCCTGTCAAAGAATCAGCCCTTTAGGTCCATTAGTGTGCAAATCTCTTTGTAAAGACGAGTCTTTACAAAGCCCTGGTCAGAACTTTCTACCTGGGGGTTAAACTTATGTTTAATTATAGGCATTCCCAATGGGTTAGTAAATGAGACTCTCAGCAGAAGATGTGAGATCCCTCCCTATAAGTCATTGGTCAGGTCTTCATAACAACACAAACTACTGCCATTGGCCTTGTTTCCTTGCCATAACTGTATGCCAAGATCTTATTGGTGAAGGTGACAAACACTTCATTTGTAAAACAGAGAAATAAATCTCAAGTTGGCTAGAAACTTCCTCCCTGCCATATAGTTTGCATAGTAATAAAATGATATAGAAATTTCTAGAGGAAAAAAAAAAAGAAATAAATAGTCCTACCCAGTGCTGGACCTTGCATGCTGCAATGCCAACTTCCAGGTAAGATCTGGGTACTAGAATAATCATGGCGTGGTTGTAATGAGGTAACTACTGCTTTCTGGTTGGATTTGAGGACTGTTACACAGGAAAGAATTTTATGCTTGGTACTGTAATCCTGGTCAAAAGCCCGTGACTGGGGAGCTCATAACTGCTAGGGTAGATAGAACCGGGTATTGTTATTTTGTGAAATGGCTACCTGTCAAACTGCCTTCTAAGGACTTATATTCATATTCATCTCAGGGATCTCAACTTTGGTAATAGAAGCTTCTTTCTGCCATGAGCCGCAGTCAATGCAGAGATGAATAACTGGCCAAAGTGCTGAGAACAAGATCTTGAGTGCTCAGCCATAAATGGAGCGTCTATCTCAACACCCTTTCCTTCAACACAAATGCTCAGAAACATTGATGAAGAGGAGGCAGAATGAATGTGAGATCCGAAGCACGGGGTGGGGAGTTATGGGAAATGCTGTCTTATGGATAAAATGGCTGTTTTACTCATCAACTCACAGAAGCTCTGGATTCCTGTAGTAGACCAAACCAAGCAAACTTCCAGCACAGATTGGGTAGATGACCCCTTACACCAGAGCTATAGGTAGCTAATAATGCTAGAGAAAGGAGAGCTTATGGCCACTGTTATGATTCCCATGCTTCAGTGGACCTAGTGAGTTATCAAAAATAAAATTAAATGAAGCAAAAGCATGAAGCTGGAAGGGGGAATTGTTGGCGATATATGGAGTAGTTAGAGGGGATAAATATGGTCATCTTTCATTGTATACATGCTAAATTATCAAGAATAAAGAAAACTTAATTAAAATGTTAACAGCAACTGAGATTTTTTTCTTGAACAAGTCAGGTAAGATCCTGAGAAGAAAGAGATACTACCTTAGATGACCAGAACACCTACTTCCACTCTTGGCCAACAAGTCTACCTTCAAAGTCTACTTTTGACAAGCCTACCTTTACTTTGTCCTTTTTACAATGGTGCTTTTCTCTGTCTCTTTCTTCCACTCTTATTCTTTACCTTGTAAGTCACTTCAGATATCATAGTCCAGGAAGCCTTACCATCTCTTGTTTCTCCTCCCCTCCCCTGTTCCAAATACCAGATTATAAAATGTTGCCCTGGACTACAAAATCAAGCTCTAGGATCTCAAATAGGATGCGACCTATTCTAATAGTCTATGAAGAGAATATCCTGAAAGGCAGGTGCCATTTTTTATGCACAGCAAATCTCCACAGTACAAATAGAGCACAGAAAATACTTGGTGATTAAGTGGACAAATGAATAGGGGTGAGAATGCAAGTGTAAGGTAGATCTATACGCTGTATCTCTAACTCTGCCCATATTTAGCATGACTGCATGGCTTGTTTTCTCCAGGACTGTTCTGACTTGATTATTTACCCAGAGTGGTGGTTTGAGTGAGTAGTTAGATTACTTGTTCCCCACTTAGTGGAGCTGCTTAGGAAAGTGTTAGGAGGTTTGGCCTTGTTTAAAGATGTGTCACTGGAGGTTGGCTTTAAAAAAAAAACAAGCCCAGTCTCCTTTCTCCTTTCTCTTTTCTCCTTTCTCTTTTCTCCTCTCTCTCTCTCTCTCTCTCTCTCTCTCTCTCTCTCTCTCTCTCTCTCTTTCTCTCTCTGTCTCTCTCTCTCTGTCTCTCTCTCTGTGTCTCTCTTTCTCTCTGTCTCTCTCTCTCTCTTTCTCTCTCTCTCTCTCTCCTCATCTTTCAAATTCTCAGTTGTTGCTCCAGCACCATACCTGACAGCCTGCTGTCATGACCCGTGCCATAATGGCCATGGTGTAATCCTCTATAATACTATATAATACTATATATATATAATACTATAAGAAAGCCTCAATTAAGTACTTCCTTTTATGGACTGCTTTGTCACAAGAATAGAACAGTAAGACAATCACCATGCTTACATGATACATATATATTTTTTAATCTCAAATGTAAACTAGTTTGGTAGATAAGCTACAACATCATCTTAATCATTCTATCACCTGTTTGTAGTCCTTTTATTTCTGGATCATGAGGTCCTCCCATCCCCATATCCAAGGCCAATATCTAGTTCTCAAAGATATACATATGTTTGACAAGAAGTCCACCCTTTACTCCAGCAGATCCCACTCTTCCTGCTCCTTCCTCCACCACTCATGCTGAAGGACTTTATGAATGCTTTCCATGTAAATAGGCCGTGACCATGAACAGGCTGTAACCATAGGACTCCTGTTTAGAAGTCACAAACCTCCTTTTCTGACAACCAAAATTTAGCCTTTTAATCTCGGCAAAGTTATAATCAGAACAACAAAGAATCTTTTATTCTTTAAGAGCTTTCCTTTTAGTCAAGAAGAGAAGCAGCCACATTTTGTAGGAAACACATTCTGACTTTTTTCTAATGTTCTTTTTTATTCTATATATAATAAAGCCCACATAATCATAATTTTGTGTTAAATATCAGTGGTAAGTAGCACTTGTTTCCCATATCATTCTCTTTAAAAGACAATTTAAATTCTAAGCCTCCTCCTCATATATCTATCAAAACCAGGAACCCTATGCCCAGAACTATTTACCCACCACAATTGCCAATTCCATCTATTTCAAATGGTTTAATTCAAAGTCATAGAACATAACAAAAAATGACAACTGACTCTAAATTAGCAGGTACAATTTTAATAAACAGGAGGGTTTGGCAAACGTTCACAGTACAGTAAAACAGGAGGCCTGGACATCCATTACTTATGTAGAGTAACTCGTTTTCTTCCTATTTCTAATTCAAATTCAAATTACCACATGCTGTAACATGTGGCAAAGGCCCCAGTTTCTCAACTCATGTCTAGAGTTCAGGAAGACAGCTCTAAGAATAAATAGCAGAAAGCTAGAAAGGTACATAAGGGGAAGACATTTCTAGTTCTTCTCCTAGCACACTAGCACTCTAATAGACGTGAGCCAAAGAGGCTTAATATAATGATTTGGGTAAACTATATTTGTATTTTCACCTATTAAGATCTTTCAATTACTTTCAATTTCTTTAGGAGATTATACACTCTTGTATTATTTATTTGAAGTTTGATTGACTATGCCCTGTATTTTGGCTAATGGAATATGAATGGATATAACATGTATTATTTCTCAGTGTGAGTTGGAAGAAGTACCTTGAATTTCTGCCAGTCAGCTTCTTTTTATTTTCTATCATAAAAAGCCTGTGTCTCTGATGGACAACTTTCTTTAGGTTCTGCATTGAGAAGGAAATAGGGCAGGTCCTCATCTGGAGCATTGTCATAGTGATAAAATGAGCTTCCAGATAAAATAAACAAGTAGGTTTTTCTCCCCCAAGTTCTAGTATTTTGGGCATGTTTGTCATCACAGCCAAGGAACTCATTGACAAATATTATCTGTTGTATTTAGGAAGCTTTACAATATGTCAGGCAGCGTTTTAGATCCTGAGTTATTTTATTTACTTTATAAATGAAGAAATGGAACTGAATAAAATGATTGGCATCCTAAGCAGAATTAGCTTCAGAATCAGACCTTGCGGGAGGCTGCTCCTGGGTGAGTGTTTCTTTCAAAGCTAGCAAAGCTCTTTTATATCACCATACTTTTCTGCAGGCTAATGTTACATTCCTGGTATGAGATTCCCATTCAAGTTTTTCCAAACAGGAAAGGTATTTATTTGTTGAAATCTGTTAGCATCACACACCGATTTACAACTCCATAATGGAGAAAACAGGGACAGCCATGTGTGTATTCCCTCCATGTCTGTTCTTAAAGAACAGTCAAGGGGTGACTTGGCTCTCAAGTATTTTGTGTTGTTTTCTTTTGGACAGCTTAATCAAAAACCATATTCACATATTCTGAGGAGCTGTTTTTTGAATGTGCCTAGATTTCTCTGCTGCAAACTTGGGCAGAATGTCCCTTGAGAAATGATCTCCCTGGGAGGAAAATCATGATTTCTATGTAATTCACCTGAAAAGCAGAAAGATCTGAAGATGATAGGATTCTTCAACAGTGCTTAAACCTACATCCTATTACTAGTCCAGTGATTCTGTTGAGAAAATTTGGGAACAATGAAATTAAATGGGCCTGCGAGATGGCTTGGGAAATGAATTAATCTTGTAGTAGGGAGAGGATTCCCCTTCTTTCTTCACCTTGAAAACTCATTGTTCCCAAACTCTGCTCAAATAAACATTTCTAAGCCTAACTTATTTCCATTCATTTTACACCACTGCCATCCCTTTGCGGGCATAATTTTTCACCTTCAAATGCCATTACATTTCATAAGTATTTCTTATCTGTCACTATTAGTACTTTTCAATGTTGTCTTTCTCCTTCTCTTTATGGGGAATTATTTCAGGATGGGAAAATATGCCATGGCATTTAACAAATTTCAAATATTACTATACTTGATCTATAATCAATAATCAGAAAAAATAACAAATATATTTGAGATTCTATTTCTTCTTTAAAGTTTGGAAAGAAATATGTGATAATAGATGAGCAGCCTATTTATTTGAAGTTTTCTTTTGCAGAGAAGTTTATCTTCTTGACTCTAAAATACTTTGGAGATGTAGAAAACTGAATCTCCTCCATCAGCACCCTGACTTCACCAACATGCATTGTCTGCCACTGCATAAAGATTCCCAAAGGCAGAGCACTGGTACTCAAATGGCACTACACCCATTCATAGTTTTTTTTGCTTGTAATATAATGAAGATTCCTGGATTCAAGTAAAAGGCAGATCAATGGCACTGGGATTATTAATTCCAGACATCAAATTGATAGAGCTATGGAGTGCCCAGGTTGTGGTGCAACGTGCCTCTGTGGGAATCCTTCCAAATGAGCTTGAAACTTAAACCTGTAGACAGGTTAAAACAAATTATTATTCATAATGTAGATGAGCGCTGTTCAATCAGTATAAAATAAAAAAGCTAGTTTTCCTTGAAGCAAGAGAGAATATTACTGGAATGGGTTTCTTCAAACTGGAATGCCAAAACTGCCCTGACTCAGTAGAAGCTTTTAGCCCTCGAGCTGGAACTGAGGCTTTGGCTCTGAAACATCATTTGGAGCTAAAATTCAAAGCTTTATTGAAAAGTCTTATTTGCTTGTTTATTTATTTAATCACTTTACAGACTGATCCTAGCCCCTTCCCTCTTCTCCTCTGAATCTAGATGAGGTTGTTACTCTATTTACCTGGATCCATTGCAGCGGGGGGAGCATTAACAAAATGTTGATATTTAACTCAAAGAAGAAATAAAATCCATCAGTTTGAGAAAAAAGAATGTTCTAAACATAGTGTTTTGCATGGGCTAAGTATTAACATACATGAATGGTGAGGTCAGAGAAGGCCAGTAAGTGGTACAGGATGAATGTAGAACCAGAAGTAGAGAAGAGCGTGAGAAGGTAAGGCTGCCAGGGCAAGCTAGGGCCAGATAGATAGGCTTGGTTACAACTCTTTTGTTCTCCATTTCCTTGTATTCTCTGCATTTTGCTGTAAACACTGAAACCGTCCTCGGTTTGTGAAATAGATTGGATGCTGTCACTAGTTATTTTACCCAGAACAATAACCCAGGGAAGCTTCTATCCCTCTCAAGAATAGGCTGAGTGATGAGTGAGCAACTATAGACTTGGGAGCTGTCTGGCCAAAGTAAGACCCAGGACCCTTAGAGTCAGTAGTATCCAGCAATGAGGCCCCTCTCTGCTCAGGTTCTGTAATACTTCCCAATAAATTTTGTGTTGGTTTTTACCTTGTGAAAAAAAAAAAAAAGAAGAAGAAGTCTCTTTATATACACAGACTGTATGTAGGGGGGGCTTGTATCATAAACATGTGTTCACATTTAAACAGTAACATAAATCTCATAAAAGCTTTTTTTTAGGTAATTGTAATTAGCCTCATTTAATAGATGAAGAAGCAAAAGTAAGAAATGACTACCCCAGTGCAGACAGTAAAAAGCTATGAAAAAGGAGCAAAAATGGACTCAAAACAAAGTGTACAAGACTCCAAATGTTTAAACCACAACCATTACAGTGCAGGAGAAGTAACTTTATATCAGGGTGAAAAGATATATTATTCTCCCTTCAGAAAAAGGCAGCCCTCCTAGGGATATCAACCAAACATGGCATATGAAGATGTAATAAGACTAGGCATACCCCCTTATATTAAGGCTGCACGAGGCAGCTCAGTAGGAGGAAAAAGTACCCAATAGGAGGCAGTGAGTTAGAGACAACTCTGCTCACACCATTACGGGTCCTTCAAGAATTACCAAGCTACACCACCATAACATATAAACAGAGGAAGAGAGGATTGAGGAAGAAAGGAAGTGAGGGGGAAAGTAGGAGAAGAGGAGAGAGGGTGCTGGGATCAGGATGTAATATATGAGAGAAGAATAAATTAAGAAAAAAACAGACAAAAGAAAAACTACTATTCTACCTACTTATATGTTACTTTTTAATCTCAGTTTTAACTTTTGATACAATTTTGCCCTCTTGTTTTATTCTTACTTATTTGGATGGTTTCTTTGTTTTTGTTTTTCAGTGCTGGAAACAGAACCCAGGTTGTTTAGGCTGGCACTCCAAGACTAATGGGAAATCCGTAACCCTCTAGTGTTTACTTTCTTTTCTCCATGCACCATGGATTAAACCTTGGACTTTACACGTGATAGGCAAGTACTCTCCCACCAAGCTATATCCCTAGTCCTGGCACACCTTATTACCCTTGTTTATTGATGAGAATCCACCATTTTAGACTTATGTTATTTGGCTACTTTAACAAAGGGACATTGGATGTGTTGCCTCTAGAGAAAGTCTTATGGAACAATGACCTGTCTCACTTTGCAAGTGAAGACTCAGATTCAAAGTCATTGATAGCATGCCCAAGTTCAGCCACCCAGAAAATGGTTGACTGGTATACACAGATCTGTTTCTAAGCTTTGGCCTACATTCCATTCAAGAAATAATATTTATGAGACCCAATATTCCCAGTGTTCTTCCCACCCAACCGCCCAGGTTATCTCTAACTCCTGTATGATACCACAGAATTTAAGGGAGCATGGTTTAGATACAACCTTGGCCTCGAGAAAGTTTGTTTCTATACAAAAGGACCAGGAATGATAGACTATTCCAGAAACTAGAACAGTTTTTGACTTGGCCTTTGAAGCCATAGCACTGGAGAGTTATGAAGTTGGATTCTAGTGCCTGGGCTGGATACCTGGCCCTGCTACTCACTAAGGGAATAACAACAGGGATTTTAGTCAACCTGTCTGTGCTTCTGTTTCTTTTACTTGGAAATAGGGTAATAATAACATTTACCTACTATGTTGTGTGAAGACAAAAATGAGCTAATACATGTTTTTTATTAAAGAAATATGTCTGTGGCCCATTCATATACTAGAGTCTCCATAAGTGTTACTTATGTTAGTATTATAAATACTAATTATTTGATATTCTTATTCAAAACTTACAGGGCATATTAGAGGGGAAATAACAATGTGTTTTTAATTATTATACCACTGTCATGTTGGGGGAAAGTAAGCAACATTATAAAATGGAAGCTTTAGGATATCAGGATATTTCTGAAGAGTGACAAAATGAAATGTTCCTCTTATGAGGAGAAAAACAAGTACTGTGACAGGGAGATGCAGACAGGATACCTAACTCTTCTTAATATAATACAAATGACCTTGAATAACACCAATAGAAAAATGTGAGTCCATGCTATTTACTGTTTTGTTGTTTTAGTGAGGGTCTCATGGGGACTAGGCTGGTCCCAGATTCACTATGGGTCTGAGGATGATCTTGAACTACTAACCCTCCTGCCTTTACCTCCAAAATTCTGGCATTCCATGAAATTTTTGTAAGTGAATAAAATCTATAAAACAAGGCTTAGAGATGTGTCACAGCCCTAGAATGCCTGCCTAGTACATGTGAGGCCCTGGGTTCAAGTCTCAGCACCAAAACCAAGTTTTTCAACAACCCTCCCCAAAAGAATAAATAGTAGAGGACCGAATATAAAGCAAAGAGGGTTATTATAAGGAAATAACATAATTCTGCCTTTTACACAAACACACACACACAGAGACACAGACACAGACAGACATGCACACACACACACACACACACACACTTTGTTGGAAAACACTAACGGAGGAGTCAAAATATCTGAGACGTTATATTTGACATATATGTGGTTATTGGGCAGCTTTTGGGTATAAAAGTCTTCACTTCTTAGAAGGCAGAGTAGAAAGAGTAGGGACTCTGTACCAGACAGATCTGGGCAGGAGCCCAGTCCCCTGAGCCTGCTGTATGAGAGTAGACAAGCCATCCATTGTAGACGCAGCCTTAGAAACAGAAGTGCCTGTTGGTTCCAGAGGGGTTTAGCGTGTGCTCAGGAGAGCACTTTCACTAGCTATCTGTGCCTTTGTCTCCAGTCTCCATTCTTCTTTCCTAACGTTCTCTTCCCTGGTCTGATCTTGCATGGTACCATGATCTAAGTTCAGTAGGCTTGGCTGTCTTTACCTTGCTGAATGGATTTTTTTCTGGCTGCTTCTATGGCATTGTGTGTTTACCACCATTGTTTCTTCTTTAAGTGGCTGAGCTTTAAAGAAAGCTTCCATCATATGCCCTCTGAATAACAAATGTATCCTTGAATAATCAGACAGAAAGAGATCTGCTCTCAGATACCGTTCCTGTGAAGGGAATTGCTGTGATCAAAATGCCTTCTTCAGTGAATGGCCCTCCTGATAAGACAAAATTGAAATGGCATATAATGCATTATGCTTTACTTAGTCCCACACTTGATTCCTCCAAGCTGCATCCATCAAGCGTTTGAATGATAGGAAAAATACTAAAATATTTTCAAAGCATCCCTTGGTGGTTTTCAATGTGACCTTTCATAATGATAACATTCTGTATCTGAGTCTGGGCATCAAACCACTTACTAAAAGTGACTGTTGTCTTTCCCCCACTTTTTCACATGCAATGATCAACCACTTCTGACACATTTTTGCATTCCACTGTAAAATTAAGAGCAGCAACTTTCTAGCCCGTAAGACATAAACTCTATGACAGAACAAAAGAGAGTCAATAATTTTAAAAAGTCTTGAGTACCTGCAATGTGATAGTATTGTTCCAGGTATTAGCAATAGAAAAATAACAAAGTTTGTTTATTCCAGCAGTATACAGCTGGAGGAGTATATTATAGCTAGTTTGATTAAGTGTGATGGAGAAAAATAACGCAATAAGAATAACTGGAGGTATGGGTCACTGGAGAAAAGTCTTTGGACAATTTGAGATAAGAGCTAAATAAGAAATGGGTAAGCATATGGCTGTCAGTCACAGGTGGGTTGGGGGATATTCAAATGAGGGAAACAATGCTTCAGGCCTTGAGGTAGAAGTTTGAGCCTATTTATTGGTATTTTTTTTAACAATGAGAAGAGTAAAACAAAGAGGAGAAAAGTTTGAAGAGGTCATAGGTTCTTGTATCCTGAGAAACACATTTATCAGCCATGAAGACTACAGGTGCCAGGGTGAGAAAATGCCATGGAGTATTAGCATGCATTTATTCATAAGGTGCACTATTATTAATGATAGTCTACTGTCATAGTCTTATTTGCTAATTCATTTTGCTATTGTTCTCTTATTCAAACAGAGCATGGGCATCTACAGTGTAAGATGCTACATAGTCACTAAGCCTTTGCTTTCCTTGGTGAACACACAGCCTGACCTCATTTCCCATCATCCCTTGTAGTCAGGCAAAGGAAGTCACATGAGGCCATGTGAGAAGGTAGTGTGGCAATCCATTTTTTGTCTGGTTCTTTAAGTAACCTTGCTAGGCCCTTTGTGATGTCCTTCCACATCTGCTAGCTACAGACAAACAGCAGAAGACTCTGATATGCTGAGATGGCTAGAATTCTTTAAGAGAAAGGATCTGAGGCCTTTCCATATCTAAATGGCTCTAATTGTCTTTCTTTCAATTTCTTCAGCCACCCAAGAATTATGCATGATGATGCAACAGAAAAACAAATCCATCTGCATTAAGCCACTGGTTCTGTTCTAACAGTTACCCTGCACTGGTAATTACTAGGATCTCACCTGCATAGGAGAAAAGGAGGAACATGTATAATGTGGGTAAAAAGGGTCTCAGCAGGATGTGTGCCTTTGGAATGGAATGGGACTTGTATTGGAAAAATTGGGAGGGGTTCCAAATGAAGACAACATCTGTGTCAGGATTTAAAGAGTCACACTGAATTAACCATCTAAGTATCTACACAGCAAAACCAGCATACATGGGCCACACAAGCTCAACAAGTTAGACTCGTGATTACAATTTCAGTTGTTTTGTTTTGTTTTGTTTCTGATCAGTGGGTAAGAAACAGACCATATGGAGTCCACACACCATTTAAAAGCATTAAGACTTCACCTTGAATGGGTTGGAAAAGGAAGTTATATGGCCACTGCTCATTCCAGTCTTGCTCCTGATTTCATTTACATCATAGGTCCATGGGCTCATTTATCACCTACACTCTCTCATTAACAGGATGTGTATATTACCAGTACAGTTCCTGAGTGATTGGGGTGTAGATTTGCTCTTCCATGTTGGGGTTTAGAACATGAGGAAGTCGTGCATTTTCATGTGTAAAACAAAACTATATATATATATATATATATATATATATATATATATGGAGATAGTTCAGGTGACATCTTTACAGGACATAAGGACATAAAGAAGCAGGTTCTCATAATAGCATGTCAATGTGTGTACCAGAAGCAATAGCATGCCCATGTAGTGGTTATATCGCAACAGGCTCATATACAATTCTAATTCTGGGTCCCTTACTTATCTGGTAACATAATAATTCCTAGACTATTCAAAGCTCTATTGACCAAAAATAGTGCTGTGCATTTTATGCACTCTGTCGCCAACCATAACCTTCGCCATATGACCAGTGCAATCTCCATTACAGGCACGGAAATGACTTTCAAACATTTAACATCACCCATGTAGGGAGTAGGTAGAGTCCAATTCTGAGCATGGCTTTACCTGTACAAGTTTGCATCATGTACTCATATCTCTAACACTACAATGTTGTGGCCACTAGTTTCCATCATATTTCCAGGCTTTATAGCGCAAAGTAACATTTCTGATAGTGCCTGTAGTTTATCTTAAAAATGTCTATGAGCATAGCATCTGTCTTCGATTATTTTCATCAGTGCTAGGGAATACAGAAAACAGTATCCTTCTTAATGATAGAGTATTTTTTAAGAGTTACTACTTTTATGTTTTGGCTTAATTACTGAAGAGAAAAAAGGTGATTCCCAACCTCTTCCCAGCAAGTCATTAATAACAATGACTTCTCCTGCCTGACCTGTAGGTAAGGAAGGCAAGCACTTCGTCTGACAGCATTCCACTCCTTTCCTCCCATCCTTCTGTCTGACACTCTTGAGAAATGCTCCTAAGACAGCACCACTCTCGGTCACAAAGCACCACTGTGTCCAAACACTACAACTCTATAAAGGTTCCATAACTTGATAAGCAGGTTGACAGTCTGTGGTGAAAGTTACAGATTCCTTCTCTCGGGACCTGATGCCTTATGACCATTCCTGAAATAAAGGTGATATGCACAGAAAATTCTGGAGTTGCTTGAAATCTTTTTCAGTATGCTAGGCAAGTTTTAATATTTTGAATAATTGGGCTTCTTCTTTTTTTCTTTTTTTTTTTTTTTTTTTTTGGTAAGTCATCCTAATTGTTTCTTGAGCAGTAATTTGATTTAGCGCAACATTCCTTAATCTTACCTCTATCCACATTGAATATGTTAGGAACCATCCCAACTGTTAGAATCATAATCATGAATGTGTCACAAAATATATAAGTAGAAATTGATGAACAGAGTTTCCAGAGATGTATCTTAAACTGGAGACATCCATTTGAGGCACTGCTTTATCCTTCCTCTCTAATTTGGCTGCAGTTCAGACTAGCAGCCATCTGTGCCTGGTCATAACCTTGGAGATAGAAAGCACAGGCTAAGACAACAAAAGAGGAAAGGGAAATAAAGTCTATTATATTATTAAATAGAAGCCTTGCTCTGTTTTTTACATC
This sequence comes from Acomys percivali, assembly GCA_907169655.1. NCBI lineage: Eukaryota > Metazoa > Chordata > Mammalia > Rodentia > Muridae > Acomys > Acomys percivali. The sequence continues at coordinate 107,876,703 of OU015752.1, read as the reverse complement.
GGATAAATAACTATTCATTAACTATTATTATTTGTAGTTGGTGTTATATGCAACCATAGTCCATTCTAATTATCTTACAGAGGCACTATGATGTTAAGAAATACATACGGAATTTTTCAAACCAGGCCCATATTTGAATCCTGTCATATATGATCTATATTTCTTTCTACAAAATTAGGACATATTCTACATGATGATTAAAGAGACTACAGATATTGTATTATAACTGTAAGTAAATTATCTGTATCAAATGTTCAATAAATTATAGCAGCAGCATCTGAAAGTATGAACCATTCAATTCATAAGCAAAAGTTATCTGAAATCCTGGATTATAAAAAATAATATCATAAAAGCAGAATAGACAACTTACAAGGAAAATACTAAAATAACTTGAATTGAGAATAGGGGAAACAGCAAATTAAAACATTTTTCAATTAAGTGTATTTCCTCCATACAAAAAGTTTTAAGGTACTTAAAAATATAATTCTGGTAGCATTTCCTGTCATTCCATTTAAAAATACTCTATTCTACTTATTTACCTCAACTTGAGCACCAGAAGACGGGAAAAGCATTAATGTTGGTCTCCTCTCTTCTGAAAAGATGAGTAACAACTCTCACTAACTTTGAGAGTTAACTACACTTGGACTGAGGCCCAGACCCTGAGTCATCAGTTCTATCACCCTGTTTCTAGGAGTAAGCACACTCTATTAGGTATAGAGTAGAATTGTAAGACATACATCCTCTGTGCGCAATTTTTAGGAAGAATGCTTTAGAACTGAAAATTAACAGATAGAGTTGTATACCTATATACAGTATATAATGACAAACTTCTCCCTAAACTATTAAGACTCTTCTTGTATGAGTATTAATCCATGTCCCTATTCATCTTAACTGCTGTCTTATCTGTCTGTCACTGTGCTTGTGTCTCTAATAAGAGGCTCTTCACCACGTCTTTTATTTAACAGCACAGAAAGCATCATATGTGAAAGAAATGTCTTAGGAGTATAGCTATGCACTAGCTTAGGTTGTAAAAGCTGACTGCATGGGAAATCCAAGGGAAGTACAGCTGATTGTTACATTGTTCCCTAAACTCCTGTGTCTTCCTGAATTGCTCTTATGAGGATGGACATGTTTGTGGCAATAGTGCATCATTGCAAAGCATTGTTACCAAATATCTCCTACATTCAAAGGGACTTGATGTTTTGCTGGACCTTACAATCAAGTAAATAATACATCTTGAAGTCACTTGAGACTTGAGACTGCTACCCTACTGTGTAATCAACTTGTTTGCTTAGCTGGCCATTAAGAGAGTGTTTCTTTCATATATGATGTTTTCTGCGCTGTTAAATAAAAGGCAGGGAAAAAGGCCCTTTGTTAGAGACACAGACAGAATGCTAGACAGATAAAACAGCATTTAAGATGCATAGAGACAGTTTAAGGCTCATCTAAGAGACAGACTATAGATAGAATAGAAATCATAGCTACATAAAGATAGAAGAAACAGAGAGCAGACTGGAGAATTCAAATCTGGCTTTGCTTTTGGTCAGCCTACTCCAAGATGAAGTCATTGATTCCTTTACTTAATATGACTCCTGACTCATGCTTGTGACTCTAAATTTACCACTCATGTGTTCAGTCAATGTACTGTGTTCAACAGCAAACTCAACTGGGGGACTACACACAATCCAAAGTCATTTTCTGATAGGTCATTGTACTTCCCACAATCTTTCTGATTCAAAGACTTGAGTTAAGCAAATTATCAAGACAAGATTTTGCTTCCAGGATACCCATTAAGATGCAACACAACATGGATGGACAGAAGTAATACTGAGCTGTTCTAAGTAACAGACCAGTGGCTACCTTCTAAACTAGCATCCTCTCTACAACAAGCAGACAAACTACAACAAAATCTCTGGTTCAATTGGGAAGAGAGAGAGAGAGAGAGAGAGAGAGAGACAGAGACAGAGACAGAGACAGAGACAGAGACACAGAGAGAGAGACAGAGAGAGACAGAGAGAGAGACAGAGAGAGAGAGAGAGACCCTGCCTCAGTCATTGAGGTGAGTACAATTGAGGAAGACTGTTAACATAGCCTCAGGCCTCTAGAAACACACACATATATATATGTATATACACATGCAAACATGTATACAGACACATTCGTACCACACATAACAACAAATATTTATTTATCTCCTATTCTACTAACTTCAGATCCATAGGTCTTTTTAAATTTCTATTCGAACTTCTTTGTATTACTAAACTATAGGATTACATATCATTGGACCATCATTTATAAGAACACATTGTGCTTCAATTATGATTGATCCTGTTGACCACTGTGGCCTCCTCTGTCAATTTGGATGGACCATGGAGGCTCATCAAGAAAAAATTTAAAAATAACAATAACTTTCACTTCTTTGTTGAATTCTTTACCTTTGGCTATAGGAGTTATGTTACATTAATATAATGTGTAATGGTAAGACCATAAGTAGGTATATATACTACTTGTATATGCATGCCTTCACTTACTTAAAAAGGTTTTATTTGTATTCACTAAAATCAACTGAAGTCTCCACCCAACCAACTAGCTTCTGACTCAATCTTGAACAAAGCTATTTATTTATTAACAACTTTCCCCTAAAACCTGATTGAAATGAATTGCATTGTCTCCAACTTTATCTTGTGGGAGACTAGTGAATTAATACAGTAACTGTTGAAAAAAATTAAACTTGGTACATAACTTTTGGCAACTTTCTTCTTTCTTTCTCTTATGTGCAAACCTACTATAGCTTGAATGAAATAAACCTGGAAGCTGGGATGGAGCTCCATGATATGGGAGAAACCTCTAGATCTCTCTGTCTGGGGTCTGCACTTGTCCATATTCTTCTTCTCAACAGATGAATGGATTAACAGATTAACTGCCTATTAATACTAGTGATACTTAGCTCCCTTAGCTACCCACTGTCTCTCAGATTACATCTTCATTACAATATCAACTCAGTGGTACCCTTTTAGAGAATGCGAGTTGAGGAAGTGACCTTCCATTTGGGAAGCTACTCATAGTGCCAGCTTAGTCTCTGCTATTATTATCTCTCTCTCTCTCTCTCTCTCTTCTCCTTGATGTTCATGAGGCTAGAGTTGTAACATGATTGTTGACTGTATCTCCCTGAATAATGAAGATGAACACATACATACAGATACATACATAACACATATATATGAGTAGCTATGAATATGAATGTATAGATGTATATGTAAATAGACAGATCAGTATAGATTGACAGGTTATCAAGCAACTTCCAATATTATAGCGACCGATTCAGAAACACTACCTAGGTTTTACTATTTTAATGAACCTAGTCATTTATTTGACAATTAGCCTCTAGGAATAAAATCCTAAAGACAATTAGGGAAGAGGAACACAAGTGTAGCATTACTTGCAAGATACAGATTTTGTTTCTGAGAGATGCTATTTTTTAAATTTTATTAATTTATTCAGAGTACAACTCAATTGTTATCCCATCACTTGTATCCTCCCATTCCTCCCTCCCTCCCACTTTCACCCTATTCGCCTCCCCTAGGTCTATGACAGAGGGGGACCTCCTCCCCCACTATATGGTCATAGGCTATCAAGTCTCATCTTGGTATCCTGCTTATTCTTTCTTTGAGTGCCACCAGGCCTCCCCACCAAGGGAATGTGGCCAAATATGGAGCACCAGAGTTCATGTCAAAGTAAGTCTCTGCTCTCCACATATCTGTGGGGAATGTCCTGCCAATTGGGTAGATCAGAGTAGGGGTTCGATGTTTACTATATATTGTCCTTGGTTAGTGCAATAATTTGAGCAGACCCCCCTGGGCACCGATCCTCCCATCATGATGTTCTTGTTGTAGGTTTCTAGAACCCTCTGGGTCCTTTTATTTTCCCATCTCCTATATTTCTCTTACCTAGAGTCTCAGGATCTTACACCCATTAGAATGGCTAAGACCAAAAATTTAAGTGACACCACATGCTAGCAAGGAGGTGGAGAAAGAGGAACACTCCTTCATTGCTGGTGGGAATGCAAACTTGTACAGCCACTTTGGAAATCTATCTGGCACTATATCAGAAAACTGGGAATAGGGCTTCCTCAAGACCCAGCTATTCCACTCCTTGGAATATACCCAGAAAATGTGCTACCACACAACAAGGACATATGCTCAACCATGTTCATGTCTGCCTTATTCATAATAGCCAGAACCTGGAAACAGCCTAAATGCCCCTCAGTTGAAGAATGTATAAAGAAATTGTGGTACATTTACACTATGGAATACTACTCAGCTATTTAAAAAAAGGAAATCCAGAAATTTTTCGTTAAATGGATGGGACTAGAGATGATCCAGAAGCATAAAGACTCACTTATAATTGGGCACTAGCAGAAAAGGCATGTCCCACCAAAGTCTTCACTTACTAGGATATTGGGATAGATGTGAGAGACTCTTGAAAGGCTACCCAGGCAAGATCTTTTCTTTGGGATCATAAGATGTTTTTAACAGGTAAGATAATCCCTAATATGCCATAAGCACAATTCAGGATCAAATTCTTTGTTTCAAGGGACTTGAATTATTTGGTACAGCCCTTGGGCTGTTTTCTTTGGTTCGATTAAAAAATAAAATGAGAGAAAAAAATTTAACCTCATCTTTTAATTCCCATAGTGTCAACTTCCTAGCACAGGTTCACTTTATTTATTACTAGAAACTTCCTATACCCTAGATAAAGTTTCCCATATAACTGGTATTAGAAGATATTATTGGTTCCTTCTTTTTAATCTGAGAGCCCTAGCATGCTGTTTCATTGCAGACTGCTCTGTATAGAGGGAGCCTGGGTTATTAGGGTCTGTGCCACTGGCTAAGACTTCCCAGCTGAGAGGAATAAATTCCTAAAGTGAAAATTGTCTTAGAAAATTTAGCGTTTTTCATTTCCCCTTCTCCATTCAGTCAGTATATTTCCAGGTATGTAGAGTAGTTTCACTCTTTACATGGAATGATAAAAGGAGTAGTTGAAAACCGTACAGATCAACCCCACTTTTAGCATTAACATGGGTAACATGCTAGCTCTACCTCTTGATTTTAGTTTATCTAGACCTCAGAGAAGTAAGATGGCAACTGATTATGAAGATGAACAAATGAGTCCTATGACAAACTTTTAATGAGGAAAGCTTGGTGGTGGGTTAGCTGTTTATATCTGGAGACAAAAGGCCACCCTGGACACTAAAAATAATTCAGAAAAAAGGAATGAAAAAATAAATAAAAATACTCTTTCCTCTTTATTTTGACTTTAAATATATTTGTGTTTACATAGATTTTTAAAATAGGAGTTTGTAATAAATATTTTAAAAGATAGGAAATGTAAAGCCCAAAACAAATGTCTTTCCAAAGATTGTGTAATAGAGATATGAGACGTAAGGTTCTACATTACCACCCAAGGCTGTTCACTTCTCATAATAAAGGCAAAACATGTCCTACCTGTGGTAAATACAGGCACGAAAAACAAAATTATTCCTATCCTTAAATTCCAGCAGTGCGGATGGTACTCATTCATAATTTAAAGACTGACAAAGCATCACTTCATTATAATCCAATTTGAGGTCAGAGAGTCATAGAGCATCATAATATAATGAGAGATTGAAGACTGTGAGGATGGGAGAAAATTAGAATGGAGGGAGAACAGACGAAGAGGTTCCAGGCAGATGGAACAAAATATGGGAAGATCCTGTCACAGAAAGTGACCTTTGCAAAAGGATAGATAGCAGTGTTGTCAGGAAATAGAAATGTGCAAATTCACCGTCAGCCAGATCATGAAGGGCTACTAGAGACCATAAATATAATACCAGGGGTGCAAATTAGTAATTTTGCTTAAGGCAGTCATTAAGTTAGCTTGATTAATGTCAGACAATGTATCTTGTATAGCTTTCTTTCGAACTAAATTCATCAGAAACCTTTAACAAAAGTATAGCTGAGGATATTTCCATATCTTTACTTATACGTGGTAATAGGGGCAGTTTAATGATTTATCATCTGGGTCTCTCTTACAAATTACCCACTCACTATTCTGAGAGGTACTAACTAAATTGTTGGGGTCTTTTAAGCAAAGACAAAAACCAAGAAAATATTATTAATGTAAACAACAGAGAAAAACAAAAGCCATATTTATCTAGTGACTGGAACAAAAAATTTCTTAGTAACTAGAAAGTAGAATCACTTTAAAATCTCTTAATAGAAACAGCCATGCTTAGAATCATTAAAATCTGAAAGGACAACTCTCTCATATTTCTACAAAACACTCCAGTCGGACCATTAAGAAGTCTAACACCTCAAATTGCATACAAAACAATATCAAGATGATATTTCATGCAAAGCATAATGCTTTAGAGACTGGAAAAGGAACCTCATGTCTCAGAATGTCATTAAGTTTCAAGGCAATTAATGCATTGCAGAATCTCACTTGTAATAAATTGTCTCCCTGAGGATTCATCAAAATCCTTTCTGGAGAACTAGGCTCTGCCATCCAACTGCTATTTTCTCTGTCCACATCCAGATGGCAAGAGTCAACACAGATTGCACAGTAGTTGATATCAATTCTTTCCTTCTAGACTCTGGACAATGTCATCTGTTCCCAAGAGTTTATGAATCACATATCAATTAATAATACTCCCATCCTCCTCCTTTGCCTCCTCCTCTCCCTCCTCTCCTTCCTCCTCCTCCTCCTTTTCCTCCCCCTTCCTCCTTTTTCTTCTTGGGTGCTGTTTTGTTTATTGACAAGAGTGACTGTTCCTACCTAACTTCAGCACAATGCACTTATAACTTCATAACTCTATGGAGGAGGGCTTCATCTCTCTCGCCCAAGCAACCATTAAGGAATACATAGGTAAACGTGATTGAGAACAAGACATATCAAGTTAGACAAATCTAAAACTTAATTACATCTCTGTGGAATGACCCTTAATAAATTCTCCAATAGTAGAAAATTAATGCTCTATATGTATGAGTGAATAAAAGGTCAGTTCTCATTAAAATTATGAAATTTAACTTAAATCATATTCTTTCTTTTCTATCACAATATTTTTATTGATTATTCATGAATTTCAAATCATGAATTCTGATCACACTCATTTCCCAGTCCTCCAAGATCTGTTGCCACTATTTATCACACACACACACACACACACACACACACACACAAACAAACACAAACACATACACACACCAAAAAAACAAAAGTAAGAGGGAAAGAGGAGAAGAAGAAAAAACTAAGTCAATTTTGTATTGCCCATATACTTACTGGACCATGGTCAACTCCAAGTAGCCAGCCCCTTAAAGAAGACTGAGTCCTTCCCAACCCACACCCTGCCAGAAGCCCTCACCTGTGGAGAGCTACTCTTCAGAATCCTTATCACAATTTGTAAGAGTTCTCTTCAGTGGTTTTCTGCCTAGGCTGTTACTTTTTTTTCTGGAGAGGGTAGGAGCAGTCCCAGAAGTCTATGTTCTTCCTTCTCAACTGTGAGTCTGCAGTTATCTCTACCACTGCAGAAGTAACATCCTTGACCTTTACATGAAACAGGAGTATGGATGATGGACTTACATATGGTTTCTGGCAACAGCATGTGCCACGGGCCTCAGCATGGTCTCCAGTGGTAGTACATGTGCAAGATGGTTTATAATTTCCTAAGAATTCCTTTTATTGCTTTTAGTTAGTTTGTTTGTTTGTTGAGACAAGGTTTCTCTGTGTTGCCTTGGCTATCCTGGAACGTTCTGTGTAGAGCAAGCTGGCCTCAAACTATTAGAGATCTACCTGCCCCTACTACCCAAAATGCTGGAATTAAAGGTGTGCACCACCACACCATTTTAAGATGCTATCCTACATATGTTTACCCTGAAAAAAAATGTAACTTTTGTCATGATCATCATCATTATCATCATCATCATTATCATCATCATCATCATCATCATTATCATCATCATCATCAATCACTCAATACAGAGTCAGTCTGTCACTTTGAATACATATCCATATCCCAGAGTTGTGAACAGTAAGATGGTGGCAGTGTTATCAAAATGCTCTTGGACTAGAGATGTACAAAAAGAGGCTCCAATTCTTTCACTTTTCCTGTAACCCACATGACTTAAGTAAATCATTTTCTTAACCTTTGATTTTTAAAATTTGTAGAATTTTATGGATGGATATAACTACTGTATCAACTTGAAGTTCTACATAAGCCAATGCATAGTGAAGTAATATAGGACAGGACAATTAAAGTTCTGTGATTTGTTTAAGATTTTAAAAATGTATTTTCGTATAATGATGTATAAACAGCACACTCAGAACTTAACCAGAGAAATGCATTCACCCCAAGCAAAGTCTGGATGTCTTATATCATCTACAAGAGAGAAAAATCCCAAAGCAATTGCATAATGGTAAATAGAATTTCTTTTAAGGATAAGAAAGTAAGAAATAAGAAATAATTTTTTTTAATCTCAAGTACCGATTCCAGATGAGATAAAGCTAATGTGCAAACTCCAAAGAAGATGGTTCTGGTACCAGAATCAGCTCATGTTCTAGAATTTGGGCAACTGATTATTTCAAATGGCCCTTTCCAGGGAAAATTGAATCATGGTATTTCTCTCTTTCTCAGTATTTTAGTTACGAAAAGGACCAGAAAGACAGACAAACTGATTTTTGTAAGGTTACAGGCAAGAACAATAAGAGGAAAGAAATCATGGCAAGGAAGAGGCCAGTGATTCAAGTGTGAACAAGAGGTCCCTCAGAAAGCCCTCACCACAGCAGTCAGCAACAGCAGCAATGGAAGCTGTGGATGAAGGGGGAAGTGCTTTACATAACAGATGATACATATGAAGAGTTAACTATGTGCCTCAGCCGATTCTAAATGTTTCTCATATATTAAAGTCATAAACTCTTCACATTTAACCAATGAGGGAGTATGATTGGACCCTTATTTCATAGATGATAATACTGAGACCAAGTTATAAATATAGCAACTTATACAAGTAGGGTTGGAACCCAGAAGGTGCAATGCATATCCTAGACTCTTATGACAAAACTATGGCAATGAAAAACTTTAAGTGTGGGGTTATTTATTTATGTAAATAAAATAAAGAATGCTAATACAAGAATTCAGATATATGGTTTCAGTCTTAATGAGCACATAGTTGAGACATCTTACCATGACAACAAACAGCGCTCTACATGAGTATCCATCAAAATTAAAAGATCAGCTTTCAAAGCCATTTCCAACTCTGTTTAGTTTTGCCTGTCAGCAACATCTTCCACTCTGTCCTTTGTTCTGTGTATTCCAGCATATGGTCACTACCTCTGTTCAAACAATGGTCACCTTCTTCCTCTTCCTCACATTTCCTCAGTGCAGAACATCCCAATCATCTTTCAAGTTGTTTCTCAAAGCTGTTTCCACCAATGCCATCTGTCAGTTTGACCCTCTAACAACATTGCTTCTTGATGAACAAATTCTAAGCCATGAAGGGATGACTGAAATTTGTCTCTGCCCTGACTGGTGTTTCAAAGAGGACCATCACTCTAGCCCCTGGTTCCTTCAAATGTGACATGCTAACTCCTTATTATTCATGATCTTAGAATCCAGAAACTCATTTCAACTGAAGTGTGGAAATTATGGCATTTTGTCTGATGTAGCTAAATACTTATCTAAAGATACTGCTTAGATATGGTAAAATAAACTGGCCTTAGAGCCAGATATAGACTTTTGTTTCCTTGCTAATCATGTGACTTTGGATAGCCTCACCTTATCCAGAATGTAGAAGCAAAATATAGACTCTCATGGCAGTGTGGAATCTCAGGACAGGATTGCTTAGATGTAATGTTCTCTCTTCAATTCTGTTCCCTTCTAATGTCTCTAAACATGATCCTTATGCTGTGAATTTTTAAATAGCCACAATAGTAAATCCTGGAAATTCCATCGTCTTTAAATACCTCTGATGGATACCTTTGGCCATTATAAATGTATCTCACAAGTTCTAGTTATGACACTGCAATATATTTGCCAACAGAGTCTGTAAGAACCTCACTGCATCTCAAATCATATAGCTTCATTAGAGTGAATTTGTTTCTACATTTCATTATGAGTTCATTTCTATTTACTTCGCACTTTTTCCCAGAATTTCCAATTTCCTCAAGCATGAAAACCAAACTGAGAAATGTTTTCAATATTACATTGGAAAGCAATAACCCACTGTTGCTGTACATCAGAAAATACACACCAGTCTTTGTACTAGGTGACTCAACTTATTTTCATTCTTTAAAACTACCATGAAGCAAAAAATTTACCGACTGACAAACTAGAGTTCCAAACCCTTAGCTATCCTGAGGAAGGCTAAAAAGCAACTTAAGCATCTCTGCACAGAGGCTTGAAGCCCTGTTGGTTTATGATTTAAAATGTAGACTATACAGTGGTATACACAGGAGAGAGGATTTAGTGCTTGAAGGTCCAGCTTTACGTTCACAGTGAATGACCCCAAGTTCTCTCGGTGGCATAATAAAACTTCAGAACACAGACAAGAGAGGATGCTGGCTTTTTCAACCATCACCTTTAAATGCTTTCAATTAATGCCCTAGATCTCTGCAGGTGAGCAACTGTAGATGAGACTATCCATCTGCAGTTAGTAATCACCCCCCTTCACTGTCTTGGACTCCTGGCCAGGCCAGGCAATTAAAAGTTTGCCCCTGCTGAGATTAAGACTCAGTAATTCTTGCTGCTGCTCACTTGCTGAGATGGGCATAGACCAGTGTGAAAGAAACAGAGCTTCATAAAACAACCTACTCTCTTCCTTGCTGATCTTTAGGCCTGACTCAGTTGCTGGCCATTTAAGATGAACTGCTATCATAAAACAGCCTTGCTAAGAGCTAATGTATATGGTAGGTGAAGAATGTTTTCAGAACCACAGGCTTGATTATTAAAAAAAGTTGGAATGTTTATTTTAAATTTTTTTTTACTGTTGTATACATAGAAGGGAACATGATAATACACTCTTGTCACACTCATTCCATTCCCCATCCCCCACCCCACTCCGCCTATCTTCCTCCCACCCCTATGGGGGCACTGATCTTACCAAGTCCACCTTCCATTTTCAAGGCTTTGATATTGTTTTGATTTCACTTTGGGACACTCAGGTTTTAAGCAAGGCTGACAGATAAAGATGGATGTGGACTAGCCACTGGAGCATTGCCTGCTCACCAATAGCTCCCTCCATCTCTTTTTTTTTGACATTTTTAAAATTAATTTATTCATATTACATCTCCATTGTTAGCCCATCCCTTGTATCCTCCCTTTCTTTCCTCCCTCCCGCTTCTCCCTCTACTCCCTTCCCCTATGTCTGTGACTGAGGGGAACCTCCTCCCCCTGTATATGCTCCTAGGGTATTGAGTCTCTTCTTGGTGACCTATTATCTTTCCTCTGGCCTCCCCATCCAAGGAACATGGTCTGATATGGGGCACCAGAGTTTGTGTGAAAGTCAGATCCCCTTCTCCACTTAACGGTGGAAAATGTCCTGTCCATCGGCTAGACTGGGTAGGGGTTCAAAGTTTACTGCCTATATTTTCCTTGGCTGGTGCCATAGTTTGAGGAGGACCCTAGAGCAAAATGCTAAATCTGAAAATTTCCTGTCACAGAGCATCCGTGAAATAAAAGACAGCATGAAAAGACAAAACTTGAGAATAATAGGGATAAAAGAAAGAGAAGGCAACCGACTCCACACCCCAGAGAATATCTTTAATCGAATAATAGAAGAAAATTTCCCCAATTTGAAGAAGCAGATGCATACGAGCATACAAGAGGCTTTCCCCTCCATCTTTAATAGGTGGTTGATCTACAGCCCGTGTTAACTATCAGCTAGAACAAGAGGCGCCTTACTCTCAAAGACCTGCCAATGTTCCACCATTAAAGGACTCATTCTCCCAGCTCAACACATCCAGGACTAGAACTCTGGGGCAAGGTTCTGCAGCCTCAGCCCTCACTCAGCCTTAGAATCAACCTAACATAAATCAGAGGACTCCAGGGAGCTGGGGATACCTGCAGCTGGCTGGCTGCTCTATTGTTCTTATCTCTACTCTTTGCTTAGTTAGGTCAGAATTCTAGAGAGAAGACACTAGGATAGTTTGAATCCTAAGAATGAAGATTCGACACCAGATATCTGTTCGTTCAGCTGTGAACAAGCCCCAGCTTTCTAAACCCCAGCTTTCTCTTCATTACAATGCAGAGATAAACAGCTGCTAAGGACAAAATTAGTTCAGGGAATTTGCGGTGGGGTGTCTAAGGACACCTAAGTAACACAGAAGCTGAGGACTGCAGGATGAATAGAAGCTGTCCTGGATGGATGGAGGGAGGAGTATTTCCAGCACAAAGGAGATGGTTGGGGATGAAGAAGCCAAGATGGGTCTTAGAGGTGTGGCAACCATGATGGAAGGCTTGCTAAAGAAGCAAGATTGAAATGTGCTTCAATGTTATAAGCAGCTATGCTAAACACAAGTGAATTTCAGTTTCCTTTTAGTGTTCTTAAAGCTATGCTCCTTCTTTCAGATTTACTCTTCTACATCTCTGGGGTTTAGGCTCTTAAGCATAGATGCCTTCCTAAATTTTGCAATATGCATCTTTAAATTTGTCACTTCTTTAGAAAGAAATGATGATAGGAAAATTTAAGAATTATTGGGCAAATGTTTGACTTCAAACAAATAGTTATGAAACTAGTACAGTGAGATTTTGTACAAAGCAATTATTGTTGACAGTGGCTGAAAAATACAAAGCTCCGATGACTGAGCATTACCTGAAAGCAATCAGGCTACACAAGGCTCAGTGGCCTTCAAATGGTCCAGGCACTGAAGGCTTTTGAGTTGTCAGATAAGTACATGCAGCTGGCAGCATCCTGCCAATGCCTGCAGGTGCACAGAGAGAGCCAATTAAACCAGAGGGAGGCTTTGGAGGAAAGAGGAAGCATGTTCAGAAGAGATTTCATCCTGAAGCCCAGCACTGCAGTGTCCTTTTGCTGAACTCAGGGGGAAAGAGAGCTAGTTCTTCCCACACGCAAGGAAACATTTTGACTGTGCTCCCTATGTGCCAAAGTCTCTCAGCCACGCATTTTGACTTGGTTTTCAGGGTCAGGTTTCAAAAGCCATCTAGACCACCCAAACTAGGGAAGAAAAGTCGCTGCATTGTGAATTTCAGGTGGTGTGTGTCTGATCTGTTTTCATGCACATGGCTTCATAGCCCTTTAAGTGGTTTGTCTCATGCTAAGACTGCCTCATGGTCAAATATGTTAGTGAAAATAATGTTCTATAGATTCTTGGAAAGATATCAAGTCCATCATGGATGCAATGTGGGATTTTTTTTTCTATGTTGGTTATGAAATTTAGGGCTTCAAAAAGTACTGACACAGATGAGTAGATCATAACTTGAGGTATTGACTGTATCCTCTGTCTTTCTTGGAATACACAGATTGCTCCCCCTTTATCACAATTTCTCGGGTAGCGCAGGCTAGGCAATGGCATCTTGGATCTTTACCAGTCCCCAAAGCTACACAGCACTGGGAATGATGAAAACCTAGGTTACTATGATAGTTTACATTTTCTAACCAAATTTTTCCATAAGATCAAATCCAAGTGTCCTGGCTCCATTTATATGACTTTCTTTTACTTGTTCACCATCTATAAATTGACTCTAAACTTTACCACCATTGTACACAGTATGTCTCAGATACAGAGAACGCCACAGAACACATTTGTTGACAATCTGCCTATTTCACACTTTGCATCACAGACTTTATGTGGATGTTTCTCTGAGGGTTCAGACTGTAGCAGATGTGAAGACACTCACTTGAGCACGTGGGTAGAACCTGGCCTCAAACACTAACTCAGTCACTCATAAGCTATGTGACCTCAGATAAGCCCTTTATAGTTGCACTCTTAGCCCTCTTTTCTTCGGTAAATTAGGGCTGATCATTCCCATGTTTCAGGACCATTGTGATGGCTAAACATGGGAATTATTACGTCACCATGTACGAAGTCTGGTGAATAACTGTTTGTGTTCAGTAAGAGATGTTAGTAATGCTGTTTATTTTACTTCTTTACAACTATATGAGATGATGTACTTCTCATATGCAGAATGCACTAGGATACTGTGCTGATCGTTGAGGCTGTAAGAGGATGATACATCTATAGGAAGAAGATTCAAGGTTTTAAATCTGTTAAATTGATTCTGACTCACACCATCCTCGTTTCTTTGTACTTCTTTGGTATACATTAGTTCTTTGTTTTCCTCTGGGATCCACAAGAACCTTGTTATTTCTATTCAATATACAAAGTCGAAGGCCCAGAAAGGGAAAGTGATTTGTTCATCCTTACTCAGCTAGCTTGTTGCGGGTCAGGGTATGATCTCAAGTTCCAGACAACTTACCTTCCTATCATCATATGTGAGTTTTGGTAGTTATGATATCCTGTGAGCTGATAGGACATGGCACTTGGCTTTTTACATATATTTTATTTAATTAACTTATTCAGATTACATCTCAATTGTTTTCCCCTCACTTGTATCCACCCATTCCTCCCTACCTCCCGCTTTCACCCTATTCCCCTCCCCTGGGTCTATGACCGAGGGGGACCTCCTCCTCCACTATATAGTCATAGGCTATCTATCAAGTCTCATTTTGGTAGCCTGCTTATCTTTTCTCTGAGTGGCACCAGGCCTCCCCACCACAGGGAAGTAGTCAAATATGGGGCACCAGAGTTCATATCAGAGTCTGTCCACATGGTATATACTCACTTATACTAACTCAAAAGGGATGTCCCATGAAAGTCTTAACTTGCTAGGAGATTGGGATAGATGTGAGGACATCCTATTGGGACTCTAGTTGAGAGAAGTATGGAGAATGGGGAAGGAGAAGGATCCAGAGGGTCCTAGAAACTTACAAGAAGAACATCATGACGGGCCGATCTGGACCCGGGGGAGGTTGCTCAAATAACTGCACCAACCAAGGACAATACATACAGTACATATTAAACCCCTACTCAGATCTAGCCAATGGACAACACATTCTCCACAGTTGTGTGGAGATCGGGGACAGACTCTGGCACTTGATATTTTTAAGTTCAATTTCTTGGTATTCAGCTAAGCTCGACAAATAAAAGATGCTGAGAAAATTGTAGATGGGTAGATATATGCCTTATCTGAAAGCATCCATGGTTACATCCAGTCCTGTGTAAAGAACCTATGGGATTTCCAGTGACTATAGGACAAATAGTTCCAGTGTCACATAAACAACCTTAGCGAGAGAGAACAAACTATTCTGGGCAGAATCTAGCTGCTAGATCACACTGGAAATCAAATTTCTCTGGCTTTCCCAAATATTCATTACCTTTGCTTTTCCCATAGCTCCTTCTGCTTTGGTGACTTCCAGATACATCATTCAGATGCATCAAAGTTTCTGAATAATTGAGATTTACATTATAACAACAGGAACCTGGTGAATTTTACAATAAAATTAAAACATCCTTCAGAACCATCTTCTTTTCTCTTCTTCCTATGTTCTTTGGGCCAGCTGCAATTCTAATGCTTTTGGGGATCTCATCACTCACTTATGAGATCCTCAGCTCTGAACAGTGATCTTCCTTTAAAAGCTGTACCCTGTGGGTCTGTCAATCATGTTTGTGAACAGGAAATTTGGCTGTTTCCTGGCAGCATATGGTCCTGTATGGCTCTAGTGCTGCTTGCCTGCCTAAGCTCAAACGGGTATGTTGCCTACAAGCACAGGAGGCTGTTAGAGTCATGCTTTCTGAGCTAAAGGACTTTATCCAAAACACAGCATGAGGCCTTGTGAATCATTTTTGAGTACTCAGCTCCTTTGATAAGATCAATTGGTGGCAGGCCGAACTTAACCATCTCAAAGCATTTTACAAGTACAAATCTCAAATAACAAATTCTTAAAAGTCTAAAATCATTGACATGTTCCTGATTCTCCTACTCCAGGACTTTCCAAACAAGTGTTACCCAAAGGATGATGCTAGTCAATGTTCTTCCATAGCTCTTTCCAATCTCTAGAGCTCAAAGATACATGCTCATAAAAGAATAAAAAAATTAGGCAATCCGAGAAGAACTGCACTTTATTTCCACTCCTAACCAAACGCTTGTATCCACATCTGATAATCAATTGTCCTTAAGCTTTAATCTATGCTTGCATCATCTGGAAAACTCTCCTCCACAAGAATTCTCAAACTTTATAGTGATTCCAGGTCCTTTACATTCCTAATGCTGTGACTGTTCACTTCGGCTCCTCATATTGTGGTGACCCCCAGCCATAAAATTGCTTTGTTGCTACTTTATAACTACAGTTTTGAACTATGGCAAATCATAATGTTTTTACCTGATATGCAGGATACCTGATATAGGAACCTCCAAAGGTGTCATCCTCCACATGTTGAGAACCGCTTCCCTCACACAATAAAAACTACACGTATGCTGTTTACCCACTTGCACCCAAGAAAAGTGGCTAGTAAGGGACAGAAGAGGAAAGAATGACAAGGCACTTATCTCTGTGCTTTTGCCTTCAACAGTGGTGGTATCTTCTAAGTTCATGTGGTTTGTTCAGGCTGGTGTTCCTGGCTTTGATCCTCCAGTTTAGAGGTGAGAGACTTGTTGCTACTGGTGTTCATATCTAGGTTTCTTTTCTGTCTCATGTTTGTTTCTTAACCCTTTTGTGTGATTTAACCATTTTGAATATTCTACTGGTTTCCAGTGCTAAGAATGCCTCCGCTATCCTTGCTTTGGCCTTTACTGATTCTTCAACATACCTTTTATTTGTCCTTCACAAATTAATATGTGAAACAATAAATATGAGCCAGACATATTCGGTCCAAATTCCACCTGTGTCTGCTGGAATGAATAGCCTTGCATGAAGCTCATCTGTAAATCACAATGATATAACTCCTTTTGTAAGGTTGTTTAGGGGATTAAATGAGAATATGAATATGTGCAATTCTCTACTACACAGGTTCCAATAAGTTTCTATTAACTCTCAGAGCTCAACTCCCTAAACTTTTGATAGAATGCCTTACGTCTCAGCATTTAACTTTCAGTTGTTTCGTCATGAAAAGCTTTTGAATTCCTACACAGATAGCTCAATTAGTGTCATTGGCCCCTCTAAAAATAACTCCCTCATCTTCTCTCTAGCTTATGAGTTTTATAAAATATTTTTGTCTACTTAAATGATCTCATGATTCATTCACACTATAGTCTCCAGGTATTCAAAATGTACCAGGTCACTTTGCACCTCTAAAACATCCTTTAATGACTGGCATCACCTTCTTTTCCACATCCAGATCCAATTCAGTAAGCTCTATAAGAATCAGAACTTTACTTACTATTGATTATATTCAGCAAGTGTGTGTGTGTGTGTGTGTGTGTGTGTGTGTGTGTGTGTGTGTATACAGTGTGTGTAGATGTTTATTTCAAAAGAAAAATGAAAAGTAGTTATTAAGTGAGAAATATACAAAATTAGAATAGTGCTGGTGTGGTTTTTTGTTCCAAAAACTGAAAACTGATGGTGAAAGATGCAAATAAGTATTGAGAGAAGTGGGCATCAAGGGCCTACACATAAGTGTTCAATCTAGTGGAGGCAGTATTTCCCCTGCAAGTATATCTGGAGGTGATGCTTAAAGAGTACTTTGGGTGTATATGTGACAGTGGAGAAAATGCCATAGAGACCCAAGCCATGGTATCTAGCCCTCAGATGACTTAGCTAAATAGAAAAGCACTGAGAAGAAAAATGGGGCCAGGAACTGGATATATTAAATAAGAAAATAAGATGAAATGGATTCTGATAACAGTATCAAACATCATAATATGACAAGAACGTGACAAAGCTGGAAATAATTAGAATATCAGTCCCCTGAACTTTACCGTACAATGAGTACATATATATATATGTATATATATATATATATATATATATATATATAGTTGTTAACATGAAGAAAAGAATAAGGATGAAAGATAAAGGAAAAGAGAGACATCCCTGAGTCCAATATTGTGCTCTCTCTGAAAAAAACCAATAATAACTTATAACCAAAACCAATAATAACTTACAGCCAACTCCCAGTGAAAATAAACATCTATTGCCCAAGAAAGCAACAAAAATCTACCCAACCCCCTTAAGGGAAATAGGGTGTCATTCTCTTAAAGTTTCTTCCAACTTATTTGGAACAAATAATGCCTTTGTAGGACCCAAATAAAATTGGAGAAAATGATTAAATAAACTAGGAACAGCATTTGTGGTCCAGTTTTTAAATGTTGAGGATTCCAGGCTTAATATGTCTGTCAGATATATTAGGCCAGAAGGCTGAAGACAATGCTCCAATGTTATAAAGAGTTTTGGATGACTGTTCAGTCAGCGAACTGTCTCTGTCATCTTCTCATTTGAGAAGCTGTTAAACTGTACTCCCTGTATACTCAGTTAATTAATTTTATTCCTTCTCAATTCTCTGATGTGGTTGAAGACCAGGTAGTTTAGTTTTACAATTAAGCTTAGTTGTTCAGGGGTTAAGATGTTTTTATGTTTAGATAGATGTTTTAAGTTTATAATGATGAGATATGATAGATATTGATTTACATTCAGAATTTAGATGCATCAAGATAAGAAAGATGTTTTCTTCAAGGCTGTCAAATACAAATAGCCAAAAACACCATGAATGTAACATACACGCACACACACACACACACACACACACATACACACACACACACACACATATATATATATACACGTACATATTTCTTGATTGTTTCATGTTTCTTCTTGCTGTAGTTTATTGTATATATGTGTAACAATATAAATGTATATATAAAATAAAAATGTAAAAGAATAATCTAATAATGCTATTTTCTTATGGAAAGTATCTAACTTCATAAAGCTTTAATATCAAAGGTATATAATTAGGTTATGAGAAATATATGTTTATGTGTAAAGATTTCATTCCTTTCATGTCTTAATTTACATGGGATTGAGCCCTTAGTTAAACTCAAATAATGTTGTAGGCACCACAGAAATGAAGATGAATAGCTCTTGCTCTTAAGCAGAGGAATTAAATGCTAAAAAAAAAAAAAATTAAGAGAAAAGTTCAAGATACATATAATCAAAGAATGAAGCCAGTGTGCATCATTTCACAGCTGTAAAGATAACTAGTAGTCTGGATTTGCCTGCGGTATGTAGTTATTTGGGTTACAGTTTTGATCCCTGGTGTTCTGATCCATTGCAGTGAGGCTGAGGCAAGACTTAGGGCCATTTGGAAGGAGAACAATGGAAGGAATGGCTCCCTTCATGGCAGACAGGAAGCAGAAATATACAGTTCAGAAGAGCACTAATGAACCCCTCTTCCCATCTGTGCGCCTACCCCCGCACCCCCCCCCACCCTAGGCTTTTGCTCTTTCTGGGCCTGCAGTGTATTAGATTGTGCCACCCACGTTCACGCAGTCTTCCCTCCAGTTGTTCTGTCACATGCCAGTCATCTCTGAAAATGCCTTCATGGACACAGACAGCTTTGAGACATTTCACTCTCCTAGGTGTCTCTGCATCCAATCGACCTCACAATCAGGACTGTTCTTTATAGGCTACCATGACAAAATACCACAAGGGGTTGCTTAAAAGAGAAAAAAGTTGTCGTCCCTCATGTTTCTGGAGACTTGAAGTCCAAAACCAAGGAGGCATGATTGGAAGAGTTACTTTGCTCTGAAGTCCCTTACTGTGGTCTTTAGAGAAGCAAGCATTCATTCTTCTATTGCATTTTTAAAACTTTTCCTTCATAATATGTATTATATGTATATACATATATATGTGTATATATGTATGCTTATATACATATATGTATATATGTATGTACATATAGTGTGTATGATTATAATAATTACACACAATGATAGGCTTTAGAAAGATGTTGTCATTAAAATACATTATGTGCTTTGACCAAATTCATCTCCCATTAACCTCTGCTGTTCTTCCTCCTACCAGTCCACTTTTCCTAAAAAGTAACTCTGGGTCCAGGGTCTCCATTTTACCTGGCTACTTGACAAGATACCCAGCCTCAGAAGCTTCTGAATGATTGTCTCCCATGAGCAGGAGCCTTCCTGAGTGTCCTTAAAGTCACCTCCATCTTTAACAGCCTGCCATTCAAAATAACACAATTCAAGTCTACAAGTGGGGCAAGAGGTAGTGGCACTTCAGCTGTGTTCTTTTCAAGTCTACAATTGATCTTTTAAAAAGAAGGAATACAGAGAGTTATAAATCATACTTTCCCACTTCAGATAAATCACTAATCCAGCAGTCAGAAACAGCTTCTTCGAGAAAATTCAACAAGGAACAGAATTTCCTAGGCCAGTGCCTGAATTAGTACATTACAAAAGTCTCATTGGAGACCGCCCCCAAAGACACACTCCCCCTGGTTGCAATCTCATCCCTCGGCTTGTCATATACAGCAGGATATTTTGATGGGCAAGAGTAAGACACTAAACATAACAATAATCTGGGCAGATATAAGTTCTGGCTTATGTAACTCTTTCTGTCATTTAATACCAACCAATTTTACTCTCTTCCGAATGCTCATCCTATTCCATAATGTTGAAGAAAGTATTCTCAGATACAGTGTTTTATTGGGATCCTCGCAGACTCTCTTTGCAGTATCCTCAAGTCATGACGATGTACTTACTGGCCACATTTAGAATTCATTCTCGCCTTTAGTCTTTCTCTGTTGGACTACGAGATACACAAAAGCAAAAGCATGTATTTATCTCTTCTAAGCCATTTCTGCACTCATTTACACAAAGATCAAACTTCTTTAAAACCTATTGGCTCACTCCTACACTTTTGTTAACCAGATTAAAGAGTATGTGTGTATTAGAGTGACTAGAATGTGGCACTTGCTCCATAAAATGTTAGTAGCTATTACTAGTAACTGAATTTTTCAAATTTCAAAGATCTTAATGACATATATTACACGAGAAATTGCAATCTTATCAGTAGAAAAATCTTACTCCTGTTATGAACTTTCTAGTAAGTACAGAAATTATCCTTTGGGATCCAGAGATGAAGGACCTGAGGGCATTCACATGCTCCAGAGGCCAGCCTGATTTGATATCCAACTGGGATACAATAAAGCAATATTCTATTTTGGATACTCTGACTTTATTAATGAGTATGTTTGCTCAGACACAATATTTCAAGCCATAATCTAATATTTAGTTTTAGCAGCAAGTAAGCTAAGAATGAAGAGGATCTGACTCCCTTAAGTGGCATTAAATACGAGCACATGAATGAACAGGTAGATAATTTGGTGATTGTCATGTACTTAAGCAGCTAAGTACTTCAGGATGAGCAACATTGACGTCAACTTTCTTGTATTTAATTCCTCTTCCCACACGGTCCCACCTATACTACAGTGGTTAAAGTAATGGCTTGATAATTCCCCAAATATATCGCGCCAAAAAAATAAATGTGTATTACTGCTCCAAGCCGATAAATCAGGAAACTAGGAATGCAATTCTTGGCATTACCATGGTAACAACTAGATCAATAGAAAGAAGGAGAAATTCATGGCTTAGAAAACACACAAGCAATGCATGCACACAATTAAGCTTTAGTGGATAAGATAAATAAGTTCAAAGTTTGGATAGAGCATGTAAATGATAAGCATTCAAAAAGCACATTCCAGCCAGGTGTCATGGAACACACCTGCAATCTCTACCTGGGAAATGTCATCAGAGGATCAAAAAGTGTAGGCAAGCCTGAACTATGTAGCAAGACTGTATTGGGGGAAAGGGAAGCAAGGCATTTTGTTAATTTAATGCATATGGAAATGTAGTGTATCAAGAAAAACAAAGGACATAACTTTGGAAAGAGTTTCTTTTCCCGTTATGATCCTTGAAATGAATATATCAAAGAGATGTCTGCACTCCCTTTCATTTCAATTTTATTAGCATTAGAAAATACATATGCATAATAAAATATCATACAACTTTACAAATACAGATATTCCTCCATTTATAATAATTTGTAATTTGGACAACAATATGCTGGGCATACAAGAATGTTACAGAAAGGAAAACATAGAAGATCTCATCTATATGTTGAATATAAAAATGTTCATCTCATAGAAAAAGAGAACAGAGAATTAATAGCCAGTTGTGTAAGATGGGAGGGAAGAGGGAAATGGAGAAGCTGATAACAAAACAAAACAAAACAAAACAAAACAAAAACCCCAAAGTTTAACAAATGTCTTGTCTGCTTAAAATTTGCTAAGGGCATAGACTGTGTCCCCACAACAGAAATGTAGTTAGTTGATGAATGTAAGAGCTAATTAAGTAATTTTTGTTTTCTACATTATACAGTTAAGTCAATTGTACTACGCCACATAAACATACGAAGTTACTGTTTGTCAAGCAGCCAACTATTACATTTATTTTTAATAACAGAAACTGTTCTATCTCATTGAAAACTGTGTGGAGCATAAGAAAGAAATTCTGACACCGTCTATTACCCCTGTCCAATTTAATAGCAGTTGTTTGTTGACTGGTTGCCGTGTCAGCAAGAGACAGGGCAGGTTATCTTCCTTAATCGGATTTAGGGCTGACACAGTTATTCTGTGTGTTCTACATGCTGTCATTTCCATTAGGGGAATCATGTTTTATACAGCTTACATGATTTGCCCCAAATAACATAATTAATAACAGGCAGACTTGGTCATTCCAACTCCAGTTTCACTGATCCAAAAGTGCTTGGATTTAACCACTACACTCACACAGTGAGAGTACATGAAATCTAAGGTTCCATACAACTGAGCTTATCCTCTATGACTATGAGGGTGGCATAAGATGATGGTTCTGTACCAGACATTAATTTGTTATTTATATCCCAAAAGATATTTTTTCATGAGTCGCCTTTATTTTTTAAATGTTAGTTATATTTTTTTTTATTGGGACATGGGGGAACATTCAATGGAGCACACATAGAAGCCGAGAGAACTTCTATCAGTCAGTTCCCCCCTTCCAATGTGTAAGTCTCAGATCTTGAACTCAAGCTTGGATGCAGACACCTGATGAAGCATCTCCCAGACCTTCTATTCTTTTTGTAAAATTCACATGGCCATCTTACCTCTGTCATCCAAGACTATAAATCCCATCCATCCAATTTAAAATGAACTCAAGTGCTATCTTTTTATGCCCTCCAAATTTTCAATATTATTTTAACTAGGGATGTATTATCTCCTCTATTAGGCTTTTAGTTGTCTGAGGCAAGTGACCTGTGCCCAATATCATATCTGTGTCTTCTCTGTGATAGCCATCCAGACATGTTTATAACTGCCAATAACTCACAAAAGATCTTAATAGCTTCTGTATTGAGCTGTCTATGAGAATATGAATGTGAAACAAGTGAAAGGGAAAACAGAAAAAACTATCCAGCAATATGAAAACAAATTATGTTAAAACATTTATTTACTTACATATCAATTAACTAGTATTCTTATGTATTTATTAAAATAGGACTTCCAAATTTAGGTAGCTATTTATGAAAAATATAACTATGATAACAAATAGTTAACAACGGTTATATTGGATAACAAGTCATGAGTAAGAATCTTCTTCAGAAACTACCACATAAGGAAGTGTACTACAGTACTGTACTTTCTGAAAAGCAGACTGATTCTCATTATATATGAATGTTCTAGAGTGTTGAATTCCTGTCTAACATATTCCACCAGGCATGTCCAGTCATTTGATATTGCAACAGGACACTTTTGTCTGTAAAGTGCATGCTAGAAAATTGCAACCTATTCACAAAACTTCCAAAAAAAATCATATAATGTCTTAAGTCTGCAATTTTGTGTCGAGCCAATTCTATAGCAGTCCTGGGGTGCATGTGGTCCACGGGCTACTTCTTAGATATGACTGTAAGTATTTTGCTGCTTATGATGAGGAATAATTCATTTAAGCAATTAAGAAATACTTATCCATCACCTTTTCTAGTCCTTGTCTCAGTGTGTGCATCAGGGGATGCAGGAGGTAACAGGGAAAAGCCACCCAAACCTATACGCCTTGTGTTAGCTGTGCTTGGTGTTAATCACCCTTATCATAGTCAAAATACAAACTGGTGAGACGCGAGCCCAACAAAAAAGTGAATGTCTATGAAAAGTAACTTGAATGCTTTGCAACAATGAAATGAAGGCAAATCACTAGGTAGGTACTGTTGAGTAAAACTATAAGCAACAATCATGTGCTAAAAGCAAATAACATAAACACAAAAACAGAAACATAACATTCTGCTCCACACTTTCTTAGCTCAGTTTAGTTTTCCCTCCTATTTTAAATAAATACAGTTTATAGACATACTGAGTAATCATAACATTTGTTACACACACACACACACACACAAACATATATATGTTTGTGTGTGTGTGTGTGTGTGTTTATCCCAGTACCTAGAATAGCTTTCATTAAAGACAATTAGTTTAAATTATTTTAAACAAGTATAAATTCAATCTACTTGGAATGATGCAAAATCATCCAACACATCAGTCCTTTCTCTTTTCCTAGACTTATTTCTTGTGACTTCCTCTCCTGTGCCAGTACAATGACATTAGCAAAGGCAGTCTCCAACAGTTCTTAAGCAATCTGGGAGAAGTAAGCCAAGTCTCAAAAGATAAATCCCACAGTTTCATTTCCATATAGAATTCAAAAAAGCTAATCTAGACACACAGTTCTACTTTTCCCCTTCCTTTGCTGGCTTCCACTCTCCACAATCCGTCCTTTTTATAGACCTACACTGGTACATACTGCATGTTCATCTCCACCACCAGACCAGGAACCTGCTTTTAGCCTCAGCAAACAGCATCATGTTCAGCGCACAGCATGTGTGGGTGCTCACAGATGAACTCATGAATGTGGGCTTACTTAAAATTCTCAGATCTGGAGACTCACTGAGACATTAAAAAATAACAAGCCTTCTTTCCCTCCTTCTTGCTCTTTTAAGCAAGCTTTTACTTTGGTATGTTATGTACTGGGTCACTATTAAGTTCATTTGAAAATCCTGCAAATATGTGTGTGTGTATGTGTGTGTGTGTGTGTGTGTGTGTGTGTGTGTGTGTTTATAATCTTCCCAGTAGCAGAAAATGTGTAACTATTGGTTTTTATTGCCATAATTGTAGATTCTCAATGCAAGAGCAAAGAACAATAACAAATTTCTGCTTATAAATTTCTGCTGATTTTTCTTAACACCACCAGATATACTCTTTCACATTTAATTTAGATTGAAAATAAAAAGGGAAAGACATTTTGTCAACATATCAATTGAATACCACCTTGCTTTATTGCCATAGAGCAAATTCATGGGTTCTGTGAATCGAGATTGGGTCACAAGGTTCATTTACCACTCTAGCAACTTACAAGACTCTATACTATTTATTACATCATCCTGTTGCTAAAATACCTCATCAAACATGGTAAAGCATTTTTGTGTAGTAGCATGGCATGGAAGACAAAATCTAGTGAAGACAAACAGGGAACTCTATCACCTAAAACTTATTAGTACCCCTTATTTTTCCTGAAAAATTAAAACAATGGTCTGTTGCATATATATATATATATGCAATGTATATACATATACATACATACATACATATATATATACATTTATGTTCTTCCCACTGTATAAAAAATGAAAAAGTAATAAATTATTCCCAAAACAAGTTTATGTACTCCTAAGTTAAAATAAATTAATAGGCTTATACTGTCCACAGGATGAAGCCTATGATGTATAAAATCTGACCTTTGCAATGACCAAGTGTTTCTTTCTCCTTATTCCTCTTTCTGAACCTCCCCCTCATACTTTTACAGTATTCCCCAGAAACTCCAGCAGCCACCAGCACTGCTTCCTTTATCCTGATTTTTCCATTTGATATTCATTTGGAAAATTTTGAGTTATTGTTCAAGATAGAAACAGAGCCTTTTCTCCACAGCATTGCCAGTGTAGTAACTTGTGTTAATGTTCTCTATACCTCCATGGCCCTTTTTGTTAATGGCCTCATGATTAATATATGTGATTGCTATATCACACGTGATTGCTTAATTTGTGGCCTCAATTAGACCAATGTCTAGCAAGGATACACCACCATCCTTTCATCTTTGCAGTGTACCACTCATAAACATCACAGGGCTACTACAACACAGGACAGACAGATATTGGAGAAGGGAAGGAAAGGTATGTGGAAGGAACTAAGGAAGTGTAAAATGCTTCTCACACTTTGAAACTGATGTTAGCATCCATCATTCTGAAAAACTCAGAATTCAAGTACTATTGAGTGTCTTCAGCAGAAATGAATGATTTGTATACAAACAATGTGCAAAAGTTCACCATGCATTTCAGAAGGTGAAAGCTGGGTCTGGGGAAACCTGACAGGACTCCAGAAATTTACCCTCAAACAATAAGGACGTGGAAAATGGAAGCATGCTTAATGAGCACTTGAATGGACCGATGTTCCAGTCTGAGAAAGGTGAGAATTCAATTTGCTGTAGTTACTAATGAGAAACTTACATTGTGTATACATAGCAGTTCTATATGGATTCCATTCATATGGCTCTGGTGAATTCATAGAGTATGCTTACTCAGGCACAGTCTTTATGTTTGCACCTGTTTTGTGATTGGTTAGCAACAGGTATACAAGCAAATGACTATTACCCTCATTCCTTTGTAGCTTATGGCAAAAATTCTATCTTTTTGAGAACATACTTTGTCTTATCAGATAGTACACCATAGTCCTTAAATCTTTCTTCCAAAACCCTTGGCTGAGAATAAAATAATGAGTAAATATAAGAGATTATTTCATCTGATTATGATTTTTACATATATATATTTATATTATTACACATATATACAATAAATTATCTACAACAAAAACCATGAAACAATAGGAATTATATAAATGTTACATTCATAGTGTTTTGGCTATTTGTACTTAGCAGCCTTGAATAAAACATTTCTTGGTGCATCTAAAATTCTGAATGTAAATCAATATCTATCATATCTCATCATTATCAACTTGAAACATCTATCTAGACCTAAAAACATCTTATCCTCTAAACAATTAAGCTTAATTGTAAAACTAAACTATATGGTCTTCAACCCATCAGAGACTTGAAAAGGAATAACATTAATTAACTGAGTATACAGGGAGTGCAGGTTAGCAGCTTCCCAAATGAGAAGATGGCAGAGACAGTTTGGAGTTTCTATTTCCACTTATAAAGAATGTGTCAGGTATAAATTCTGAATCCATCAACTCCAAATGTAAGTTTCTGAAACAATATGGATGTGCTACAAATAAAACTTCAGAATAACAGATGGATTTAGCTACAGTTAAGTTATGAATGGTTTCCAAGAACATTTTGCATTATCCAAATTGTTTTTTATATTCAGTTTATCAACAGTTGACATATAGAACATATTTAAATTGTTTACCTCATTGCTCTTGGTCTTTGTAGTACTTTCCAGTAAGACAATATCAATGAATGAACTTCTTAATAGATAGAGCCATCTATAAGGAAGAAAAATGATGACTCTATTCTTTTTTTGCTGGTCATAATAGCATCTTTGTGCAACTGCTAATGGCTCAGCCACTAGTCCTCTCTGCAGACCCATATTAGTCCCACCTTATAAAATAAAAACTGAATTTGTAGAAGTTAAATGGCATGTCCAGGAAATGCAGCATAGAAAGTTATGGGTTCAATCCTTGAGGTTTTTTTTTTTTTTGAAGTATAGTTTTTGTTTTCTGATAATTTAATATAGTTACATAATTTCCCCACTTCCCGTTCCTCCACCCAACATCTCCCAAGAACCCCCTTGTTCTCTTTCAAATTCATAGCCTCTTTTTTCTACAGTTTAAGGAATTTTTATTAAAGAAAGAATTTTATAATCCAAATTACATTTCCTTGCTCAGTCATCAGTTCTGCTACTTAAAACAGAACTGACATCCCAAGCTATTCCACGGTAAAGAATTACAAAATTAAAGAAAGGAATGTTTTAAATTTTTGTACTTTGCTGAAAATTCTTTTCCCAGGGTCCATAAAACATTAATTTGTTTTTATGTTTTACTATTTTTTGTTGTTTTAAATCAAGTAATCTAGGACTATAACATTATTTGCTAGACTTTGCATTTGCTCAGTATATAACGTTCGAAGTTTCCTTTTCTTTTTGTATTTATTTTGTATTTTTGCAATGTTTTTTCATAATAATTTAAATTTTTCAATGTTTAGATATTTTTTTCAGTTAATGGCCTCTTTAGTTGTTCCCTACCCCCCTCTCTCAGCCTCTTTTTCTTTAATTGCACTCTTTTTCTCTCTCTCTCTCTCCTCTTCTCTCCTCCTCCTCTCTCTCTCTCTCTCTCTCTCTCTCTCTCTCTCTCTCTCTCTCTCTCTCTTTCTCTCTCTATGATTTCAGGTCTGAATATATTGTATTGAATAACAAATCAGAGGCTTCTCCTTGGAGAACACAATTTCTTCCTCTTTTGGCATTTCTCAGTTGCACATAGTACTTTGTGTAGAGTTGTGGCCCTGATAACATTTCCCTTTCTGTGTTAGTGTGTCCATTGGTGTCATCATTGTTCAGAACTCATGGAGAAGCCATTTTTTATCTTACAATCAGTATATGTTCAAATTATCATATCTTACATGGTTTACATGGTTGCCAACAAAATCCTTAAGGTGTCACTGAATCATAATGATATTAAGTGGTTAACATCAGCAACACTATTTTTGAAAGTGTCTAACACATGGCCATTAGACTTAGATGTAGTATGTGAATTAAATAATTAAATGACTGCCTAAACATCATCTGAGCAATAAGAGTAGACATGCCAAAGTGGATGTCTTTGGCCACAGAGCCTCAACCCTATACAAAGAACTACAGGTAACATAGGGATGCTAAGAGTAGAAGAAATAATCTTCTCTGGGACAGAGAGCACTAACTGGTTAATAATACCAAATGGTCAGTCCTTAAAATGCACATAGAAACAACATTATACAGATTGACCCGGATATATTTAGAAACATCCCTGTTTATGCATATGCATATATACATGTAATGATATTTAATAAAAATAATAGGTCATGAATTTGAAAGAGAGGAAAACAAGGTTTGCAAAATAGGGTTTAGGATAGTTTGGAGGGTCAAAAGAAAAAAGGAAATGATTTAATTATATTATAATCTCAAAAAGAAAAGAAAAAACTATCAACAACTAAAGACAATACTAAATATATGACTACTAAAATAAGTAGTTGTGTAGAAATAATTGTTTCATTAAAGCATAGAATAATAATTTGACATTTTGCATGAGATGGCATTGTAATTGTGCTATTATACATTGTTATTATTGTTAACTTGGACTATAACATATTTAAACTTTACATGGACTATGTTGATAATTTCCCTGGGAGAAAGAGTACACAGTACTTACATTCAGCTCATAATTTAATAAATAATATACACATATGTATCATATTCAATAATTAGATATAGACTAATATATTATATACACATATTGAATAATATATGTTGGTGAGTTGGAGACATAGATGTTGATAAGACAGGCCCCAGCACCACAAGAAGATTTTAATTTAATGAGCATTCTTTACTGAAATGGAATAGGTTATCTCATCCAAACATTCCTCGATAAATACAGCTAAAATACTACCAGCTTTCAAATGAGACCAGTACTGACGAAAATATTCAACTTCTTTCTTACACAAACATAAAATTGTTCTTGGCAGCAATTTCCCAATTAAATACAGTGAACATAAAAATGAATGAGTAGAGAATGGCTGGAGTGAATGGGTTGGTATGTGTGAAGTTGGGGAAAGAAGCAAGACTGTGGAGAACGTTATGCCTTATGTGCTCCGGAGAACAATAGATTCAAAGCCACTCACTACTGTTAGTGGGCTGACATCCTGAGCATTTTCTGTGTTGCTAAACATTTATATAGGTTGCCTCAATCTTCTTACCACCCCGTTACACATGTCCCATGGTCCACACAAACGTACGGGGAAAATTGAAGCGTACAGAAGTTGAATATTTTTCCCAATGTCACAGAGCTAGGAAGGATCTGAATCCATTCATTTAGCACCATAAATATGCATTCTTGAGTTCATTATCTGTATGTGTCCCATACTGAAAAGTTCAGATATGGTATTAAGGAGCCTAAATTAAGACTTCTTACAATGTGTCTATAAAAAAAAAAAAAAGGATATTTGTTTTTATTTCATTTGATCCTTAAAATAATGAAGTCGCAAAACACTATTATCTTGATTTTACACGTAAGGAAACTGAGACATAAAGTAACTTTCTGAAATACTTGGTAGAGCTAGGATTTATGAGCAGGTCTCTAGAACTCAGGACCCCTACACAAATCTACTCTGGAGAGGCAAAACAAGATGATGATAGCCATGGGATCCATTATCAATGACTGCGCAGTTTTTTTTTTTAAAGCCTTTACATATGATGTGGAACCTGGAAAGCCAATGATTGATTTTTATAGATTTTTCTGTTTCAAAAATCCCTTTGGTTAAAGAATAGAGGAAAGACTTTTAAAGTGGGAATTTGGTCAAAAGAAATATCTGTCTGGTTCAAGTAAGAGCCTAAAGTCAGTGTAATGGGAGGAAGGAAGTACTAGAAGGCTGGAGTGATGGCTCAGTGGACAAAGTGCTTGCTGTGTTTGATATGAGGACCTTAGTTCCCATGCTTAGAACCATGTAAGGCTGGGTACGGTTACATATACCTGTAATCCTAGGGCTCTTTAGCAAGATGGGAGGTGGGGGACAGCTTCCCTGGAATAGCCAACAAAAGAGAGACCCCGCCTCAAACATGATAGAAAGCAAGAACATAAACCTGGGGTTTTTTCTTCTACATGTATGTTGTTGATACACCCATCTGCAATCACACAATCATCCATGAGCACAGGTGTGTGTGGACACACACACACACAGACACACACACACACACACACAGACACACACACACACACGAATCACCCAAACTAAGCACTGCCTGGAGCTAAAGAAATAAAATTTAGAGCAACTCTTAAATCTTTAGCTTGAGTAACCAGGTAGATAAAAATTAATTTATTGTATTTTGTATTGTATTGTATTGTATAAGGAAAACCATAACACTTCAGCAACAACAGAAAATATTCAGTGTGAAAAACCTAATCAGTTACTGAAGTTTTTTGTCTCTCAGCTTAAGAAGCAGTGCAGGAAAGAACAGAACATTGTTTTCTGTGATCCTGTAGCAGCTAGATTGCCTGCAGCTTTCCAGTCACAAAGAATCCAAAATGACAAGCCAGCAGCTTAGAATAAGCCTGTTCATTCCCAGGCCTACTGGCATCCCTGTATCTTAGCTAAATATAGACACATTTGGAATACAAAGCAATTTTGAGGAAGATGAACTCGGATTTAATCAAATTCAGGTATAATTATTCAGATTTATAAAACACAATCAGACAATGATTATTTACTTTTTGCAGAGCAAATTTCGTTATAAAAGCACATTAAAATTGTTTTTGTGTAGTTTTTGGGTGCAATTATGTGGATTTGAAATACAAATACCTCTAATGCTTATACACTTAGGCATGCAGTGTTCCAGACCATTAATGTCTATTATCTTATCTAATTATCCTAACAATTCCATGAGTTGTTACTATTATTATCTCTGTTTTTCAGACAAGAAAACCAAGGCTTACTGAGTTCATTTATCCACAGTCATCTTTGAAGAGGAGGGAATATTCAAATACAAACTCTCTGGCTTTAAAATGTCTGTTATTGCCACGTGTTTTTACAGCTCTTCTTTATAAATTACTTCTATTATAATTTACATTTTTGGCTTAATTGGGTACATTCAAATAAAGCCTATGGATCTACAGACTTAGTCTGGTTCGGAGATATTGGATCCCTTTTTTTCCCCTCTATCAAAACTAATGGGTTTAGTCATGATATTCTTTGAAAAACGTGATTACTTTTCATACAACCTGTTTCTCCCACTAACTTGCTTTGAAAATTGAATTACTCGTTTTGATTAGGCATTTTATTTATATTTCTATCATCAAAGAAACATGAATTCCCAGAGAAGCTCCATGCAAACACCATTGTGTAGTCATTAAAAAGATAGTACAAAGGTAAAATAAAGACAAGGAGGCGAATCATGAGATACATGCATCTGGACCAAATCCCCAGACTCTTGGTATTGTCCTCTTGTATAGTACTTGAATCGCCCCGCATGTAAGCTTGAACTACAATGTGTACAGTGTGCCAGATCCCTTTAAGTAGTATGTTGCTTACACCGGTACAATACAGTGGCTGAGTTTTTATGAAGCAGAAGTGGGACTTAACAAAAACATTTAATATAGTCTTAAGCAAAAGAATGAAAGGAGAGGCTTTTAGAAGAAGGTAAGACATGCCTAAGAACATCTTGTGGACTTCCCAAAGGAGAGTCCCAGATAGTCAGTACAGTGGGTTTTAGATTGCATTTACAAATCAGTAAACCAAGGACCAGAAATACTTAACTATTTGTTGGGTACGACACAGGACTAAATCCAGATTAATGATTCAAATCTGTTGTTTAGATGACACAATTGAGGTTTTTAGTCTA
Organism: Acomys percivali; assembly: GCA_907169655.1. Classification (NCBI taxonomy): domain Eukaryota; kingdom Metazoa; phylum Chordata; class Mammalia; order Rodentia; family Muridae; genus Acomys; species Acomys percivali. The sequence continues at coordinate 107,843,965 of OU015752.1, read as the reverse complement.
GTGATTGTGAAAGATATCTATTGTAGGTTATAAAATCTTATTGTACTTTAGGGTCTACTCTCTTGTATGTCAGTTTAGACTCTGCTATATGCTTACTTATCATTTTATAGTATATATTTCAATATATGCATATGAGAAAATTAAATACTCTGCTATATCTGAAATCAATCACATAAACATGAGTCACTTTTAATGCAACTTTTGCATTAAAATTAGCATACAGCTAATTGTTCAAAATCAACTTAATATACTGTTATTATTTCTGTCATAATTCATTATTATTAAATCCAAACAGATTATTTTAGGTAATTCTAAAAGTGCACTGCTATACAAACATTTAAAAAATGAAATAAAATTCCATCTCCATATATATGCTTTTCACTGTAGTGTTTTTTTTTACCAGGCAGTTTCTGAACACTCTCTCATAATGAAGAGGTCACTTATACTTGAAAAAAAATCCCTATTTGCCCTATTCTTTTCTGATATGATTGCCTAGTGTTCAGAATGCCCGAGCCCTGATGACCTGAGCAACACTTCTATATCCTGGATTTCTTCTTGGAGAAAAACATTAACAGACATACTTTTATAGCCAAGCAGATACATACAAGTAATATAAGGCCAGAGACCTGGATTTGGTTTTTCTAATTGACAAATATTTGGTAGACAATGAGTCTCTCCAAATGTTTCAAGTGCACAGAGTTAATAAAGAGCTGGGTGAGAACTTAGAAATGATGTAAGCAAATTGTGAGGTGCATATTACCTGCACGACTGGACTTGATTGTCATTATTGATTTAAGAAAGGCATGCCCAGTAACTGTCAAGAAAATCGTGAGCTGTTTGGGGAAGTGAAGAGCAGTGTGTTACCAAAAGGCCTTAGAAAGAGCAGGACATTGACTGTGTAATCAGAGATTTAAGCTAATGGTTGAAATTCTCCCAAGCCCTACACTTCAGAAGAATTTCTAAAACACTCATGCCTAAGCTGGGTTCTAATTTCTAGCTTAGGATGTGGTGAAAGGCTTCTTCTACCCACTTCCTTCTCTTCCTCCTGCCCTCCACCTCACTGCCTCGCTTTCTGAATGGTAACAACTGGATCAAAGGTTTGTCTCTGACTCTGTTACCTCCCTGGGCATCCCCTTACTCTAACTGGGTTGCCTTGTCTAGCTCAATAGGAGAAGTTTTGCCTAAGCCTAACACATCTTGATATGCCAAGGCAGGTTGGTATACATGCAAGGCCTCTCTCTCTCTCTCTCCAAGGAGAAAGGGAGAAAGGATGAGAGAAGGAGAAGTGAGAGGGAGAAGCTGGGAGGAAATGGGGAAGAGGAAGTTGTGATCAGGATATAAAGTAAATGAATACATTAATTAATGAAAAAGAAACCTAATCCACTACTTTCCTTTTCCTTTTTTTTTTTTTAATTAATTTATTCTTGTTACATCTCTATGGTTATCCCATCCCTTGTATCCTCCCATTCTCCCCTCCCTCCCATTTTCCCCTTATTCCCCTCCCCTATGACTGTTCCTCAGAGGGATTACCTCCCCCTGTATATGCTCATAGGGTATCAAGTCTCTTCTCGGTGACCTGCTGTCCTTCCTCTGAGTGCCACCAGGTCTCCCCCTCCAGGGGACATAGTCAAATGTGAGGCACCAGAGTACATGAGAAAGTCATATCCCTCTCTCCACTCAAGTGCGGAGACTGTCCTGTCCATGGGCTAGATCTGGGTAGGGGTTTAAATTTTACCGCCTGTATTGTCCTTGGCTGGTGCCTTAGTTTGAGCAGGACCCCTTGACCCAAATCTGCCTATCATAATGTTCCTTTTCCTATCAACCAAAAAACGTCACCTCCATTTCACACCTTTTGTTTTGGGGTAAGTAGAAAGTTTTAAAATGGCTTCCAAATTTCAAGAAGCCAAGCCTCTGGTATCCATGAGAGAAGTAATGCGACAGTTTTGAGAAACTGTATCAACTTGAATGTGAACAGCTTGTTTCACATACAGTTTATGCCATTTCTACATTTCTAAGCAAAATGATATAAAGATAGTCATTTAATCTATCTGACCATATTTCTCATATGTAAAATGAATATAATTGGGCCATCAGAATGACTCCAGGGATAAATAAAGACACTTGCTGTGCAAACCTGAGAACATATATATATATATTCACTATATATATATATATATATATATATATATATATAGTGAATTAAGTACTTAAGAGTTTGTAATCCAAAGCACATGTAAAATAACTGCCACTTTCTTACTTCCTTTACTATAAGCTCCTAAGGTAGCAAGAGCCCTTAAAGTTAGTGACATTATACAATGCTTACTCACGATAGTATTCTACAATTAAAAGTACCACTTAACATGCCATGTATTACTATACAATATAAATTAACAATTTTTACTATACTCATTACTGAGTCAAGAGAAAATAGTTACTAAAGGTAATTGGTAATGCAATGAAATAAAAAAGTAATATCTAATGAAGCCAGTCTCAGAAGAGAGAAATTAAAAAATTCAAAATGGAAAAAAAAAAAACAACAGAAATACCATCTTCAATTCCCATTGGAATTATGGGAAAGTTAACTTGTACTAAAACATAGTGGTACATATTTTTATAAGGTGAGATTTTGAAGGTAGAAAATACAGTCACTCCATGGGAAAGGGGTACGAATAAAATAGACCAAGTATGGCTAACTAAAATATCAAAAGGGTAATATACTTTTACAAACCAGGCATCACTCAAACACACTGTCAAAATAGCATGGTGCTGTACTGTCATTTATTTTCACATTGTATCACTTTTTATTTATTAAATTTTATTATTCAGATTACATCCCAGTTGTTATGCCTTCACTTGTATCTTCCCATTCCTCCTTCCCTCCTTCTTTCATCCTATTCCCCTCCCCTAGATCTGCGACAAAGGGGACCTCCTCCTCCACTACATGATCACAGCCTATCAGGTCTCATCCAGATATTCTGCTTCTCCTTGCTTTCAGTGCCACCAGGGCTCCCCACCAAGGAGAAGTGTCAAATAGGGGGCACCAGAGTTCATGTCAGAGTCAGTCCCCACTCTCCATACAACTGTGAGGAATGTACTGTCCATTGGCTATATCTGAATTGGGTGTCTCGGTTTACCTCATACATTGTCCTTGGTTGGTACAGCAGTTTGTGCAGGTCCCCCTGGGTCCAGATACGTCATCCTTGATGGTCTTCCTGTAGAGTTCTTGGACCCTCTGGGTCCTTCCATCTCCCCATTCTCCCATACCACTCTCACCTACAGTCCCAACAGCAAGTCCCAACATCTGTCACAATCACCTGCTGAGTGAAGACTCTCAGAAGACATCATTGTCGGGCTAGTGTCCAATTTTAAGTGAGTGTATACGATGTGTACCTTTTTGGGTCTGGGTTAACTCACTCAGGATGATCATTTCTAGTTCCATCCATTTGCCTTGAAATTTCAAGATTTCCTTGCTTTTAATAGCTTAGTAGTATTCCATAGTATAAATGTACCGTGGTTCTTTTAATCCATTCCTTTACTGAGGGACACATTGTATCACTTCTCTCTGATATTTGGAAAAATCTGAGTTCGTAAGAGCCCCCCCAACCCCCATTTCAGGGAATAGGATAGACTGAGAGGTCTAATGACTTATTGTACCTCACCACAAAGACCTCCTCCTTTTATTTGAAATTGTAATTATTACAGAAGACACAGGAGGTGACATGAGCAAAGAAAGGTCAAGGCACCCAGACTACTAACCAGCCTCCATCTACCCTGACTCTCCACTCAGCCTAAGCCTGTAGCAAGAAACTGAAGGACCTTCTGCCAACACTCTAGCTTCCCACTTAAACTTCTGCCAAGACATATGTATCAGTCCTGGATCCTGGAGAGCCTCCAGCTCCTGCCTCTCAGTCCAGCTCCCGGGCTGTAAAGCAGAATCCCCACAGACAAAACCAGCACAGGGCTGGGTGCCTGCCACACACCAATGCATAATCATGCCAGGAAGGTCACCTCCCCCCCCCCCTCTCTCTTGGCTCCACTCCCAATTCTTGTTAGCTTAGAGCTTTTCTGAAACTCTCAGACTCTTGTTGCCAGACCTTTCTCTTAACATAATACATTTTCTTGTTTCCTTAAAGATCCATCAAGACAAAAAAAACTATCTCCTTGCTGCTCACCCACGCATGAATTTAAGCCACAGCCCTTCTGATTGGCTGCTGACTTTAGATGCCATTTGGTCTCTATGAACTTCGGTTATTATTCCTTAACATAAAAATTATGGTATTTGCTTCCAAGAATTACTTTGAAGGAAAACATGTTTATCGTAGCCCCCTCATTCAAATTAACTAAGCATATTGTTGGTCCAGAATGTTCATCCTGATAACCTACTGTGGGGTTTGTCTTTGTAAATACCACTTCTACACATATTGGAGGTTTCACAGTGACTCTGAGGGTATTTCCCACAGTAGATCTTCGGGAATGAAAGTCTTGTAATGCCTAACATTGGGAAGTTCCCTCACCTCTCTTCTTCCATTGTCTTCAGGGCCTTTGTCTCTGTGCCTCTATTGACAGGAACACACTTGAGAAAAATGTGCTTAATCAAAACTCACAATGGCTTTATTATGCCAGATGAATGAAGCATCCCTGTGCTTACGTTTACTGAGTCACCTTCCTTTTACAAAAATGAATGTGGGGGTTTTCCAAAAAGACAGTAAGATGCTACCATTCACATTCAGATTTAAGCAAAGCCACAAGAATACTGAGGGAAATGAGTTTCGCCCAGACAAGTAGTAAGTGTAGAAGCATGTGGTCTGGTAGATAAAGGAAGCAAATGCTACTGTTCAGATTTGCAAACTGTCTTCTACAAATGGTGCACCCTAAGATCAGCAAAGTTCAGTTTCACAAAATGAGAGGGTGTGAACTGCAGCTTTTTTTTTCCAAACAGCATCATGATTAGGTAGATAGGTCTCAGGGACTAAGGTTAATGGGAGAAAGAGGTTTTAGCATGCAAATATGATGAGATTAACACAAGCAGATTATCCAAGTGTTCAATTTTGAAAATATTTGTAGAACTTTAAGAAACTGCGTATGAAGGTCCATATGAGCTACTGAGTCACAATTTTACCTGCCCCCATAACTTAAGGCAATAGTAAAACCAGTACACCTAAAGTAAATATGCATGTATCTATGTATCTATGTATGTAATTATCTGTGAAGGGGAAAGTGAGTGGGGTAGATCCTTGAAACAGCACACACCACACCTTTTTACAAGTTCTTTAGGAAATAGCAATAAGAGCACCCATTATTTTTTTGGTAAATATAATACTAAATGCTTGTTTATCTTAATTTATGAATCAGTTGAATTCTTTGGTATGTATTTTTCCACCAGAAAACCCTTTCTTTATTTGATTAAACAAAAATTAAGTAAGTATTTTAATAAACCAGTAGTAATCCCATGAGCACATGGGGACTAATCTTTGTAAATTTTAAATATGTTTTTCACATCTTCATGACCAGTAAAAGGTTGGGATCAGTTTTCTGTCTATCACTCAAATTTGCAAGTCTGCATCCCTCCCTTTGTTATATGCTGTTTTCACAAATGTCAATTCCTAAGCTGCCAGGGGTTAGTTCTAGGTGTCTCTAATGAATGGACCTTTAACTCTTCATTCATAAAATGAGAAAAAGGTTTATACAGAGATCTGTATAAACAGAGAAATGTTTATACAGCAAATGATCATCAGTGTTTATGATGTGACAGCTACTACACTTAATTTTATGGATAGAAGCCTAAAGTTCATGGAACATAAAACCTAGATTTTCTCCATGTGGCCTAGAATTCACACACACAAAAAAATACTTTTTAAAATGTCCAAGCATCTTGCGATTCAAATGGCCTGACTGCTATTGACCAGAGATTTTTCTATGTAACTAATACAATCATTTTCTTACTTTCACTTTCTGATTTACCTCTACTTGAGCCTTTTAAGAGGGAAACCCTGCTTAACCCTTATCTATAGGCAATGGCTGGCTTATTCTTTTTTATGTATGTTATTTCCTTAAGTAGATATGCAGGCACAGATATGTATACACTTTCATTTGTAGAAAAGATGTGAGGTGGCTTGTCAGTTAATTTAAGAACCTTTCAGCTGGCTGCTCTTAGCAACTGTCTTCAACAGTTCTGCCTTCTTGGCCAGAACAATTTCTTTAAAGGAATGAAGCATTCAAAGCATTTTAGTGAGAAAATGGAAAATAAATGACTTTGACCTGGACTTAAATTCAGAAGCCCTTTCACAAGAGTTCATGAGTCTGCTTGAAACAGAGAAGATGGTGATGCTGAAAGCCTGCTACAGCATGCAGTATCCCACGAGCTCCATTCCTTGCGTTGTTTTGTCACTATATACCTGAAACAAACCCAAAAGGCTGCATCTCAAATGTGCCAGAGTCCTGTAGGATGGCTAGACCTGAACTTCATCTTAGAAGGGAAGGGCAAAGTCCTCAGAGTCTACCCGCAAAAATGGTTCCATTCTAATAACAGCACTAAATAATATCTAGCTTCTGTGGTTGTCACGGAGACGAAAGCTGGCATCAGTTTACAAGCAGCAAAACCAAAGCAAATTCCTTCCCATTGTTGAAAACCTATGAGCTGTTTTAATGTCTTTAAACTATCTCATCACATATGGGATGCTATAAAGGCTACAGCTAAGAGTCATTCATATGACCACTCACCCGCGCACTAAGTGCCAATTCACTGCTAGGTCTCAGTTTAAATGTGAAAGTTCATTTATTGTTTATTAAGTGCCTCATGATTATTGCTAATTTCATAAAGTAGAATCCAAGAGAAACAGAATGAAGCTAATAATATCCTAAAAATGTCTAAAACTAAAGTATCACAGGCATCATTATGAAGAGCAAGGAGGCATCTATGGGAGGGCTTGGAGAAATATGAATATAAGGAAGAAACTATTAATCTAATAATCTCAAAAATAAAATAAAAATAGGATAGGTTCTTCTTTGAAATGACTGCTTAATTTAAAATTAAATTACATAAAGCCATCATTCTATAAGCATTATTATGAGTAGGTAGTAGGTGAAGTCAGAGACTTAGTCCATATGTGTTCAAGGGATGTCTCAGACTCCTTTGTCTTTAGCCTTTGTGACAATTCATGGTAATTTGAAAGAAATAATTCTATTACTCCATGGGAGCAGAGTGGATCTGATGGCCAGGGAAGCCTTCTGGAGAAAAATGATTGCTTAAAGATAAGTGTGGATAATAATATCATTCTTTGGCCTCCCTCCTTGGAAAAAGTTCACATCAATGGAAAAGGGGATAAATGTTTATTTGCTAAATAAACTAATAATGTTCTTACTGGAAAGTGGCATTTTTGTATGCAGCACTTAAATAACAATACAAGGTGGCAGATGATTAAAAAACCAAACAAAGTTATACAAGCAAAGTTTTGGGGCTCAGACTTGCCAGACAGTGGGCCAGAAAAAAGATTTCACATTGTCAAGGTGACTTGTTAGACAGTAAACAAGCACACATTTGGCATGTGAACCATCTCAGTGATATTGTATAAATGATATATTAAAATACCTTTGCAGAAAATATCACAATTTAATGGATGGATTAAATAAAATTAGTCTATCGTGTGGACCAAGGATTTTAAGAAACACCATCACCTATCCGCACAACAGGAGATCCTCAAGTCAGCCCCAAATTATGACTAATTTGCTTCTCTACACATGAAGATAATAACATAGATATTTAACTAGCCAGAGAGTTCAAAACCAATAAAAACTGTATGTGCAAGTCAATTTAAGTTCCCTCATTATCCCTCAATTTTCTAAATATTTAGTTGCATCAGGATAGAACTTGATGTGCTTTTTTTCTTGTCTGATTCAGAGAGAAAAGTTAAATAAAACATTGTTAATTAAGTGTAAAGAAGACAATTTAGTCCAACAACTGTAAATTAAACTCTAGCCTTTTCAGGTAGACATTTTTTTGAAAGATCTTTAAGCCAAAATATACACCAATGTCAGATATTTATCCAAAATTAGAGAACATTGTGATATGATAAAGTTTAGGAGCTATGTTTTTTCCTGTCAAAAATTAGAATTTTAATACTAGATCTATAGGAATGGACTAAAAATAAACATGCATTAAGATCTAGAAAAATCTAAAAGCAAGCTAAAAATAGCTACATATTGGTTGTTAGTAGAACTCTGATTGTACTCTGCCTCCTAAGAACCCAGGATGTCACAATTTGAGCCATTTTTTACAAATAGTTACACATTTTTAAAAAGATTTATTTATTTACTTCTTGTTTATGAGTGCTTTATCTGCAGAAGAATATTAGATCACATTATAGATGGTTGTGAGCCACCATGTGGTTGCTGGGAATTAAACTCAGGACCTCTGGAAGAACAACCAGTGCTCTTAACCTCTGAGCCATCTCTCCAGCCCCAGATTTTCATTTAAAAATATCTTAGAGATTGAGATAGATATGCGGACATTCTACTGAGACTCTAGGTAAGAGAAATATAGGAGATGAGGAAATAGAAGGATTCAGAGGGTCCTAGAAACCTACAAGAAGAACATCATGATGGGGGAATCGGAGGAGCCCAGAGGGTTCTGCTCAAACTATTGCACACCAAGGACAATACAATAGTAAACACTGAACTCCTACTCTGATCTACCTAATGGACAGGACATTCTCCAGTTATGTAGAGAGCGAAGACTGACTTTGACATGAACTCTGGTGCTCCATATTTGACCACCTCCCCTTGGTGGGGAGGCCTTGTGGCACTCAAAGAAAGAATAAGCATGCTACCAAGATGAGACTTGATAGCCTATGACCATATAGTGGGGAAGGATGTCCCCCTCGGTCATAGACCTAGGGGAGGGGAATAGGGTGAAAGCAAGAGGGAAGGAAGAATGGGAGGATACAAGTGATGGGATAACAATTGAGTTGTAATCTGAATAAATTAATAAAATTAAAATTTAATAATAATAATAATAATAATAATAATAATAATAATAATAATAAATAAGTATATCTTGGTTCTACAAATCCCTGTAAGAGAAAGGAGAGGAATTTGGGCACAAGCTGATTCATGTTTAGTCTCTTGGCTTGACTCTACAGGTATAAATGTTTGATAGTGGAAAAATACACAAAGTTGGTTTGATTGGAATAGGGAGTTACCGTAGAGGTTTGGGATTTCTGAAGAGAGATATAGTAGAGTTGAGAGGGGCTAGAGAGATATTGGCTTAGTCGGTATAGTTCTTGATGTCCAAACAGGAAGACTGGAGTTCAAAAGTCTAAAACCCCTGTAAGAAGCTAGGCACAATCTTTAATCCAAGAGCTGGGGAAGTAGAGACAGGAAGATCCCTAGAACTCACTGGTCAGCTGTTTCACCCAATCAATGAGCTTCAAACTCAGTGAGATACTCTATTATAAAATAATAAGATGGAAAGCAACACAGGAAGATACCTGGCACTGACCTCTTGCCTCCACATTACACATGCAGATGTACACATAACCACATACCCACATGAACTTGCATCCACAAACATGCATATGTATGTTCAAGAATAACAACAAAACAAAAAAATATGGAGGGAAAGGCAGCTATGCCTTCAGCTGCATTGACAATATATTGTCACCTCTGTCCATTCAAGAGATACAAGAGACATTGTATTTCCATGACATGTGCTCCCTGAAAAAGGTTAGAAACCAGAGGGAAAAGGGCATCCATAATCTGAATTAATTCTTTCTCTGGAATACTTATCTGTCTTCATTATGCAGGCATAATTTTACTTGAAAGAAACATGCATAATTAAAGCGCATTTTTAGCAGAGGTTTGCATTTTCTGAGGGTCCTGCATCACAGACTCTCTGCCCTTCCATATTCACATAGATAACACTCACTTGTTCAAGCATATAAATGAGTGGCATGGGATAAGGCACAAGCAAGGGCTCCTCCCTCTGCCCTAGGCATTATCCCAGAACTACCTTAACATGGTGCTCTCTAAGAAAGGTTAGAGCTAAAGAAATGTTTAGTGTTTGATGAACAAGGACAAGACACTTGGTACCAGCTTAGAGTCAGAACCTAGGACTTCACCATCAGGGATACCACTATACACTTTGCAACTTTGGCCCAGGTGAATAGGATAAGTACATACATACATACATACATACATACATACATACATACATACATACATATGTAGGAAAATGTCACAATGAAACCCATTATGAATACCATGCCAGAAACTGAAATTATATACAAATAGGAAAAGATCATTTAAAAATATCTGTTATAGCCCCCTCATTATTATTTATTTGCTAATATAAGCAACAATATGGAAAATGGTTTAGTAAAGAGAATTTTCTTTTTTGTGTGTACTTTTGTTTTTCTATTTTTTAATTTATTATAACTCATTCAGATTACACCCCAACTGTTATCCCATCACTTGTATCTTCCAATTACCACCCACCCTCCCTCTTCAGGTCTATTCACCTACCCAGACCTCTGACAGAAGGGGACCTCCAGATTTTTCAACTCAGTGTTCTCCAATTTCCTCATATTAACTCTGTTGAGTTGCTGTTGATCACCATATAATAAATTTATTTCAAAATGTTATCTCTATAATAATGAAAGACATTATTTTAAAATATAAAGAAGATAAAGATCTGGGTTTCTTTCTAGTGAAACAACAACAAAAAGGCATTACAAAGACATGAGTTTAAGGCAACAGGCAGATACAAGATCCTCATTTGTAGCCTTCTAAATCCCGTGACCATCTACACACAAGATCGTCACAGAAATTCAACTTACTACATTACTGAAAGGTACACTTTGCATAGCCCTAGTTTCCTAGTTCCCTACAGCAATTTTTACACAAACTTTTCAAGATAAAATTTCAAACCTCCAAGTTCCTGAGGATGTCTGTACCCCCTTCAGCCAAAATAGGCATCTGGTTTCCATAATCAGTGAGATCATAGCGTCGCTCCCTACTCACACTGGAGATAAGAGCCTGTCAGCATTTTCATTATAAAATCTTTTTCTTCCCTCCAGCTTGAGATTCCAACCATAGCAATTGCTGAGGAAATAGCTCCAGTAAAGGGCAATGTACAAGGCTCAAGCACAGAGAGAAAATGTTTTTATTTTATTGAATTCAAGAAAGGTTTGTTTCTTTGGGGTGGTCATTTGACCTTCAAGGTAAAGAAAATAAGGTTCACTGATATTTTAAACAAAATCCCAAGCATTATATTTTAGGAAATAGGTTATCTGCTTGGATACCTTGGAGCAACAATAGCTCTGCTAGCAAGAGATATAATGACACATGCTTCTGAGTCTGCGGAAGGTACTCCAAGGGCTGGAAACATCTTCTCCTTAGAGTCTGAAATAAAGGAATGGAGGGAAAGAATGCTGAACCAGAACTAATCAAAACAGGATGATATAGAATATACTCCTGACTGGATAAATAAAAGTGCTTAGTGATATCTCAGTGAATGTAGGTTTGATAAATAATATTTAATTGTGTTTCAAGATGAGCTCTCTTCTTTTCTGCTCCTGAGTCTTATAGGTAACAATAGAAAGATATTTTTTTCCTGGGTGGTTTTAATGCTATGCAAATGCAAATAAAGGTAAACAGGAAGAAACTCCATCTGAGGGACTAAGAAAAAGAAGACAATGTTTATCTAATGAATACTGCATGCCACACATTGTTTTGGTTGCCCTACTTGGTTGATGTAATGAACCAAATACACATGTGTCTCTCCAATAAACAGATGAGGGATCTGAAACTCCAGGGTGAAAGTTCTTCTTCAAGGCCGTACAGCTAATGCTCCTGTCTCACTATTTTTAATACTAATCTTGCCTTCTATCCCTCTGCTTGCCTGACCAGAAGTACCCTGGGACATTGAGTCACCCAGAGTATCTGCACTTGGTACAATGAGCAGGGCAGGGTATAGTATAATATGCTGTCCCATTTCTCCCTCTTCCTCCATACCCTCTTCGGTCTAATAAATTGGCACATATTCTATTCATGCCACTATTTTCTGATGTCTGATTCTTTTGACATTTCTTCACCACACACAGAAAAAGAAAGAAAAGAAGGTGTTGGGACATAATTGATGGTAGGCCTGAAAGCCACCTCCAATTGTTTGTATTTGTGATATGATGTAATGATGATAGAGAAAGTCCAAATAAACTTCACTCACCTTCAAAGGGCTGTCTATGACTCCACCTAAAGCTACCTGTGACCCTTTTCTCCCCTTGTTGATTACTTCTGACAGAAAAGATACCCATCCCAACAGAGTATAAGAATAAACTTAGAATATAAACAAACTATTTAGAAAACTTCATTTAATATTGGTTGTGTGTATGGAGAGATAATATAAAAGGGGGAAATTGATTTCTTCCTGAAGGGACAAATTCTAAGTGTAGATTCGTTTATTTCAAGTTTTGGGGCAAAAATATTTGTAGATGGTGATTACATACCAAGAGTTAGTTCAACTCACCTCCCCCCTCCCCTTTTAAATGTGTGTTTCTTAATACAAACTGAAAGGGTCCTAAGACAAGGGCTATACACTATTGTGATTGATTGATTGATTGATTAATTACCCTAAGATGCCTAATGTAAATGCTAAACATAGCAGAACTGGCCAAGGGACAACTAGAAATGAATTGTTGGACAAATGTATTTACATTCTTCCAAATGGAAAGCTAAAAAAAAAAGTTAAGAATATGGATCCATGGGCAAATTGTGTGGTCCCTACCCTTAACTAGCAAGTCAATTAGCTGTCATATTACTTGACATCTCATGGAAGTGGCATCACTAGCGAAGATTACATTACTGATTATATCAGATGTAAGACACAGCACTATTAATACCAGGCTATTATGTTAGTGGAAATGAAACACACTAATGTTTATGAGATTATGACGACTTTTGTGTTGCCATTTATCAAGTGAAATTATTTAAACCACCTCAGAATCTTGGGGCAAAGCTTTTAAAAAAATAATGCAATGGAGACATACTCAAAATAACGTTTATATTAATTATTGCATGCATTAAATATAAACATGTTGATGTTTTAAAAAATGTTTTGTCATTATATTTTCCAGAAGTTCTTCTTTGGAATACTTTTACTGTTTGTATTAAATCATTTAAAATTGTATTAGAAAAATATTGTCCTATAGTCCTCAACCTTACAATGCATAATGTGCTTGTAAGTCCTGACAAGAACATTCATATGTGTGGAATGTCTTTAAAGTAGCTTTGAGTGAATTAAACTGTGCTATACTGAGATTTGTGGATAACCTGTGATTTATAACAAAGTAAACACATCCATGATATCAAAATACAATAACATTCATTGCAGCAATTTCTCTATGGTATGGACATTTTATTTATTTTTGATCTATTAGCCTCTCTGCAGACAAGAGTAAATTATGGTGATGCTCTGTCCAGGTATCTCATGCCAGATGTCTGTCATAAGTCAGAGTTCAATACAAATCTATTAAACTATCTTATTGTGTATATGTGTTTATGTGTCAGCACACACACACACACTCACACAATAGGTGATAGATAGATAGATAGATAGATAGATAGATAGATAGATAGATAGATAGATGGATGACAGATATCAAAGAATTCAGAATCAGAAAAGATGATAGTATAAATTCCAATCCAAAACACATAGGCTTAAACCTTAGAAGAGCTAGTATTTCACTCTAAACATAAATGCCAAAAAAAGACCAACAGTCAAAGCCGTCAGCCAGGAGGAGTACCATTTCTGTTCCATTGAGGTTCAATGTTAGGGAGAATAAAATGTTTTATTTACAGTTTAGCAACTCAAATTTTAGTCTCATCCAGAAACAACTGGCCGATACATATATTGTGGTACTTGATGAAATATCTGGATATTTCAAGTCCCAGTCAGGTTGCCACATAAAATTAACTGCCACACAAAGGAACCACAACAAGGGGACTTAGTCTATGCTCCAGACATAATTATCCCTAGAAAGTGTGATCATGCAATAGAATATGAATGTGAACTCACAAAAGGTATATACTTTTTTCACTTCCATTCAATGAGCACTTATTATTATACTCATTTATTAACACTCATTTTTTATAAATATTTACTGACTGACTTTTATGAAAACTGCATAGTTCATTTTATTGCATCTTTTAGTTACTAGTTTAACAAAATGAACATAATATACAGCTCACATTAATAGAATTACAACTGGGTAGCATAATTGAGGTGTGATCCATAAGTATAAGTTGGCTGAAGTAGTTCACAAGAGACTACAAGTAATTTAGTTCAGAAAGAATCCAGTGATTTACCTTCTGGCCTTCATAGCCTTACCTAAAAACTCCTAAGTATAAAGCAAAGACTCCAGATCCTGAATTCTCACTTAACATTCCTTTTATGTAAGCATATTTTAATGGCAGAGTAATCTTCTACCTTCTTTATTTATTTAATCTTTTGGGCTTTCTTCAGAAATTTAACATGAATCATCAAATGTTTAAAAGACCTTGAACCAGCATGTGTTCTTGTCACAGGAGACACAGCCCAAGCTGTGCCTTTAGCTCATTTTTCACTTTCTCTTTCTAGGTCAGGTTTAATCTAGGATTTTGGAGGTGTGATTTACAAAACTTCTTGATTCCCAGTACTGTAGCATTAAAACACTTTAATAATACATTGGTAAGTTCGAATTGTCTATTTTACAGACATAAGTTTCAGTGCACTTAACTGAAATATTTTCTTGATAATCTGCATCTTTTCTAGCAGTAAGTAGAGTGGTTTAAATAAAACAGAAAGACAAATGCATTTAACATTTATCACGTATCTGGCAATGTGCTAAATGCTGTCACTGTGACATCTCACATAACCCTGTAACAGCCAGAAGGGTGCTGGGTGCTATTCTCCTGCTTCTTCGTGATGAAATGTGTCACCTCTCTTGCGTTTCCTCACCTTGAGTCCCAGAACTTCTATCTCACCATTAGGAGTCATAACATAGAAAGAATAACACTGAGTCAGAAATAGGAAGACCTGCTTATAGCTATGACTCCGACTTGCTGAGTGACCTTGAGTAGGGCACCTCCTGTCTACATGATTTAGGAACCTCGTGTGGAAAATGAGAGCATGAGTACTATGAAAAATGGTGTGTTGAATCAAACTCTTCTCAAAAGAAATAGGTTTAGCTCCTTACACAATAAGTCTGAGTCCTCTGGAGAATGTGCGTTGAATTCAAATTCACATGTGTTCCCAGTTAGATGGGAAATTTACTTATAGTTCATATGTAGAAAAGAACTTGCCATCTGAGAGAGTTCTATAGCTGTTCTGGAAATGAAGGCAGGCTCGAGATTTAAAGTAATTACAGTCAAACTTTAGCTCTGCTATGAGGGAGTTGTGTGACATTCTAGATGCATTTTAAACTGTCTACAGCTCACTTTCCTGCAGTAACACAAGAGTCCCTGTTGCATGCCTCTCATTGTAAAGACTAATTGAAGTGACATTTGTAACATCTTCTGCACAGTACATAAAACATGCTAGAATTCCCTCTCTCTCTCTCTCTCTCTCTCTCTCTCTCTCTCTCTCTCTCTCTC
>OU015752.1:107814561-107828045 GCA_907169655.1 Acomys percivali | reverse complement strand
CTCAGTTTGAACATTTGAGGCTTTTTCAATATTACGTATTTTAAGGTAAGATACTCCAATATAGCTAAGAGAGTTACATTAACTTCAAGTCCAGCAAAGTTTTAATTCTATTTGTATGAGAATAAAATAGATTTTCTCTTATTCATAAATTTGTAAACTTGGAGGAAATATTAAACCTGGATAAAGCTTTAAATTCCAAATAATGTGTTGCAGTGCAAATTCATCCAGCCATCCTTAAAGTAAATTTAACAAGAGCCATTATAAAGCATGTTAAACATACTTTTTATTTCCTTTTTCTATTAAAAAAAAGTATTTAAAACCTTAAAAGAAGAAGAAGAAGAAGAAGAAGAAGAAGAAGAAGAAGAAGAAGAAAAAGAAGAAGAAGAAGAAGAAGAGAAGAAAAAGACATATTCCCTGGAATGGTAGGAGCAAATTTTAGTAGCAAATTGGTTGATGATATACTTAAATATAATAGTGCCTAATTAATACAGCTATTAAATATGTTCACAAAGCCCGATGGCAGGTTAAAATATATAAATACAGACCTACTGAGTTACACAAGCACTTCTTCCTGAGACAGGCCTTCATTGTGTAGTCCAGGCTGACGTCATACGTGTTTACCTCAAACTTGTAGTCCTCTTGCCACTCCCTGAGTACTAGGAGTACACCTCTTCACACACATTAAAAAAAAGCTACACACTGATCAGTGAAAGCAAAAACGTGCCTAGAAACTGTGAAAATATATACTAAAATTACTAACAATTTTATCTCTCGACTATTGGTATTCTAAGTTCAAATTTTTCTCACTTTCAATTTTTGTTTCATTCAATTTACTTCAACTAGTGAATTATTATTAAAAAAAAAAAAAGAAGAAGAAAACTATGTGCCACAATAGCTGAACTTTACAATATTCCAACTTCTCAAATACTCAGACTACTCAAATTGAAGAACAGACACATACATAGTGATATGGCAGTGTTGAATGCCCCGGGACAATCACTCTTTTATAAACAATGGTGGCTCAATTCACACAAGTCCACTTCTATGTTATAGAATGAGAAGGAACAGAAGGCCCATTATGGCGCAGCAGAGAAAAGCCCGGGGTTACCGGGGAGCTGTCCACCAGGCCAGTGCTGACACATCCTTCTGACCTTGAGAGTGTTTAAGATGTTTCTCCGGAGGCTGGAGATTCGGAGTCCATTTCTTTTCCTTTCTTCTCATCCTTCACTCCCCATCACCTGCCTCACTCTCAACCTGCTTGTTTTGCTTCTTTCCCTGGCTCATTTCTGTACTTCCCTGATCACTATGGTAACTGGAATAATAACAGTTGTAAGGCACCCAAGGCAGTGCTTACGTGGTCAATCAAACTAAATTCTCTCTCCTCTCCTTAATTCATTAAAGCTTGGCCATCTCCCCTTTCCTTTGAATTTCTTATTTTCCTGCTTTCTCACATTTCATCCTCATCTGCAGTCTTTTCTTTCTATTGGGAGAATCACCAAATAGAAAAAAAGGAGAGTTGCTCTCACCCCATGAAGCTTTAAGTTATTTGAGGAATAGTTTATAAAATGTTTCCAAATAACTGTTTTAAAAGACATATCTGATTTTGAAACATTTTCTACAACTTTTCTCAGTCTTAATACATCAAAGATGATGTTTAAAAGCAAATGGTTCAGCCTAGGGTGTTAATGACTTAACAATTTGAGTTATAATAACAAATGCCTATTGGAAGGAAGGTTGAAGTGTCATAAAATTTGGGCTGTCCATTTTTAATTAAATAGAATTATGATGTGCAATATATTTTGTTTAAGAGTTACTAGTATGAATGTGTTAAAATAGCCATCATTTTACAGTGTGGTATGTTTGTGTTAGAACACTTAAAAGGGGCTTGTTTCATGTGGTGGCACAACACCTGTAGCCCCAGCACTCTGAAGGCAGAAGCAAGAGAATTGCAAGTTCAAATATAGCATGTGCTACATAGTAACTTCAAGTCTAGCCTGGAATACATAGTAAGATCAAATCCTAAAACCAAAGTCAGAGACCAAACTCAAATGATAATTTTAAAATATCATATATACACATATATATATATCTTAAATTTACTATTTACTTGGTTTATTTTGTTGTTGCATCTTAGATCTTCGGAATAATACATAGTAAACATGAGAATTGGGCTATTCCAATCTATCTATTTATCTATCTATCTATCATATATATATATATATGTATGTATATGTGTATAGATACACACACACACACACACACACACACATATATATATATATATATATATATATATATAGAGAGAGAGAGAGAGAGAGAGAGAGAGAGATGGAAGGGGATACTGTTAGATCAACTGGCAGTTCAATTTTTAGTATATTAAGAATTTTTGTATTTTTACCAAAATGTCTATACAAATTTACATACCTACCAATGATGTATGTATACTAGGGGCCCCTTTTTCCACAATCTGACCAACACGTTTAGCCTCTTGTCTTTTTAATAATAAATGTCCTAACTGGTATGGGGTGATATTTCACTGTAGCTTTGAATTGCACTTTCCTAATGGGAAATTATGTTGAAGACCTTTCAATATATCATCTTTGGAAAATTTTCAATGATGTCCATTCATATCTGTCAGCTTTTTATCATGAGTCATATTTCAATTATATTCTTTAACTCCATAAAGAACAATAAACAGGAAACAGATAGTTTAAGAACAATCTTAGAATGTTAGGAAAGACAGCAAATATTCTGTGCTTACTTGTGACTTTGCTTCTGAAATAAATGATACAGACAAGAAAAGAGAATAAAAGGCTAGGGTCAAGGGTACTTAACATTCTTTCAATACCTCTACAGACGAGATAAAGAAGAGGAAGCCACATGAGCTGGTCCTCAGAATTACATTCATCATTTGAGTCTTTTTAGATAGAAAAGCACAAGAAAGTAAAAGTGAACTCTCTATAAATCCTCCTTTTCCATGGAAGTTATTCCCACTAACACTACAGCATGATGATAGCAATAGATTGGTAAAACAGAGGACCCATCTAACAGAAAACACACAGGCAAAGGGTACTCTTTGGCTAAGGTTCCTCTTAGGACTCTATAGACACACTACCGTGGATATTCTGGAATTTAGGAAAGGGATTCAAGTCACTTCTCTCAAGAGCCTTGAGATTCCTCGCATAGTGTCATCCTTGTGGTTCAATGTGTAATATCTGTCACAGTAGCTGAATCAGAGCCTAACACAGTCATAAAGTTTAGCTAACTAAACCAAAATATAGCCAGCATGCAGAAAGGAAAGGGCTGGAAAGAGTTGACAAAAATCAAACATTTTGGGGGTTCTATTTTGATGACAAATTACTCAGTGTCCTGCAAATAATTATATATTAGTAAGAACACCTTGAGCATTATTTTTAAGCTGACAACCTACTCTAAACAAACACGATTTTAAGCATTGCCATGTTAAGTATCTTCCAGGAAATAGAATAAATATACATTCTAGTCTTATTTTCATACAGTGTAGGATTTCTCTCTTATTTTTTCTCAAAATTATTTAAATTGTACTTCAAATGCTTAAAAATTCAACTGGAATAATATTTACGTATTTTCCTTAAATCAATATTATAAGTAAGATAGTAGTATGCTTTATCATTTAACTTTGAAACCATAAAGGCCAAGAGTCGGTATTTGTTGCCTGCTGAGTATTTGATAATTGGATGAAATAATGATAGTGGGGCATTGTTAGCTTTCATACACTTCATTTTGTGAATGTTCTATCAACACACCAGTAGTCCCTGTGCATGAACAGTTAGCCTAGAGTAATGTAACTTCGGGGAATGTAATGTTTCAGCTCATAGCCAACATAGGCATGAAAAGAACAACTGCACAGTGGAAAGTGTTTCCTCTTTCAGAAGAAGGTCTGAGTATTGTTCTTGGTGAAGCTAGTAAAATAGCCAAAGCCGTGTGAAAGCACCAAACACTTGAAGAATACATACATATTAAACGCAGCACGCATTGTATTTAAACTTTATCCTACATTAATGATATAGGAATGTGTAATCATGTAATTATTACTGTTGCTATTTTATCTGAGAATAAACTAAGACTTGAGGATGGATACATATATCACCAGTGAAATCTACTTTTGAAACTCACTATTTGACAGAAAGTTTTTCACACTGTATTGTATTATTATCTGCTAGTTAAGGTTGAAAACTTCGCTGAGGAAAGCAAGTGTATAATGCACAAGTGATATTTTTTTATTCAAGACTCCAAGGTGGAAGTCTTACATTGACCAGCCCACAATTAATCACCTTAGAAGTATAGTCACAATATATTATAATACTACACTATAGAACTTTTGAGAATTCTCATATTTAAATAATTGACAATATAGAATGTGATGGACTCTCTAAAAGTTTAGTTCATTTTATTGAATTAACATATTTTTCAAAGGACTAAGTCCACTTGATTTGGATGTTTTATTCTGTTGACATGAATGTCAAAGTGAACTTGTTACACCAGAACATTAAAGGAAATAGAACCAAAAAGATGTTAAATTAATGTAATTACCCAGCCTCTTTAAAAGGTGATTATAATTAAAACAATTTCTTCCAATATGGTTTGAAAATCAGGAAAAACATAACAGCATAGAGAAATGTCTTCAGATGTGAGCTAGGCCACTTGGATGTATGTATAGTCAACAATTCTCACAGCCATATCTCATCATGTTTGATTATTTCAGCTTGTGCGTAATTTCCTTCAACGAGAAATTCACATTTCTTTGTTAATAAGTATTTAGCACTGCAAAGCAGTATTTACAAATTTGTGATCATGGGTTTTAATTGATGCCCAGTGCTAAGATGTATGTACAGTTATCAGAGAATGTATAGGAGCACACAAAGGGGCAGTAAGTTGTGTAGAGTGAGGACAAACTAATTATAGGGTTCTATTCTCTCACAAATCATGCCAGTGATAAACACACAATGCTCCAATGATCAAAGACATATCTGAGGGTTTTTTTAAATCCATATCATCATTTAATATGTTATATTTTAAGGCTGACTCTAAACTTGTTAAACACACTCAAAACGACAAAAATAAATGGCATTCATTTAAACTTTTATACAAGATGATATCTGGGGATGTTGGTGTGTGTGTGTGTGTGTGTGTGTGTGTGTGTGTGTGTGTGTGTGTGTATGGAGGGGGTTCTCAAACATTCACTCACTGGCTCTCCTTGTTTTATACAAGATAAACCTGAAGCTCCGAGAAAAGATTAGACTCTCGAGCCAGGTGTCAGACAGTTACCTCTCAATTTCCCTGTTCCGCCGCCTGTGAGTGAAGTGGAGTGTGTGTGCTTCACTAACTTTAGCAACTGTCCCATTCAGTCTTCGGTTGTATCTTTTCAAAGAGAGGGGACCATGTGGTTCGCATTCCCTTATAGGTGTACACTTTCACTTACTTCAGATAAAGTATCCTCTCTTCCAGGCACACTTCCCTTTAGGTACTCATCAGAGCAGACACAAGACATGATCTATTAAAACAGCTGAATAAACCCACCAAGTTGTCCCCCTAATTACAAGCTCAAAACCCCTGGGAGCAAAGAACTGGTACTGAGACCACTCATGGGCAACATCTTGGCAAACAACAGCAAGTTCAGGTAGAGCCCACCATGGCCAATAAGAAAGCTGTAATAAATCCTGTCAGACAAGGAGCCCTGGGTGGTAACCTGTTTTTAAAACCCTTCAACCTTCATTTATTTCTGACACTGAGCATCCTTACGAAACTCTGGGATAGGGCGGTTATTTGCTGCAAACTTCATGAAGAACTGTGCCCGTGCCACCTCTTGGTAAACATTTTGGCTTGTTGATTTCAAATGGATTGTGTAAAAGCGAAGACAATCCTAAAACTGAGGAGGAATACATGAATATATCTTTAGACTTTCTGTCTAAAGTAGCCATAAGCCTCTTGCCTTTGGAAAAAGCTCATTGCAAACCAAGCCGCTCAGTTTTATCTGGAGAACTTCTATGATCCCAGCTATTCTAGCCCGTGGCCCCAGTTCAGTGGGTGGGAGTCAGTCTGATGCTTTCAGGAGGATCCAAAGCAGCGCCTAGGAGCTAATCCCTAGCTAAAAGCACGAATAAATCCAAAGCGCAGAGATATCTAAGGCGCCCTCTTTTCAAGAGCGCTTGCAGCTTCTGTGTGCTCCATACAGGGTCCTGTCACCGCCTAACTCTCATGCCAACACCGGCCACCGGAAAAAAAATCTCTGGGCTTTCCTGGCTCCAAACCCCAGCCGGCTCATTGAGTGGACAGAGCGGTAACAGAGTGCCCGTTAGTCTCCCAACAGGCAGATACATAAACAAACAACAAAAGAAATTGTTTGCTCTCCCCCAGGGAGGCCAGCATGCATTAAAATAAGACATGAATCCCTTGTCCTACCTTGCATCCAAACATCAACGACAAAGTGTTGTTGGTGCAAGCAACTTTGCAGTGGCAAATCATTGGTGTAAAACAGTCAGGGTCCTTAAGAACAGGGGACATTCCTTTCGGGCTGCGGCAGTGGCAGCTCCTTGGGGGAACCGAACTTGGTGCTCACCCAGTGTTCGGAGCGACAGCCTAGACAGCCTAGACCGAGCGGCAGCGGTGACCGCTGCCCCCTGAGCCTAGTACAGCCATCCCGGAGCCTAGGTGAAAGAAAGCACTGCTGCCCGCAAGTACAGTGCGTCTCAGGGTCTGTCTTCCGCGGAAAACGAGGGGTGGGGGAAGGGACAGGGAGCAAAGAAAGGTTCTTCAATATAAGGAAACTGAAGGAGATAAAATAATATACATATAAATAAATCAAAATAAAAGGAAGCAAGGCGCTTTGACGAGGGTTCAAAGGAGGTGGGGCAATATTAGCATCTAAAAGGATGTGCCCGCCTACTCGCCCCAGTCACACTAGATTGTCAAGCAAGCTGAAGGGGGCTGAAATTATTCCTTCTGAAGGAAATTTTTTAAAAAGAAGAAAGAAAGTAAGAAGAAGAAGAAAAAGCCATAATGCAGTTCCCAATTTGGTAAGAAGCCAGTGGCTAGCTGCTGCAATCCAGAGTCACCGTGGGGATCACTGGCCCAGAGAGGTGGGAGGGAGGGGCGGGGAGAGGGAGGGAAGGGAGGCTTGCCGGCTCGCCTGCCTGGCGGCGCGCTGGGTACCACCAAGAAGTCCCTGGCTTATGCGAGTGTCCATCCCCAAGCGATGTGACCTCGAGGCCACACAGGCCCCCATTACTACTGCTGCCTCAGAGTGAACAGACTCAGATGCTGAGTTCCTGGGAAGAGGAAGACAGCGCCCAGTAGCGGAGGGACTGGCCTCCCCACCCCCATAGAAGAGCTAGTGAAGATGGGGGAGGGGAAAGTGGCCAGCAAAGAGATCTGGTGTAATATTAAGCTCCAAACAATTTTGCTAGTTAATGTCTTCTGGGTCATGGAGTCCACTCGTTCTCTGGGGTAAAAAGGCTTTCAGAACCAATCCTTTATCTGCTGATGACATTTTATTTTTCAAATTAAAAAAGAAAGGACATTCCGCTACTCCCTCCCTCCCCCCCTCCCACTTAGATGCTTAGTGACTCCCAGAAGCCACAGAAGTGTCTATGCTGTTCTAGAAGCATGAATGAGAGATAAGACCAGTAGATGCTTTATTGTTTTGGCTGGTTTGGTTTGGTTTTTTTATAACTGAGTGTGTGAAAATTGCAAAAAGTTTTTTTTTTTTTTGAAAGTTAGCAAACGGCTTACACATCTGCAAAATAGCTTCAGGAAGTTTTAGAAAGTGGTAGGAAGTGTAAGGGGCAGAAGTGGGTAAATGTAGCACAGTCTTAGCACCACCTGGGTGCCTGGCACCATTCCTCACAGATGGTGGAAGGAAAGAGCAAAGAGTCATCAGAGTTCTGAGTAAGAACAAAGTGAACAGCTAGCCATCTCCTCCTGGGCAAAGGCTCAGAAGAGGGCAGTGACTCTGCTCTCTGCTTGAAAATCTTGTGGTGGGCATTAGAGATCAGTCTATCACTTGCTCATGTCATACAATCAGAAGGCATGAAACTTAGGTTCAAAGAAAGCTGATCAGAGATAGTTAAAAAGCAGCCTCACTCATGACCTCAGAGATGTCTGCGGTTACTAGGCCAAATGCAGCATCTTAGAAGCTGTCATTTACCACTCCTTATTTAAGGTAACTAATTCTCCTTCCTGAAGTTAGTGCACACTAAACTCCATAGACTTCTTTGGATATTAACAAAAAAACACCGTCCCTGGGCAACATTACATCCTCATTCCTTAGGCAAGGAGGAGGTCAAGAAACAGCAGTATGTAATCACAGCCTCCCTGCCCCCTCCCCAAAGGGAAATCTGGCTTCTGCCTAAGAAAGGAAGAACATTGGCAAAAAAGTCAGTATGGAATCAAGTATGAACAAAAAGCCACAGGGGATTCACCAGGAGTTAAACCTGGGTCTCACTGAAGAGAACAACCGTGGCTTAGACTATGGTATTCATACCAGTGCGGAGTGGGGCTACTGAGATCTGTGTGTCGCTCTTAAATATCCTAGGAAAACACTGCTAGACATTTTGTGTAGTCTTCAGGCTATATTAATGGATGAGATACATGCCTTAGCATTTCCCCCTTCCTTGCCGTAAACTGCGCATGTGTGAGCGTTTCCACCTACAGAGTGCCTGTAATTGTGGCTGTATTTTCCGAGGGAGAATAGATTCTAAAAATGTTGTACAATATTCCTCTTATTCATTAGCCTATAATTTGGATTTCAAACACCCCAAAAGTATTGTATGCTCTATATTGTGATGATCCAATAATATCTAACAGTCTTTCCCTGATGAATTTGCCAAGTTAAGACTGACCTCCTATTCTAGGGCAGCATTAAGGGATGCTACACTCACATTATATCCCATTTTGTAGTTTGTGCTGGTTCAGATTGATAAGGCCAGATGACAAAATAGAAAGCAAAACATGTATTTCATTTCTTTTATCTTTTATGCTTTCACCAAGAAAAATTCATTTATCTACACACAGCTCTCAATAAACACACACACATATATATTTCTTTTTATATGTCATATGTTTAGAGACATTTGATAAATGCTTTTTTCTTAGTTATCATCTCTCAATAATAGTTCTACAGTAAATTGAAGGTTTGAGAGAATGTGGGGGACTGTGTCCATGACAATGCACTGCACAGTTACAGTCAGTAACGACAATGGTTACAAAATTGAGGCACTCTCACCTTAGGATCCTCTGTAAGATCCACCTTCCAGGTCCTCTGGAAGAGCAGTCAGTGCTTGAAACCTCTGAGCCATATCTTTAGATCCCCAGATATAAAGGAAATGTGGGAATCTACTTCTTTGCAGTGACGTATCCAGCTAATACATGTGTCTATGGCATTTTCTATTTTATAGGAACTAATATAGTGCTTGTTCTGTGCTCTGTTCTGAATTCAGCTGTGTGCTGGAGCCAAATCCTGTTCAATAGAGTTGATTATGTGACCTCCTAATTCCCCATTCAGTGACACCATTACTGGTAGTTTGGGATCAATTAAGAAGAACATTTATACCTCATACTCTGGGAAATACTACAAATGCAGACTTCTTTCTTTAGACAAACTTTTGTCAATAGAGCACTGTCCTAAATACTGTATGCTCATTAGCCTATTTTATTATTACAATCACTCAATCTTACCAAAGGAGAAATTTGTACCATGGAAAGAATAAATAACTTTCCATACCAAAATTCGGCAAAATGAAGCAATTGATGAAAATATTTTAATGACTTTCGATCACGTCTATTCATCTCCTATGTCAATCATCCTTAACAGCTTACCTGTCCCCGTAGTGCATGCTGTTCCAAAGACAAAAGAGCAGCCCCTATTCGGGGCATGGTATTCTTCTCATGCAAAAATGGGAAAATTCTCGATATAGAGTCATTCTTAAAACTTCACTTCAAGTTGGGCGGTGGTGGCGCACGCCTTCAATCCCAGCACTCGGGAGGCAGAGGCAGGTGGATCGCTGTGAGTCTGAGGCCAGCCTGGTCTGCAAAGTGAGTCCAGGATAGTCAAGGCTATACAGAGAAACCCTGTCTTGAAAAACCAAAAACCAAACCAAACCAAAACCAAACCAAACAAACAAACAAAAAAAAACTTCACTTCAGAAAACAACAACAATAAGTATATCTTCTTTATTACGTAGTTGTCAGCTAAAGGATGTCCTGGCTAACCTCATCCTAGTGAGTGTACAGTAACAGCCTGGTTACAGGGAGAAAGGAGAACAGATTTAGAGAAGTAACACAGTAGCCTACAGCTTAGTCAGACAATAGGACTAGGATTTGAAGGCAAGTATGGTGACCTAAGGACCCATTCTGACAATTTTCATTCCTTTTCTATAATACAGACTATTTCTGCAGCTTCTTCCCTGAAATCCCCACATTGCAGAGTCTATGGCAATATCATACCGAACATGCCTGACCTTGCCAGGAAACATGAGAGGTTCAGAAAACAAGCTCCAGGGCCATCAGACACAGTAGAATTTACCCATAACCGCATGGTTTCAGTCTGTAACTCCATTCTCTTCTCTTCTATGTCTCAAATAGAAGTCCACTTATTGCATTTAAATCTTTCCTAGAAATGTTTTCATACAATTAATTAAGCAAGTGATATAAACAAAGTATCTTTTATTGTGGACTTCCCTGAAATATGTAATGAAGGTCATTTTATCAAAAAATATAAATTAATACAATACATTTCTTAAAAGTCAGAACAGTAGGAAAGACCGTATCCTGTAGTGTTAATAATTGTATTTAAAGTCCATACAAATACTTGATTGATATAGTTAAATTCCCCAAACTGCCGTTCTCTGTTCTGCAGCATGGTAATGATATTACAGGGTCTCGGGAAAGTTGAAATGAGAAGATGTATTAGGAAATATTTTTCATCCTTATCTAGCTTATGCTATGCTTTTTATTGATTTCCTAATATTTCTTTCAACAAGTTAAAAGAAAGAAATAAACCCATTACACTTGCCAAAGAAGTCCATGTCTCCAGTGTTTCTATTTAGAACCTTTCTCAGTATGCCCATGTCCCCCTTTTGATTGACACACCATCTCACTTAGCATCTTATCCTGTCTCAAGCAAACTAAGCCTGATATCCCCCGTAGCTTCATACCTTGAGCTCCTGGTGCTCTCTGATATAAGAGTCTGTTGCTACCAAGAAGAGACTTGATACCCTATGAGCATGTACACGGGGAGGAGGTCCCCCTCAGTCACAGTCATAGGGGAGGGGAGAAGGGAAAAAATGGGAAGGAAGGAGGAATGGGAGGATACAAGTGATGGGATAACCACTGAGATGTAATATGAATAAATTAATAAAATAAAAAAAAGTCTATTACTACTTCTTTGACTCCAGTGTAGATGTCTCTAGACCAGTCATTTTAATTAGTTGTTTTTTACATGTGTTTCATATAACATATTTGCTCAATCTTGCCTCAAGTTGTCTTTCTATAGAGTAGAATGTTTGGCCAATAAATGAACAGGCAATAACTAATTCATTGAGGAACAATGCAGCCAATCAGCTTCCACTTGGACATCAGCAAAACTGGTATAGATCTTTCTCCTTCATCCATCTGTTCTGGTTTCATTGCTGTTATGATAAAATATCTGACAAAAAGAATCTGGGGAAGGAGGAAGAGATTTATTCGGGTTATAATTCCAGATTAGTGTCTATGATTGTGGGGATTTCAAGGAAGGAACTCTAGGCGAGTCACATCATATCCTAGGTCAGAGAGAAAACAAACACATGCACACCTAATGCTTAGCTATCTCTCTCTACCCTGAAACAGTAGAGGACCCCACACGAGGGAAAGTTGCCACCTACATGCAGGCAGGTGTCTTCCCACATCAACTGAGAAGATCAAAACAACCCCACAGACATGCCCACAAGCAAACCCGATCTACACAGTCACACATGGAGACGGTTCCCAGTTGACTCTAAGCTGTGTTCAGTTGACCAACTATCACCCTACCCTCAGGGCCCTCATTGTAAGGTGCAAGACTGCAATTGAAGACAAGATGATGTACCAGTCATAACTGTCCTCAGCTCCAATGTGGCAGTGTGGTATGCTGACTTCTACATATATCATGGTTATCAGTCTGCTATTAAAAAGAGCAACTTCAAATAATTATACTGTAAGATACCTATAGGAATTTCTTTAGCAGCAAAATGCAAATAAAAAAATAAAAAAATTCTTAGGTCATATTGGTTATCAACTGTTTTGTCAAATTGTGATGTTGAAAGAGTAACATCTATAGCTCGGGTTTCAGTTCTTGGTGTTGACACTTGCTGAGTGACTCTGATTTGGTTACTCAGGCTCATTGATAATTCACTCATCCACTGAAAGAGGGGAGAAGGTCATCAAATCATAGCAGATAAGTAACAGGATTCTATGCAGATTACAAAACAGAGTATATGTGAGAGTACCTATTAAAATGTGTCACATGCATTAGTGCTTAATAATATGCACTTGCTCACTCACTCATTCTCTTATTCACTCATTCAGCACACATCAAATTTAGCCCAAAATCTCCAGCAATTTCAAATGAACATCTACCAAATACAGCAAAATTTCTGTGAAATAACATTCTATTTTTATAGTGCCCTTGCCCATCTGTGAAACAAAGACAAATATTTCATTGTTGGAAGGAAAAAAGAAAACTAAATCAAGAGTTCAACGTTGAGAACAGTAATTCATGGGAAGGCTGCAACAAAAACATGGCTCATTTTAAATGGTTTCATATTGTCTCTGAGTGCTCCTCTGCTGCAAATAGACTCTCCTGATGACTCGCCTTTCATTCTAACAATAGATGCTTGGCTAGCTGTTTGAACTGAAGGAGGTGACTTACCTATCCAGAGGAACACCACTCAATCATGCTGTAAAGAGGGGCCCTAAGCTAATCATGTCCAAATTAAATGAAGTGATTATTCAATGAAACAATTGCTCCTTTGAAGCTGTAAAGACATCAGATTGCTCTTACAATCACATACCACAGACTTAAGATATGACATAATTATCTTTTCTAATATGCTGTACAATGATAGTTAAAGCCTGAGATGGCTCTAAATTTTAAGTATAGCCTCACCAGTTTTCCATTCCTTGTTTACTTAAAATAAGACCATTGTAAAAAGGAAAAAAAAATCTTTTTGTATAGTATGTGACTTACTCCTGTTACAAGAATGCTAAATTATTCTTTTATTATGATAGTCAGTGTCAAGTATAATGTGTTAGAAGCTCCAATTATGTTTGCTAAACTTGTCAGCATCTGACTTTAGAACAGCCTTTGCTTGGTTCATAATGTCAACACATTATCTCCTGCTTTTGATATGCAATTGCTATTTACTCACATATTTATTAAAACATACTGTGTGTGCATGTGGTGTATGTGTGTGTACAGCTACATACAC
>OU015752.1:107757549-107814551 GCA_907169655.1 Acomys percivali | reverse complement strand
GTGTATGTGTGTGTACAGCTACGTACACCTATGCAGCCATGTGCATAGGCCAGAGGTGAACACCAAATGTCCTCTTCTACCTCTCTACATCTCAGTTTTGAGAAGTGTGTTTTGTTGCTGTTGTTGTTTTTTTTTAACCTGGAGGTTGCCAATTCTTCAAGACTAACAAGACAAGTCCCAGGGATATTCTTGTCATTATTGCTAGGAATAAGGGTACACATTACTGTGCCCCTTTACATAAGTATGGGGATAGGAACTTATCTCCTCATTCTCATACAGGAAGCACATAACTGATAAACCATCTCCCAAGTTCCTCAACAAATAGTTTTGAGTGATGACTATCCGGTTTCTACTATACTAAAGTTGGATCACAGCGATGAGAATGCTAGTTACCAATTAAGTCTACTTGCTGCTTGGATAAGTCAAAATAAACTTCATCCAGAGAATAGCTCCATGTGACCATAGAAAGGAAAGACATTTCATATAGTTGACTTGCAAGGTTGTTGACATGAAGTTATTGGATAAGAGGTAAGAAGAATGGATTTTATTAAAGTTTAAGCGTTGCGACATATTTTCTCAGTATATAAAAAACTATGAAGAATAACAAAAACAACAATGAGTGCAGAGGCAGGAGGAAGAGATTTTCAATGAACTGCTAATTATACTGATTTTAAAACAATGAATTGAATCAACAGTCCTGAGTCAGACAATATGTAATTTTTACCCATAGAAATAGCAAAGATTGGGCAAACCTTTTAACTCTAGCACAATGCATTCGAGGTTCAGCTGGGATTGGAAAATAGAGGTCTTGCAACACCTTCTTCAATGTTCTTTCTCATGCACCATGCTGTGGCAAATTTAAACATGAAAGAAATTCTAAAATTTTACCTGAAAAAAACTGTTTTCTGCAAACTTCTGTGTGAACACAGTTTTTGAGGGAAAACTCTTCAGGTCTGGCTAAACTAATTGCAGAATTTACAGTTTTGTGTCCTAAATAAATAAATAGCAGCTTTCTATTTAAAAAAGCTAAACACATTTAAATCTATTTTAAAACCAAAATACTAAGCCAAATACAACTTGAAGGAGCAGAGACAAGTCCCCCCCCCGCCCCTGAGCTAATGCTGTCATGTTCTTTCCAATTAAAACAAGAACAATACTAAACTTTTTAAAAAGCACTCTTTCATAACCAGACACAAAATTTTAAATAAGGACAAATCAGTGTCTGAAACAAAAAACAAAACAAAACAACAACAAACAGTAAGTTTCTGCTCTCTAGATCCTGAATTTGAAGAAAACAAAATGAACACACACAGACCCCTACAAAACATAAAAAAAAGGCCTTTGTCTTCAAGTTTTCCACCTGGAATGCATAAGCATTGTGCAAGTCTATAAAGGTGAATGGACTGACTAAAGCTTGCCAAAAATTGAAGTGTGAATAAATGAGATGCCACCTCTGCTTTAATGAAGTTTAGATGGTGGATGTGACAAAGAACAGACAATTATAAAAAATTGAGAGTTGTAGTTAGAGAGAAGAATGCTTAGTAAAGCATTGGGAATGAATGGGATTCCATAAGGAAAGAGAACAAAGAGGAAAAGAAACATAAAAAAAAAAAAAAGAAAGAAAGAAAGAAAAGTCAAGAATGTTCCTAGCCGCTTCAGATACTATCTAGAAGGTAGTTCAGAAAAAAAGAAGTCTTTGCTACTGTATAAAGCCAGCAATTAGGATAACCTGTTATTTTATATTAGGATTTAGTGGGGAATTTACCTCTGCTCTTAAACTTCTTTTAGTCTGGGTCAGATTAGATTGAAAAGCAGAAAATGAGAGGTGGCCGACGCCTTTAATCCCAGAACTCAGGGAGGCAGAGGCAGGAGGATCTCGGTGAGTTTAAGGCCAGTTGGGTCTACAAAGCAAGTCCAGGCCATCCAAGGCTACACAAAGAAACCCTGACTCAAAAAGCAAAACAAAACAAACAAACACCCACAAAAAGCAAACAAGCAAAAGAAATAAAAATAAAAACAACAGCAACAAAACAAAACAAAAATTAGAAATCAAAATTTTAAGTTGAATTGTAAACCAGAAATTTCTGAGCTATTATACTCAGCTCTACTTCTACAACTCCAAAATAAGGTGAAGAGAAAAAGATCTAATGAGATAAGGTAAGTCCAAAGAGTTCTGTATCATGGTATGATTTATTTCCTAGTCTGGGCATACAAATTTTCCAGTGGTTGCAGGTTACAGAAATCCCAATCCTAAATTCCTTTAACAGTAATATTTGTTGGTCACAAATATCAAGATTGACTTAACGAAAAGGGCTCAGTTCTCTGTGGTCATTGGTCTGGCATTCTTCTGGATGAGAGTGTTATATGCTTATGTGTGTTGCAAGGTAGCTGTAGAAGCACTGGTCTCCATTTTCAAGAATGACAAATGGGGAAGAAAGTTTGGTGGCATTCATATGGTTTTTGAAAAGATTAGTTATGTTACCCTGGTAACTTTGTGGAAATGCATCCTTGCAGTTTAAAAAGGCCAAGTAAAGTGCATGGCCAGTCCACATGCTATTATTGGCAGAGGCAATACAGTTTACCATAGACAATCAGGCCAATATTTTATGTAACTTGGCCACTTACAGTTTCTTTATGACACTTGGGTCATATCTTTCAATTAATAAACTTGCAAGCACATGAATGACTTGATAAAGGGTTTTGGACAGATATGATAATTAACACAATTTCCTTTTTTACCAGAAAAACAACCAAGCAATTTACTAGAAACATTGCCATTATGTTTAAAATACATAACTTCAGTACATATTCACATAACCTGTTCACATATGCAGACTGTAGTTACAATAAAAGTTCACTGACCGTGACAGAAGTAAATCTTAGCTGTTGCTTCGAATGAAGCAGGAATAATGAGGCAGCAGCATAAAACTCAGGCTCTGCAGTCTGGTGAACATGGGTTTGAATTCTCTAGAAATTTACTTAAGGCAGTTTACTTACACATTTCAACCATTTTTACAACAAAATGGAAATACTATTACCAAACACATGGAACTGTTATAAAAAAATAATAAAGTGAAATGCCATAATATAAAACCACACTTCTTGCACCAAGGTACTCAGTAAAGATTTCAGATCTCCATGGCTGCCTCTTTTTTTCTTCTCCATTCCTCAGGTTGCTATGTATGAATTTAGTTCAAATCACCGAAACCTGAAACTATTATACGACACATAATTTTATATATGAATTTAGGAGACGGGTATTTAAAATGATTACAATATGCCTCTCTTGTCATGAAAAGGTATATATCTAAATGAGTGTTCATATATAAACATCACAGTAAGAGCCAGCTACAGAGCACAGTAGAAGGAATTCAGTAGGAAACAGTGGCCAGTTGCCAGTTCTCCACTCCAGAATCTTGTCACCTGGCCCCCCAAATGAGGCTGAGTGCCATGCCTCCTCTGTGAGCACACAATGTAGGTTGCCATCCCCCTGCTCCAACAGTGCTGATGACTTCTATACAACCAGCTTCCTGCGGTTTCTGAAGTAGAATCAAAGACACCTGACAGGGCAACATCTGCTCGCAGACTGCACAGCTGCAGGGCCTGCTCCTTGGGATGCCAGCATAGAAAACTGTGTATGAGGAAACCTGCTCATTTTCAGAGAGGGCATGATTGGGAGGGGGCAGGGGACACAGAGATTAGACTGCCCAGTAATTTCTTCCACAGCCACACACAAGCCAGTTAGCCTTCACTGTGTCCTTCCAAATAATACACATTAAAGAATCTAATCAAGACTATCTCTTTTACTTTCAGATAGCTTGTTATCATGTGTGTGTATTCAATACCATCTCTATACCAATAACTACAATGAGATATTGAGAATAGTGAAATAATTAATAGCAAAATAAACTTTTATATATCTCATGTCCTTTTCCCTGGGAAAAGAGCACTTACTGAATAAATTTTCTTTCTTTTTTAAAAATATATTTTATTAATTTATTCATATTACATCTCAATTATTATCCCATCCCTTCATTGAGCCACTTCTATGTGCTATCGGAGACTATATTAAAAATAAGATCAGGCCAATATATTTGTTTTCTAATTCATTATTTTGATTCTGAGCAGCTTTCTAAAGGTGAGTGGATGCATGACTAAGTACTGGTTCCTCATTCCTAAAAACAGGGGTCATTTTTACTCTTGTATAAAGTAATACAGCCAAGGCTGACAGGGTATAAGTTTGCTCTGTATACTTGCTTTCTGGGCCCCTGTTAAGGTCAGTGTTCTCATTTCTCCAAGAACGCTTTGACTAGTCAAAGTTCCCCTTCCTTGGAGAAATAAGGAAAATGGTATGCTTGAATTATCCCTTAGCATAAAAATAAAGTGGCAGGGGAATTTTGAAGTGATCTTATAAGCTTGGTAGCCTACTGCTCTCTTACATGTTTGCTGTGTACTGCCAACTAGACTTTTATCGCTCTGTAGCCCTTCCAGATTCCAGGATTTTGTGTACAGTGTCCCATCTATCTATAAAGTCTTTCCCATCTTATAAAATTTTTATACAGTTAATGGTGAAAACACAACTTTTGTCCTTTTCAATGAATCAAGGACAAGACCTAACTGAAACCAAGCTCTAGAACCCTTATAACAACCCTGGGACACAAATACTTGTACAATCCCTATACTGAATTAGGGAAATAAAGGCTTCACAGTGAGTTCCTTCCAGGCAGTAAATTAATCACTGTCTTCTCTCCTTCACTCTGCTGTTTACTCCAACTACGTGCCTAGAGCTCTCTCAAACATGTTGTGGTACTGGCAACATTCAATCAGTGTTGGCCAGAATGTTCACAGTGGCAGTAATTGCGGTGTTCTTTTCTTATTTGCTATATAAAAACTACTCCACTAACAGTGCTTAGCGTACAATGGGTATTTAAAAAAATATCTGTTGAGTGAACTAATGAATAAGGATGTATTCAAACAAATGTGTATCATTACAAACAGCCAAGAAGAAGAAGAACAGTGAGGTGTGATGTGATGTCAGTTGTTCAAATGCTGGATCTCATCACAGTATTAAGATTTGGGGCCAAGGACTGGAAAGACAGATGGCCCAGTGGTTCCCAGTGCTTTCTGTTCTTCCAGAGGTCCTGAGTTCAATTTCCAGCAACCACTTCTTGGTGCCCTCTTCTGGAGTGCAGGCAGAACATTGTATACATAATAGGTAAATAAATCTTTTTAAAAAAGATTTGGGGTCAAGATAATTTCTAACTGTTATTTTAATCATTCACTTTACACCCTGACTGAAGGCCCCCTCCTTTTCTTTAAGTCATCCTCCCCATCACATACCTCTCCCCCCCCCAATTTCCCCTCTCCTTCTCCTCAGAGAATGGGGAGTCCCCCACAGGTACCAATCTGTCCTGGCATATTAAGTTGCTGTATAACTAGGTGCATCCTTTCTCAGTGAGGCCAGACAGCCAAGTTAGGGGATCCAAAGAGACCCAAAGAGTGGCATCAGAATCAGAGAGGCTCCGAGACCAAGCTGGGGTCAGAAATCTTTAAACCACTGTATTACGTTTTTCTGTTGTTGAGTTAAAAGGGAAAACTGCCCCCGCAAGAATTTGCTTACATTTTTCGTGGTAAAACTGTCATATGTAATTTATATATCCATAAAGAAGTTTTGTTTATTTATTTTCAAAAGTATTGTATACTATCACATTCTTATGTTTATAAGAGAATTAACTCTTGCAAGGACTAAATCTCTGAAACATGGCTATCATCATCATCATTGGCCACTTCAATCACACCAATCATGGTATTTTGTGAGAATATGAAATACCTTGACTTCATGAACACATAAAATTAAACAGTAAGTCCTAGTCCATAAAGGATTTTAAATTACACCTGCAGCAGACACTAGACTATGTGACACCTGTGGCTTTGTTGCCTGACTCTGTGTAAATATTCTTAAGAAGATCCTTCCCACAGTCCAATTTACTTTAGTGCCTAATTAACACTGCCCAGAAACTTCTGTGTTAGATATTGAAAAAGATCAAGCCTATAATACTAAAAAGATATTGTAGTATCCAATTAAATCAAGATCATCCTTGCTCTCAGCAACATTTAATTGATGGTAGAAAAATGTCAGTAATAAAGGAGGTATAAGGACAATTAGATGAATGAATATATACATGCAAATTCGTTTTACATTTCTATATCACAACTGCATTACAGATGAAAGGAGACGCTGATACTAAAACGAAAAGAAAACCTGAGTCACTGAGGTGCTAAAGAGGAGGGGGCCCCTATCACCAGTACTGCATAGCTATTTCAGCATTTGTATGTGGTCTCACATGACTCTGGAAACAACAAACATATCGATTCCATTTTTAACATAGATAAGCTGATATTCACAAAGCTTTTGTGACTTCATTAAAATATCAGGTAACAAGAAAATGACAGTATTTGTTATGATTATATAAACCTTGGGTATTATTTATGATAATCAGAGAGTGAAGGGGACCTATTTAGAGCAAAAACCCTGCTCTTTAAAAGAAATAAAACTGTCTGCTCAGGCAGTGATGTCCTAGAGGACAGTAGAAGAGAGAGAGAGAGAGAGAGAGAGAGAGAGAGAGAGAGAGAGAGAGACAGAGACAGAGAGAGACAGAGACAGAGACACAGAGACAGAGAGACAGAGAGAGACAGAGACAGAGACAGAGAGAACGGACAGGCATGCACAAACACCCGCAGATGCAGTTGCTGAGAGGAGACGGGTATCAGGTCAGTTCTCTAGCACCTACTGAGATCTCCTGTCTCCACTGGTGATCTGACCCCTTCCCTCTCTATCCTTCACTCAAGTGTATACACTTCTTTGTGGCATAGTGTTGTGAGGACTAGGAATAGAGCGATAAAAACAGGATGAAGGGGCTGCTTTTTCCAGGAGCATCTGTGCTGACTTGAGAATCAGGTAGCCTATGCACTACAACTAAACATATAGAGTATCAGCACGAAGACTGAGTTTCTCTTCAACTAACACTGTCCAACAGAGAGTATTGCAGGACATCTGTGGTTTATTTGTATAAGGGGCTCTAGAAAAACCTTTCTCGTGAAGGGTTTTTGAGCAAAGGCCCGAAGAAGTAAGTAGTTTTTCATGTTTTCTCAGGAGAAACCAGGGACAAATGAGTCAATATCACAAAGTCTCCTTGGTAGAAATGAACTTGGCTTAGTAACAAACAATGAGACCAGTTTGGTTTGATCAAGAAACGAGGTAAAAGATGGCCCACTCTGGGGCTTGGGAAAGCTATTGATGTTAATTTCCATTTTAAAATACATGTTTCTGGCCAATGGATGGAGGAGCTGTGACTGGATAGAGTAAGGAGTTGATACAGGTAGATGAATTAGAAAATAACCGAGTGAGAAGTTAGTATAGTCTGAGTCAGCACACACACAGGCATATGAGCAAAGGTGGGAAGCAGCAGCTGGCACGCAGCTCATAGGACCAGTCCTGTTTGGGCCTTGGGAAAGATGATAATGAGAAAAACGAAGTTTCAAGAGACTATAACACACATAAATGGAGATGTTGAATAAAGAGTTGAATATCCACCCAGGAGGCCAGGAAAGGGGTAGCAAGAACTGAAAATAGGTTTTTAGGATTTATAATCATAAGTGTAGTTGCAGGGAATGGCGGCACACACCATTAATCCCAGTACTTAGGAGGCAGAGGCAGGAGGAGCACTGTGAGTTCAAGGCCACCCTGGTCTACAAAGCAAGCCCAGGACAGCCAAGGCTACACAGAGAAACCCTGTCTCTAAAATAAAAAATATAAATATAATACATATAGGGATGAGTAATTGGCTTGATAGGATGAATGAATATTGCTAAAAGAAAGACTAGGTTTTTTTTTTCAAGAAAATTTTAGTGTGTGTGTGTGTGTGTGTGTGTGTGTGTGTGTGTACATGTACATGTACATGTGTGTATATGGATAGCTATGGAGGCTAGAGGAGTGCATCGCCCCTTGGAGCTGGAGTTACAGGCACTGGAGAACCACACAAAGTGGGTGATTGGATCTAAACTCTCAAGATAGACCAGCAGGTGCTGTCAATCACTGAGCTGTCTCCCTGGTCTTCAGAAAGCATTCTAAACCTGGGCAACTCCACTTCTACTAGAGACTGTAAAAACAAGGAAGTCAACAAGGAAGATCGAGGGAAAGTGGGCAATAACAGCATTCTATCGGCATCTTGGCAGGGAGCACACTCTAAGACAAACTCATTCCCGCTATATATTATATTTCTGGGAGGGGTGAGAGCAGGGGACTGGGAATTCGAGCAGTCCTTTCTGCAGGTTGGACCTCATGATAGATTTTAACTGCCCCTTTGGAGCTAGAAGAGCGGAAAGGACTGTTTTACCTGGGGAGTCAGAGATGGGAAACAAGAGGAGGAGCAATGGAGAACTGCTGCAATAGGCCACTCTTTTTGGGGGGAAATGCTAAATAGTATGGGGGGAAGTTGGAAGGAGACAAAGTAAAGATTGGTCACTTTACCCACTAACATTATTTTGCATATTAGACAAGTGATTACATTTTTCAAAAAACATCCTCTGATGCACGATGGCAGTGCCTTCTTATGCAAGGATGGCAGGTAAAAGGAGATTTGACGTCCTATGGCATCCTTTAAGGAGCACGTTAAGGCCAGTCTCACTTTTCTGCTTGTCTGGATTTATGATCACCTGAGCAAAACTCTGAGCTGAACCGAGGGAAGAAGATGCACCCCGAATGTCAATGGTTAACCGTCGTCCATTTACCAGAATCCCAGACTAAATAAAAAGGGGAAAAAGGAAAACCGAGCGAATACCAGTGTTTGCCTCTGTCTTCTTTTGATTTTGGACGGGTTTAAGCGGCTACATTATGCTCTGGCTGGCATGCCTTCCTTAACATGAGGCGCCAAAACAGATTTCCATCTCTAAGTTGCTTTTGTCAGATATTTTCGTGTGAAAGCAAGGAGAAAACTAATCAAATATGTAAAACTGGAGCCAAAACTAGGGCTGTCGCTATGTTAGGTTTATACCTGACCACATGGTTTTTAGACCTTCTGAACTGGCTTGTGGGAGGACTGTTGACAATCGTGTAGTTATGGCTAAAAGATCTCTGGAGTGCTGATATAGAACTTGGTAGGTGACTGGGTCAGGGTTCAGAAGCCTAAGGTGCTAAGAGAAAGGCAGACAGTGGATCCATAAGGATCCAGAGGGAGCTTAAGCCAATGAAGTATTGAATTAGGAAGCATGTGCTATATATTCTGGCAAATTGTCTTGCTGCTTTCTGGCCAAGTCCTGAAAATCTATGTGAGTCTGAACAAGGATGATGCCCATGAACATGCCAAACCCTGAGAGGAAAAACCCACAAGACCTCAAACCGACCAAAGAACTACAACAGGGAGCCCAGGAAAACTGGGAGCATGAGAGGCGGCCCTCCCCGAAGGGAGAGCATTCCAGTTGGCCTTCCAGGTAACAGTATATGGGGTCAACAGGTTATATTTAGGAATATATATGTATTTACAAGTGCAATAATAATAGGTGAGAATTTGAAGAAAAGTGGAGAGGACTATATAAGAGAGTTTAGAAGGAGGAAAAGGAAGGGAAAACTGTAATTAAATTACAATCTGAATAATTATTTTTAAATGCATGTTGTTAGGAAAGAAAACGGGAAGACAACGTAATATCTAGATGTAGCATGCTTACAATTTATTTACTGTTCTTCATCAAATCTGTAGTCAGAGAGACATATATGAAAACTGCACAGCTTGGTGACAAATGGCCTATGAGCTAGTTTAAACTTGCAGACATAACAGTGAAGAGAGCAGCTATAATTATTAAATATATTATTGCCATTAGGTAAACATTATACTTTGCAGTTGACAGTGGAAAGCATGCCCGAAAGGCAAGATCTCCATCAAAGCCTTCAATTTGTGAAAATAAAATTCATTTGAAATGAGAGAGACTTAACAGAAATCCCTGAGATGGATTTTCTGTTTTTTAAAAAAATCAAATGGTGCTTTTCAGTTTAGCCACCAAGGTGCACAAATGCCACCCCAGCAGTGACAGCAATGGTACAGACTGTGCCTTGACCTGGAAGCAGAATTTAGCAGTGCTAGCCATATGGTTTTGCATTGCACCGAGTTTCTAGACAAACACGGAAGCAAGGCAATTCTTTAGGAAGGCCATACTCTCAGGAAAAAGGCTAAAAGAGGCATGGTGTGAAATTGTGAAAGGGAAGCCAAAGTGGCTGTGGAGGGAACACCATGTTGGAGATATGAGGACCATGAAACATACACTAAGAAAAGCTGAAGACACTGAGTGAAGCCAGCCCAAGAGAGAAATGACAAGAGCTGAGGGTGACTCTGAAATGGATGGGCTCTCTCAAACTCCGTGGCCTGGGATGCTGGACACACAGTGGGAGTTTGGTATTTGTCCTGCAGGTTCTAGGTTTACTTTACTCTGGTCTAAAATCCTCCCTTTCCTCCCTTTTGGAGTGAGGATGTTTGCTTTGTGCTCTTGCACAATTGGAAGCGTGTGACTCGACTTTGATTTTACAGGATCTTGTAGTTAGAAGCTTGCCTTGAGCCACAGGAAAGAAACTGGCTTTTGAGCAATGTTCGTTCTGTTAGAAAGCCAGGGATTCTTACAGACGGTAGATACATTTTCACTGGGAGATGGCTCTGAGCTTTAGAGGACAAGGTGTCGAAGGTTATAATTTAAAAATGATATGACTCTTTATGATCGCTGTTCTTAACAAATGAGCCGGATTTAGAGTCACTGAGAAGATGCACCTCTTATGTTTCTGTAAGGTGGTCCCATTGAAGATTACTTGAGAATGGAAGACCAACCCTGGATGTTCATGCTGCCGTACATGGGCTGACTGAATAGAAAGAGAGAAAAAAATAGAATGAAACTAGGGAGATCAGTTAATAAGTTATAAGTTAATAAACATAAGAAAATTTGCTCAACCATGTTCATAGCAGCCTTATTCATAATAGCCAGATCATGGAAACAGCCTAAATGTCCCTCAGTAGAAGAACGGATAAAGAAACTGTGGTACATATACACTATGGACTACTACTCAGCTATTAAAAACAAGGAATTCCCAAAATTTGTGGATAAATGGATTGAGCTAGAAATGATCATAATGAGTGAGTTAACCCAGAAGCAGAAAGACTCAAATGGTATATACTCACTTATATTTGCATACTAGCTCAATGGGCATGTCCCACGAAAGCCTTCCCTTACCAGGAAACTGGGACAGAGGGGAGGACATCCTATTGGGACTCTAGATGAGAGAACCATGTGAGAATAGCAATGTAGAAGGATCCAGTGGGTCCTAGAAACCTACAAGTAGACATTAAGATAGGCAGATTTGGGCCAAGGGGTCCCGCTCAAACTAAGGCACCAGCCAAGGACAATACAGGTGGTAGACTTTAAACCCCGACCCAGATCTGGCTAATGGTCAGAACAGTCTCCACACTTGAGTGGAGAGTGAGATATGACTTTCTCACGTACTCTGGTGCCTCACATTTGACTATGTCCCCTGGAGGGGGAGACCTGGTGGCACTCAGATGAAGGACAGCAGGTCACCAAGAAGAGACTTGATACCCTATGAGCATATACAGGGGGAGGTAATCCCTCTCAGGAACAGTCATAGGGGAGGGGAATAAGGGGAAAATGGGAGGGAGGGAAGCATGAGAGGATACAAGGGATGGGATAACCATTGAGATGTAACAAGAATAAATTAATAAAATAAAAATAAAATTTAAAAAAAATTTGGTTCTACAAATTAAATAATTAGCAGATGCACACCCTGATTTTAAGAGAAATGCCTGAAATGTAGGAAAGGTTTCAAATAAATAATACAACACAAATTTTCTAGAGTAGTGATTTTAATAATTTTCATCAATTCTTTGCCTTGTAAAACAATTAATAAAACTATGTAGACAGTAAAGAGATCAGTGTGAAGGTAGATTTTTATAGGCAAAAGACAAAAGATGTAGAGCGGTAAAAACATACTCATGATACTATTATGACAGATATCATTATACAGTTGCCTAAACATACAAATTCTACAGCACCGAGTAAACGTCAATATAAAGTGGGTACCATGGTTATGATATGATATTATAAGCCCACCAGTTTTAACAAATACACCACATAGATGTGGGATGTTGAATTCTAAGCATGCATGCACCCAGGCATATATAGGAAGTATTATATATGCCTCTTTAATTTACTATGAACCTAAATTTTCTTTAAAATACAATCTAAATAACTTTAAATAAATCAGTAAAATAAGTCTTAATATTGTATTGAATATTATGAAAAAATAATGTCCTTAGACTCACAGTCTCAAATCATTACACCTTCTCTAGCATGAGTTTTGCCCTTATATTCGAGGCTTTAACAACAATCTAAATTTAAAACAAGAAGTAAAATTTAAGAAGCATGACTTTTAAAAGTCTAAAAGGGTCCCATATTTCAAAGGGGATGTCCTAAAAGATTTAATTGATCAGAAATCTGCTCTGATTCCGGGTAAGCTTTGATTTGAAACAATTTCTCTACAGCAAGTGAATTATAAAAAAAAATCACCAGTAAACATTTGCTGAGAGCTACAAAAGTGTGTGAAGGAGTATTTGCTTTCAGGTTGTTAGAGAAGAGTAAATGCTTTGTCTTGATCATCATTAAAGCACATGTGCTGTGTGTGACATTCTTCCCTGATTGACAAGAGAAAATGTGCTGACACCTTAGCCAGTGTTCTGGCAGGTTCAGAGCTGTGACATCTCACCTCATTAAGCTTGAGGTCATTAGTATATATATTTTATCCAGACTAGGTAAGGTAAGTCAACAGACATTGTTAGAAATACATAAAAACAAAAAGAATAACTGATTCTTTATATGTGCTAGAATGAAAATACAAGGTTTTTAGCCTAAGAATCAAGTGTACTAATTAGAGTAATTAGTTACTGTGTTAGACTCTAAGTTCATTGTTCTCTTCAAAACTATAATTTAAGTAGAGACTCTAATTGTATTATATATGCAAAGATG
This sequence comes from Acomys percivali, assembly GCA_907169655.1. Taxonomy (NCBI): domain Eukaryota; kingdom Metazoa; phylum Chordata; class Mammalia; order Rodentia; family Muridae; genus Acomys; species Acomys percivali. Next base: position 107,801,477 of record OU015752.1, on the reverse strand, counting down.
ATTTTAATAAAATGTCTAGAATACTTCATCAGTATGTATTACTGCCAAATGTTGTAAAAATAAGAAATATAAGTAGTAGCCAGGGAGTATATTTTTAATATAAACTTTTGCATAATGCCAGGAAGGTATAAGATTCTACAAAAGTCATTTCGCAAAAGATAATTTGAAACATCCTAAACTCCCAAATTAGGATAAGCACTTGTAGTCTGTGTTCTATAATTATTACCAAGGGATACCTTTCTGTACCTTTGCATTCTAGTCTTTATGGAAGGCTTTGTTATAGCAACACAGGAGAACGAAGTAATCAATGGTGGTAAAGTCCCTTGCAAGCATAGAATGTTATGTGAATTCTAAATGTAAATAATAATAAAGAAATATGTCCCTTCAAAAACATAAGATACTCAGGCCACTGATCTAGTCATTCAGTGATAGAGGAAAGTTTCTGAAGCCAAAGGAGCCTCGGTTTGTGATTAACTTACATTCTTTTGGGTGACTTGTTTAGCCCTTCTGGCATTTTGCAATATGTAGATCCTTTTACTTATCGGAGAATTAGAGTACCCTGTGTAAAGTTCAGTAGATATAAATCAGATACTGAGATGTCACAAATTTTCTTTCCTTTTCAGAATGAGAATCTTACCTTAACAATAGTTTTAAGACAACAAAGAAATGAGTCCTATCTTAATGAGATAAGTGAGTTAGAGGCATTAGACAATATTTCATAGCAGAGTGTAATTCAGTGTAGGCATTAGAGAACTTTACACATATAAGCAATTCTAAGGTGCTCTAAATGATAATAAATGAAGAGAAGGAATTCATATTATGTAACAACGAGATAGCTAAGAATGAGTTTGGTTACTAAATGTCTGATTTGTGGATAGAAACCAGTGTGCAAACCATTTCTAATCTGAAGGTAATCCTCATATGCTAGAGTGTTTCAGGGTTTGGATTTTTTCACATTTGTGAATATACATGAAACAGCATTAGACTCAGATCTAAAAGTGCAATACACATACACACACATATATACATACATATATACATATACATATACACATATACATATATATATACATATATACATATAAATATTCACTATTGCTAAGTAACCTATGATCCATTAATTTCAGTCACTACATTTATTATCTTTGGCCAAAATCTGTATATAATGATGTAGTTCTACTTTCTGAATATTTTCTCAACTTGTCTCATGTTACTATACATTCTATAGAACTAAATCTTTAAGTGGTTTTGTTCCTGTTTAAGATACAGTGGATTTATTACATAGCAAAATTTTCACAGGAAGGAAAATGCACTGGTTTTATTTCTTCTAAGTTTTAAAAATGATTTACCACCCTTAATACAGTCTTCTACAAGGCAGGCTTCAGTTTAGTATCCTGGGCCTCTCACATTGGATTCTCCCTTCCCTGAGGATGTAAGTCAACAACCATGTGAATAGTCAATATCTGTGTTCACAGTAAGCTTTGCTTTCCTGTACTTAGGACTTTATGCTCAAGAGAATAAATTTGTGAATAAATGCATAATGTCTGTTCGGTGATGATATGCAAGCTTAGTCACAATCGTGATAGATTCATCTTCATCCTCTTGCATCTTCTAATGGACTTGCTTGTCTGTCTGGCCCTTTGAAGATTTGGCCAGTGGCTAGGACAGACAGAACATCTCCATAACTGTTTGCCAAGACTATGAAGAGAGAGGAAACAGCAACCTGGGAAACAGGTATTTCAGAGGCATAAGCTCTTTAATCTCTGCTTCTAATGGGGGGTAACATTCTGCACCCCTTTTCAACATTCTCTTAGTGGGTTATCAATATCCCCACAGAATTTGGTCATACATCTATCGTAATCCTCTTTATATATTTCAATGATTTCCAAACTTCCTCTTCTCATACAGTATGTCCTACTAAGTTACAGGAGTAACACTTTATCCTCCTTAGTCCCACACACACTACTAAAGCATTATCACTCCAGATAAGAGCAGTCAACAAGTGACTAACAACAGTTGATGTGTAACTGGTCCTTTGCTTTAGGGTGCATGAGGTTGGGGATGTGTGTTCTACTGAAGATCTTTTTCAGTTTCTTAACCACAGGAAATGCTAGTGTGACTCCTTTGCTCCAATTGGTTGTCTTTTCTTCTTTATTGTACTTGTTCCTGTCCAGCCTGCTCTTTCTTGTACCTCATCCAAGATCTGTTTGTATGCAAGTCCTCTTGGGTTTCTTCTATAATACAAACTCAGTCTATGACTGAATCAAGCTGGCAAATCAGATTCTCCCTTGGGATATTGATATTAAAGCAATGCATTTTTTCTTAGACAAATATATGCATGTGAAAATGTAGAGGGGTGGGAGAGCATGGGGTGGCAAAGCAGAAAGAAAGAGGAAGACGGTGGATCTCTCTGGTCAGCCAGCCTAGGCCCAACTGCTGAGATCTGGTTTCAGAGAGGGGCTCTATGTCAAAGAGATAATGTAGGAATATAATAAGTCAGTACATGCAAGATCCTTCACAGGCAAAGACTGGAACACCTGTATTTGTATACACACATGCACATATACACACCACCCAGTTTTTTAAACTAAAGTATAGAGGTACAATATATTTTTAATTTTTAAAAAAAGTGTTAAATTTTATATAATCTGTATATGTGTATGTGTGTGTGTGTGTGTGTGTGTGTGTGTTCTCACAAGTACCAAGCTGTGTGTGTGTGTGTAGATCAGAGGACAACTTGGGGAAGTCTGTTCTCTCTCTCCATTGTGTGGATCATGAGATAAAGCTCAGAAAAGGCTTGGTGGCAAGCACCTTTGTCACTGAACCATCTGGTCAACCTTGATTTCTCTTTCTCTTTCTTTGATGCCTTTTCTGAAACACTGCTAATAAATGTATAAAGAAATTCTCTTGTCAAAGCCTTGCTCCCATCATGCCTCAGAATGCCCTATCACAACTGACCACTCATTCTTTTCCTGCTTTGAATGACTATCTCAAAGGGATGATTTCCTCTATGTTACATTTCTCATGCCGGCCCTGTGGTCCAACTGGCACCTAGACATGAAATGAAGTCCTGTCAAATGAGTGGACAAGTGACTGAGTAAAGCAACACAAGGCCTTGACAAGAGAATTTCTTTATACATTTATTAGCAGTGTTTCAGAAAAGGCTTGGTGGCAAGCACCTTTGTCACTGAACCATCTGGTCAACCTTGATTTCTCTTTCTCTTTCTTTGATGCCTTTTCTGAAACACTGCTAATAAATGTATAAAGAAATTCTCTTGTCAAGGCCTTGTGTTGCTTTACTCAGTCACTTGTCCACTCATTTGACAGGACTTCATTTCATGTCTAGGTGCCAGTTGGACCACAGGGCCGGCATGAGAAATGTAACATAGAGGAAATCATCCCTTTGAGATAGTCATTCAAAGCAGGAAAAGAATGAGTGGTCAGTTGTGATAGGGCATTCTGAGGCATGATGGGAGCAAGGCTTTGTGATAGCAGGTGGAAAGAATTCTAACCTACTAGGATATATAGAATGTCCCCTAAGGAAAATGTGGAGTTTAATTTGATGAAAATATCTTATCACACATTCTATCTAACCCAAAGTTCATGGATATTGCATTTGTTCTTGTATCCATATTCTTACCACTTCATAATTTGCTTCTATGCCATTGATATCCTCAAACAACCTTGAAGAGCTGTGACTATTAACTACAACATTCTCAGACTAGCAAACTCCCGGCTCTAATGTGGAAGCTTCATACCATCCTGAAAATAGAGAGAAATGAACAGCCACACACAGTGTTACAACTGTCTCCTCTGAATGAGACGCTGATGCTTAGGGGTAGTGCCAGGGTTTCACTGTTCACTCTAACAAAGCCAGGCTTCCTTCTTCATGCTGGTAACCCTTCACTGATGGTCCTAGCCTATCTAGTGTTAAATCAGCTTATGTGTACCTCCTGTTGACTTCTCAGTCTTGGTATTATTTTCTTCATCCTTTACCCTCATTCAGTTTAGACCTATATTCCTATGATCCCATTCTCTGTCCAGCTCCTCTGATTGACAGCATGATTCAACCTTAATACACTCTGGCTTTGCCCTCAGCATCACCTGCCAGACACCATTTTCCACCTTGCCCATGTTGGGGCAGCATAAGAAGGAAATAATATCTGTTTGCTCAGGCACACTTCTCAGTGCATTTCCTCCCCAGGAAAGGGGGCCTAGGTAAGTTTTATAGTGAGTGTCAGAGATATAGCATATTCCACCGTAGTCAAGATTTTCAAGGTGACTGTCTTAAATGCTATTGATTTTACAGTGGAAGTCCATGTAGGAGTATTACTTAATCTAGAAAATCTACTTTACATATATTTCATGAGGTTTATTTGTATAATTACTTCCTCTAGAATCTTGTATATGATCCATGAAAAAATAAAAAAGACTGGTAGTGGAGGCCCATGGAAGGCTTAGATTTTATCCTATATCATTCTATCACAGACATTGATTTTGATGCATTTATTACATAATTTTCCTTACTTATAATGCATAGAGAGAGTCTGCCTACAGTTTGCAGCTTCTGTCCTTTCCAATCAACATTACAAACCTGAAATTTCCATCTTGTTTGTTTACAGGGAAAGCTTCATTTGATACGGGATCTCCTGGAACTCTGGCTGGTCTTAACCTTTCTGTGTAGACAGTGATGACCTTTGGCAGGGATGACCTTCCTTCCACATGTTGTGATCACAGCCATGCAATTTCTTTTCATCTCATCATTTTACTGGCTCCCACAGGTGGTATTGAGAGGCAGTAAAAGAGAAAGAAATTAAACTTGCAGGAAGGATGCTTTCTAAAACATTTTCAAACACATGGCTTTCTGCTGATAGAATGCAGAGGGCGAGAGGAAGATAGATGCCCTACTGTCGCACTCTATCTAACTCCTGACTTCCTCGGATAATTACTTTCCTTTCCCTAGCTTCTTTAAATTCTATTTGCCCAACACCTACATATTCTTCCATGTGAGATGTTTCCACTTGTACAAAGATTTTTCTTCCTTCATACACTTCTGCAATTGTTCTGCTTACCATTTTGCAGTATTCAATTATGACAGTAAACATGCATATGAAATTCATTTTATGGCACTCATTGTTGTATGAACAATATCAATTTAATTTTAATACTTTCAACCCCTTAAACTCTCAGAACTATTCTATATGAGCAGATAGATACTCTGTCTTAGCAGTGTAATATTAATAAGGAAAAATGATCATGAATATTAGAAAAATCAAGTTTTAAATGATGAGCTAACAGATGTTAATCAGACCAAGCAAGTTGTCCCACATGACCTGAGTAACATACATAAAGGCATGACAAAATCAGATACGTTTACTCATTAACTGACTGAATAGCAGGGCTAGGCACTGGCTACACGCCAGCAACTGCACTTAGTTTGTAACTCAGGCAGGGATAGACAGATGGAAAGAGGAGAAGATGGTGCTGTCAGCAGTTTACTATGATTGGCATATAAAGCCTAAGGACAAAAAGTAAGCCAGATCAGTTCATGAAAGCCCATGTACACTCCCCAGCAGCTGAGATTTTATCCAGTGTGTGCTGTGTACCTAAGGAACTTAAAGAGGGGAAGGAGAAGGTGAATGTGTCTGTCCACACATTCTTAGGGAGTCATCCCTTCTCCTTAAACATACAGAATGCCTTGAGCCTTTCTATTATTTACTATGTATTTACTTAACATCTAATTAACAATGAGTTTGCATTAAGCACCTTTAAATTCCTTTATGAGCCAGGAGCTCCACTTCTGAGTCTTCAGAGGATATGTGATGCTCAAAGATACTTTACACTAAAAGTATTCAGTAACGCACGCTGAACTGACTTTCTCTTCCTAATTTGAATCTAACTCCTCCATGCAAACTTCTATCTTCTCTTGCTTTAGCAGATTAAAGCATATGGGAAATCTACCAACATAGTGACATTTTCCATTTGGAGTAGGTCATGCGAAATCACCCGCCCCTTAGACTACATTTTGAGAACAAAATTTAATCGGTGCAGTTTCAAAAGCCTGGGGCATGTTCTTTCACATAGGAATGAAAAGTCTACTGTAAAACACTGTAACTACAGAACATATTGGGTTTCTTTAAGTTTCAAGAAGAAAACATCACATATTTGAACAAGATGTGTGTCAGTATATGTGTGTATGTTTTCAAGTCATCAGAAATGTATGAAAAAGACATTATTATACTCAGTTAATTTTTGGCTATTTAGACAGTTCACTTTATACCATTCTTCCAAAAGGAAAAAAAAAAGGAAGGAAGGAAGGAAACAAAATAACATATAAGGTGGTTAGTCTTCTAGGTCAATCAATGTTGATGTAAGGCTATATTTTTTACATCAAGTCAACATATTTTTCTTTGAAAAAAAAACCTACCATGTTATGCTTCCTCTCTCAGTGAAATAAGTTCATTCTATTCTATCAAGCATCACTTTTATTGAATTTTTTATTCTGATCCTTTAGAGTTAGATAACTATATTCATTCACAAAGTAACCTGAACACATTTTAAAGAACATTAACAAATCTTTCCATAAAACCATCAGTGCTCTTCAGAACACATTTAAGGAAATGCAGTACTCCCTCTAAAGGGTCACTGAACATCACTCAACTTATCACTGACATTGACACTGACACTGACATCATAGAATGGAAGCATGCTGTGGAGGTGACCAGTTGACCACTACTAATTATAGAACAGCATTCATCTCATAAAACAGCAGTGCCATTTTAACCTTCAGAGGTGAAAATGATTTTGTATAATAATGAAATTGATTGTATTCTCTTCTGTTTTTTTATAATATGTGCTGTTCATATAGTTCGATCAGAGAAAGCTGAAATCCACTGCATAGCAGTTTGTACCTTTCCTCTTATCACAGTAGTAATTTTCTATTTATTTGAACTTCTCATGAGTACCATGATCATTTCTTCTGTTTCTTTTGTCCATCATCATATGCTAAGAACTAAATCAGGTGCAATATGCAAATTAGTTAGAAATTGGTTTGGTACAGTCATTAATCAACTAAAATGGATGCTTCCTGGATAAACCAAATTGTTGTATACCCAGAGCTCAGCACCTGGCATAGAATGGAGAACACAGAAAGTCACTTGCTAATGACTGCCAAATAAATAGATGGATGGACAAATTAACTAACTTGCCAGACAAAGCTACCTTCTATCCAGTTTCAAATTATTCAGTAATTCAATAGTTTAATTGTAGCCAATCAATCACCTTATTGAATCCATGTAGTGTAGGCCTTTAAAAAGTAGTTTAGGTAAGTATTGAGTAAGGGAAAAGGCAAGAGTAGAAAGTTAAAAAAAAATCATCTGTATCTTTATGATGTCTACAATCTAGAATAAAAAGAGAGAAGATAACTTCATTAATACTAATATAAGAATGTAAAAGGAAACCATAACTGTAATTAATTTTTCAGAGCAATTGAGATTCAAAGTAGATCTCTTGGATCCTAAAAGTCATGGGCATCCACCACATAAAGTGAAGGATTTGAGATTGCAAATATCTGGATTTGAATCTCAGCTCCAGCCTGACCTTAGTGAGGAAGCCATGGTAAAATTATTAAATCATTTTTAATCAGTTTAATCTTAAAATAGCTGTCATATCTTGTTTGAATTGTGATTGTAATGCCAAAATATGTCTAATACAAATGTATGTAGTTGTTGCTTTGGGGAGATTATTATTTACCATACATGAAAATGTAATGTTTATTAAGTTGGAATATGGAAAGTGGCTAGTCATAGTCATAAAACATCTATTATTAAAGGGAATGTGAAATTATTATCATCAAAAATTCAAATTAGACGTAAAAAATACAATTGGAGTCAAGGTAGACCCAAAAATAAGAGGTATCCTGTGACTTCCTAGTCCTGTGTCTCAAAACATGGCATCTCATATGGTCAAAACTAACCTTTCTCATCTCTACAGTGTAATGAGACAAACTATAACAAGTTATTATGTGACACTAAATGGAAAAAAGTGATTGCTACCAAGAGCTCTGAGTAAAAATGGTTAAAATTCTCACTTCCCATTTGAAAACCAGACCTCGAATTGATGAAATTCTTGACTTCTCTAGAGCCATTACCACTGTTTTCAGTTAAACTATATGATAGAATGATTGATGTCATTAGAAAACTTGAGAGGAATTAAAAAAAAATTTTGGACACATTGTATACAACATTTCAGACTTGAGATGTTTGAAAATGATTTGTAACAGGACCAGACACTCTTTACCAAGTTGACTGCACTGATCTTGAATCCTTCTCCTTTTGGCATTCCTCCAGACTGGTTATCCTAGGAAAGGCAATCTGCTACATGTGTTGTCAGGAGCGATTCAGTTCAGGCCATACCTGTATCCGAATCACTACAAAGATACTAGGATGATGATGCAATCAAGAGAGTGGGAATAATTTTGAGTATTCAATCCAGCCACTGCTCAACAAAGGTATCCTTGGCAAATTAACAAATTTTGTACAGCTATAAATTGAAAGTATAAATGCTTTTTGTGCTAGTTATTTCCAGTGTACATGTGTGTATATACACACACAGAACACCCTCTCCCAACCCAAGATGCCACTCTTGCCCTTTCTGGGTCTGTGGGCTAGGCTATCATTTTATTCCATTGCTTACAACTTGTTTGCTGAACTTGTTTTTATTTTAGATGTATTTAAAAATACTGAAATACTATCATGAGACATTCAGTTCTACACAATCTATTAACTATGGAGGTAATGGCAAAGTTCATATTTCATAAATGTGCATGATTACTTATTGTTCAATGGCACTCCAGAACTCCAGAAAAAAAAATTGGTTTTTAAAACGAGGAGTATTTTTAAAGTGCAAATAATTACTTGACCTCCTTATGAGGCTGTGTCGTTATAGGAACATTTTGCAAAATAAAAAAATTAGATATTATACATTGGGATATGCATGTCACATAACAAAATAACTAACAAGTTGTTTTATAAGCAATAAACAGAGCTTAGAGTTTTTTTTTTAAAAAACCTAGAATATACTTATAATGTTGAGGGCAAAACTTTAACAGTAGAAGTTTTTGAAAACAAATTTATCAGATTTGTCATGGGTATATGTGAAAAATCTTGCATTCTCTTTTTCTGAACCTCTTTCCATTTGGCTCCTGCAAATGTGACTGCCCATTTCATGTTCTACAATGATAGGTAGTCAAAACTTTAAAGCTCTTTAGGCTACTGTTTGGAAGTATTTTATTAGCCCTTTGATTTACTAAGTTCATACTTTCCAAAGTATAAAATACATGTTTTCACAAACTTTTAAGTTCATACAATTATTGTAGTCATCAATAAAGACACAGCGCATTTCCTTTACACTAGAAGTCTCCTCCTGTCTGTGGTCCATCTCCTTATTTCATGCCTGCAGAGCTGATAATCATTGATCTGACTGCTGTTTTCAGGGTTTCTTGTTTACAGAATGTTCTATGAGTGGAATTAAATACTATGTGGTCTGGTTCATTTCAGCTAATTCACTTGAGAGTCAGCTGCATTGTTATGTGCATCAATAATTCATTTGTTTACGTTGGAATAAAGTATTTCATTGGGGAGATAGACCACTGTTTATCCATTAATTACGTGGCACACATTTGGTGTCCTTCCAGCTATTGATTATTATAGTCAAATATTCTGTAGACATTTGTGTGCAGATGTTACATAAAGATAATTTTTCAATTCTTTGAAATAAATAACATTTTTTTTTTTTTTTGCAAAATGTTCCTATAACCACACAGCCTCATAAGGGGGTCAAGTAATTATTTGTACTTTAAAAATACTCTTCTGTCATAGAGGTTACACCATTTTAAAAATTAATTTTTTTTCTGGAGTTCTGGAGTGCCATTGAACAATAAGTAATCATGCACTATGACTATAGGTTTCTAGTATGTGTGTGTGTGTCTAACGTTATAAGAAGCTGCCAATCTGTCATACAGTGCCATTAGCTATTCTGCATCCCAGCAGCAATCTGTGTATATCATCTTTATCATCTTCATCAACATTTGATAGTGGCACTGTTTTTCTTTTCCCTTGAGTTGTTCTAAAAATCAGTGGTTGCATCTCATTGTGGTTAATATATATTACATATTAATACAGAAAAATTAAAATATGGAGACATTTCTCTACATATCTGACTATAATGTAATGTTAGATGACTTCACCATTGTGAAATTTATGAATGTATTTAGTAAATTCCTCTTTCTGTGAGTAACATCACTATTCTCTCAGTGAGTTCTGTGCTCAGCTTCCTTCACGTCATTATAGACTTTCCCCACTAGATGGCAGCTGCTCAATTGTTTGGAACTGTCAGGTAGCTAAAGCTAAGGAAGTAGTTGTATAACAAAAGGATGGAGTCAGTCTGTGAAACTGTGAAATGTTTCTACCCTCGATTAGAAGAGAAGGAAAAGGGGGAGAAAAGCAAAACAAAAACAAAAGCACTTCACCGACTGCCACGTCGGAGTTCATCTTAGCCTAATGTATGCTCATTTCAATCTCCATCTGGAGTTAGCAAATATGCATCACATACAACATACAAAAATCAGTGTCTTTTTTTCTTTTTCTTTTATTGAAAAATAAAATCATTCATATTACATCTCATTTGCTATCCCATCCCCAGTGTCTTTTGAAAATAAATTGGTAACATCAGGTCAGCAAATACCTTGTAGGCATACTCAGGAACATGATCTAGTTTCTATACAAAGTACAATTTAAAGAATATCTTTGGAAATATAGATGTTTGTAAGTCTTGAATTACTAAGCCTAAGTATTTTCTGCTATAGTTAATGACAAATTCACACATTGGATGAGGTGGGTTTTTTTTCCTTGCTACTTTAGATAAAGACTATCTCTAAGTGGATTTCATTAATTAATTAATACAATACTTATTAAGTTGTATTTTGTCCCAAGCTTTAAGTTAGACATTCTAAGAGTTGGAGGTTCTAAAAAATAATTTTATAGGGAGAAACTATAAATTATAATAATTATTGTTGCACTTTAAATGCAAAGTATTCTCATATATAAACATCTTACTTAACTATTACTGGCACAACCCAAAGAAATATTAGTCTCTATATTGGAAATGTGGTGACTGACACTGTATACCAAATGGGATACTATAACTGAAACAAAAATACAGTAATAGACTTAGTGCCCACTTGAGGTGTTACCTGAGGGTCAGTTGTTGCAACCATGTGACATGAAAAAACCCGAAGTATTTCTGTGCCATTAGTGGTGGACAATTTTTAGGAGGTGATAGTCTCCACACTTGCCGATGCAACTTCTATGATGATTATAGAGCAAAAAGTACCAGAAAAGAGAGAGGTCTATGACAACAGCTGGATGGATAACACAGTCAGGAAGCAAGGGACATACTTACAAGAATAAGAACACTAAATGATTTTTAAAAGTTATACATAAGTCTATATATTCTTAAGTTTCCTGAAATATGTAGATATACACATATAAAAAGTATTTAAATGGAATTGCCTTTTAAAGTGATGATAATATCCCTACAAGATATCACCAGCAATAAAATGCTCAGCGCCAGGAATAGTTTACTTTTTTAACTATAGCCTAGTTTGTTCTACAGATCCCCCTGACACACACACACACACACACACACACACACACACACACACACACACACACACACTATAGGCTACTGTAATTGTTCTTGGTTACCTTCCAGAACTTGCTGATAAGAACTATTTTTTTAAAAGGCAAAAGTAAAAAGAATCTTTATTTACAGATGATATGTTAGTACACACAATTGGTCCTAAAAATTCCACTTAGGAACGCCTACAAATGGTAAAACCTTTTAGCAAAGTAGGTAGCTATATACAAAATTACTCATTCCTATCAACTTAAAACATCTATCTAGACATAAAAACATCTTAACCCCTAAAAAACTAAGCTTAATTATAAAACTAAATTATCTGGTCTTCAACCTCATGAGAGACTCAAGAAAGAATAAAGCTTAACTACCTGAGTGAACCAGAAGTGCAAGTTGGAGAGATGGCTTAGCCATTAGAGGCTAAGCTCACAACCAAAAACATATGGCTACTGATGAGAACTATTGTCGAAGACACTACATTTACAGTCACAGAATATGGAGAAATCAAGCTGGTATGAACCTGGAAGCTTCATCTCTACTAGCTAGATTTTATCCTACTGGAAGATAGTATCCATACAACCAAGAGAGAAGAGTAATCACACATTGTATTCACCTGTGAACCCAGAAAGCTACAAAAACTAATAGCCTGGCAAGATGAGCCCCGTGTGGCAAGGTAATAATGGCATGGATGTCATGGGAACAACACACCGCTTCCTGGCTGGATTTAAGATCTGCTCCACAAGGTGGAACTCATAGCTAGCGCTATTACTAGTGCCAAAAACCTGTGGCTAGATGGATCATAAATCCTAGCAGATAGCCTACTACTATTAGTGTGTTAAATGGACATAGCATTAAATGAACTACTAATGACTTATTGTTATACTCATAAATTAATGTATTCCTCTCTCAACCCTCATCAGAAAAGCTTCTTTCTATAGTAGATGACAATTAACACTGAAATCTACAACTAGTCAAGATGTAGAGAATAAGGGTCTTTGGAATGTTCAGCGCTAAATGGGATATCATTATTGCACCTCCTCCTTCCTGGGCTCTAGGATCAGGATGGTAGAGGGAGCAGAACAAGATAAAACAGTAGATGATGACCAAGAAACAGTATTTTCTCAATGTAACACTTGCACATAAGCACAACACACATAAGACTTCAGCAACATCAAACAAGACAAAATCTCAGCACAGAGGGTGAGGAGGGTAGATTTGAAGTCTACCTCTAGCTAAAAATCATATGGCAATTTAAAGGTGCCAGATGTATCAGCTTTCTTTAAGGTCTTGATAATTTGTAGGGTATGTTCCAATGGATGATCATACACCTAAGACTGTATAGGCCACACAAATTGACTTTGAGGGTTAAAAAAGAAAGGAACTAATTTGGGTGACGGACATGTACTTGCATCAGAAATTACTTGGTATGTGATCTATCTTCCTTTAATAAGGTTTCCTCTGTGGCTGATATTTTCCAGATGTATTCACTTATGATAGTAATATGTTATCATATTTTCCAATTTGTTAAGTAGATGACCACTATAAAGGAAAATTTTTTTCAATGATTTGATTACTTTGCATTTTAACTTGTATCAAACGAGATATTTATTTGATTCCTTCCCATTGTATATCAGTCTCCAAAATAATAAGAAGGTTCTATAGCATTTTGCAAAGCTAAAAATAAGTGGAAATCTTAAATAGTATTATTAAAATAACAGATTTAAACACATCTGGTATGTTTCACTCTACTATAATTATTATTTTCTTTACCATCAATATTGGCTTATTTTGGCCAGTGGTAGTTAATTATCTTTCGAGGCCCTTTGTTAGGACACAATGAATTTGATCTCTGACACAGCAGGATATTCAGGATTCATTTTGTATTCCTCTTCTGTTAGTCCTAAAATCATCCACTAATTTCGTTTTTCCCTAAAAGCCCTAACTCCTTTTGTTAATCATTTGTATTTAGAATCTACACATGAGGCACATATAGTCCAGTGGCAGAGTGCTTGTTTAGCATGTATGAGGCCCTAGGTGCAACCTCAGTCCCAAAAACCAAACAAACACAGACAAAAACCATACAAGGACATATGAGTGCCTCTTATCACACCTTTACACACATCTAGTCATGCTGGCCATTGCTGTGGGTCACAGGAATGGCACTTGGGTAGAAAGAACTCTTTAATGACTTCCACCACTTGACAGCTTTAGTAGTGTTTTGTGAAACCCTGGAAGCTAGACCATGGGAAAGAGGTTTTTAGGTCAGATCCAGGTTGAATCATCCAAGTCCTTTCTCTTATGTGTACAGAGTCTTCAGCAATAGGGACCAACTCTCAACCCCTGGGAGACAATGGAGGGCTGCAGCAATAATCCTTATTGTTTTGAGATTCATTAGAACTACTCTGTGCAACCATTTGAAGGGAGGTCTCTCATCTCTTCTGACTGGTACTGGGGTTTTAGTAAGTTTGTTCTTATGTGGAGGACTATCAACCCAAATGGCTTAATTTCTTTTGAGAGAGAGAGAGAAAGAGAGAGAGAGAGAGAGAGAGAGAGAGAGAGAGAGAGAGAGAGAGGGAGGGGGGGAGGGAGGGAGGGAGGGAGGGAGGGAGAGCACTTCTATGTACATATGGATATGTGTATATGTATACACTCATATAAATGCACATCTTTGTATTATATATAATTTATAATATTAGGTAAATGTAAAATATGATTCCCTGAGTTTTAGCAAGCAACCTTGGTATTATTTGTCTCTAGTCCCTTCTTCTCCTTCTGTATTTATCTCCCTCCTTCCTTCCCCATTGGCGTGCCCTCCCCTATTATTTCATTTCCCACTTCGTATTACCTGTATTTTGTTATTCATCTCACATGATACCCTTCCCCATTCGTGATCCCTCTATACTCTCCTGCCTTCTGTAGTTACTCCATGCTGTATACAAATACATAGTAGTCAATTCTCACGTGCCAGTGGACATACGGTCCACTATAAAGAAAAAGACCATCCTGGTACGAGAAACTAACCAGATTTCTGGGCACTAATGCGATTATGGACTTTAGAAAGGAATCTACCATTGCCATTTTCTTGGACAAGCATCATTCCTTACCATATTCTAAATATTTTCTGTATGCTCATAGACAAGTGAATCTCCCACCCTTCATTAAAGAAGCTTTTCTTTTTCTCTTTACAGAAAACAGAGAAAACCACAGAGACTATAACTAAACAAAATGCAGACACCAACAAATTATGGGAAGCCTTGTACCAACAGATACATCTGCATCACGAAACCGTATCTATGGCTTAAAGAACATCACAGAAAAGGGGGCAGAGAGTTGTAAGAGCCAGAATACCAGGAATTCTGCAGTGAAACAATCTCTCTTAGAAATGCCTGCACAAACAACATGAACAATGGCAGTAACAATAGACATGTTAATGTGGAGGGGCAAAGGTTTCTCAGACTCTTTCCCATAGACAAAGAACGATAGGCAATTAGAGACTTCTGGGAGAAGAAGATTTAGCCTTTTCTACAGTCAACCCTTATTCTTTGTCCAATCCAGAGTGGTCAGCCTCAAATCCTTATACATTCCACCACCAATAAAGGGATTCAGAAGGCTGTTTCTAGTGTGTATAAACATGACTATATTTGAAATTATATATACATACGTGTGTGTGTGTGTGTGTGTGTGTGTGTTTAATGTTATTAAAGAGACTATCAATTTGAGAGTGTGAGGACATAGGAAGGGTTCGAGGGAGGCTAGTTGTGAGGGGATAAGGGAAACTGATAAATTCTATTTCAAATGTTAAGAGATATAATAAACAGACACACACTTAAGGCACTCAGGATGGGTGGGATGTATGTAGTTCCTAAGTCACTATGGTTCCTAACTTTCTTGGGTGGAGAAAACTACGAAACATTCTTTTTTTAAAAATGAGTTTCATCATGATAATGTTTCCATCTTAACATGTTCAAAGTTTGCTTAACTCTATCAGTCATTAAAAAAAAACCCTGAAGTCAGGCTCAGTGGACCATGCCTGTAATCCAAGCACTCAGGGAAACAGGAGCAGATGGATCACTGTGAGTTCAAGAGGCCAGCCTAGTCTACAAAGTGAGTGCAGGGCAGCCAAGGCTACACAAAGAAACCCTGTCTTGAAAAAACAAACAAACAAACAAACACACAAAAAGAGCCTGGGATTCTTTTTATCCCAGTTCTACCAATACCCAGGAGGATCAGCAATATCACCTATAATTCCTCCTAGCCCCAAACTTTGTATCTGAAGAGTGAGAGTCATAAAACCAGCCTCTGGCTGAACAGTCACAATGAAATAATGGTTTGTTCTGCCCAAATAGAAAACACTGAAATACCACCCACCATTTGTACATAGGGGGCTGAGCATTTGCCTTTATTATACACAGAAGGAAAAAGTGAACATCAAACACTTCTTAATTCCAGGCTGAGACATCCCAGCATCACTAAAATGGCCAGGAACCACTACATCCCATAGAATGACACAACGTTATGGCACAAGATCCTCAGAGCCCTGAGTGGTCTCTACACTATCCCTCCTTTCCTCCAGACAGGCAAATGCTGGCTTCCCTAATAAAATACCAATTCTTTGGCTGAGCCCTCCGATGAGGGAGGTCGATGATGCCCCAGTGAGCAAGTGAGATCTCTGAGGCATGCCTCCTGGCCTGGCTTGCCTCCCTTGAATATTGGTACTTAAGCATCTATAAGGAAGAGCTCTAGACAGTCCTCAAAAGAATAGATGCATCTACAGACCTACCTACATTATAAATCTCTCTGGAATACCACGCCCCGTGTTCAGTAATATAGGCAAAGCTCTACTCTTTATCTATGTCTTCTTTTAATTAAGGCCCAGGAGGCCAGGGAAAGTCTGTGAAGTAAATCTTGATGTAGCTCTCATTTTTTGAAGAATAATGTCCTTGGTGGGAAGATATGATTTTAAAATCTAGGTCTCTTAACTGCAAACCCAAACCAAGACAATTAGAGTTTCCAAGTGCTGTGAAGTTCATTAAGGAGAGACAAGAGGAAGTGCAGGTATAATAATGATTTCTTGCCTGCAGCATTAATGTGACACACATCTGCCCATACTTCCTATTTGGTGGGCTAAGCCTTGTGTCTTTAAGAGACCACCTCTCAGCAATCTCTCTGGTGTGTTCTCCTCAGGAAGCCTCCTCTGCTTTCTTTTGCTTATGCAGCTGTCCAACTGTTTCTTCCCCCACTCATTCCCTCAGCAGGATGCTTCCTACTCCTGTGGTTTGACTGTCTTATTTAGCTTGTGTCTGTTTACTCACTCAGTCCCTGACTTTGCACATGGTTGGCTTTTCTTCTCCAAATAATCCTCCTTTTTGAACTCACAGGTTGGTCACACACAAATTTGTCTACGCCCCTCCTGCTACTCCATTTCTGCTATAAGGATGAAATGCGCCTTTTCTCTCTCTGACCTCCTTACCCAATATGTACATCTGTCACCTTACTAAGTATGGCAATTACACACCCATACATGCTTTTCCTCTTAAGTACTCCAAGCTGCTTCAGCAAAGGGAATATGATTCATTTACAGTTTGCCCCACTTTTTTTGTCTCAGCTTCTCGAGGACATTTATGAATACTTGAATGTTTCTAATGGTGACAGATATATCCCAGAATACTCTGCAAGCTCTTCGAGGTTCATTCAAAAATGTTGTGGGACTCCAAAGTCAGGAGAAACCAAACCTAGTTTACACAAATGCATCTAATTGACATTCTCGTTCTCAGGTCACCAGCCAGATTAGAGGCAAAAGGAGAAAAGTTTGAGAATAATGGGGATCTTCTCTCATTATTCTTCTCAGTGTTTGAGTCAGAGATGCAAAGATGTGGCAGGCACTTAGCCCATTATGCAGACCCTAAGAGGTGACTGAAAGCTACTTACTGAATACATGCATGCATATAGTAGGTAGCATCAACTTTTGAAGGCATTTTTCTCATTGTGACCTAGTAAGACGTACCAGGGTAATAACATCTATGCATATAGTTTTGTGTTATTTTCTATTTCTATTATACTTTAAAGAGCATTTTCTTATGATTATTTCTGGAAGGTCTCTTGATGTTCCATATTTTATAACATAGACCAAAATTTCCCACCATTATTATGTATATCATTGAGTGTATTTATAAATGTATTCTTTAAGGGATAATATAGCAAAAACATATTTGTTATCTGATTATTTGATTGCCTATGTCAGCTAACAAATTATTTCCTCAAAACAGTGGAGTGCAGTCATCCAACAGAACCTTGGAAATAGGCACATTACACAGTATGCTGAGTTTGTACATAAATGTCTCAAAGTTCTCAGGTTTGAGTAGCCTGAATTTCTTTCCATAGTATTCTTTCTCTGGCTTAGTCACAGAGAGACTCATGGTGATTCAGGGCAGCTCTGTGCCTTCTTGGAAATGGATGCTGCCAAACACTTACCTATGTGTAAGATGAGCTCGGCCCTTCAATGTACACAGCCCATAGAAGACAATGCAGACAGTGGAACACAAAGGACAGAAATCACCTAGGCAGAACACCTTGCAAACCTGTTCTCCAGGCTGGTTTCTAGACCTTCCTTTGGGGTGTGGGATAGAAACTGCTGTCTTTTCCTGGTGATAGCTGGGCAGTATGTTCAGACACAGCACACAAAGACCTCCTGTAACCCCACTTATGGGTCTTCAAAGTCTCACTGAAAGAGGATCAAGGCAAGGGCTACCCTTGTATTTTAGACAAGTCTTTATTTGTAATCCCCTGTCAGCTTCTCAGATCCAGAGGAAAAGCACCTCTGAGACTCTTCTTCCTTGCACTTTTCCCCTTCTGAATCTCACCTGCCAAACTGCAGTGAAGAGTGTAAAAACCAAGGGTTTTCAGAAAACAGGCAAGTGAGTTTTTTTCCTCGCCCAGTCTGTCCTATTCCTACCCTCATACTTTCCAATTTAGGTCTCTATATATTTTCTTTTCTTCTCATTTATTTTGGTTCTTTTTAAAAACAGTAATAAAAAGAAATAGTATCACACAATCATTCTTTAGCTGCACTCTGGATAATATTATCATTTGTGCACATTTTTATACAGAGCTCTTTCAC
This sequence comes from Acomys percivali, assembly GCA_907169655.1. Lineage (NCBI taxonomy): Eukaryota > Metazoa > Chordata > Mammalia > Rodentia > Muridae > Acomys > Acomys percivali. The sequence goes on along the minus strand of OU015752.1, from coordinate 107,782,663 downwards.
ATATCTTCTCTGAATCCCAGAGCACCACTGTAAGATAAATAGGGCATAAAACAGAGAGAAAAGCAATACCATGCCATCTAGTCTGGTGAGCTGAATGTGTTTCTGCTGCAGAAGAATCAGACTTTGCACTATGCTGAGTGGAATGTGAAATTTTACAGAATGAACCATGTGTGCAAAAATTGAACATGAGATTAAAAGACAATATACCGCAACCTAAGAGTCAACTACATGCATTCAGATCAGATCACAACTGGCTTCACAATGGGCATGTTACTGTCTATACGCACTCAATGTAAATGCAGGCTTGTAGGTGTGCATACTTTATTTTTAAAACTCACAGTGTACAAGTAAGACAAAGTTTAAAGATAGTGTTTCAGAATGTGCTGTTCAGTGCCACTGAAACTTTTAATTAGCCTGTTATACAATTTAGGGCTATAACTAGAAATTGTATACTATAATGAGAGAGAGTCTAAAGTATAACTTAATAAAAGATTATTATATCCTTAATGCTTTTTAAAGCAACAAGAAAGAAAGTTTCTGTTATTGTTCAAATAAAAATACTAAGGCTATGAATGATGCTCAAGGCCACAGAACTGGCAAGGGGAAGGCAAAGTTCTAGAAACTATTCTTTCCCTCTGGGAATCCAATATAGTTTTCCCTAGCATCAATTAAGCAGGATCTGTAGTGTAATAAACAGATTAAAAAATTTTTGGCATCTGCTGTCTGTGTAGTTTTTAGATTTGGCCTCTTCTCTGGTTGATATAAATATATTCAACCAGGAAAAAGGAGTGGTAAAATGGACTTGTACAATTTTATATATGGGTATTTTAAAAATTAGTTATTTTTATTAACCTATAAAACTTTCCTAATGTCAGTAAGATCTGAAAATGACATCTCTAAAGAGACTAGAAATCTTATAAATAATAGAAAGGTCTCTGAACATTTATGACTTTCCGAGGATACATTTCTTGCTGCCACATGGGGGTGCAGTGTTATTAATATTAACTTTGGAAGAATTCTGAGCATCTCAGATGACCAAGGCTGGGGAATGACTGAAAGAGATGAAGTCTACATTGATAGACAGAGCAGTCTATCTTCCCTGAACTGAGCTAGAGGTACAGGAGTATAGCGAGTTCCAGTTCATCCTCAAAGTGTCTCTAGTATCAAATATCCATGGTGTCAATTTGACAATCCATTTTAGAAAGTATTCCACATCATGTTTGAGCTGCACACGTGAGATGGCCATGTTAATAAGCGGCAAGCTACACCCTCCAGGCGGGGAAGGTCATTAGAGAACTGTTTAATTAAGCAAAAGTCACTTTTGTTGTTAGAATTACTGTGAGATAATTGACCATGATGGGAGCTGTGTCCCCTAGCTGAAAGCAAACCATGGGAACCAAGGTCAATTATCCTTTATTAATGCCTACAGTAAAAAGAGCTATTGTGATCATCCTGAGACACAACTATAAGACACTCAAAGTCTTAAAAAGTGTTGTAATGATCACAGAATTAATAAAGCTGCCACATTGAGCACTCATGGCTTTCTAATGGTTAACAATTTTCCATATATTTACTCATATCTATATGTTTAGAGTTTCTGGTACTGCACCTACTGAGAATATATTTCTAAAATCCTTCCCATTGAAAACATATACCCAGGTTTATGTTAGTTGCTTTTAGTGAGTAATTAAGTCTTCTCCGTAATTTTGGTGCCAGCACAGCTTAACATTAGTAGGAAAGGCATACATGTTGGAATCAGAGTGAACAGAGATAGAATCTCATGAACATCAGGGATACCACGCACTAACCTTCAACATACAAGCATAATCTTATGGTGTATTTAGGATGCAAAAAGGAAATAAAAACAATTTAAATTGGATGCCAAAGATAATTTTATGGGAGGAGGCATGCTATTCTTTAAAAGGATGGGGATAACAAGATAACTGAGAAGGCAGAAAGAGAGCAAGGACCATTTACCATACCTATGGACCAGGGAAAAAGAATAGGTAGAGACAAAAGTCTAAGGAGAGCTGGAGTCTAGGGAAAGGTGTCAGCTTGCAGGTGCCAGAGTTTGACCACTGACTTCTAGTGCTGGGGTGGGGAGTGGATGCTCTGGACCATCTTCTTACATGATGATGTCTTCTAAAGGACACCCTTCAGCTGAACCCACACAGACAGCTAGAAACATGTCAGTAGAGAAGGTGTGAGTAGTATAGTCAACCTATAATGGTCAGTCTCCTGAGAACAGAGAGTGGTGGTGACAAGCAGAGGGGTTTTCTGTGTTTTAAAGATGCAAAGAGAAACAACTTATTTTCTTAGTGTATTTTTCTTCATTTGTGAATGGATATATGAATCAAATTTGCCTAAAGAAACTGTAAAGATGACATAAAATACACAATTCAGCGCTGTTCATATGGTAACATAAATAGCAGCTAGTTCTTACCTTATTATAACAGTCATTGATGACAATGAAGTGTCTTTGTATTCTCTATAAAAATAAAAATATCCAGTAACTTTATTCTTCACAGAGCTATTTTATTCATTTTTTAGAAGGAAACTGTTATGAGAGACCATAAAAATTAAAGCACTAGAAAAACAAATTATCAAATGATGCAAATAACATGCTTATTTGCATTTTGAAATAGGGACCATATGAACAGTTATATATTCTGATCTAATTCTACTCATAGGGCACATGATCCATACATCTTTATAGTTTTTTAAAATTTTTATTTTATCAATTTATTCATATTACATCTCAATTGTTAGCCTATCCCTTGTATCCTCCCATTCCTCCCTCCCTCCCACTTCCCCCCTACTCCCTTCCCCTATGTCTGTGACTGAGGGGGACCTCCTTCCTCTATATATGCTCTTAGGGTATCGAGTCTCTTTTTGGTAGCCTGCTATCCTTCCTCTGATTGCCACCAGGTCTCCCCATCCAGCGGAAGTGGTCAGAAATGGGGCACCAGAGTTCATGTGAAAGTCAGATCTCACTCTCCACTCAACGGTGGAGAATGTCCTGTCCATCGGCTAGATTGCGGTAGGGGTTTGAAGTTTACTGCCTATATTTTTCTTGGCTGGTGCCATAGTTTTAGCAATTCTCTCTTATCCTATGGCACATCTGAAATGGAACAGTGGCTGGAAATAGAAAGTAAAACTTTACATTTTGAGTGCATGTACATGCCTGTAGCCATGATATTTAAGAGGGTTAGCAATCATTTCCACTTTGTAATGTGCTAGAATGCAGTTTCTGTGTAGGTCAACCATGTTTCACAAGTCTGATCCAATGCTTTGTTAAAGTGATCTCCACCATCCAGGTTTCCTTTTCGACATCTATAACCTACACTGTCCTTAAGGGACTTGCCTTTTCTATCATGGTACTTAAATTTTTTATTAATGGTGGTAGTAGTAGTAGTAACAGTAGCAGCAGCAGTAGTATTTTGGTACAAATAAGTAATGAGTGCTCAGAGTGAGAGAAAGTCTTCCCTAGGAAAGAGCACACCAGTTGGCTTTTCAATACCAAATGATCAGCCTTGAAAACATAGGGACAGATAACATCATACTGATGGAACAGGGTGTATTTAGGAATATGCATGCAACAACATGTTACATGCAACAACATTTAATGAAAATGTAACAACAATTAATGAAAAAAAGAGGCCATGACTTTGAAAGAGAGAGGGAGGGCATATGGGAAGGTTTGCAGGGATAAAGGGAAGCAAGATATGACACACTCATATGAATCTCAAAATAAAAGATAAATCTCTTGTCTTGTATATTGTTGGTCTTCTATGAAAGCAGTGATCTAAGTTATCTTCTAGTGGTATGTCTAGTTGTCCTATTACAGAATCTGATGGTACATATCCATACAAAGAAAAATGTGCACAAGAGTGGTTGATTTAAGAACTAGATGAACAAGACCTCAAATATGGTACCAACTGCTATTGTTGTTTTCAATATTATTACTTCTATTAATAAGGTTGCACATGCATAGTAAATATTATGGTGGTGACAGATACTATTCTTTTCCAATTGGAGTCTTTATCAGGCATGCCTCTTCTCAGGACGAGACTGGCAATCTTTTGTGTTCAGCCTGTGACTATTGCCAATTTCATGTTTATAGTGGCATTGGCAGCCAGATTTTGTTGCTTGGAATGATATCATTCAAATAGTAGTGGCATTGATGTCCCAGATCTCAGAACAGAATGCCAAGAGCTAAATGCCAGGAGCTAAACAAAATGATAACACATTTCCCCATCCAGGAAAATGAAGTACAGATGACTGTCCCAACATCTTCTAATAACTAAAGCTGCTGGGTGTTATATATAAAACAAACACAAATAGACCCTTGTAAGTGGGGTGAAATATAAATACCAGAAAGAAATCTCTCAAGACCCAAAGAAGAATATGACGAGGACTTCTTGAATCGTTCTTGTTTTTCTGTATTCCAGATTCACGATTCAACAAGCCCAAACTCAGACATATTAGGCATTCACAAACAAGTTCTAACCAAAGCCTTTTCTCCTTCTTTAACCAAAGGTATGGGCAAAGGAATACTAGAAAGACCAGAACTTACAATGTAAGTCATCTTATTCAGTCTACTAACACAGACAGACAGGCAGACAGACAGACACACACACACACACATACACACACACACACACATTGAATAACTGATTGTTTTTCTATATGCTAATTGTAAACATGCCAAAGCTGAAAATGTAGTATCATGTACAGTTTCTTTTTTTTTTCATGTACAATTTCTTAAAAATGATTTACTTGACTGTAAGTGGTGTATGCCCTGAACTACAAAACACTGATTTAAGAAGTCAAGAAGTTGTCAGTAAATGGATATACTATGACTTTGAATTCAGTGCCTCAGCAGCATAAAATATCTGTTTTGCTCACGCCTATGTACAAGTGTTGGTGGTATGAATGAGAAACATTCCACAGAGGCTCATGTATTTTAATACTTGGTCCCTGGTTGGTGGTATTGTCTGAGGAGGTTATGGAAACTTTAGGAGTTACAGCCTTTCTGGGGGAAGTTTATGGCCTCACCCCATTCCCTCCTTGTCTCTCTCTCTCTCTCTCTCTCTCTCTCTCTCTCTCTCTCTCTCTCTCTCTCTCTCTCTCTCTGTCTCTCTCTCTCTCAGCTCCCTGCTCCCACTACCACTCCTGCCCACTGCCACGCCTTCCCCACCATGACGGACTCTTATCTTTTTGGAAATAAAATCTAAACTCAGCCCTTTCTTCCACTTGTTTCTGTTGGGAATGGTCTTTTATCAGAGCAATAAAAATTAATTGAAACACAATGGAACAGAAAAAAAATGTCTAACTGAATTCTGACAAGGTGTTATATTAAAGATATTTAAAGAGGTTTGACAAACTTCCACAGATGACTCTTGAGCAATTCACCATTTGTGGGCATGTTCCCTCTCCCAGAAGAGTTTTGTATTTTTGAATCTCAACATAGAAAAATTATATTAAAATAGTTCATTGTGATCTACTGAAAGAAAAACTAATAGAATGGATTTTTATAAAAGATACTTATGATGTACATATTTAACAAAGCATTAGTTATCATCTGGAATGCAAAAAAAAAGAACAATCAAATGTGAGCAACTGACAACTCCAATGGGGAAATAGGTAAAAAATATGAAGAGATGGTTCACTGAAGAGGGTATAAAATACATGTGTATAAAGGACATCCAGTGTCATCTATCCCACTGTGAGGCATGGATGCTTAAGCACAGAATGGTTACAGAGAACAGCTACTTGGAATGCAAAGACATTAGTCCTCACATATTAGTGGTAGGAATATAAAATGATACAAATTAGCAATAAATAGATTAAGCTACAGATGCATACAACTACTTGACAAGAGTATTATTAATTTTTAAAAAATCTGTGTCTGGATAGATGCCGCAGAAAGAGTGCTTTATCTTTATGCATAAAAACCTGAATTTGATCCCAAGCACCCAGGTAGAAAGGCAGACATGGCTTCTCTTGACTTCAAACCCAGCAGTGGGGAAAGAGACAGAAAACCCTTATAGCCTATTGGCGGTCAACCTAGCTGAACCTTCCAGTTCAGTGAGAGACCCTGTCATGAAGCAATAAGGCAAATAATGACAGCAAAGGACATATCACATCCTGCTCTAGCTTCTGCTTGCATGACAAGGGACCCACACAAGCATATGCATTCACCACCAACATAACATATATAATACACACAAAGCAAACAATACATCAATAACCAAACAAATATTTTAAAACATGACTAAGCTTAGGCATGGTTCCATTAATATAACCATCAAAATGACAAAATATAGATGTGGAAAACAAATTTGGGGTTTACATAGGTTAAGGGACTGAGCATAGGTGTATGAAAGAATACGTGTGATACGTGTGTGATAAAAATGATCTGAATGTTTGCTGCACTGGTGTCACTGTTTTGATTTTAATATTATGCTGAATTTTATAAGGCGTCGCTATTTGGAGAAACCAGGTAAAGACTACACCATACTTTTGCATATTATATCTGAGAAATATAAATGAATTTATATCTCAAGATAAGTTTAATGTATTAAATTTTAATATGTTTTAATTTTTGAGATTATAATGATTTCATTTTCTGCCTTCCTTTTCCTCCCCCCAATTCTTCCATGTAGCTCCCTTAAAAACTCATAGTCTATTCATGTCATATTCATAGTTATAAGCTATTAAAATAGCTTATTTTTCTTTATATTGTTAGGTGTGTATGTTTATGTATACATGTATCTTCCTAAATATAAGTACAATCAAATAGCATTCCCTTTCCTACCTCTATCTCTATTCCCAAGCCTTCTTTGCAGGATATTCAACCAGCAGTGGGCTAGTGAGGTATGAAAGCATGAGACTTAAAGGTATAGCAAGATGGCTTCTGCAATGTTGCCACGGATTTGCGCTGGGGAGGAGCTGGGGCAAGTGCAGAAAAGATCACCAGTGGGGTCAGGCATCTCTCACATCATCATAGTGGCACAGAGCTTTAGAAATGGTGGTTCTGAAGCAAGGGAATGAAGGCCACTGTATTGGAGCTTTCTCTCTTCCATGAATCTGATGTATGCTGGAAAATAACACTAGGATAAGGATATTTAAACAGGGACAGTGGGGCATATCTTGGATCCCTGTCATTTCATGAGGGAGGTGGGGGAGACAGAAACAAGGGGCAAAGTAGGAGAATTTGATTAACATATCTTCCCCCAGTACTGCATGTAAATATATGATATATACATTTATCACTCACCGCCTTCATTTGTTTGTTCAAAAATGCATATTGCATTCTTATGCTCCGATAGGAACTAGGCCAGCCATGCCATAAACAAATGTAATAAGATATAAACTCTTCTTTTTAAGAACTCAGAATCTAATAGAAGAGAAAGCATTTGTTTAACTGTCAAATTTAGAACAGTGCAGATGTTTTTTATAACTGAACTAAGAACAGAGTATCACAGAAAGTCATTATGACTGGAAATCTCACTTGTCCTGGTACAAGGGCACCATGGAGAGAGCTTGAATAATTTGACAGTGGAGTTGAGCCTATGGCATCTGTACTCACTCCTTCTCTCCAGTGCATCACATCAGGCACTGTTCGAATTCTAAAGTCCAGATTAAAGCGCTTCAGGAATCAAAGGGAGAAACAGCATTATGCAGCAGGCATGATTTAACAACATACAGGCATACTTGAAATAAATATATATTAAACTGAGTTGAATTAACTAGTGAGAAGATAATAAAGATTTCATTAAAATTCATGTTGTGAATGAAGCTTAGGACTCTGGGCTCTAGATAAACAATGTCACTGTAAAACAAAGGCTGACTCACTACTAAATGTTCAGAAATACATTCATACAATGCCACAAGTTTCAGTCATATACCCTCTCTAGTGACACTTGCCATCAGAGAGGAGAGTACAACCTAGAAAGTACACACAGAAAGGTACTTCACACTTTTGTGTGTGTGTGTGCATGCATGCGCGCATGTGCACACACACACACAGACACACACATGCCTCAGATTGCTTAGCCCCCTATGCACAGATTGCGCTCTTCACTAAAATGCTCAAATTAGTTATGCAAATTCTGTGCCATGTGATGCCCCACCACCACCATATGTGACTTAGTTGCCATAGCAGCAAGCTTAAGTGCATATTTCCCATAGCAACCCCGGAATCTTTACCATACAGAGATCTAAGTGAGACGGAATTGAAAGCAATTCCACGGCATATGAAATATAAATGTTGGCAGCATCCCTGAGTCTTTTTTTAAAACAACATCACTTAACATTGACTTTTAAATGCCACAGGCTCTGGGTGGTTCTCTTTTAGACTGCATCAGCAACTTCTTCCTGTTGGAAATGTGAAACTTTGAGAACACATAACATTTACGTTTGAGAGCTATAAAGGGGAGCTTTTATTTTTCCCCTCAGGCCTCATCCTAGAGTATATGTAAAGTTGTCTCCTGCTATGGTGCAGGAGAGTTACCACGAGGGGTTAAGAATGCTGAGCAGTTGCCTCTAGATGTAAATCTGTAATTTGAAGTTCCATATGGTGCTGCAATGCATTTGTCATCTTCACTGTTCTCTGCATTGTTACAACTTCCTGCCTTAGACTACAAGGCTTGAATCCAACGAAGGTGTAGTTTTTGCCTTTCCTTGTCAGGTTTTTGAGAGCGGTTTTATCAACCTCAGCAATATTTGTCTCACACTTGATATTTATAGGAAGACTGTATTCCCTTAAAAGGCTTCCTGACTTGTTAGCATATACGTGGACACGTACCCAAAGTGGCCTGACAAGAAAATGATAGGAATAAGTTTGAAAGCTCTGTTTGTTGCTGCAAGAACTTACTATATTCATGTGTGTGTGTGTGTGTGTGTGTGTGTGTGTGTGTGTGTGTGTGTGTGTCTTTTACAGCTTATGAGAGAAATGGGGGCAGGCAAGCTAAGGTGCCAGAGAACCGTTTTTGAAGCTCAGAGTTACCTAGAGAATGAGACTTCTGTTTGAAGGGATAACACATGGAATAAAAATAACTGAGCATCTTAGGGAGATCTCAGGACAGTGGTGGAGTTGGTCTGCTGGAATCACTGTTCCCATTCAGGATTTCCCTAAATCTTTTACACCTCACCTATTTAAGTCTACATGAAAACCTATAACTTCTCTAAACTGACCGAAAACCTACCAGGAAACCTTTACTAGTATGTCTCTTTGCTACCTGGACTAAAGAAGGCATTGACCTTTCCTCCATCCTTCTATCATTAGCAATAGAATACTGTTTACTTCAGACACACACTCCCAGAGAAGTGAAAAAGATACATTTCTAATTTACCCTGGTACAGAGATGACCCCTCAGGAAAAACAGTCTTTACACCCAGAAAACTACTGTGGAAAAGAATTCTTTAGAATTCCACAGGTTTTTCTTAAGCAAAATGAACTGGTAGACATTTATATTTGTGGCCCATACTGTAAGACACCACACACACACACACACACACACACACACAAAGGATAAGTCACTACCTCTCAGTATGGAAAGAAAGAATGTCATTTCCTGGGTCATTTATGTAGCTAAGTTAGAAACTAGAAGTCAAGCACCCTGGTCCAGCACTGATGGATAGACCAGTGGAGCTTGTGCCATGGACAAAGTCACTATTAATAGTCTTAAGACTTCATATCCTTTCTTTTAAATGTAACTATTCAAGAATTTCTATATCTACCACAGACAGAATTCTGCCTAAAAACGGGCAACCTTGGACGCAGGCAGAGTTAATGGCCAAACTCTGCAAAGACAGTGTAAGCAAGTCCTCAATAGTTCCTGCCTCACAAATATGTTTGTCAGGTATATTGGGCCAGAAGGCTAAAGATGATGCTCCAACATTATAGAGAATTTTGGGTGACTGTTAAGGCAGAAAACCATCTCTGTCATCTTCTCATTTGGGAAGCTGCTAACCTGCACTCCCTGTATACTTAAGTAAATAATTTTCTTCCTTTTCAAGTCTCTGATGGGGTTGAAGACCATATAGTTTAGTTTTACAATTAAGCTTAGTTGTTTAGGAGTTAAGATGTTTTTAGTTCTAGATAGATGTTTTAAGTTGATAACAATGAGATATGATCAATATTGATTTACATTCAGAATTTTTGACCCACCAAGACGGGAAAGATATTTTCTTCAAGGCTGCCAAATATAAATATGCAAAACACTATGAATGTAACATATATACAATCCCTGATTGTTTAATGGTTCTTCTTGCTGTAGGTAGTTTATTGTATATGTGTATAATAATATGTCAACATATTCAATAAAAATTTTTATTAAAGAAAAGAAAAATAATCTAATGAAAAAAAAGAACTCTAGATTATAGACACCTGAAAATCACAAATACCACTGATAACTGTAACTCTCAAGCTACAATAAATTATCACTGTGTTTCTCCTATGTCTAAGAGTAACAGTAAGACTACTCATTGCCTACGTGGTCAAGTTTGAACTCACTCTTGGAGTATAATCTTATATATGAATTTTAGTTCTTCCCAGTGGATTGTATGCAATCTGTAGACAAGAGAAATGGTTTTTTAAACACAAGAGAATGAGACAGTATATTGGTTCAAAAGGAATATTTTTTAAAAGAAGTATTAAGAGGACATGAAATGGGCATGGCAAATACAGTGTGGCCAATTTTTGTCTGCCTTTTTATTTTCACTTGTAAAGTTCCATTTGTAACTATGGCATTTAAGTCATTTCTCCCTTTCCTTCTGCTCACTTCCAATGTCTCTTGGGTACCCCTAATTTCTATCAAATTCATGGACTTTTCTTCTTTAACTATTATTGTCAAATATATATGTGTATATATGTGTTATATCATATATAGATACATACACACATATATGTTAGAGGATTAACATCCACAATATACAGAGAACTCAAAAAACAAAGGGTTGAGACAGCTGACAACAAATTCTGGCAAGGATGTAGGAACAGAAGCCATCATTCAATGTTGGTGGAACTGCAAACTGGGAACCAAAGAGCTGGAAGTTGATCTACAATAGACTTAGCTATATCACTGATTGACATCAGACCAGAAGATTCAGAATTCTACTTCATGTATAATTTCTCAGCCACATTCATTGACACTCTATTACCCATGTCTAGAGGATGGACACAACCTAGACATCCTTCATCTGGTGAATGAATAATGAAAATGTGGTACATAAGCACAATGGCATTTTATTTGTCTATAAAGAAGACTGAAATTGTGGAATTGGCAGGTAAATAAACCTAGATCTCGGCTCTTTCTGATGAGAAGTCAAGACCCTTTTGTAAATAGTCTTTGATATCCTTAGCTGCTACTTCTCACACTGTACACAAAGTCGTTGTTCAGAGAAGTATTATGTAATTGCATCTATACACCATGCTGTATCTTTGAACATCAGTGTATATTTATCCTTCTTCTTGGGAACAATGTGCCTCTATACCTCACCTTGACCTGATGCATGTAGCCGGACAATTTAGTTGTTTCCTTTGCTCACCCCTGACTGACTGACTGAGATCCTCCTTTTTGGTGTTCACTGTACTACATCAAGACATTATGACTCATCACATAACACTGCAGTGTGATATCATCCATAAAACACACACTATTTCTACAGAAAAATCTTTGTAGAAAATGTCCACCTTGATTACAGACGTATGCTCGCCACATAGATATTTTGGCTCATGGGTCTGCTTCACAAGAAACAAAGGCAGAGTAAGTCAGAGAGATCCTAGAAAAGCACCTGACCTATAATGTGAGCTTGCCTTGCTATGACTATTCTGCTCATCATCAAAGCTGGTCAACTTTGAAACTGAAGGAAATAAAGAGTTTCGGGGAGGGAACAAGCTGGGAAAGAGGCTTTTCTCTATACCAACACTTACCAAACGACCAGTCATGTACACACAGAAGCACTGAAGGCAGATAGGAATGGAAAACAAGTGACAAAAATCTACTCACATAGTAGTACATGTGAATAGAGTCTTGTCTGTCTCAAACTGTGGTTCAGTTAAAGTTTGGCATTTCCGAGAGACAGAAAGTCTCTGTCTTACCTAGTGAAGTGAAGCAATTATGATTCTTAGACTAGCTTAAAAGAATCTCATGCCTACTATATAATCATGAGTACCCCAGTACCTGGCACAGTGCAGAATTACAGCAAGCACAAGGTAATTTAGTATTGCTCATATTTGATATGGATTGTTAGTTCAAAACAGAAAAAAATCCCACAAAGTTGAGCAACAAAACTGGTGGTGGGGATAGGAAGAAATTCAAGGGAAGGAAGTGTGGACTAGATTTGATCCAATACTGCACTTATGTATGAAAATTTCAAGGAATAAAAACAAAAAAAACGTATAATTTTTATATTAAAAATAAAACTATGTCTCAATGATCTTTACTCATATGCTATAGATGCAAGAGATACTGTATTCATCTCATAGAATGTGGCTCCGAAGTTAAAAGTTTGAGAAAACCTAAATTAAAAGGGTCGATGTGGTTTTTAAAAAATTATTGAGGGATGTTCACAGTCATATATGAAGAAGCCTTAGATTATTTGCTCCAGTGCTTACATATATTACCTGAGGGGAATTTTAAAAACGAGTTATGACAGGATACACCTTACATATGGGGAAGTGGAGCAGATGAGCACAGAGCAGGTCCTGTGGAAGGTGCCCTTTACTCTGTGCTCTCCCATGCATACTCATTCTCTCTGTCTCTCTCCCCGCCTCCTCTTGCCCCTTCCCCCGCCCCCCATTTTTTCTCTCTCTATAAATTGAATTTGAATTTGCATGGATCATTTTCCAGAGTGACAACAGCAATCACATTGATATTGCCTGATATTCTCTCACTTTACTGTAAGTGGTGCTTAACTTTTGCTGCCAGGTTCCACTTGTCTTGGTAAACACAAGTGGATCAGGTAACACATAGTTTTGCTATTGAGAGCTCTATACAGTGAAGTGTAGCACCATAGGCCTTGGTGGCTCACTGTGGATTACAAATGCCTTGGTGAGATGTGCACCTGAAAAAAGCAACTTGACTTGGTAATTGAGTCAGATCTATTGAAGGTACTCACAGTGTGGGACTGGTTCCAGCAAATAGAGAAGGGAAAACTTGATACAGTTTTATTCTTGTCACCACTGAAGTATCCACAAAAACAAAACAAAACAAACAAAAACCCTAGAGCATATATTTGATTTAAAAAGTTTTTAAATGAAATAAGATTATATTCCTTTACTGCCTCCCTTTCCTCCCTCAAACCCCTCCCACATTCCACCACACATTCTCAAGCAGAGTGCCTCTTTTTCATGGATTATTGCTGTGCACACGTGTCTGGAAATACATAGTACAACCTGCCGGGTCTGTTTTTCATTATTTTTTTGTATGTAGTCTCTGGGACTAAGCAAAGTAAAATCTCTTGATGATGTGCCTATATCTACCTTTCTTTTAGTAACATTTTAAGTTCAATAAGTTTCTTCTGTCTTTCCTTGTGTTCTCAGATATCTCTGATACAAAGAAGTTCAGAATTATTTTAGTTTGATTTGCAAAATGATTGACAATAAAAAAGGATGAGCCCTGTGATAGATTATCTAATCCTTTGTAGTCATATGGTCAGCCTTAAACATCTACCCATACCAGAACACTAAATAGTTCGCTCTCTCCTTCAGTATGATGTGTATTGCTGCTGACCTCCTTGGTTGTGTAAATGGAAGGTGAGTTGCCACAGCTAAAGACATCATATACTTCAGAAACAAAGAACAGAGGCCCCTGAGTTGAAACTGACCTAAATGTCTCCTCCCTAAGGACTAGTTTTAAAATTACCATAAGATGTCATTTAAAGTTTCAAAATAGGAACCCAAACAAGTCCTATCCAACTATGGCATCTATGAACGGCAGTAATGAATAGCACGGCATGCTAACACTAAAGGTGCACTAATGGCACACACATCTTGGCAGTAAACAACAGCTCTGTAATTAAACTTATGACCTATTCAACAAAAGGGAAAGCATGTCTGATACCGGAAACCTGGCCAACTACTTAAGCCTAATGAGTTCAAGGGTGTTGAAAAGCTTACAACTGCTACTTTACTAAACTAGTATAATCCCTGACTACAGTCTAAATATTTGTTTTATACCCACAGGTAAGTATAGTTCTTACCTCTCATCAAGGAATGTCTCTTTATAATAGACAAGACCATTATAGAAAAGCACAATCAGTCAAACTTCAAAGCTGTGAAGCCCAGCCCCAAAGGATACATCTAAGAAAAATTCCCACACCTAAGGCTCAGGGAACATTTTGGAAGGAGGGTGGAAAGATTGTAAGAGTCACAGGATCAGGGAGTTGGCTATGAAATGTGTACCCTAAGAATGTCATAGTCAATACCCATAAAGTCTCACAACACACAACCTAATCCTGAGCTGAACCAAAATAACATCAATAAAACTGCTAAAGTGGATAGGCCCACAAGCTTTAAATCCCACACAGAGAACTACAGTCAGCTGAAGAAGGCTGAGGATGGGACAGTGTGTGTTCTCCGGGGAAAAGCACAACTAGTTACCCAATACCTAATTATCAGCCCTGGAAACATACATAGAAATAACATTATACAGACTGACCAAGTTTTATTTAGGAATCTATATGATTACATTGCATGTAATAACATGTATATGCATGTAATAACAATTAGTAAAAAAGAGGCCATGAATTTAAAAGAAACCAAGGAAGGGTATATTGTAGGGTTTGGAGAGAAAAATGGAAGGAAGAAATTATATAATTATATTATAATGTCAAAAATAAAAGGAAAGAATTCAAACAAATTAAACTGAAATTTAATTATCCCATAAAAGAATACAATAAACACACAGTTTTTTAAAGGTAGGATCAAATGCTTTCACTTACATGTTAACATAGTACAGTTTAAGTTGGAAAAGGGAAATTATACATATTGTATGTTTAGAAAGCTTAATTATCTATTCACAAAAAGTTAGTGTCATAGTGATGAAAGATGTTTATCTCTTAAAGCTTACCACTACCAGTGATTAAAATTACTGCTCTCATAAATTAATTTAATAATAATGAAGCATATACCCTCAAAACATAGAAGAGGGCATGGATTCGAACGTGAGACTGAGGATCTTTTAGAGGAGTTAGAGGAGAGAGAGAAGAATAGAAAATATATAGATTAAGTAGATATGATGGAAATTCTTTCAAAAAGAAAAAATACATGATATTTTTCAGCACTCATTGATAGATCCTTACTAGCTACCTTAGTCTCAGAATCTCCTACTCTAATTTCACCAGGAAGAAACCTGATGCTAGTCAAGTGAGGTGCACTACTTGGTACCACACAGCTAGTCAGTAAGGACTCTAGAATTAGAATCCTCAACAATGTTTGCCAAATTGTTAAATAAAAGAAGCAACTGTAAAAGAAATAATATATACAAAGCTCATTGTAAACAACAAACCAAGGGCCATGCTATAATGGAAAGAGGTTTCTATTCAAATGGCTTTTCTACTTCAATCCTGGCCTTATTTCCACAACATGATCTTTGCCTCCTGAGCTTCAGTTTTTCCATCTATAAAATGGGAATCCTATGGCCTATGTACTCACAGGCTCCACTTTATGATTGCTCACCTGTGACACTGTGTGGAAAGCATGGTAAGTAATGGATATGAAAACCATTGCTAGAACAATCCAGCTGTAAAGAAGAAGGTGTAAGGGCTCACACAGGTAAACGGGCGAGCAAAGAACTGAGCAGCAGCAGTCACCTTCTCAGGGAGTGTGTCTTTCTAAATAGTCACAAGTGTAAAATCATGCATCTACATTATTGATACATTCCCAGTGTTTTCTTCAGACCTGATCACGAGCGCATGATGCATAAATGGTGGCCACATGAATAAATGAACCTTCTTATTATCTGAAGGGTCCTCCCACAAGTCTTGAGATCTAAGTTATTTCTCCTCTACTTCATGAAATGTCATAGCAGTCATACATATGACTTCATGACACATTAGAAAATACAAAGGCTTCCTTGGTATAAGCCTTCTGTCCTCAAGAACTTTTACTTGTTATTCATTCAAGAAATATACTATGCTAACATTTGAATGAGAAAATACCCACACGCGCACACAGCTAACATGCTGGAATAATTGATTTCCAGCTGGAGGCCTGTAACAAAGGCAGTGGGACCTTTGGGAAGTGGGCCTAGCTGGGTGGACCACTACAGCTGGTGATAGGTGTGTCAATATGACAGTTTGGCCCAGTATCCTTCTCTTTATTTCCTTCTTCCTCCCCATCGGCCTTCCCTTTTCCTCTCTGTCCTTCCCTCTCCCAGTGCCCCCTTGCCCTCTTACTCCTAATCATCTGTGCCACAAGCTCCCACCACCACAGAGAGGGCCCCAGCCACCATGAAACTGTGAACTAAAATATGTCTTTCTTCTTTTAAGATGCTTCTTGTCAGGTATTCATCCATAGCAATGAGAGAAGTGAAATAATGTTTTCCTCCTCTGTCTGCCATATAGCGTGCATCTAGACACTCAGTTAATGCTTATTACTTTGAATTGCATGTTTCTTTAAAAGGAAAAGCCAAAGGGAATCTTTTTGTTATAGTTTTTCTAATCATCCCTTATGAGAGAGTCCTTCCTTTTCCTCCCCCAGCATATGCCTACCTTACTGCTTCTAAATATTGGCTGTATATTAACACATTCATTTTCATTTTCTATCTATATAGCCAGTAAACACTTATAATAGGTGTGCCCTAGTCATACATTTACATAAAAGAAGCTCAGAAGCAGATTTTAACTTTAGCTTAGAGTTTGGTCTGGTATATTACAGAATGTTTAAGATCCAGGTTTTATAGCTCTGAAACTTGAGAATTACAAGGGTAAGTTGCCTAAATTCTCACACTGAGTGTCAGACTGGTGAACCAGGCTGAGGTTGTTTGTGTTCAGTGAGTCATGATGTTGGTTTGCTATATCTGGAAGATGTTACAGTACCTAAGAGCTCTAGATAGTTCCTTTTTTGCTTGTTTGTTTGTTTGTGAATTCAGACATTCTTATAATATGGTCTAGTTAAATCTACCATCCATCCCTCCCTTATATATTGCCCATTTTCATTACCACTAAGGTCAATCAATCATCTTCACTCATTTGCTAAAACATTCACTGTGAGCCCAGGACTCACCAGGCAATATACCAGGCATCACAAACACACAAGCATACACACACTCACCGAATTTATCTTTAATTTTCACAACAATCCAGTATTCACGAAGAATGGAAATGAGTAACCAATATGGCAGCTGATTGGAAGTTTTATACACAATGTCTAAGAAACCTTTATCTAATTTCCTCTGAATTCTGAGTTCTCCATTATGAAGGTTGCCTCTCTTTCCTGTGCCAAACTGATTAGCACAATCACCTCAAAGAACTCAGGTCTCTGAGACCTTGGATAACTGCCAGACTTTCTAGTGTATGTCAACAGAGATTCTGGCACCCCAGAGATAAAGAAGAAAAACCATTATCCAGTATCCCAGGTGCCTCACATCCCTCTAACAGATCATACTAGAAAATAAAGTTTCCCATGCCTGCATCTCTGGGACTCTTAGTCACTGGAGGTTATCCAATAAAACCTCATTTTACAATCCAAGCCTGCTGTAATCCCCAGCTCTACTCCTCATATACCAGATAAGATGAGCCATTGACTAAATTACACATTGTCCTGCCAAGAAAGCAGACTTCAATTTAACAGGAAATCTCACGGAGCTGAGTTGTTGCCTCGCTGAAAATGTTAGGAATGGTGAAAGCAAATGCCCAAATTTAATCAAATGGCTTTGCAGTTCCAGAAGGGAAAGTGGGAGCATATGAAACTCACAGGCCCACAAGTGAGCACATTAAGTGTGCTCACAGCCACAGAGAGACAGATGAACAGAGAAACAGGGCTTTTACTGCATGGAAACAGCCATTATTATTACCTTATGGAGTTCAAGTTCTCAAAGGTTTTCATGAAAACTTATAACCTTGTGATTAGGGTGGCTTCTGAGGCATGCTTCAGGGGAACACATTCTCAGGAAAGCCACACTAGGTTTTCCAGCTGCGGACACCTCCCCACACTCTCAGGCCCTGTGCTGGGCCTCTATTCATTGTGGAATAAGACACACAGAGATCTACAGAGAGACAGACAAGGCTTAGAACACAAATTTAAACATAACTACAATTACAACAATCTAGCACTGTTTTTTGCTTATTCTCTATTGGAGAAGAATTCTGAATAGACTTCTGACCTCAAAGATTTCTTCCCAGAACTTATGCCCCAAATCTGTCCTCTTCTAACTCTTTCCCTCCAGTATATAATCCACCATGGCATTCTCAGTGTATCCCTATTTAGCTATTTCCCTGGGAGTGGGTCTCTGCTCTTAAATGATACTTAGTACTTAAGGCTGAAGACTTGGGTGTTTGTCCTTTAGATCCAACTCAAGTAACATCTTTTATAATTTGTGCTGTTGACCATTCTTCTACAGATATTAACTGCTCTCTTTTATAAGACTCTACAGGAGCTAAATACATAACCATAAAAACACCTATTGTTTTTCTTTTTGAATTATTTGTTTTTACTTTATGCACATTGATATTCTGCCTGCACGTATGTCTGTGTCAGCATATTGGATACCCTGGAAGTGAGTTACAGACAGCTGTGAGCTGCCATGTGGGTGCTAGGAATTGAACTGGGGTCCTTTGGAAGATCAACCAGTGCTCTTAACTACTGAACCAACTCTCCAGCCAAAAACACTTATTTACAATATTTCTATAACTGTAACCATAGTCTGTAACAAGGGCAGTAAAATCCTATGAAGGATGCCTCCTAAGTAGTATAAGTGTTTTAGACTCTATGGATTCTACCCAACTTTATCATTACAGGCTGAAGAAAGTCACAGATGATACATAAACGGCGCATGGCTGTAGTACAATAAAATTTAATAATTCTTTCTAAACATGAAAAGTTCTTTGTCACTGAAAATAATTCTTGAGTACTGCAAGGTTTAGCACAAAACACAAAGCAAAGGAAATAGTTAATTATACTGAATTCAAGGGTCTACACATTTTTGGCTTGCTATATGAAGGTTACAGATATAAACAAGGATAGACTTTTGCCTCTTATAAACTAAGAAAGCAAGGAGAAGGAACTCAGAGTATGTTATACCAACAGTACCATCAGCAGTTTATATTGATGGGGTGACTAGTTGATGAAAAATTCAAAATATCCAATGAAACAAATCATTGTCAAATATTAGTGGATGTATTTGATAAGAAGTGCTATGTGTTAGTAAACAAATCAATATTTTTTCATATTTTTTCTTTTTACATATACTTTTATATTATTATACATATATACAACAAACTACCTATAGCATGAAGAACCATGCTACAAGCAGGAATTATATAAGTGTTATATCCTTAGTGTTATGGCTATTTGTATTTGACCGCTTTGAAGAAAACATCTTTCCTGTCTTGGTGCATCTAATATTAAGAATGTAAATCATCAGAATAAAATTATCAAAGTGTCATTTTGGAGACTGCCCTTCTCCCTCTTGTACATGTTGCTCATTGGCTGCAACGGCATGCTAAAGCCAAATCCAGACTCTTAGGGTGTCTTGAGCATTTTATGCGGCAAAGTGGTTTTCAATTATTTACTAGTTAATTAAACTCACTGGCCCCTCCTCTTATTCCCAGAGGTGTTGAGGCAGCATTTTGGAAATGGTAAAGTCAAGACATTTATTATCTATTAAGTGTGACTGATATGATTAGTGAGTGATGATGGAAAGAGGGTCAAGGTTATTCCTTTAAATAGAGTAATGAGAAAGCAAGGTAAATAATTAATTGGGGTGACCGATAAAAAGTTTTAGATGAGGCAAAAGCTTATGCTATTATTGAAGTCTACTGAGTTATTTTCCTAACATGTGCACATGTGCACACACACACACACACACACACACACACACACACACACACACACACTGAGCATTCTGATGAAACACTAAGGAAATTTTAGCTATATCACTTATTTTAGAAGGTGACCCACGTAAAGTTGAAAGATACTGTCAAGCTGTAGTGGCAGACTCATAATCTGGCCTTGCAGGATTATAGCTGTCTGTCTGTTCAGATGTTGAGGTGGAAGTGCCTTTCAAGCACAGGACATTTTTACGTGGAAAGAGAAACACTGGTCCTTGAGGACCCTGACAAGTGTCTGAGCTTGTTGAGAATACAATGAGTATCCCGGAAGTAGTGTCATCACAGCTGTGTTCTTAAGGGGGAAAGTGAGTGAGAGGAGGTTATATATGTACCTTTATCAAAATTACGTCAACTTGAAGGAATCATGATATCTTAAAAAATCTGTTATGTTATATGTGTAAGCCTCTTAATACTTTGTCGAGACAATGAACTCTTTGATGGCAGATACAGTATTTAAAAATACTTTTGATGCATAAATTCCTTCTGAAAGCAGTAGTTGAAAAGAAACTACACCATTAGGTTATGTGAGGACTATTTTAGATGTACATAAAACATACTTTTTAGTTTATGACAATTGTTAAAAAATGCAAGCTGTAGTTATGAGGCTCAATAAATATTTTCTGGGAAATGAATTCATCAAAGAAGGGGCAAATGGATTAATTAGTGGGTAGCTTTGTAGCAAATAAATTGCAAATTTTCACCAGACTCAGAAATCTACTGAAGAATGCTGTCACATCCCAGGGAGGAGCTACCAATGTACAAGAACTGACGTATGCTCTGACCCTGTGCACAGTAGGACTAACACCCCGAGTGAGGCTTCACTCCGTTACACCCTTTCCCACCTACACTATTTGAGCCACATCAGCTGGATCCGTTCCCTGAAAATATCAAGTAAGCAGCTGCCTCCAAGGCCCCATACTTGCTAGCCAGTCTGCCCTCTTCTATAAGTGTTTATTTAAGGTCTTTTACCTTTTCCAAGATGCTTTCCTGAACTGTCCTACTATAAAACAAATATAAACACTTTCTGACTAGCTACGCTTTTCTCTCCATGCCACATATAATACATAGCATAAAAATGTTTCTTTTTTTGTTTATGTATCTGATATAAGCTGCATGAGTTCTAGGATTGCTGTCTGTTTGGTTTAATGCTTTAGAAAAGAGACCATTAGGACAAATGCCCGGTATCTTCTAGGTGTTCCATAATAACTGCTGCCTAAGTGGATGAGTGAATCACTCAGGAGTACATTTTTCAGATGACAAATATAACATGGCTTTGCCCATTTATTCCAAAAATACTAATTACTGTGTTTCAGGCATTGTGAGAGAAGTAGGGCAATCTCTGTATAGGGGATGAAGCTAACAACTTGACACTAAAGGTATCAAGAACACTACTCCCATCTTGTCCAAAACCCAGCTCTTATTTTGAGTACCTCTCACTGACAGTGGATCCAAAACCCTAGGCATGCCGGCAGCCAAACACACTGCACGGACGAGCTTAACTTGGCAAGGAGAACATGCACTTCAAGCTGTGCCCTCACCACTTGCTCACAACTTTACAACATCAGGCAGCTGATAAACATTTAATGAAGGCTTCCAAGACCTCTACTTTGTGCTGGATGCTGTGAAGGCTTTGCAGGAACTGAGGAATGATCACTAGTGTCCATCGAAAACCAAACAACATTACAAATGGAAATTTGTAACTAACAAAATAAATGATTCTTGGTAATAGGAATATTTGTTTACAAACAATAAATGCAAGGAAGGGGAAGGTAATATTTTTAATTTATGGTTACTTGTACACAGAAGTATGTCAGGTGATGTTAGGGGTACAGTATAATTGACCTTCAGAAGCAAGATGCCTACAAATTTAAACTGGAAGAATGAAAATGAATGCTTTTCTACCAATACTACATGACAAGGCAGAATGCAGGTGTCTGTGCCTTCCTAGGCTTCTGTCCCTCATAAGCATGGTTATGTTGCTCCCATTTTATGGGAAAACCGAGACTCATAAAGTTACACAACTTGCCATTGTTGCTTCAGAGCTACTTGATGCCAGGGGACATGTTCAAAAGAGCACAGGGAGCTTTGTTCAGCCATGGACTGAATTGGGTAGCTCAGCCTCACTCACAGCTAACAATTAGCAGACACCCACAGTGTATATGTGGAAGCATTCAAGGGTACTCTTGTCAGCAAGTAGCCTCCCCCTCAGCCACACCTCCTGTATCACAGTGACTCAGGCATTGTTCTCCACCGGACCAGACCTGCTGCTTCTATCCGTACTGACCTGGGTGGTGGGCTCCTGACATTTAGAACCTTGAGAACCATAGGGAAAAGTCAATGTGGGTGTGAGAAATGCCCTTTTAAACCTATGCATTAGTTTACTTAATTACCGAGTCAGCTTTGGCTTGCTTTTCTGACAGAGAGTCTCTAACAAGAAATAATCTCTAATTAAGAATTAGCTACACAAGCTCTGGGCACAGAGTACATGGACTTTGCACATGAACAAAACACAGCTCAGGTCTCAGGAGACTTGATTTTGAGGCTCATATACTAAAAATCATGTGACAACTTTGCCTTGCTATATTCACATCTACACTATGAAGAATTGAAGGTGGCCAGAATATGCTGTCCTTTCAAATTCTATTGGCTTAGAGCTGACAATCTACAGAAACTCAGATGATTTCCATGTGGCATGAGGACATTTCCAAGGATCTCTTGACCTTATTGGACCTTTGTAGACTATCCTTTTATAAGAGTCACACTCCTTTGGGAGGCAGGGGGAGGGGGTAAAATGCCTTAAAACAACTACTCCCAAAACAAATGCTGTCAACTGTAATGAAGGTGAATTCGCTGCCTCCTCCTGGTGATTGTGCAAAGCAAAACGATTGCTTTGTTTCCCTGTCACACATTTTAATCTCCTATAATTACAAAGACAACTAACTTATCCAAAGATATCCTTACTGTTTATTTGGTTTGTATTAGCCAGTGATCTCGGCAACTTCTTTCATCATCCTTGTTATTCCAAATCACCTTAGAAATGGGCAGGGTGCAAGATCACATTGGTCCATGCTGTATGCAATCACTGTTATTTCTGTGGCTCATCTTCATCTGCCAAAAAAGGAATGTTTCCCTTTCATTCTTTCATTCCCCCTTTAAATGTTACATGTCTGTCTCACAATAGGCCTTGCCCACAATCTGCTCTAGTTCTTTCTTATCTTTTGGCTTCTGCTGCTTAACATCCACCAGGAAAACCATTTTTAAAAATCACATCTAACATATATTGTGAGTTAAGCAATTCCTCTGCTTTTTGTTTTGTTCTGCATGATGCATCACATTTTAACTACCAACAACATGTTCAAATATTTGACTCCCAGACAGAATCCATTGTCTACCTCCAGAAGTGATAAAAGTGAGGTTTGATCTAGACACAAAATTATCAAAACTACAAAGGCCTCCAAGAATACACTTTGTAATCCTGATGGCACCTGCCACCCTCAGATCTATAACTGCAGTTTTCTGTTGACAGTCTTCCCTGGCACTGCAGCATGAATACTATTGCTCAGCAAGCTGTTCCCTCCTTGCCTGCATAACTTTTCCATCCATACCCGGACTTTTTAGTCCAGTCTACTAAGTTGCAGAGAGAGGGGGGAATTCTTCCACCTGTGGTCATGATAGAGAAGTTAGCTGCATGAAGGACACCCCGATACTGAAATTGACTGGGTGCTATTTCTCACAGCACATCCCCTTCTACAAACTCTCCTGCTGCAAGTATTTTTTAGTCCCTTGCCTCTCAAAGCACCTGAGTAACCTTTCCAATAGTGAATCTCGTTTGATTCTTTGGTGAAAACCTCTTAGTGTCTTCTATTTGTCTCTACAATAAAGTATCTGCCTGACTATTAAAAAGGACCTAAGTAAAAGAACTCCTTTGTAAGTTTTTTCCCTTTCTAGGAAGGAGATCACATTGAAGAGCACTATCAAAACTCACACAGCTGACTATAATTCAGTATACCTAGAATTATGTGATATACAATCTTTTTAACCTCCCATAACCCAGAGTGTTAATATCCCCACTCACAGAGTGAAGAAAACAGGAGCTACTACATAAACAATGAGTGATCATATAAACTGATCAAAGGGGCACAAAGTTATTGAGTGATGAATTAAGAGTCAAACCCCAATTTTCCTTATTCTTAAGTATCTACTGTGTCTACTAACTGTTTTATGGGTGATGTGATGGATTTATTGGGTAATAAAGTGATCTAGAGGGGAAGGTTGTTAAATTTTTAACAAGAAAACAACAGTAATTTTTATTGACCTAAAGCCATACAAATGCCAGGTAGAAAACTAGACACATTTGTGATGTGCTTTCATGAGGAGATTTAAAATCCAGAGAATGCTTAGATTTGCCTCAACAGGAAGTGAGAAGTAATTTAGACTTTTGAGTTTAGAAGTAGTGTTTTCCTTTTCTTTTCTTTTCTTTTCTTTTCTTTTCTTTTCTTTTCTGTTTTGATTTTTAAAAACAATTTTATTTAAACTTTTTATTCTGTGTATATGCATGTAAAGAAGTCGTGTGTGTTTGTGAATTTAGTGCCCTTGAAGACCAGAAAAAGGTGTCAAGCTGGTAATGGCTGATTAAGGTGAGTTTATGATTGATGCAAGTTTAGTCAGGGGTGGTGGTGCACACCTTTAATCCCAGCACTCTGAGGGATGCAGTGTATGTGATCGCTACCTGGGTTTGACAGAGGAGGATGCCACTATGAAAGGCTCAGGTGAGAGGACAGACTATGTAGGATCTGAGAGAAAATAGCTCAGAATGGTCAGGGCAAAAAACATAAGCTTCGAAACTTTTGACAGAATTCATAGCAAACACAAGAGCTGCTACAGTTTGAATTTGGAATACTCCAGCATGTGAATGCTTGGTCCTCAGCTTTATGATATTTGGAGGTAGTAGAACCTTGTAAAGGTTTTAGAGGTATGACAGTGAAGGGGAACAGGAGAGATAAGAGTCTCTCTCTCTCTCTCTCTCTCTCTCTCTCTCTCTCTCTCTCTCTCT